>CM045565.1:11410779-12053194 GCA_024721245.1 Mitragyna speciosa | reverse complement strand
CCTTAAGGTTGCACAGACTCACTTTTCTTTCCAAAGCTTCAGTAATTCGTGTAAATGTGATAAACCGAGCTTGGATTCTTTTCTATATATGTATATATATGGGATTTGTAAGGGATACAATCATTGAAGTATAACTGATCAGGACTTATATGCATTTTCTATATCCGAGCCTGGCTTCAATTCGATCCGTTGATTCCATTGACCACATGCAAATGGAATATTTTAATACGGGATAAAACTCATCAGAGTGGAAACAAATGCTGCATGGCTACAAATGCGAAATTCCTAGTATCTGATATGATGCCACCTTACTCCTGACCAAGCTGAGCCAATGAATCCCGTGACCGAAGTCCCAAATCTTAAGCCTGTGCAGCCCACTACATGCTGCAATTCTCACTTGTGTAAGACCCATTGTCATTTTATCACAGGGGTCTGCACAGCATCGATTGATACCTTCCCCCCCCCCCCCCCCCCCCCCCCGGCGCTCCCCCAACACAACAAAAAACAACTAGTGATCATTTGCAAATTAGGCACTTGCTATCCAAAATCAATGTATCGAAGCTAAAGGAGGAAGACTCTCCCGCTTCTGACAAACTCATATCTTGTTCACCACAATTGGAAAAGAAAATATTTTCTACATGAACAACCTTTGGCTGAGATTCAACCAGCCCTGGGAACTCTATGTGTTCACCACATTTAGAGGAAGAAATATTTTCTGCATGACCAATACCTTAGGCCATGGTTCAAACGGCAATGGCAGGCTAGGCACTCACACGTCTACAGATGATCTTTGGCGTGCACCAGTTGGAGCAAGTCATAAATTTATTTTTTGAGTGGAGACAAATGTTGATAGTTGCATAAGTAATATTGTAATTTATGATCATGCTGCTACTTCTTCTGCAGTCCCTGTCATTAAAAACTCTCATGGCATGTCCTCTTCTATTCTAAATTGCTTATCTTCAGGGGATTGATGCAGAGATGGTGAATTGAGGGCCAAGACTTGTATGAATTTATATTGGGGTTACTTTATACCATTTTTCCTATTTTCTTTTGTTGTGGGAAGTAAATTTCTAAATATTTCAATGGTAGACATTTTTTTTGGGGTTGGGAGAAGGGGGGGGGGGGGTTTGCTGTATTCGCCCGCTCACCGAACCAGTAGTTATCTGTCTGTCCGATTTGCACTGTTCTAAACGATGTCAACTTTGTTAAATGGATGCCTAAAATATTAGACATTAGTCACATAACCTGTCTCCACATATCTTATAATAGAAGATAAAACATAAACTTTCATATCTTAAGCAACAAAAACTGTACCGTAAACTGTTACACAGCTTTCAAGTTTAATGTTCTATGCGTAAATAAGACGTTCATTTTGAATTGGAAAGTAGCCAAAATAATTCTCTTTCTTTTAGTGATTTAAATTTTAGTCTCATAAATTAACCTCATTTTGGTTACTAAACGATGCAAGAGCATCCTAATCCTATATTGATATCCACTTTCTAGGGTGAATTAGCTGCCTAGGATTTTCTTTTATGTTGTAGTAGCTGTGCTTAATGATTTGCTTTAGAGCTGCAAATTTACAGCACTTCCCCTAATATTTTTCTAATATGGTTTATCTTGCTGTAGGTAGGCTTTCAAGCAATGTTGTCATGACAGGAAATATTCTTCTGAATGGAAAGAAGAGAAGACTTGACTACGGTGTTGTTGTAAGTATGCTTATTTGTGTACACAAATCATCCATATCCCAAATTTCAACCATGTACAGGCATGTTAAAAAATGTGTGGCTAACAGTAGTTTTGTTTGTACGTGAGTCAACTCATCTTATCTGAGCCTTTATCCTATACAAGGAATGTAATTCAAATGAAAACATAAATAGCTACACTGGTGTTTGAAATTTTCACCAGTAAACAGAATCAACAGTTTTGGCTAAATTGTTAGACACATAAAATGTTGAATTGAGAATTAGGATTCTCAGATATACTTTGAATAATTCTTTATGCTAAATGTGTAGACAGAAAAGAATATAGTTTTCCTTTCCAAAAGGATTATAAGGCTTCAGTTTTCCTGACAAAAGTTGAAGTCATTATGGAAGTTTTATTCCCTTTTTCTGCTAAATTTTCTTTTTGATATACCTTGCCATGCCTGATTAATGGTTTCAATCATCCGAGAAGGCTTTCCAAAGTGATTCTTCTCCTCTTAGAACTATTCAAAAGATGAGACAAGCTGATATTTCATGCTAATATTGAGAATGCATAATTTTCTGATTGCAGATGCCCAAGCATGTTATGTTTCTGTCGTGATAATACATTTTTCTGCAATTCTCTTATTTGATATTAATCTCTTGGTTTTGCTTTTCGTTGAGTTTCACTTATTGTTCTAATTATGGATTTTATTCATTAATGGATGGTGCTAGGCTTATGTGACACAAGAGGATGTACTGTTGGGAACACTTACAGTTAGAGAAACTATCACTTATTCAGCACACCTCAGGCTTCCAACTGGCTTGTCAAAGCGTGAAATAAAAGGAATTATAGATGGAACAATAATGGAAATGGGTCTTCAAGATTGTGCTGATCGGCTTATAGGAAGTTGGCATTTAAGAGGCATAAGTGGCGGGGAGAGAAAGAGACTGAGCATTGCACTTGAGTTTATTGTACGACCTCGACTATTGTTCCTTGATGAACCTACTAGTGGCCTTGACAGTGCGTCAGCATTCTTTGTGGTCCAGGCACTTAAAAATGTAGCTCGTGATGCTCGAACCGTGATATCTTCAATTCACCAGCCCAGTAGTGAAGTTTTTGCATTGTTTGATGACCTGTGCTTGCTATCTGGGGGAGAAGTTGTTTATTTTGGAGAAGCAGAGATGGCTGTGAAGGTATAACTTTGAATATAGGCATCACAGATGATAATGTTTTTCATACAATTTTAACTTCAAATGATGAAAATTGGAACTTTTGTCATCACTGTTAGGTAACTAAAACATTGCATGGGCTTGATTTAAGACTATTGTGAATGACTTCTTCTCCCACTGTACTTGGGAAGAGTATATGAGAAGTTTTGGACCTTTTTATTTTCAGTTTTTTGCAGAAGCTGGGTTTCCATGTCCAAGCAGAAGGAATCCGTCTGATCACTTCCTTCGCTGTATCAATTCTGACTTTGACATTGTGACTGCTACATTGAAAGGTTCTCAAAGACTTCGTGTATGTACATTACTTCCTATATAAACTCTGCTTTTTCCTTTATTCCTATTCCTTTTGTGCCTATTTGATTCTCTCTGTCAATTGACTCCTAAATTAGCCAGAAAATTGCAAACTCCTTTTCCATCCTAGTGTCGCAAGCTAATTTTTTTCCCCAAGTATATGTATATTTAACTTAGCTCAATAATTTCTACTCTCTGGATTTTAACTTTTGAAACTTCTGTGGTGTATATCATTTGAAATTATTCCACAATACTTTAATTTTTTCCTAAAAACTTCGACTTGAATAAGCTTGGCAAATGATAGGCACTGTATTGAGTCTATTATTTATTGTTGGATTGAGTAATATTTACCAAGAAAGGACAATTTCAAGTATATAAGTTCAATTATTGGCCAGTATGGAGAAAGGGTGATGTGAATTACAAAAGATTGGGTTGGATGGATTGGTGGATATGTACGTAGAATGCAATAGCACTTATACGACTTACATTATCAAGAAAAATTTTATAAATCTAGCTTTAGGCCATTTATAGTTCATGGTAAAAACGTGGGATTAGAAGGTGTGTGATATCATATGATGGAGTTACTTGTAATTCTTGTATGATAAGATTGGGTTAGATGGATTAGTGGATGTGTACTTAGAATGTAATAGCACTTGTACATCTTACATTATCACGAAAAATTTTATAAATCTAGCTTTAGGTCATTTATAATTTATGGTAAAAACATGGTACTAGAAGGTGTGTGATATTAATATGATGGAATTATAATTCTTATAGAGTTATAAATCTTAAAATGGGCTTGGCGGAAGATTAAAACATAAATTAGAACCATGGCTACTTACTGTTAAAACAGCAGTAAGGAATGAAGCATTGATAATTAATAAATATACTTTATGGATATTAAAACGAGTAACAAGTCTACTTGTAGGGTAAAAAACCAAATACTTGTTTATATTAGTAAGGCTACCAGAATGCTTTGTCTTAACGCTTCTCTCATCGGTAAGGTTTAATGCTGAATCCATACTTCTTGTGGCTGAAAAATTGAAATATACTACTATTTGGACTGTAAGTCAAGTGATAAATGAAGATTGCAATGGGTGATCCATATAGAAAATAGACTTAAGCTGAACTGATTGGCAACTAGCCAAAATAGTTGGGGAAATATGTATAGATGTAAGTTGAGTTGAGTACTACCTTCCACTTCTGATTGTCCTTTAAATTCAAAATATATGGAACCATGAAAAAGTATACGTGCTAAATAAAGTTCTGCCTTTTTTTTCCTTTCTTTATTATTATTATTTTTTTGGCATTGTCATGGTAGGAAACTGACAAGTTATCAGATCCGTTTGGTAACTTAGCAACATCGGATATCAAAGCAATGCTTGTCCACAAATACAAATGTTCTGAATATGCATCAAGGACCATGTCCAGGATTCAAGAAATCTCTGTTGTTGTAAGTATATTGAAGTATTGTGTTCCCATTGTCCGTATTGTTCTAAGGAATTATTGGTATGCATTCACAGTTTGCACAGTTATCAAGACTTTCCAAGTCTAAAATTTTATAGCATGAAAAAATAACTAGGAAAACTGTTTTCCATGTGAAAATACAAGGAAAGCTGGTCCATGCTTGAAAAATCATCCCTTCAGTTTAATGCAGAAACCGTACCTGTAAATATTTCTAGGAACGAGTATCCTAATGGTATTTATGGACTGCAGCAAGGGCTTGAGATTGAAAGAATAAAAGGAAGTCAAGCAAGATGGTGGAAACAACTTTCAACATTAACTGAGAGATCCTTTGTCAACATGTCTCGGGATGTGGGGTATTACTGGTCACGTATAGGCATCTATATAATTGTGGCTATTTGTGTGGGTACTTTATTCTATGATGTTGGCACCAGTTATACTGCAATATTGGCTCGGGGAGCATGTGGCGGGTTTGTAACAGGCTTTATGACTTTCATGTCCATTGGAGGCTTCCCATCCTTCATTGAAGAAATGAAGGTAAATAATTTCACTTTTCCTTAAACAAAGAATAGCTGTCTAGGACATCTCAATATAGAAAATGAAACTTTTATAGTAATCTATATTTAAGTTTCTTTCTCCACAGGTTTTCAAACATTTATAGTAATCTGAATTTTAAGTTTCTTTCTCCACAGGTTTTCTATCGAGAAAGACTAAATGGACATTATGGAGTTGCTGTGTTTGTGTTATCAAACTTCCTCTCTTCCCTTCCGTTCCTGGCTGGAATTTCAGTCATTACTGGAACTATTGTATTTTATATGGTGAAATTTCGGTCTGAATTTTCTCACTATGTATACTACTGCTTAAATATATATGGCTGTATTGCTGTTGTGGAAGGCTGCATGATGATTGTAGCTTCTCTGGTTCCCAACTTCTTGATGGGAATCATAGCTGGGGCTGGGGTTCTAGTAAGTAAACCTACTTAAAAGTCTTCAATCATATTACGCAAGTTACCTTAATTTATATTATGGTAAATTATTAATTCAATTCGTATTCAGGGAATTATGATGATGACTGCTGGATTTTTCCGGTTGCTGCCTGATCTTCCCAAGCCGTTTTGGCGGTATCCAATTTCATTTTTGAGCTATGGATCATGGTCACTACAGGTACTCTATGATGTAAATTTTTATGCTGTTGTTTTTAATAAAAATAATATCAATGAATATGTGAGAAACAAAAACTATCAAGAGAGGAAGGGGGCTAGTTTTGCTCTACTTGTAGAAAGATTTCAAAATTCCAAAAAGAAAAGAAAACTGAGAAGCATCTCATCTGAAAAATAATTCAAATCTTCAATTATTGCAACTACGTTGATCATTCCATCTTGGAAATCTCTCTTGACTTAGAATGTTAATGGTGGTACTTATTCTATTACCTAATTAGAAAGTGGTAACTCAAAAAGGGGAAAAGAACATTTCTTCATAATAGATTTATGATCTAGCTTTTGGTCCTATGAGACACAATGCGACTGCAGAACAATTTACAGTATAGAAATGTCCAACATTGCCTCTTTGAAGTCATAACATCTGTTTTTAATGCTTTCAATGGATTGATCAAATGATTATGTGGATAGCTTTTGCAAGAATTTTACCAAAACTCTATACCTTGAGCAGTGTTGCGACCGAAATGCATCTTTATTCAGTGAAAGAATTGAAATAGATGCTGGCGTACTCATGTGCATCAATGAAGGTGTTTGTTTGGGCTTAAACGAATATCTATTCACTAATTTGAATTCACTGAGAAATATAGTGAACTTCATCTTGAATTGAAATAAAATGAGTGACAGGTATGAGCTATGCATTTCTGTTAAAACAAATGAGCGACTCTAAGCTTCGTTGGCACCTAATAATCATGCGTTTGTAATCAACCAAGTTAGTATTATGTTTCACTTTTATTCATGCTAACAGTGCATGGCTTTTCTTCTTCACTTTTTACTTCTTGTTTGTCATTTGAGTTTATTTGATAAAGATTATCGGATGTCAACTGTGTACAATGATGAGACACACATAAGTTGCATTCTTAAGTATCCCTAATCATAGTATTAGCAAGAGTGGACATTGTTAATTTGGATAGCCTAGCATATACTTTGCCTCTATTTATTGTAAGTAGTTATTAATCTCATGGACTTGTGGTGACACTTATGGATTCTACTGTCTGATACATGTACATAAGTCATTTTTCACGCTTAGATTGGTGCACATGCCAGGGGTGAGCTTGCACATGCCAGCTAGTGTTGACAAATGGACTCAACAGTTAATTGAATCTCAAGCTTCTTAACTGCAAATACTGATTAGTGAACCTCTCTCTTGCAAATTTCCAATCACAATGGATCTATGGTTCTAGTAAGGCTGCTAGATTAGGAAATATCATTGTTTTGGGATGGCATAATGTAGAATTCACTAGATGTAGAAAGATTTTATAGGCATAAACCTGTCAAATTTGCAAATAGTTGTATTGACAGGTTTTAACCAGTTCTCAAGTCCGCTAGTATAATTTTGATATATTACAACTTTTAGTAATCAGTACCTTTCAGGTATTTACAACTATTTCAATGAGTAGCATGATCCAACGATAGGTTGTTAAATGTATCCATTTGGATTCCTCTACTAGTCTTCATTTTCAAAAGCCTTCACACAATATGATACACACACACTTTTCTTACAGGCATGACGTCCTTAATAGTGAACTTCATTTCCAGTATTAATGTAACTTAATTGATCTCCTCAACAACACTAGAATTCCCATGGTTTTAATGGATAAATTCCCCCTGACTCATCTTTTCGTGTACAACAGCATTAGATATATTCATATTACAGGGATCTAAGTTGTTTGAAGTTGAATCTTCTATGGTCTTGCAAAATTCATCTCAACCTCAGAAGTGCAAACTTCAAGCTAATATCCCAGTCCTCAAAATGATTAGTAGGAGGTTGTCTTATACACATGTACACTTTCTTATGTTTTAATGAAAATTTGAGACAATAGAAGTATAGATGAAAAGAAGCCAAGCAAAATTGAATGAATCTGTAAAACCAAATGAACTATCTATGTGCAAGCCATTGACCACGTATTAGTGTATTAAAACAAATTTTGACTAATATTAATGGCATTTAGAAGAACTATTATGTTGGCAATGGTGGTCATGTCAAAATTGTTTAAGTTTGTCATATACTGTGGCCGTCATTTGTTAAATGTCTACGTGACAGTTGCTTCATGGCAAAAATTTTATATTATTGGAGATTAATTTCAGGTAGGACTAAATTTCCATGTATTGCTTCGGCCCTATATAAAGTTTGTAGAGATAACAATTTGGGAAATCAAAAGAGGCTAATGAAAAGGAAGTAGCTCATCTTCTTAACGAGATAAACTCAAATCACGTATAAATCACCTTTCCAGGACATTTCACTATTCAAAATGAAGAACACTTTCTGAGTATGTGTTTGATTACAAATCTTGTCATGATGAATGAATGTGAATGCAGGGAGGCTACAAGAATGATTTGATTGGAGTTGTATTTGATCCCCTGATACCTGGTCAACCCAAACTGAAGGGCGAGGATGTCATGACGAATATGTTTGGTTTATCGCTGGATCACTCCAAGTGGTGGGATTTATTTGCACTTTATTGCCTCTTCATTTCTTACAGAATTCTCTTCTTTATCATTCTCAAGCTGAAGGAGCGGACTACCCCGTTTTTCCGGTCTCTATATGCAAAGAGAACTCTTCATTATCTCAACAGGCGGCCATCATTCAGACGGAAGCCATCTTTCACTACGAAAAGGCAGTATAATCTCCATTCATTGTCATCTCAAGAGGGCCTTAGCTCTCCAATCCCTTAGGAGCATCAAAGGGGAGAATACTTAAAAATGCAACTTCCTGCTTGTCACTTATTTAAACAGTTCAAAAACTACATAGGAGAATATAGGAGATATGTCAATGTTGATATGGCTCACGTTCCAGCAAATTTATTTAAGTGCGAAATAGTTTCTAAACAAAGATGAAATATCATGTAATATACTTTGTTATCAGTATGAATAAATTATAGACAAGATGTCTTACAGCACAAATTGCAAGGAAAAGGATACACATTTGGCCATTGGGCATTGGAACTTTTTAGTTTAAGGATGATAACTATGACTCGTTTTACTCAGACTATCGGGTGAGGGGCCTCACAATTTCCATCTGGGTAATTTCATAGTCATGATCTATTGTGGCAAAATAGATGGTTGAAATCTTGACATTTAGACAAATTTTGAAGTGTAAAAACATAAAAAACGAGGTAATTTTGAAGGGAAAATCGGTTATGCAAAAATGCTGAAAATTTACGCAAGAATGCTAATGATTTAAGCCAAAATACTGATGATTTCAAATTGTGGGAAATGACCAAATCTCAAATTGTGAGGCCCCAAATCCCAGATGATCACAAAATCAGTTGCCAAATACGGAACGTACTTTTCTCGAATTGCAAAATCCTAGGCGTAAGTGAGTAAGCATTAGGTGCAACATGTGCATCACATGGCATGACATGTAATACATTAGAACGAATGACATATCACTAAATAATGTAAAGTATGGTTTGTCATTACTACGTGGCGATAAATTATTTGTTCTAGTTTACTACGTGACAATGCACGTTGTATATTTAATACTTTTATAGGCACAGGTTGTCTTAGAACATTACGAAATAATGGAATAGGAGTTTGGAATATTGCCTTGGATCGTGTGAGAAAATTGAATTCTTTAAGCCAATTTCATCCAAAACTTACTTTTTATCGTCCCTTCTGAAAATTACGTCATCTAATAAAGTTTAAAAAAAAGAGTCAGCATTTTGTATTTTGAGTGCAATAAATTGTAGTGTTGTTTGCATTTTGAGTGGAAAAAAATGTAGCATTCAATATTACTTGTGATGACATAGCTGTAATAACTTTAACGTCTTCGTTAGTATTGCTGTAAATTTGTGTCGTCTCTTGTGGCGCTGATAGGATTAGGATTGTCCTCCTCATTGCTAAAAGAGCAAATTCTCTAGGTGATCAAACTTTTGGGTTTGTCTAGTTTTGTCCACTGAACTATTAAAAGTCTGGTTTTGGCCACTCATTTATTAAAAGTGTAGCAAACTGACAATTTTGTCAGATTCAGCCGTTAAGTTTTTAAATTTTATTTGTGCACACGATTTACGAGGTAATATTGAGAGGTCAATTTAGAGAATGTAAATAGTTCATCATCCTTGCTCTTCCGTACTCAAAATTTCACCTAAAACTCAAAATAAAAAATGATAACCAAAATCAAAAAACTCAAAATTTCACCCAAAGCTCAAAATAAAAAATCAAACCAAAATCAAAGAACATAATATACCCAAAGAAATCTAAATCCCCAAATTAATTCACAATTTTCACCATTAAAACACAATTTTACCAAACACCACATAATTCACCAAGAACACACTGTCTCCCACAATCTCTGTCCTCCTTCACTGCCGTCAACCACTGCCACTGACCACCAGTCGTCTCTCCTCTTCAGCAAACAACCACTTTCGCGCCCCATTTTTCGAAAGAGGAAAATAATAAAATGATATATAGTGTGAGTGAGTTCGGAAAAAGGAAAAGGAAAAACTAAGTGTGATTGTGTTAAAAAAAATGCTTTATTTTAAAATAAAAGAAAAAGGGCCTAAAATGGGACTTTTGAAATGCGACGGTTTTGAGCCCGAAAAATAGAGTCTAAAAAGGGTTTTTAGTAAAAAAGGAGTCGCCACTTGGTATTGAGTTTTGGTGTACCAAGTCACCCGAAAATATTTTATAAAACGTAAGAGAATTAAAAATGATTTATCAAAATGATTTTTGAGAAAAAATGTAAGAAAAACAAGAAAAACCCTTTTAGACGACTCCAGGTCTTTGAAAAACAAGAGAAAGAGGTTCGGGAGTCACAGTTGAAGAAAGGGAAGGCAAAGGCTTGCGCCTAAGGCACCCTTTCAACCTAGCCGAAACTAGTTGCGAGGTTTAGTCTAAATTTTTCCTAATATAACCCTAAGATTTTATCATATTTGGATGCAACTATATGAATGCAAGTCTATTTCTAAGAATGGATATCGTTAAGGGACAAAATATTCCATTGAGGTTTGGTCAAGATTATCGCATTAATTGCGAAACCCGAGTCTAGACCTCGATGGAGTCACGAGTGTAGATACAAAATGAAAATGCAAAAAGAAAAAGAAAAATAGTAATGTAGATAGTAAGTGAACAAAGAAAGTGGGAATGCAAACATAACGGGTACGGGAGACTAATGGACTCGTGACTAACTGTTTCTACTCACGGAGGGGGGAACGACATGTACGCCATCGCTTCCCACGTGAGTAGATGACTATTTCTTAGTCGAAATCACGCAAATGACCTAAAATTCTATGTGTAGTGGAATTTAAAAGTTATGCACCAAATAGATGTTAAAATAAGTAATAAGTTATAAAGTATATATATAAAAAAAACTCATAGAAAATGGGAAAAGCCTAAAAAGATAAAATGTGTGTGAGATGTCATGAAATGCATACGAAAAATGTTCCTAAGGCTAAAATGACCTAAAGGCTTAGCATTGGGCTAGCCCATTTTCTATAAGTTCTCCACTAGCAGTTGGACTAGCGAAGAAATCCGGAATTAACCACAACTAGCTTTGGACTAGTGTGGCGACGATACACATATATAATTAAAGCAAGTAAATAAATAAAGCATGTATTAAAGCAATAATCACATAAAAGTAAATAATAGCACATAGGAGCACATAACACATACACATGATATTCTAGATGCAAAATCCTAAAAAAAAGCGGATAAAACACATAAGCACATAGCACACATAGCCCTAACTATTACACCGGAGAAGCCTAATCACAATCTAAAAAAATAAAATGAAAAAATAACCTATCTAAACTATCTATTACACTTTCTATCTAAAATACATAGGCTTTAATTAAATAGATAAAACATAAACTATCTATTACATTAACTATCTAAATACAAAGCATTTACTGAATAGAATATTACCTATCTATTACATTTCTTTGAATAATTAATATTAATTCAAGTAAATAATATGAAATAAATAAATGTTCACACATGTATAGAAAATATAAGCACAAAGAGATATATAAAAACATATAGAAAACACATAGGAGCACGTAGGAGCACATAAAGAGAAATAAAAAAGGTAATCGAGGTACCTCCTATTCGAAGACCCGGTACAAATTGCTACTAAAATGAACAAACATGTCAAAAATATCACTATTTAAATAAGTAAACTACTAATTGAATAATTTCCTATCGATCACTATGAATATACTACGATAATTCAAACAATCATAGAAATAATAAATAAAATAAGAGAAAGAAAATAATAATAATAATAATTAATTATTTAGAAAAGAAAAATGAAAATCGCTTAAGTAAAAATAAATAAGTAAATAAATAAATAAAGTAGGACAACAAAAAATAAAGAAATAATAATAATAGGAGATAAAATACAATAAAACATACTTAAACTTTTAACATCCCCAAATAATGATTATTTAGAATAACTAAAAGGAAAATAAAGAAACTAATTTGAACATTAATTAGACTAACAAGACCTCATTTTAGAACATTAATTATAAATTTGATAAAATAAATAAAGAAACTGTGAAAAGAAATAATTTAAAGCTTTGAGGACTTAACTAATTTAATTTTTTTTTTCGCAAAAAATAAAATATTATAAGATTTGGATAAAAATGAAAATTTAAGCAATGTTCTAAAAAGACAAATGTGATTTTCAACAAACAAAAGAGTAAAAATTATAATTTTAAACCCTAATTAAGGTAATGACATAGTTTACAACAAATTAAAAAAAACTAAAATGTAATTTTCAGCAAGTATAATGCCCAAAATAAAAAATTCCAGCAATACTTAAGTCCAAGAATATAATTTCAGCAAAGTCATTAAATAATACATAATTTACAGCAATGTCTAGGGTCGAATTATAATTTTCAGCTATATAAAAGGGCCAAAAATAAAATTCCAGCAACTACAAGTATTAAAATACAAATTACAGCAACAAATAAAAGACTAAAATATAATTCTAATAGTTAATGAAGGTCTTAAAACCAATTCCAGCAACATAAGGGACCAAAATATAAATTCCAGCCACATTCAAAGACTAAAATAGAATTCCATCAACATTTTATGGAAAAAAATGGAATTTCCAGCAATGTAGGGAGTACAAAATAAAATTCCAGCAAATTAAAATATGAAAAATACAATTTCCAACAAGTTTTAAACCCAAATTGCAATTTTAAGCAAACATTCAAGGTTCAATTTGTAAATTATAGCCATATTAAACACCAATTTGCAATATCCAACAATAAAATGGGTAAAAATGAAATTTTCAGAAATATTTAAGGGCAAAAATGCAATTTCAGAGAAGTATGGGGGTCACAATATAATTTTATAAAAATATAGGGGTCAAAATAGAAGATTGAAAAATGTAGGGGCCAAAATTATAATTATCTAAAAGTTGGGGGACCTAAATGCAATTAATCGGGACCTAATTGAAAAGAAAATAAAATTATGGGGGTCAATCTACAATAAACAGAAAATTAAATGCATAAATCAGAAATGTCTGGGGCCACAGTGATATTAATAAAAGTACAAGGACTATAAAATAAATGCTTATTATTAATTAAAAATAAATTAGAAAAACTAACTAACCAAAACTGACGTAGTT
Source organism: Mitragyna speciosa (assembly GCA_024721245.1). Lineage (NCBI taxonomy): Eukaryota > Viridiplantae > Streptophyta > Magnoliopsida > Gentianales > Rubiaceae > Mitragyna > Mitragyna speciosa. The sequence continues at coordinate 12,039,741 of CM045565.1, read as the reverse complement.
TTGAGTGAAACTACGTCAAAACGACGTAGTTTCACTAAAAACCTTTTTTTTTTTTTACCGGTTTCTTTCTTTTTTTTTTTATACTTTTCCAGATTTTCTTTTTTTTTTTCTCTTTTTCTCTCTTTTCTTTTCTTTCTTTCTTTTTCTTTCTTTCTTTCTTCTTTTCTTCTTTTCTTCTTTCCTTTTCTTTCTTTTTCCCTCTTTTCTTTTTCTCTCTTCTTCCTCCCCGATTCCCCGCTTTCCCTCTCTGTTCTCTCCGTCCGATCCTCTCTCTCTCACAGGTCTCTCTCGCTCCTCTTCTCTCTCTCTTTTGGTTCGAAAATTCCTAAATTAGCCATTGAATTTCACCAAATAATTTGTACAAAAAAGAAAGAGGGATGGAGAGCTTTTTACCTGGACCAAGGAGGCGGTGGGTCTGACGGTGGTTGTGGGATGGTTGCGTCCGGCGGTGGTGCGCTGGTCGGCGGTGGTCGTTGGTGATTGGAGCTGTTGTTGTTGGATTCTATTTTTTTTTTTTTTTGTTGGCTGATTTGCAGGGGTGTGTATGCACGTGTGTTGGGTGTTGTGTGTTGCTGGTGCGTGACTAACTGTGTATGAAATGTGCGTGTGTGCCTGTGAATTGCTCGTGAGTGTTTTTTTTTTTGGCAGGTGTGTGTTTGAGTGTCTGTGTGTCCTCAGTGTGTGTAATGCGTGCAAATGAGTGTGTGTTCTGTGTGTTCTGCTTGGCTGTGAGTGAGTGAACTTTCTTGCAGAGATGTGTGTGGTGTGTGCGTTTGCGGGATGAATATGCAAGGGAAAGGGGAGGTGTGTGTCTGTGTGCAAGTCTGTTTTGGTTTTGTGGAGCCTGTGTGCTTGAATGTGTATGCTTGTGCAAGGGAAAGGGAGGCAGAGGGAGTGAGACGGTGAATTGTGCCTGTGTGAGCTTAGTGAGGGAGATGTGATGTGCAGGAGAGTGTTTGAGGGTGGAAGTGTGTTGGATTCTGCAGGGTGCGTTTGTGCTTCTGTGTGTGTGCAAATGCAGGGTGTGTGTGTATGGTGAGCTTGTGAGATGAGTGTGTGTTCTGATGTGTTCTTGGCAATGGTTAGTATATGGAGTTGAGTGAAGTTGTGAGGGATCAGATGGTGTGGGAGTGAATTGCAGTGTGTGATGTGTGTGCTATGTGGAAAATGCAGGGGAAGCCGAGAGAGTCAATGGGAGGGAGTGAACTGATAGAGTTTTTTTTTTTTTTTTTTGTGTGTAGTGTGTTGTGCGTGTCTGGTGAGGGAAGAGATTGAGGGAGAGAATTGTGTGTTTCTGGAGATTGAGTGTGTTGCAGAGAGGGAGTGTTTGTGCCTGTGAGTGATCTGTGTGTGAACTGTGGAAGTGAGGCGTGAGAATTGAGTGCCAGTGTGATGATGGTGAAGTGGGTAAGGAAGAAAACAATCCACTCAAAATCCCTTAAAGTCTGCTGAAGGGTAGTTTTAGGGTGGGTGATGAAGTGATTAAGAAGTTATGGCAGAAGCAACAGCAGCAACGCTGCTGTTGTTTTACAATTTTTTTTTTTTGAAAAAGATTTTTGTAAGGAAAATAAAGAAGAACAAAGTAAAATAGGAAAAAATGAAAAATACTTGGATTCCTTAAAATTAATGAGGAAAATACTAAAATTTAGAATTATAGGAATAATTAAATAAAATTCACCGTAAAGCTTAAAAATTAACATAACATTGAAAAATGTGTTAAAAAAAAAGGTAAAAATAGTGAAATAAATACTGAACGATTTTTACATTATAAAATTCATATAGAAAATTGATGAATAAAAATGTGCACATAAAAACCTTTTTTTTTCTTTTTTTTTCTCTTAAAAAAATTCTCATTAAAAAAAATTCTCATAAAAAGGATACATTGGGAAACGTGCCAAAAAAAATATTAAAATTTTAAATAAATAGTAGATGACTCCAAAAAATATTAAAATTAGAAATAATGATAAAAATAGTAAAATTATGTATTTAGGAAATAAAACAAAATAGAATGATATTTAAGTGGTGAAATTACCATTTTACCCCTGACGTGGCGAATTAGTCATAAATTGCATGAAAACTGTAATTGACCCCCGAAAAAATAAAAAAAAATACCCCCTAAAATAAAATAACACACATATTTTTACCAAAGGTGTGTCAAAATTTGGTGTCTACAACCACTAGTAACTAAGTTGCATTCACAAACCATCATTTCTCCAAAAGAATCCTAAGCCACTGCAAATTAACCTCCACCAATCGGTCACAACATTTCTACCACAATCAACAACTATCATAGACCATCATTGCCCAATGATTAAAAAAAATGAAAAATGTTGAGCAAAATGATAGAGGTCAAGATTCACCAGTTGTTTTTGCTCTCCACTGGAAAAATCTGTCGCCACTGCCACCGCCACCGCTAGCTCCTCCTTCCTTCTCCTCCTTATTCTTCTCTTCCACTTCTTTCTCCTCTAATCAACATAGACTACCATTATCAGCAAATCAATAAACCCACAACAAAACAGCTATAATTAACCACAATCACAACCACCATCATCGTCCATCGCCGCCACCACCAAGTTCTATGAAATTATTGGGGTTAATTCTTGATTTAACCCACTCCACTACTACCGACATGAAAATCCACAACAAAGTAACTACAATCAACCACAGCCACCAAATTATTGGGGTTAATTTTTTGTTTAACCCACACCACCACCACCACCACTACCAAGATCTACCAAATCATTGGGGTTAATTCTTACTTTAACTTTATTGATTTGGCAGTGATTTCTAAATACGTACCTGTGGTGAATTTTGTTGTTGTATATGTAGTAGATCGTGGTACTGTTTTGTAGATCCAAGATTCAAGATCTTGATTTGGAATGAATTTTGAACAAAGAAAGGGTTGGGTCTATTGGATTTGGAAATTTGGTATTTGATTTAGAAGATTTGAAATTTAATACTTGATTTAGATAAACTTTATTGTTGAATATGCAGAAGATCATGGTACTTTTTTATAGATCTAAGATTCAAGATCGTGATTTGGAATGAATTTTGAACAAATAAAGGGTTTTGTCTCTTGGATTTGGAGATTTGGTACTTGATTTAGAAGATTTGAGATTTAATACTTGATCTGAATGAATCTACAGTTTTCTGGAGATATTTTTTGTGTCTTTTGTCTATGAGCTTCCAAAAATGCCCCCCTCCGTTATCTCATTTAACTGCTGGATCTGACGGAATGGTTTGTTTGCTACACTTTTAATAGATGAGTGGCCAAAATCAAACTTTTAATAGTTCAGTGGTCAAAACTAGATAAACCTAAAAGTTTAGTGGTCCCTGGGAGAATTTGTTCTTGCTAAAATCTTCAAGATTAAAAATCCGAAGAATGTTTTCTTTATATTTAATTTTACTGCGCTCATTTTTATAGCTAGTAGTTTTTGAAGATTTAAAAAAACAATGATTATTAAAAATTCGTATAGATATATTGTTTTACTGTTTAATTGACCAAAACTTTGTGGTATGATATGAACGTATTTGTTTCAGTTAGGAGATTCCAAAGATGAGGTCCTATTATTGTAGATATTCTTTTTGAAAAAGTTTACTGTTTTCAATGACAGAATTTTTTTTTTCACTTGTGCCCCTACTATTGCAAACAGTGTTGCATTGCTAAACAGCTTTTGTACTGCTTGTGTTTCTAAAAAATATATTTTTAAAAACTTCAAACACGTTTTTCAATTAACTTTTTATCTCACAAACACATATATCGAGAAAAATCTTTAAAACTACTACAATAATATTTTCTAAGAAACACCCTAAAAACAATCATCCAAACGGAGCCTCCAGACTCACCATCTAATAATGGTCCCGTGTCAACACAAAACGACATGGGTTTGAGTTTGGAATCCGGACGGGGTCTAGTCAAATTTAAAGGGTACATCTTATTAGGGAATGCTAAGGGTCATTACAAAACTAGTAATTTTTTTTTTTACTTTGTGCTGCATAATTAATTAAGTGTATTATTTATAGAATTTTTGTTTAAGTGTCTATTTATGTATTTTTAAGAAAAACAAAGAAAATGTTGGCCAATTTTTTGTGGAATATAGATATGTTTTTACAGCTTTTCTCACTTTAATATTTAGTTATTGTTTAAACTTGTTAGTCATTATAATTCTTTTCTTGAGTTGTTGAAATTTTGTGATGCGAAGGTTTAAACTCAATGGTAAAAAGTTGTCCTTTTTATAGCTATTGTAACTCTTTTTGGCATATTGTCCTCAATTGGTAGTAATGGACATGACATATGATGATAACACATTTTAATTAATTTATTTATTGCATAGGGGCATATTTCTTAATAGTATATAATTTTTCAAAAATTTTTATAAAGTAAAAAAATAATAATATGATATTCAATTTTTTTTTTTAAAAAAGCACGGGGTTATGATGGATATAAAGTAAACGTGGTAACAAAGTGAGGTAACAATGTGAGGTTGAAAAAAATGGTTTCAGTAATTTTAAGAAACTCTAAAGAGATGAAACTAGAAAATATTTTCAATAAGCTAACCAAACACTTGAAAATGATGAAAAAGAGATTATTTTCCTGAAAAATAACTTCCTTAGAAAATATTTTACCTTGAAAGATATTTTCAATCCAAACAAACACACCCTTAGTTATTTCCCAAAAAGCATTAATTCGTGTTTGTTAATATTTTGTGTATATAATCTAAGATTTCAACAAAAAATTACCACGTTTAATAATATTTTTAATTTAATTAAGAAACTTGTCACTCGATGGTTTATTCATTAATGAAGACTGAACTAGAGAGAAAATATAATCTGGGTGTCCATTTCAAGTCACCTGAATTTCCATTTATTTTGGGAATTGATTTTAACACTATAAAAAAAAGGTTTCAATGACACCCACTATTGCTTTCTGTATTGATGGAAATGACTAAAAAGCCCACATAACGTCTTCAGATTACAGCATCGCCTTTTATATCGACAAATTTTATTAATTGTTTATTTATAACGTATCTTGAAATATACTAAAAGAGACACATAAATTATGATCTAACAGTTTCTTTAGTATATTATGTGGTAAAAGTAATGAAAAATATTTTTTGATTAAAAAAGTGTGTACGTGCATGTGCATGTTATCCTAAGTACAAAGTGATTTGTATTTTTAAAGGATGGAAAGTAATTGAAAAACTAGCCGTTACTAAATTTTATTAGATTATATATTGAAGAATGAAGGATTTTTTTTATCATTACAATTCAAAAAAAGGTATTTTGAAGTTATTTTATTGTTACACCTAAGTATTTTGTACTTTTAAGTTGTTAAACCAAAAAAGCCTTGGATATATTTGTGTCAAGACGAGTGCGTGAAACTAATTGTGGTATCAAAATGATTCCATTTTTTTTTGGTATATTAATCACTATTTTAAGAGTAGAGGAATTGGATGCAACCATAGCAACGCATAAGAGCTTAACACCAGCGTATTACCCAAAGAAAAATGGTTTATCTCTTGAATGATCCCTTCCTCTCTCAAAATGTTACATTCTAATTTTCAAATAAAAATACAAAATTAAGAAGAACTGTGTTTTCTTTTTAATCCGTTTTACCTACTTTATCTGATATTTGCTATAACTTATATATCATAATGTGTTTATTTTTCTTTATCTATACTCTGTGTCAAGTCAAATTAGAATATTTTTTATGTATAAATAATATGATAGGATGGTGAGAAAATCTGAACGTGGCTTTTAAGGTTGAAAATTTTGCTCATTGTCACTTCTCAAAAGTTTAGCAAATTAAGGACCACAAAATAAAATGTGCTTGATTCTTATATAGTGCTCAAATCCATACCCTATCCATGCATGAGAGACTCATTATCATATCGCTAAAACTTGTATAAATGTGAATTTTATCTAGAAGAGCATTGTGAGATAACGAAACGGAAGACGTTTTACCTGAATCTATAAATTTCATATTCGAGTCACTAATAAAAATGTAGGTGAAATCCCATTATGGACAACTATACAGGAAATTAATAACTGTTCACTATGCAGCATGAGCTGCAGTGTTGAAAATGTGCACCGCTGGTTAAAATTTTCATGAAGAAAGACAAGAAGTTGCAAGACGCATTTCTCTTCCCGAAATAAAGGCGTTCAGCAACAACCACGTGAATCAGAAGACATTACATCGACTTCGCCGTCGTTCATCGTGCGATGTTGAATCCTATTACACATTTTAGAGTATGTAATTAATAAAAGAGAAGATTAGGTGATCAAAAGTACTCTATAGTCTAAGATGGTGGCGCCCAATTCTGATTCTTGAAAGGACTCTTCTTTATATATTACGTTACATCTTGCAATAGCTATAATTTAAGTCGAGAAAAATATCAAATTGATAATGCATTTCATACAAAATATTTCTCAATGGAATATGATTCATATATTCTACTTTTTTTATGCGTACATTCCCTTCTTTATTTTTATTAGATAAAAAAACTAGAATACCGATGAATTATAAGATTTTCATTTTGCATTTTATTTAAAAAAAAAACTCCTAAATTATTAAACTTTAAGTGTACATGTATAAAAGATAATAATTTTTAAACTTTTTACATAAAAGAAAACATAAAAAACCATAAAGGAGGTGTATATATCAACAGATGGAGTATATATATGTATATGTATGTATGTATGTATGTCTCTCTGTGTGCACATGTGTGAGTGTGTAGTACCACATAATAGGTTCTTTTTTGTCAAAAAATAAAAGGCATCAAAAATTAAAAAATATTGATATTTTTAATTGTTTTACATAAACATAGAAACGGATGTTCAGAGTAAATATTATAGAGATTGAGATGGAGAGGTTGAGGCCTTGAGTAAATCTGATAGGATGTGTGCGAGTGTCTGCATTGTGAAAAAAGTATACTCTTCCGTTATTGAAGTAATTGAGTTGAAGTCGATATCCGAAAATCGACTTCCTATACAACTGAACTATTGCTTTGAAGTTGATCTTGAAAATCGACTTTAAAGTAGATATTGACAATATAGACTTCTATATTTATGTAAAACAATTACAAATGTCAACATATTTGTAATTTTGAATAAGTTTCAATATTTAAATAAATAACATATGTATGGGTGGGTGTTTTTGGCTCTTCTAATATGTACTAGGAAAAATATTAAATGCACCACGTGCATTGACATGTGACACACTAGAACCAATAATATATTACCACATGGCAATATATAAATAAATAACCTATGTATGTATGGGTGTTTCTGGCTCTCCTACTCTCTACTTGGAAAAGTATTAAATGCACAACATGTATTGACATGTGACGCACTAGAACCAATAATTTATCACCATGTGGTGATGGTGAATCACATCTTATATTATTTGGTAATATATGATTGATCATAGTACTCCACGTGGCATGGTGCATCTAATACCCATTCGTCTGTACCTACTAGCTCAGTATAGAATGTATGGGCTCGATATCACTTTTTAGAGTATATAATGAGAGGGTAATTGGCGGTATTTTTAGAGTTGTAATAATAGATTTAAGCTAATTTTTAGTATTTTATCATGTAACCTTATTAGATTTTCACTTTACTAAAGTTATATTTTTTAACTTTCACTCTCAACATTCTTAATAATGATGCAATTTACGCCTTTAAAGTAGAAACGTGATATAAGTTAGATTGTTTGTACCATTAATTAATAACCAGATATAACCAAATAAGCTATCAGATATATGATAAATTTTAGAGGTACAAAATATGACAATAAAAGTAAACTTTATAAGAGAGAAAATCATTAGCTAATATAAAAATTCTAGAAGTCAAAATAAATTAAGTATTATGAAATTATTGGATCCCAACTTTCACACGGCACATTTGATTACATCCAAAGGTGCCCACCTTTGAACCAAAATTGGATCATGTAATGCAAATACATGTTACTTTCCACCACTGCATTAAATGTTAATATGCCAAAAGCGATAAACATTCGAATGAGTGGATTCTATCTGAATTTTTCACACGACATATAATACAATTTCTTGACACACAAACTGAAATACTATCTAATGCAAATCTCTACTTTTTAGACATGCAATTGACAATGAAGCATAGTTTAGTCAGTAATATGTTTCACCTGAGATTCATAAGTCTCAGTTTCAAGGGAGTAGAAAAATTCTCACTATTGTTCCTCTTAATAGAAAATAAAAATTGAGATATCTATTGAAAAAAGAAAATATGGGTCTTGAAATTTGCTGCAACTAGCATTCGGTAAATTTAATATGTTGATTTCAGTAAATTTAATGTTTTTTATCTTGAAATTTTGTACCAAGTTGTTAACTCTGGTATGCCAAATTCAAGTAAGTCAGATATATTTTTTATACAATTATTTGGTATATATCAATTCCATACCAAATCACCGATTTAATGGTTTTGAAATATCAGACTCATTTTATAATCGGTTAATAAATTGATTTATACCGAATAGTCACTTGGTTTAGATTCACGGCAAGTTTGAAAGTGTTTCGAATTGCTTTGAGATAACAAATTGGGTGTTTATATATCATTCAAGTATGGACTCATGACATGCTGGTCTAAAATTTTAAGTCTAAGTTGTTCGCAAGTACCAATTAAGATATCTTAATGGACTTCTCAGAAGTCTTTTCAACAACTACAAATAAATTTGACGAACTCCTAAATTAGTAATAAGTCGTATTTATATAATACACGTTTGTCAATATAATTAAGAAAAATCATATTACATACATTTTATGTATACTCGGAAAATACTTGTATGTTTCTACTAATTGTATAAAAATGTAGTAATTTTTTGTCTTATTATACTTCACAAATAATACTTCAGTTTATGAAAGATCTTAAAATTCATATAAAGATAATGACAAATTTTTGAGTTTTATACAAAATAGCAACAATTTATATCATAATGTTTATACATTCATAAATTTGAACAATAAGATAATAAAATTCTAATTAATTTAATGTTCATACAAAATATAAGAATTTAAAATTGATACTAATATAGTATAGTATCTTTAAATATAGCAAATGTACTCATATTTTTAGTTTTGTAACTTCCAAATTTTCTTATTACTCACATATGCCTAATTTTTCTGAATTTTTTTTTTTTTGGTCAATCTTTAATCCATATTCTTGAAAAAAAATCTGTCTAATATGCATACATATAAAATTCGGTATTAAAACCTTTCGATTTCACTATGGACCAAGGTAACATAAGAGTAGTCAAGAAAACATTTGGATATTTCCGTGGTTACCTAATTGTGGAAGCCGAATTAAATAACTAAGCAGATTTAACTAAAAATATTTAATTCAAATAGCATTAATTACCTGTTTAGCTGTTTGTATATAATTAGTAATTTCGTATTAACGTGTGATTTTGAAGCACCTAAAGTTATCTCTGTGGCATTTAAATCTTTTCAACTGCAATGTGTACTGTTAATTCAAATTTGTACAGTTTTGTTTTTGTGGGATCATTATTAGTAGTAGGCATTTATTCAACTTCAAACTATCTGCGAATAATAAAAGCAATTTTCTTACAGCTTTCCGCACCGCAGCATTTTTATGGCAGCATTGAATAGATGTTTGGTGCCTGTATTTATTCTTATTTGATAGCAACATTGATCAGTGACCGCAAAGGAGGCGACTTGTTTGTACACTGCCCTTTTGCTTTCTATATATACAGAAGGCTTTGCTGTCCCTCAGTATAATTTCTTTCATCTCTTGAGGACCCCTTTGAGGAGCTGCTGATATATGGAGATAGAAGCAGCTACTGCTGCTAGTGCTAGCAATGGAGACCTCGAGAAAGGGGTTTCATCAAAGAATTATGGAGATAAAAATGCTGTATATCTGGTATGGCAAGATCTTTCTGTTCTGTTGCCAAACTTTGGGAAGAACCCGACGAGAAGATTACTTAATGGACTCAATGGTTATGCTCAGCCTGGAAGAATCCTGGCTATTATGGGTCCTTCTGGTTCTGGCAAGTCCACACTTCTTGATTCTTTAGCAGGTCTCTCTCTCTCTCTATCTCTCTCTCTCTCTCTCTCTCTCTCTCAGGTGTATGAGTGTGTAACTGGGGTGCATTTAGCAGCTCACATTCACATACACACAAATGCACTCTCGTTTGTGTAGTGTGTGATTCATTGTGAATATGGGGTGGATATGTAGGTTTCTGCGTGTATGTTTGTTGTTTCTCTTTTTGTTTTTTTTTCTACTCTCTTTTGGCAAGTATATATCCAACTCGTTCAAATCTTTTTTTTAATCTGATTTTCTTGCAATGTTTTCGACATGTAAATATTCCAGGATTCATATCGCACAAGTCCCTTTTGCTAGGTAAAAGAAAACCTAAAAAAACAAAATATTCCGATTCCGACATATGTTATTCCACTTTAGAACCAAAAAAGTTTATTTTTTGTTAATTTATACAAGAGAAAAAGCAGAAAAATGCATCATCGACTTTTGTGCACTAGGTTTCATATGGGTGAAAGGGTTGAAAGATCTGCTTTGGGTTCAAGAACACCCCATATTTAGAACGTTCAATAGTTCAAAGATGCTTCTATGTGGTTAGCATTTCACTTTGTGGTCACAGCCAGAAAGAAGAGGAAAACAGTACTTGCAATTAATTATCACTGTACCTTACTAAAGCACTGTAGCTATATAAGTGTCTTCCTCTCACAGGAACCCAAAGGCTGGGTACCACATTAGGAGAGAACAATGAAAAAATCGATGCCAATGCAGTAATATTGGTCTGTTTTTTTCTTCTTTTATACCATCAGTAAATTGTTAACTACTGAGAAAAGGCAATCTGGAATGGTCAATATATATATATATATATATATATATAACAAAGCTGTGTAGAGAAAAAATTTAAGGATTTTTATGAAGTATTCCCATAGTTTCTTGAATCTGTATTACTAACTAGATTTAGTCTATGTGGCATGTAAATGTATAGTTTTGAAAATAAGAAGAGTTAAATACTTTATAGATTTGTTTCAGAATAGAATGGAATATTGCAAGGGCAAACTAATTCACCTCTATTTATATGAAAGCCCTAACTAAAACAAAGAGTTCACCACTGTACATATATATATATATTTTGCTTTTTCTTTTGTAGGAGTAAAATTCTCCTCAAGAATGGAAAAACTCATAAGCATATGGGCCATTGCCATAGGCTTAAAGACTTGTGCATTCTATAAATGTACAAGCTTTTAAAGCCATGTTGTTGGTATGTCACGTTACATAATAAAATCATCCTAAAAAAATGAGTAAATGATGGGGAGTTGAGAAGAAATTGTTTGAACTAATAGGGACTTGAGGAGGAAACAGTTCTACAAAGTTGAAGAAGCATGGACCAAGATGACATTTGGGGGGGGGGGGGGTGCTGGGGTGGGGCATGCAGTGCATTAATATTTGTGCATCCCTTTCAGTCACATATCAGTACTTTTTTTTTTTTTTTTTTTTTTTGAGGAACACAGATTAGCAGCTATTTAAACATAGGACAAGGAGTGGGTAGAAAGAGATACATATTAAATAAGGTATTGCAAATCTGACAGTTGGTTCATTGATAAGGTTTTCCTTCACTGCTCCTATTCTCAATTATAAGGGGGCATTATTTGCTTAACTAAGGTGTTGGATAGAAGTCTTTTTAAAAATATCTTTTCATATATATATAATGCCAAAATAAGGTCAATAGTTGTAGTATAGATATTTGTGTGTTCATGTATGCATATGTGTAGGTTTATAATATTGATATAGTTGGGATTTTTTTTTTTTTTTTTTTTTTTGGACTACTGGATGTTTTTGAGTGAGATTGTTACACTTGCAGGTAGACTCTCGGGAAATCTGCTGATGACTGGGAATGTTCTTTTAAATGGAAGGAAAAGGAGACTTAATTACGGAGGAGTTGTAAGTATAATAGAAGGAAATTTGCAATATAAATTTGTTGTTACGATAACAAAAATCATAATAAGCAGAAAATTTTTTAGGGAGATAGTACTGTACTTCACGAAATTTCTTTTAATTTTTGAAGCTTCAGTTAACGAAATTGTATGCATTATTTTTCCTATTTTTTTTATCATCAAGCATAATTTAAAATTTGCTTTAATCTTTCCAAAATTATAAATGCCTCCTTAATCTACCCCGGTAATAGAAGAAGGCTCTTGCAATTTAAAATGAGGATAATTTTGTGGATATATTAATCGACAATTAAAAAAGAACTCCAAAAACTCACATATCCTTAATTTCCTAAAGTACTGCATTCAATTCAAACCTCATTGGATTAAATAAATTGGGTCCACAACAAATAAGAAGGCTTAACCGAGGAGTAGCAGTCTATTTATCACCATGTCTAGATAGTGACCAGTTTTTTGCTGGCAATACATTGAAGTGCCTTCGATACTTCCACATGGTTAAGACATCAATGGTCGAACAGCTACGAAAACACATAAATAATTTAACAAATTACTCAATACTACAATAAAATATATAGATGACTTTAATTCCTAGAAAAGGATTTAAGACATTAATGCATTTCAGCCGTGCAAGGTACTCATTCTACTTGACCTTTAAAATCATTATCTAACAACATTAATATCTTTCAACTACATATATACTTACTACATGTGCTCTATGTGTGTTTGGGGTCAGGTTGGGTGTGGGAGGACACCAGAATTTGTGCCAGTTTATGGAAGTTACAGAAAATTGACTAGTTCATCAATTAACAGAAGTAACTATTATAGTCTAGAGATCTTCTGTCTAGTTTCTTATGCGTTCAATTATATTTAATATAAAATTACGTTATATCAACATGAATTTATACGAAATTATGTCGCATCGTTTAGTGATACAACGTAAGTTTGAATTCTACATAATATGTCGCTAGTTTTGTCTACTCCTTTACTTTTCAAATCTTTCATAACGATACATAAATTCATGCATTCTAATGATCTCTATGTTTTTTTCCCCTTTTGGTGTTGTGGGGGACTATGATTAGGCTTATGTAACTCAGCAAGATATATTTTTGGGAACTCTAACTATTAGAGAAACCATCAAATACTCAGCACAATTGAGGCTACCAAGCAACACAACCAAAGAGGATGCAAATTACATCATTGAGAACACAATTATGGAAATGGGCCTCCAAGATTGTGCTGATAATCTCATTGGGAATTGGCATTTAAGAGGTATAAGTGGAGGAGAAAAGAAGAGGCTAAGCATTGCATTAGAAATTCTTACACAACCACAACTCTTATTTCTTGATGAACCTACAAGTGGGCTGGATAGTTCCTCAGCCTTTTTTGTGACTCAAGTGCTTAAAAATGTTGCCTGTGGAGGGAAAACAGTGATTGCTTCAATCCACCAGCCTAGCAGCGAAGTTTTCGCACTTTTTGATGACCTCTTTTTACTATCTGGTGGCGAAACCATTTATTTTGGTGAAGCAAAGATGGCCGTGGAGGTACAAGATTATTGTGCACTGATACACAAACTTCTAATATATCAACATTTCAAATCTTTTTCTATTTGGCTTCACATTTATCAATATAATACAAAGAGGAAATGATATTAACAAATTTTTTAATTATGTGAAAATATAAAAATACCCCTATTTTGATTCCAAATACATACATACACATACACATATACATATACATATATATACATACATACATACATACATATATATATATATATATATATATAGATATATATTGTTGTTGTTTTTATATAATGGTGGACAAAAATGATTTACTATATCATGAAAATATTATTTTGTGACAGCATGATAAGATTTATATCCTTATCATATAGAAATAGTAATATGATTTTTCTCTTTACCTTTGCAGTTCTTTGCTGATTCAGGATTTCGATGTCCAAGCAGAAGAAATCCTTCTGATCATTTTCTTCGTTGTACGAATTCCGACTTTGATGATGTCAATGCAAGGCTGAAGGGTTCCCTCAGTAAAACTGTATGTAAATGGTAGCTCCTTTACTCTTTTTATTTTAGTTAATGCAATACTTAATGCCGCCATACTCATTTAATTACTTCTTCATTTTGCTTTTAAAACAATTTTCTTAATCATTCTACCATATGTTGTCAATAAAATACGACCCCACCTCACAAAAAACACACTGATAAAACCATTTACAAGAGGGTCCAGGGGTGGGTGGCCTGTACATTTTGAAAAATCTTTTGATCATATGTATATATGTCTTTTGTCCAAAAAATTTGGTTATTATATTAGCTCCGTCCGTCTATTACGAGAGTATAAAATAATAATGGATTACAGATACTATTAAAGTTTAAAAAAAATAAGGTTCATAGGGTTCCTTCTAAAAAAAAAAAAAGTTAACATATAGGGGAACAAAGATACTGGGATAATTATTTTATATTAAGGATCTCACCGTTATTTTATGTTAATAGAAAGCGTTGTTTGAATAGTTATTTACACTCTCTCTTGCGTATACACTTATCTTCACACTCTTTTCTACATAACACAACCTACAAGAGAATGATATTTTAGAAATTTATTTTTTTGAGTGATATATTTCATTTTTTTTCTTTAGTTTGTTTTTTTATCTTTTTGGTTAACAAAGTTTTTTAGGTATAATTTCATTAATACCCAACTACAATTTTTTTTTAATTTTTTTAAAAAACTTCAATATTTATTACTGAGAAAATAAATATTTGCATGAAAAAATTATCCCAAACAAAGCACGGGAAAAAAATCGAGTTTTATTATTCTTTGCTCTCTTACATAAATTTGAGGATCCAGAGCTTCTCTTGTGGCTGGCGATTGCCAAGGTTAGTCCTCGTACAATAAATTAGAAAAAAAAGACATCTCAACTACTTCTAATTTGTTGGTTTCTTCAGGATGTTGACAAGTCGGGCGCTCTTTTAATGAACATGGCAACTGCAGAGATGAAAGAGAAGCTCATCCAGAAATACAAATGCTCAAAGTATCCAGCAATAGCGAAAACTAGAACTCAAGAAATTTTAAATATTGTAAGCTTTCAAACACTTGCCCCCTCCGGAATTTTATTTTTCAATTATGTAAATGGCCCATCACCATTTAATTTCACAAGATTTTATAATGCAATTTTTAAGGAAATTCCACCCATTTGCAAAGCTTTGCATTCTAATATTGATTTCTTTTTCTACTTAAACTTTATTTAAACTTAAGGGTTTGTGAATTGTCATGGTGTTACTTAATTTTGTATATGTTGACTTGACAAAGCAAATGATTGAAATGGATTTTGAACTGATAAAGGTATCAGAGGAAAGACTTGAAATTGAGAAAAGAGGAGGAAGCCAGGCAGGATGGGTCAAGCAATTATCAACCTTAACAAGAAGATCGTTCACAAACATGTCTAGGGACTTCGGATATTATTGGTTGAGAATAATAGTTTACATAGTGGTATCAATTTGTGTTGGTACCGTCTTCTATAATGTCGGTACAAATTATAGTGCAATTTTGGCAAGAGGAGCTTGTGGCGGATTCATATCAGGGTTCATGACATTCATGTCCATTGGAGGCTTCCCATGCTTCATTGAAGAAATGAAGGTAAATATTTGAGATTGTCCCTATGTTTCAATCGACTACTGTCCGGAAAATCCTTCTGTGACCAGTGTAATTTATCAAAGTTACAAGTTTTGACACGCAATTCAAGCATTTAAGGCTATTATATAGATGGGTTTACCTAATAATTTCCCTACTTGTTAGGCCTTTATATTGGTTGTCAACCACAGAAAGTTAAGTTCTTTGGTTTTACTATTTACTATGTTTCATAGATTAGGACAAGTTACCTTTTTTAAGGATCTCACCTGGAATATATGTTAAATTGTAAGCATGATTTTAAAATAGCAGGCTCAAGATTAACTCAAGATTTGCCGTTTTTGATGCTTGAAAATAGATATTCTATAAAGAAAGGCTCAACGGGCATTATGGAGTTGGAGTGTTTATTCTTGCAAACTTCATCTCCTCACTTCCATTCTTGATCCTAATGGCATTCAGTTCATCAGTCATCACCTACTTCACGGCTAAATTCCGGTCCGGCTTCTTCCATTTCCTGTACGCTGCCATAGATCTTCTTGTCTCCATTTCTGTTATAGAGAGCTGCATGATGGTTGTGGCTTCTTTAGTTCCAAATTTCTTGATGGGACTCATTGTTGGGGCAGGGTTTATTGTAAGGATTCTAAACTTGTTCTCCATAAGCGCTCTTTCGTCTGTTTTCTTCTTCTTCTGTTATTAAATACCAAGAATTCTCCTATCACTATTCTCAATATCCTCTTTGTTTCTTTTGTAAATATTTCAGGGAATTATGATGGCTACGGCTGGTTTTTTCTGCCCTCTGCCTGAACTTCCAAAACCATTCTGGCGATACCCTATTTCCTATATCAACTACATGGCTTGGGGTCTACAGGTAAATGTTTTTAATGCTTTGGTTAGTTTAAAAAAAATTATAATCAAATAGGGCTGCAATTTTGTTTGTCTAAAGAATTTTTTCTTTCAACTAACAGGGAGCTTACAAGAATGACATGATTGGGCTTGAATTTGAACCTCTTCAACCGGGAGAGCCAAAGTTAAAGGGAGAATTCATCATTAAACACATTCTTGGTTTTTCACTAGATCATTCAAAGTGGTGGGATTTGGCTGTTGTTCTAGTCATTTCCATATCTTACAGGTTGCTTTTCTACATCATTCTCAAGTTGAGGGAGAAAGCTCTACCAATGGCCAAGACACTTTATGTAAAGAAAACTCTGCAACACATGAGCAAGAGGCCCTCCTTCAGGAAGACACCACCAATACCTTTTCCATCAAAGAGACATCCAACCATTCATTCGCTGTCTTCTCAAGAGGGTCTTAATTCTCCAATTCATTAAAACCAGATAGTCTTCTACAATCTCATGTTTAATAATATAATCAACACACAAACTACATATTTTGTTAACCATTTTAATAGGCAACAAGATCCAATTATATTCTATACCCAATTCCAGTTATAATTTTCTTTTGTACGATTCAAGTTGTTACAGATTATTAAAGATCTATGATATTTCCTGCATAATAATCTTAACGTCCCAATTTTCCAAATATTTCTGAGCTGTTGCTCCAATAACGTATATTAGCAGTCTAGATTGCAGTTCTAGTTTGAAGCGACCCAGGTTAAGTATCTCTTCTCGTTTGATTTAATCGCTTGGAAAGGTTACTTTTGAAGAAGCTAGGAAAAAATAACTAGTACCTTTATCTTAAAAGCTTCGAAAATATTACTTTCAAGAATAATATTTTGCCAGCTTCAATGAAGCTAGAAACAGAAATGAAAAATAAATCCTTATATCCCGAGCCGAGCGATCAAGGACAACGTTGGATTCAGTATGTCACCGCCGAATGAATTCAATTAGTCTAGTAAATTAGGAAGTTCGTACGTGTTATGAATATACAAAAACAAAATTGTTCAGTACAGTTTTTGGGATTTAATGTGTAGAATAAATTTTCACCGCATCTTGTAGTCCAAATACATATCAAGGGACCGGATATAAATGGTTATGCTACTATAGTGCACGTTTTAAAAATGTGTATACTCATGCTTAATTTGGTCAATTCTTATGCCTTATCCATAATCGACAAAAATAAAGCTAGGTCACTAGAAAAATCAAAGATAGAGTGTGACCATCCAATTGTTCAAGGGCCTCCTTTCTTAATAGTAGAAGTATTAGGTGGCGTTTGATAAATTAAAATTTAGGTGCTGAAAATATTAAGTTGTTAAATTAATAGAGTCGTACCTTTTTATAATTAATCTAATTTATGCATAGAATTTAAATGTTTCACCTCATAATCTATTTTTTGTGAGAGATATATGACAAGTGTATTTGTGTTTGAGAATGTTTATAACAGAAAATATATCTCTGTGTAAAAATGTATGTACGAATGTGTGTGCAAGAACATGAGAGAAGAAAAATCAAAATATGTGCATGTATATATGAGAGACAGAAAATATATATATAAAAAAAAGAAAAAAATAATATACTGTTGTATATATGTGTATATGAGAGCATATGTTCGAGAAAGTATGTAGATGTGTGTGAGAGAAACTGTATATAGGAGAAAAAAGAGAGAGTGTGTGTGTGTGAGTGAGAGAGAGAAACTGTGTATAGGATAAAAAAAGAAAGTGTGTGTGAGAGAGAGGGAGAGAATGTATGTTTTTGTGTGAAAGTGTGTGTGTGAGAGAGAGAGATAGAGAGAGAGAGAGATAGAGAGAGAGAGAGAGAGAGAGAGAGAGAGCACGAGAGAGTGAATATGTGTGCGTTATAAAAGAAAAATTTATGTATTTGCATATGTATGAGAGAAAAAATGTGTGCTTGCAAGTGTGATTATGTGTCTGTGTGTTGAGGGTGTGTATGTGCACAAATATGTGTGAGAGAGTATGTGTGTATATATGTGCACGTGGGTGAGTGTGTGGAAGTACATGTGTCTAAGGAAGCGAAAGTACACTACATGTGTTCAAAATTCGACAAATTAACTAAAAAATTTTCACTTAAAATTTTGTATACAAATTAAATAAATATTAATGTATGAGGTAATAAAGAAATTTTATTATTAAACGTACTGAATTCAAAAAATTCTTAATCCATTAATTTTCATTATAACGTTGAGTTATCAAACACCCCTTGGAGTGCTTTCCTCATTGTTCCTATTTCCACTTCCCCAGCTTCATCCTTTTCCCTCCCTTCTAAAACATGAGGCATCAACAAAACATGATCGAGGGTTTAACCAGGGTGATTGTTCTGTGTTGTGGACTAAGTACAATCATTGAGTTAACCCACTAGAACTCAGCTTCAATTAAAAGTTGAGCACCAAAACTCAACTCGCACAATGTCAAGCTGGAACTCAACCCAACCAAAAGTTGAGCGGGCTTGAGCTCGACTATGCAATCTTGAGAACCTGTTCGAGATATATGCATATCAGGAGCTCATAGCAACTACTGAAATTTCAACATTTTAAGACGAATATACACACTATTTTAAGGAAAGATGGTATTAAGTAGGGGTGGCAATTTCTGACACGACCCGAAAACCCGACACGAACCTAACCCGAAAATAGCGGGTTTGGGTTGGGGCTTCGCGGGTTCGCGGGTTCGCGGGTCGGACCCGACTGACCTGCGAAGGAAAACAGGTCGGGTTCGGGTCGACCCGCGGGTTGACCCGCGAACCCGAAAAAAAAAAAAAAAAAAAAAAAGAAGAAGAAGAAGAAGAAGAAGAAAAGAGGAAAAAAAATAGATTAAAATACACGAAAAAATGATCAAACACATTTTTTGCAAATAGTAATATCAAAGTTGCTCATTAACATACACTTAATTCCTCTTACAATTTACTTTCATAAGCTAAGTAGAATTCTTAATTTTTTTTACAATTTACTTGATTATTTATCCAATGAATGAAATTTGTGTTTGAATGTGAATAAGTGGAACATGGCATTCATTATCCAATGAATGAAATTTGTGTTTGAATGTGAATAAGCGAAACAAAACTACAAAATGTTAGTAGTTGTTTTTTGTTTTCTTTTTTTTTTTTTTTGAAGAAAAGAGGAAAGAAAAGACATTAAAACACACACACACACACAAAATGATCAAACACATTTTTTGCACATACTAATATCGAAGTCACTTACTAAAATACACTTAATTTCCCTTATAATTTACTTTGAAAAACCTAAGTATAATTCTTAATTTTTCTTACAATTTACTTGATTAATTATCCAATGAATGAAATTTGTGTTTGAATGTGAATAAGTGAAACAAAATTACAAAATGTTAGTAGTAGTTTTAGGTTTTTTTTTTTTTTTTTTTCAGGTCGGCGGGTCGACCCGCCAACCCGTTTCAGGTCGTGTTCGGGTTGGCGGGTTGGCGGGTCGGGTTCGGGTTGGCGGGTTGGCTGTTATATCCAAGTCTCAACCCGACCCGCCAACCCGACCCGTTGCCACCCCTAGTATTAAGTTCCCTATAACATGATTCTATGTTGTTCAGTACAATTAAATAATTTAACTAGACCGTTCGACAAAAATATCAGTATATTGTTGGGACACTATGAAATGAAAGAATAGTTGAGCGAGATTGTTTGGAGGGAGAATGTTAGGCCCAAAGATAACCTAAGAGGGAGGGAGAGTTGAATTAGATAGATCAAATATCAAAGCAAGCAAGCAAGCGCAATTTGCATCCAATTTTTACTACCCAGGTTACCCAAATAATTGCACGCTTAAGTAATTCATGAAAAATAAAGATATAATAGTTAATTCTACAAATATACAATAAAAAGAACAATGAAGTAAAAGAAATCCAAACCGATTTATAGTAGTTTGGTACCCTCTTTGACACCTACTACACTCCCAAACTTCTTCAAACTTGGAGTTTAAAAAACTCCTGTTAGTGCCGTTCAAGATGAAGTTGGAATGCCTAAGAGTTGGAATGCCCATTGAAAGAGTTGTACTAGAAGGGACAAAGGCTTGTACACTCATTCAGGCAGATCAAGGCTCTCAAAACGAAAGGTAGATACAGAGCAGCAACGAGATGGAGTCGTTCCTTGACTGCTAAGGTCAATACCCACGGCTGCAACTCCGGAGAGCAGCCATGGCTTGAGTACTGAGCAGTCGTCCCCGACTGCTAAGCTTGCTGCCTATGGCTACTCCTCCAGAAAGTTGCCGCAACTTGAATTTTGAAGCAGTCGCCCACGGCTTCTATCGAGCAGGTCCCCAGTTGCTTGGCGGCAGGTTATGAGAATTAGTTATGTTTTAGGGGATTTGTAGTCCTTTAAATCGTAATTAGTTAAGACCTTCCGTATATGTTTCCTAGAATCTTTATACTTATAAAAAGTCAACTTTGTACTACTTTTAATCATTCAATCATCAATACAACGGAGAGCATTCTCTTTTGTTTTTTTTTTTTTTGTTTGAGTGAACACTAGTGATTATATATATTTGACCAAAGTACACAGTACATTCAAACATACCCATCTGAAGAACCAATCCACAGACTTTACACAACTGCTCTAGTTGCGTGGCATGACCTACTACATAAATACTCTACTGAGATACAGCCAAGCACACATACAATAGTTATCACACAAAACTATTTAATAACTTTACTTTGGTTAAGTAAAGCGATACTTCCTAATCGCATAGTACTCAAACCTTGCTGATCATACTTGAGGACTTCCTCCTAAAACTGAGGAGGTGCTGAGAACACATTCTCCTCCAAAGATGATAAGTGACATGCATACTTAGATAATAGATCCGCTGCTTTGTTCCCTTCACGGTAAGTAAATTGAACCTGGACGTTCTGAAAAAAGCTGTAGTAACTTCGGCACTCCCGCAGCAACATTTTTCTGTATTCTCTTTGGTTTATTGTTAGCTTTGTTTGAATACTTCAGAGTTTGTCTCTTAGTGTTCAATTTGAATTATCACTGAAGAACTGCTCCTGATTGTGGCGTCTTCTACCTAGAATCCTAATTCACTAATTAGTTTAGTTGCGAGTTGAAATAATGTCAATAAGTTCGCAACTACGAAGATTAGAAAGATCGTTACCTAGAAGCCTAATTCACTAATTAGTTTAGTTCTGAGTTTAAATAATGTCAATAAGTTCGTAACTACGAATATTATAAGGTCGTAATTTATTCCGTAAACTCAGACCTTAATGGAACCTTGATATCTCCATCTGAATTCCAACTTGTGGAATACGGGCTTCGTCTTATTGCGGGTTTCGTATTAGTTTGGTATCAAAGTTAATGATCGTATCTAGGTTAGATCCCTTTTTATTTAATCTTTGTTTCGTGCCAAGTTTGTTTCCTTTCGGAAGTTCTTCGTTTTCCTTGTCTGCGTTTTTTTTTTTTCTTGGTTCATCGTGTTCTTATTGTTCTTCAGTTGTTCTTGTCACAAGACCTCTAAAGTTTCAATATTTCTCTTGTTTCTCGTCTTATTAGTGTTTCTTGGTAAACCTCGTCTACTATATCCAAAAGTCTGAATTTTTTTTTAATCAAACCTATACTATTACATTGGAAAAAGATAATAATGTTAGTGAGATCCGTATTGTGTTTGTCTTGTTTATTGGTATCAAGAAATTCTAAATTTATCATTTCTTGATTTTCTTGAATCAAGATTGTGACTTTCTTGATTTCTTTGATTTAAATCATACTTTCTTGAATTTGTTAGTGTGTTGACGTTCCTTTTTTACATAAAAAAGAAGCGTGAATTTTTCAAAAAAAAAAAAGAGCACGTGAAAAAAGACAGAAGAAAAAGGGAAAATTGTGCAATCAAGAACGTGATTCTTGGGGACGCTTTATTTCAATAAAGTACTGTAATCAAGATTTTCGACTTAGAAATCAAATATTCTCATCCAATTTGTCTTGATTCAATTCGTGAGTGATTCTAGGGCTACCAAAAATTGTCCAGCCTTGTAAGTCCCTATTGAGTCAAATATTGGGTGTCAAATAGAGTTCATATCAATCCCTTGTCGCTCATAGTCTCAACTAGCTGCACTTATGTTGGCTTCATTGGTGAGTTAATTGTACACCTAGAGAAGGATTCTAAAATCTTCAACGGAGGTAATCAAAAGCCATTGGGAATTTGATGAGAGCAACAGAGTACTATGCTTTTTATTGATAAACGAGTGTGAGTGTATACACGTGAAAGAGCGAGTGAGGATTTTATTACTAACTTTTCCTGGCCAGTTTAAGAAACTAAAATGTCTAAAGGAGAATCCCAGACATTCGATTTTAAATTGATGATGGAAGCCGTGGATGCAAAACTTCAGCAAAGGATAGACTGTGCAATATAATCTATTCATAAGCAGATAGATCAAATGAAGAAATTCCAAACCCAATCAAGGAGTAGGCGTGGGAAAACTCCAGTAGGGAAGTCAGATGATTTCAATGAAGACAGGAGTTGGAGCGGAGACCAAGGCATAGAAAGTGTGAGAACGGGCGTGGAGGAGAGTCCATTAAGGGCATCGAGATAAAATCTCTACTTTTCAAGGAAAGTCAGATCATAAGGCATATCTTGATTGAGAAAAAAAGATTGAGATGATATCTGACTGCCAAGCTTATTCAGATAAGCATAAATCTAACAATCATTAAATTTACTAACTTATACTATTGTTTGATGGGATCAGATGAGCACGAGTAAGAGGGACAGGAAACCATCTATTCGCACTTGAGAAGTGTTAAGGGCTGCCATCAGGAGATGACTTGTTCCAAGGAAATTGTATTGTCGAGGATTACTGCAAAGACATGGAGATCGCCATGAAACGTGGTAATGTAAAGGAGGATCATGAGGCCACAATGGCTCGTTTCTTGAGTAGTTTGAGACCTGAGATAGCTGAGATGGTGGAGCTACAACACTATGTGGAGATTGATGACATGGTGAACAAAACTGTAAAGATTGAGAGAAGGTGTTAACTGCGACCTAGTTCCAATTTTGCAGCATATTACATATGGCCTTCTCAACCAAGGAGAAAGGAAAGGGCCCCAACTGTCACGGCAATTTCTAAGCAGATAGCTGACCAGCCGAAGGGAAAAGTAAAGGCCAGAGTACATGCTGCCAGTGCACCAAATCAAGGCGCAATCGTGACATTAGGTGTTTCAGGTACCAAGAGAGATGTTACATTGTAAGCCAGTGCCTTAATTACCTGGAAGACAACTATTTTAACAATTTCTCGAGTGATCATACACAGCACAAGTATTTGGAAAGTAAATTTTTATGTTTGGTATACAAGCTAAATTACTTTGTATGAGTGAGAGACGCATGCAATCTGTATGTGCACGCTCAGTGTGCTAAAGTGAAAGAAACATGATATTGAGAGAAAGGGAAATTACAACGGGGAGAAATTTTTAAAATTAAAACTAACATATAAATTCGATAAACATAATGGCCGTATTGTTGTACGGTAAACTTTGAGAAATTATGAGGTTCTTAAAGCATTAAGCAAGACGAAAGGCATAATGTTCTTAGTTTATTATTTCAACACTTAACGTTGCATTAAACAATAATTAAGCTTTCATGCTGTTCTAGGTTTCAGGCCTTATTCTGAACAACTTATGATTAACTAATTGTAGCTTTTTGTAAAGCTAAAAAATGTCTGAGAATCTTATAAGTTGATTAAAACCAGTTTATTTACAGCTTCTTTAAGCTGTAACAAACTTTGCCTTTAACAAACTTCAAGGTGAAGCAAGCTTAGTGCCATTGAGGTGCTTTTCAAAACTATTTAAAAGAAACATGATTTCATTGAAATAAAATAATTATTCCACAATCAGCTGTAGAAAAACTAAAGCAAAAAGCAATAGGACCCTAGTCCACTTCTCCTTGTAAGTTTTAAGGGGTGTTTGGTTCAAAGAAATCAAAGAGGAAAATGAATGTCAGTAATAATTATACCCAGTATTGATGTTTGAAAAAAAAAAAAACTATCACTATCCTTCAATTTAAATAAAAGTGATTAACAAGGGAGGTATGATTCCCCCAATACTATTTTATCAAACTCATTAACTCTTTTGATTAAAGGACAAAAATCCAAAATAAAAATGATGACAGAAACCCAAAATAACATGGCTTTTTTGTTTTTTGTTTTTTGTTTTTTGTTTTTTGTTTTTTTTTTGTTACCATTTGCATAATACTCAAATTAGAACTTGGCTTTACACAAAATTGAAGAAACTCTTTGAGAAAATTTTCTTTAAAAAATACAAAATAAGAAATTGAAAAAATATGTATATTATAAAAAAAAGATTTAAAAAATTTAAAATTTACTTGAAAATCATTTCTCATTATAAGCAAACCAAACAAGTAGTTTCATAACAATACCCATTCTATTATCAAGCCAAATACGCCAGGAAAAATCATCAAAATTTAGACTCATAGTAGAGCTAATGATATTCATAATGATGATGATTGAAGAATTTAAACCAAACAGCTCATCAATATATTGTCATGCTGGCCCCAATCTATTTTTGCACTGCCAAATAACATGTTATAACTTGAAGTTGAACAAATATAGATAATATGTTTTTTTCTCTCTCCCTCTTTTTAAAAGATGATCAACATTAGAACTTCACATTTCTCTTAGTGACTTGAACCTGGGACCTATATAGATCCTGGGTGAAGCATCTCATCAATTAAGCTGCGCTTCGTTATCAAATATAAATAATATGTTTAAAAACCCCACATATAATATATTTAAAACCCACCGAAAACATTAAATATCCATGGATTTTAGTGAAGCAGAAATTTTATTTGTCTCCTCCTAGTTTTCTTCTAGAACGATGTGCCCTCAAAATATTTTCCTTCTTACTCCTCTCCGACCGTAGCTGTGCAGACTATCAATTAAAGATCCAAAATTCTATTATACTCCTATAACACTGATACCATGGCCCTCAGGCAATTAACTTCCAACAAATGCATTTCAATTGGAAGAAAACCTAGTTATAGCTAACCAAATAAAGAGGTCATTTAAGTTACTGCTTAATAACTCTACTTAATGCTAAAAATTAATACACTAAAAACTTTTTAAATTAAGCACGTTTAATAACAAAATTCATTTATCATTTAATATATTAAGCACTTATTGAATTGTACACAAAATTTTAAGTAAAAAATTTTCACTTAATTTGCTAAATTTTTTATACATGTAGTATTCTCTCTCCTTCGCATACACACACTCTCACACACTCACCGATTCATACACATACAAACATATTCTTTCACACACATTTATGCGCACACACAAACACACACACAATCACCCTTGCCAACACACACATTTTTTTTTCCCTTACGCATACAATAATATAAGCTTTCTTTTTATCACATGTGCACACTCTTTCTCACATGCACAATCCCTTTTTAACACACGTATACACATACTTTCACACAAATACATACATTCTCTCTGTCTCTCACATGCATAAACATATACACACACGCTCACATGCATATGCACACTTTTCTCCATAAGCAATTTCTCTCACACAGATTCGCGTATTTTCTCGCACATGCACTCTCTCATATATACATACATACATAAGTATATTATTTTTTTCTCACCTCCACAAATATATTTTCTCTATCACATACTTGCACACTTTCATACATATACATTTTTACACTTTTACACATATACACATACTTTCTCTCACACACATTCTCACACACAAATGCACTTGTTATTTATCTGTCACAAACAAATAATATCTTTCTTTGTCATGCATATTGTTAATAAATTATTTCAACTTTTTAAGATAAAATAATTTTATTTATAAAGTAAAATATTTAAATTTAATTAATTATCAAACATATACAACTTTATCAATTTAGAAACTTAATATTTTTAATACTTAAATTTCAGATTTCAGACTTCAGACTTACCAAACGGCAAGTAATGCACAAGTTTAAGACATTTAGAACTATTAAGCAAAATAACCGTATCCATGGTTAGGGAGCCTATACAAAGCAAACTAATCTCTAACCTAGGTTGAGTAGTCGACTAAAACAATATTTTCTTTTGTAGGGATGAACTAATCCTTAAAGAGGATTGAGTGGCTCGTGCCAAAACTTTTGTAAATGGCACAATGAGAGAAGCCTAGCCTGTGCTGCGCAAGCACGTGGCATACAAATTTGTTTGTAGTAGGCCACGTTCTTTACAACTCAGGAGTTCAGAGCTCCAACGAAGTGTGTTATTATCAATTTCTGTGTTTCCATAATTGCGCTACTTATTTTTACTTTTTCTACTAGTGATTGATCCAAATTTTATACAATTAACCCTTCAACGGTGTAAATGAAATTTTGAATATTTTTCAAACCAACTATTGTAAGTTTTAAATTCTTGGGAAGCCCGCTCCTTTTGTCCGTCCTGCAGGCATCTCACCCATAATAGTACTAACGGACAGCTTAAAGATGGCAAACCACATCAAGCTTTACCTAGAATTTCATAAGTTTATAGGCCTTTTTAGCATTGTCTAATCCGGGAAAACACTAAACCATCACAAAAATGAGGCAGAAAAATGGATTTACAATAAGGCCTTTCCATTTATTTTCTAAAACACGGTATACAATCAAATTATATTTCGGATTTGCAATTTCATCATGCCATTTGAATATCACCGAACTCTGTCAAATTAAATATTTATCTTGCGTCAATTAATTATTTCAAAGGGAAACAAAAGCATTCAGGAAATACTATAAGCCAAAAAACATTAACAAAGGATAAGAAGAACCTTAAATGCAAACACAAAACAAATATACCAAACAAAAAAAGCAAAGGGTATTTTGATAGTTCAACTTAATGATGAATTTAATAGATTAAGAGTTTTTTATAATCAGCATGTTTGATAACAAAATTCCTTTTATCACTTACTACATTAAGCACTATTTAATTTGTATGCAAACTTTTAAGTAAAAAATTTTCACTTAATTTGCTGAATTTTAAACCCATATAATATGCTCCCTCCCTCCCTCTCAAACACTTGCATAGTCAACCTTGCGCTTACACACTCTCTCCCCCATTTGCAAGCACGGATCATCTCTCTCATGCACATACATACGTACTTTCTCATACATGCTCTCATACACATGCATCCATAAACATATTATTTTTTCTCACTTCCACATGTACACTTTTGCTTTTTCATACATACATAAACATACAAAAATTTATTTTTTCTTCTCTCACACATTTGCACACAATCTTTTTTTTCTTGTCTCTGTGTGTGTGTGTGTGTGTATCACAGACACATAAAAATACTTTTTCTTACACATTTTCACATACAAATACATTTGCGACTCTATCACATAGAAATACACATACTCTCCCTATCTTTCTCTCTCACACAAGCACCATAAACTGTTACATATTTTTAAGATGAAATTATTGTATTTACAATGGGTGATATTTAAATTCAATACTTGAATTCGAATATTTATCATACATAACTTTATCAATGAAACATCATAATACTTTCGGTACTTAAATTTCAGATTTCAAAATTTAATTTTATCTATCGCCAAATTAGAAACTTGATAAATGCAAATCTATTAAAGTAGATGTGAGAACATCAGTATTAATAGAAGAACGTTAGCACCACTCACCTCCAAATCCATGATTACATTTTATATTGACTCGGCCCAAAAACTTAACAAGCAACAAGTTTGGAGGGTTGACCATTGACAAAATTATCAACCAAAATATAATACAGAATATGGGCCAAAAAAACGCAATAAAGCATAGACGAATACTGGTTAACAAGCACGTCTCTAAAATATTAAATGGCATGTAATGTTTAAGTTCTACATAAAGCACTGGTTATTACAAAATAACAATGGCGGGAAATGTAGTTCAACATCTTAAGAGCTGAAGTAAATGTTATTCATCAATGTGCTTCCAACCATTTTTGCCATAAGGTAAGTTAGTTTTCCCTCAAAATATTGCCCAACTTTCACACTACTCTTGAATTTCAATAGCATCAACTCACCCAATAATATCCAATTCTTCTATATTAATTTACCTTCTCTGCCAAACCCATTATCTCCCGTCAAATAATTTACATGACATCCATTGTTATAGAGTATTTGACATTCAATTTGATTGCTAAACAACACTTTCTATACATCAAAGATAATAGGTTAATTGCTAAAGAAGACTTCTATACATTAAAGGTAATAGTTTAAATTATAACTCGAATAACAGAAACTTCATCAGTCGACATTGTAGTTAGGCACATACTTCCTACCATTTAAAAGGGTAAAATAAAAAAAAATAAAAAAAAAAGCCTCAATCAATCCTACATGTCCTTTGGCATTTAATCTATAGAAAAACATAATCTCTTGACCTTAGATACAACAACATCAAATTACTTCTTTCAACAGGAATTCATGGTGTTGCATAGAAATTAGACTAATTTGAAAAAAATTAAAAATAAAAGGGATATAGTGGTACAATTAGAGTGCATTTGGCTCATAGGATGACATGGGATCAATAATCTAATCCCATGTCATTCAATGTTTGGTTTCATTTTAAGTATGAGACTATCCATCCTACTTAACTGAATTATCCCCTGTACGTGGTATAAAAGAATCTCATGGGGTAAGTGGTATTAGTCATCTCGGTTTGTTGACTAATTTGTCCCCACCAGCACTACATGTACCACCACTGCCACTGTGTACCACCACTGCCACCATTGTGCATCACCACAACTATCACCACCAACATCCACCACCATTGAGTGCCACCACCATTAGTGCCTAATAACACCAGTACCACCGTCACTACTACAGTGCAATACCATCATCTACTACGTTGCACCAGCATAACCATATACGACTTGTGCAACACCACTACTGCCATCGAGCACCAACACTGCCACTACCATGCAACACCACCACCATCACCACCATCGTTCAACATCATCATCTACCACAATGCACTATCACCATCTAGTATCGTATACTAATACTATCGAGTACCACCGGTATCACTACGACTACCAAGATCTATCATCATGCAATGGACCATCACTATTACTCAATAAAAATCATATTGTAAATTTTGGATATTTTAATTAGAAAAATCAAATTCAATGTCCAACAAAACACACAATGACATTATTTCTTAAAATATCCCATCGAATCCAATATTAAATAAACACTGGATAACTGAGACTATTAATCTAAAAATGACTCATCCCAAGATTTATCGTCCGAGGATGAGGTCATCCTATCTCATCCCATCTATGAACCAAACAGATCCTTAATAGATAAAGCGAGCCAAATAATTTACCCAGCTCATTTACAAAATAGAACACAAAAACCTAAGTACAATCCAGATTTGAAGAGTTCTAGCTATACACTAGACGGATGTATAACATGATCGTAGTAAGAAACTTTTATTTGATCTTCAAGTACAGATTATTTCCACACATTATTCAACTAAATTACTCGTTAAACTCACATCAATTAAAACTTCGGATTTAAGACCTTGTAAAATTAATATTCATAATCAAAATTGGTTTCTAAAAACATCATTTAATAGCCAACTTTAGTATCTCATGTGTCACCATGTGACACGTTTTCAATTTGTTGATTTGAACACCCTCGCTTAACCAGAGTATGTGAAAAATCCATACCCAAGGATAGCAACAAGGTGGCACAATTGATCCTATTAGAAAGATTGACCCAACCTAACCCATGCAGAATTTGGAACATTATTCTAAAACAACCTTATTAAACCACTTAGCTTTGATGCATAATTCATGTCCCCTTTAAACAATTGAGACATTGCATTAAATCATTTTTGACACGTAAGGACTAAAAATCTTTAACTTGGACACATAGAAGCCTATTAACAAATAATTCACATGTTTCGTCTTTCAAGATGAAGTAGACATAATAAGCAACAACAAAAACTAAGTTGGAAGCTATAAACTTGATAGCGTTCCCATTTTACGAACACTGTATTCCCAGCCAAAAACCAAGAAATATTCATGACAAGTCAAACTGATCTTTGAATCGCACAACTAAGCCATTTGCATCAGTCAAATGGCCTGACAACTTCAACCATGCGATCATGTTTTGAGCCTTTCCACCCCATCCCAGCTGCCGAAACTCTCTCTCCCACAACCAAGCAAACATAAGCCCGGTGGCTGAATTGTAAACTATCATTTACACTGCTAATAGTAGTTAACGAGTCAGGCAAGCATTTCAAATGTTTGCTAATGCCCACAAGAGAGTTCACAGCACAACAAATGAACTAAAAACTGTACAACCACATAAGACTACATGGAATAGATAAAGCCACATAGCTTTCTACAGATTTACATTACAAATATGGAACATATCTCACCTGAACATACTCCACAAGATTAACCGACCATCCCAGCGTCTTCCACAATGTTAGTACCTTGCCCTTTTACCACATTGAGCATGGGACACATTCTGGTGGGGTACCAAGCACTACCTGTCATCAGAAAGGAAGTTTGTATTACATAAAATCCACCCAGAGAAATAACCCCAACCACTCTCATCCCCCACGAAGAACAAAACCAAACTATCAGAATTGCCCCTCGCTCTTCCCTCCCACATTCCCCTTTTGCCCTCTCTTCACCTCATAAACTGACACAACTGTGCACTACATCGTCTGTACACTCTGACATGACACCTACTGAGAAAGTATGCTCTCATTCAACCACCAGCATAAAAGCATGAAGAATTTTAATTAAAATAGACATTAGCAGAATAAACTGCATAAAATGAGGAAAAAATTCCTACGGAAAAGAATAGGAAGCAATCAACAATTTTTGATGACCTATATCAAAGGTATAATGAATTTTTTCAATCATTCTCCAGAAAGAAAGAAATCAACATCCAAATGCCTTCAAGACCAGTCCAGAGAGCTCAAAAACACAAAATTCAGGATTAAGAATTACATTGTTCACATCAGTGAGGTACATAAAAAGTGAAAAAAGTAATTTATGGTTATCGATAAAGAATAATCCTTTAAAGTATCTGGTGAGACAAGTTGGCACATCCCTCTGGACTTAAAAAAAAGAGTTAATTAACCAACATCAAATTACAAGACCTTCAATCTTTAAACAATCTTCACTTCTGCATATAGTGTTTAAGAATGCTAAAAGAAATGATATCTAAGTTTTCTTCTCGCTGGACACACCATTCTCAACTCTGGCATCAAGGCCATGATATGGAACTTCAATCATAGGTCTTGGCACTTCACGTCCACCAAAGTCCTCTGGGAAAAATTCAAAATCAGGTCCAAAGTTGAACTTCACAGTGCAATTGGGTTGGTTTGGAAGTGTGTACATTGAAGCAGCAGGGAAATAACGACCACCGAAAAGATCCTTGAAAGCAGTGCCTTGACATACTCCATTTCGAAAGAAAGATATTTCACTTCCTGCAAGGCATAAACTGCAAACTTAAGAACCACCATGGAAAACTAATATTTAAACTAGAGAGACTATCTCCAACTAAAATTAACAAGAGTTAAAAGGAATCCTAATCAACAAAAACAGCTCAAGCATGCAAGCAAATCAAATTCTCCCCTGTTTCCAATGACAAAACACCAAATACAGGAAACCACAATTTGAACAAGATTGAAACATTTTCCAAATACAGGAAATCACAATTTGAACAAGATTGAAACATTTTCTTCAAAGTTAACGCACACATATTTGTCAAGTTCTGGTGTTTAATCAATAATCAGTAGATATCTTATTTGACAAAAAGAATAACAAACACAAACCCATTAACGAGCTAAAGGAAATGCACAACTGGGATTCTGAACCCTAAACTCTATTGTTGGTGTCTGAAATAAAAAATAAAGTGATGGTTGACAACCAGAGAATATATAACATGGATTCAAAATCTCTTATTAGATTAGCCACCAAAAGATCGAACACAGCCGCTGCAAGAAAATATATCATGTCAAGGTCCCAAGAGAGAATATATCATGTCAAGATCCTGCAATTCTATTCACTTATTCTAAAATGACCATAACCCAGCCACTGCAAGAAAAACAAAGATCAATGGCCCAGAATATCATGTGGTCTACTGCAACATCCTTCAATGAAGAACCAACATCCACCCCTTCCTATCCCATTGGATTATAGTGTGGAGGGTTAGCTGCTTGCTTTCCTTAGAGTATTGTCCCACCCTTAAAAAGTGTTTTTGACTTTCAGACTACCAAAAGGAAACATCAGATTCTGGGGGTACACATTATATACGGAAAAACAAGTGAATCTAATTTATATCTTCATTAACGCTGAGCAGATTAGGGGTGCAAAGTTCTCAATTTGGGAAGAAAAAGAGAAAAAAATAAAAAATAAAAAACTCGTCAAGCCAATATCAAGCTCCCAACGCTGATTTTTAGAGCTCATAAGTCCAATCAAGCTTATATGTGTTTATATTTTTCCACTTTTTAGATTTGTATATATCCCATTTTCAAATTAGAAAAAGTTTCTGTGCTGCTATTCTCTGTTAGTCGACTGTTCATTCAGCTCCAAAGTACCCATGTCATGGCATATGAGATGGGTGATGGTATGAGATATGCGTTGGATCTGGTCAAACATAGGTACTTTGACTTCACATGGGCTCTTGCTGATAGCCACTTTACAACATAAATTTTCTTCTCATACATCTTAGTATTATTGAGCACCGGTAAAGGACACTACAATGGTGCAAGTATGGCATGGTACCTGCAAGGCATTTTGGTTAATGAATTACCCAATTCGGCTACAGCTAGTGTGATGATATAAAATGCACATATAAAGTTTCTTCTACTACAAAATTTAAATATACAGATAAAAAAATGTGTTGAGCCATGTCCAAGTACCCTTGTCTAAACTTTCGCCCATGTCCCATATCTTGAATTCTAGCAATTAGCAAACCTGTCAGCTAAATAAGTACCTGCACCCAATACTCACACCCGAGCCCAAGTAAAATAGCTATTATTTACTGTTATTCCCTCTTATAAGGTACAATAAATAGAAACAATAAATAATACAATCTCAAATCTCACCCCTAATATCTCTCATTCTTATCCATCCCCACAACTTTCCTCTGTCCCCTTCCACTCCCCACCCACATTCTTATCATTCTTTATGTCAAATCAATTGGGCTCTAAACTTTCTTTCCCATGTAACAATATTTTTTCACCACTATGCCCATACAAGATTAGACAAGGACAGGATATTTACAGGACAACTGAAGAAGAAATCTTTCTTGCACTCTTTATGATGAAAAATATTTACTGAAGGAGAATAATACCTTGAGCTCTTATCCACAATAGGAAACAAGATATCTGCCCAGCTTACTTAACCTCAGTCTAAGCTCAAAAGTCAAAAAAAATCCAATTCATAAGCAGCTCTTTACCAGGCTCAATCTTAGTTTACAATTTTAGGATGCCATAGACAATGTACTCTAAATTAGATATCATTTGGCATAACTAATTCCTAGATGAAAGACCTTTGCATTGGCATCAGAAATAAAATGTGATAGCAGTCACTGCCAAAAAGACTGAATAGCTAGCAATCGTAAACAGGAAAAACCTTGGTATGCTTAACCTCATAGATTTTTGATATAGTACCACACCACAAAGGAATTCTCTGATCACTAGGTTAGAACTATGAAACATGGACTTGGGCACCACACCATAAATTTCGGAACTATTTTCTGATCACTAGGTTAGAACTATGTAAAATGGACAGGCATAGGATTACACGGACACAGGTATAAGTGAAGAGTCTGACATGGGCTTCCTCAGGGTCATGGGTACATGGTGAATAGTACCCCTTGATAATATAGCAGGGCAAAGTGAAGACTCTAATTAACATATGCCACAACCACACCCACATCTGTGTTGACATGACACAAGACTACAGGGGTATTATAGAGGTGAGAAAAGAGTCCATGTAACGGACGGTTAGTCTACTTTCAAATTAGTTTCTTGAGATCACTATAATGTTCAAACAGCAGTAATCAAGGATAGAACAATATGGCCCACAGAAAACTTTACAAATTAGCATCAAGCATGGCACAAAAGCAAAAAGAATTACCTAGGTATAGAGCCAAGACAACTGACCTACCCCATATGTCCAGAATCATACAGAAATAATGCCTCAACAAAAGAAAGATGCTTTTTAAGTGACGTGGTTAGAGGAAGGAGCGACTTACCGCAATGCTTTTATACCCACTAATATCTAATTAGTTTTGAAGAATATCAGAACTAGAAAATAATAGCTAGACATAATTTCATGCAGAAATTCTAGTATTGTGAATAAACAAAGGAAGAACAACACATAAGACCAAAACAATTGAGCAAGCCTAATATACTGCAGAACAAGAAATACAAGAACTAATTAAAAGGATTCAACTACTAATAATATCGGGAAAAAAAATAAAAAACATAGAGATTCCCACATGCAAAAATAAGCTATCACTCACCAGGTACCACTTTGGGAGGGTCATCCTTTGCGTCCGGAGCAGAGACATACTTCTGCCCTTTATACCATATCCATCTAGGTGGCTTGGGAGTATACAAACTCCCTTCAGGCAAATTTATATAAAAACCAATTACATCACCTTCTTTATACCCCTCCTCCCCATACTTCTCCCTAACAGCCTTATGCACCTTACTCCCATCAATATCTCTATACCCAAAACTATTCCCATCATACCCAACTGGCGCCTGCAAATCCCCTTTATCAGTGGACCACCCAAGCCTCGTGTGCCCGGTTTCCCCTAAATGCACTACCTTAATCTCAAAATACCACGCCCCTTCAACCACCCCTCTAGTCGCCCTCACCATTCTGTACCCTTTAGTACTGCCAGCAGTCATCCTATCCTCACTCAATTCCACCTTCTCAGCTTTATAAACCTTCGAAAGGCATATTTTCGCATCCAGGTTGTCGTCATTCCTATCAGGAAACCTCGGGATCGGAGTTATCAACACCTTATCCTCCGATTCAGCAACATTATTAGTATTGTTTCCATTGTGATTACCATTGTTTTTCCCCTTCTTTTTCCCTTTTCGTGAAGTTGGCCTCGTCCATACATTATTGTTCTTCTTCTTGGACTTCTTGCTGCTTTTCGAGCCGGATTTTGTCACCGTGACCGGAGTTAGGGACGGATTTGTAGCTTCTTCTCCTGCTGCAGCAGCTTCAGAGGTTGTCATTGCTCCAAGATTCGATTTTTCGGGGTTTTCCAGCAGAGAGGAGGTTAACGAGGACAGCTGCTTCTGCTTCTTTGGCGGCGGCTCTTCGTCGTCCTCCTCGTCTTCTTCTTCAGTGTCTGAAACGACTTTGGTGAAATTAGGGGAATTTCTCGAGCCATTCTCTGCTCCAGGGTGCTCGGTGTCGTTTCCGATGTCATCGGAGACTTCGTCGGACGAGAGGTCCTCCGATCCTGTGGGCGGCTCCTCTTTCATGCCGGCTTGGGTTTGGGGCTTGGCCTCGGCCTCGGTCTCGGGTTTTGGCTCTGAATTAGAAGGGGATTCAGTAGCGCCATTGTCGGCGGTGGTGGGTGTGGGGGTGAGGGTGGGGTTGGTGGTGGTGGTGAGAGGTTGAGATTGATCGGCGTCGACGTTAGGGTCGTCGTCATCGTAATTAGCCCTAAGAGTGTCCATTGTGGAAAAGGTAAAGTCCGAGGAAGTGCAACTCCTTAGTGACCATTAGCGGTCTGTGTTGTTCAGATATTTATAGGCAATGAATGGATCGGGCCTGGTCCTTGGCATTTCGAACTAGAGCGTGGGTAACATGTTTGTTGGAAGGGATAATTACACAAACCTCCCTGCGGTTATCACAATTGCATGCAGCTCCCTCCAGTTTTAGAAAATTACACTTACTTCCCCTATTTTAATAAAATTAGTAACAAATAGGCCCAAAATGCTGACATAAGCCAAAAAAACTAAATGAATATCCCATAATGCCCTTGTGAATATTTTCTAAAACAAATTAAAAACTTTTCATGCATAAAAACCAAAATCTATTTAATCTTCATTCATTCACTGCCTATCCAACTGCCAATTTCCAATCCCATTCTACCATTTTCAGTAATTCTCATCCATTATTAAAACATAATTATTTTTTTAGATGGTAAATCTCTAGATTCTCACAATCTCTTTTTCCTAAAAAATCTATAACTCTAACACCATTTGTATTACCAAAGAATGTCTAACACCATGCACCAATCCAACCTTTTTGCTTTAATTAACTGTTTAAATCTTAGATTCTATTCTTTCTTACCAAGTATCAAATTAATACCACTCTCAACCCCCTCCCCGCATCTCTGAAAAGAAAGAAAGAAAAATACTCTAGTCTACAACAACCCCCAAAATACCCAGAAAAGGAATACTGAATCCAGTCTCTATTATATTTCAAAGTAAGGGGATCATTGACCCAAAAAAAAAACCACAAAGAATGAATTATAGTCATAGACATTAATTGATTCATCACTCACTACATCAGCATATAATCTCGTCGTTACAAATTTTCTTTAAATCTTCGCAATAACAATGATAAGAGGAAGTAGACGGCAAACTTTGGAATTAATAATAAAACAAAACAAAAATTAAAAAACACAAGTAGCAAATATATAGCACGCAAATTGCAACAAAATAACGTGAAAAACAAAATAAAAGTTTTCAACTTTGATTGCTTGTGGCAATTGAAAGTCACGATTAGGGTTACAAACTTTTTCTCAAGCAAGCCACCCACTTTTATATAGACAGTGAAACAGGAAAACCCGTCTTTCTTGTGTGATCTTCATTGATCATATGACGAATAGATTGATTTATTTCTTGAAAAAATCATTTTGGGGGCAACAATTTGTGAGTTTATACCAAATATAAAAATTTCAATTTCATAATTAAGAGGGGTCACAGTGTGGAGGGGAAAAATTTAATGTGGTTTCGGAGGGTTGTCGACTCTGTATAGTTTTTTGGACAAGGAGTACGGTGATGATGGTGGCGGTGGTAAGGGCGGCGACGATGGCTGAAGTTGAAGTGGTGGGGATGGTGGATATAAAAGAAGAGGAATATTTGTTGAGAGAGAAATTTTGGTTTTGCCGACTTGGTTATAATGGGAAAAATCAAATATGTTATTTAGGTATTTTTCTAAGGGCACAATAGTCTTTTCAGGTGACAAAGAGTATTATGTGTAATTTTCTTAACCTAGAGAGAGATGCATGTAATTGTCATAAACTTTAGGGGAGGTTTGTGTAACTATCCCTTGTTAAAATATATAACTGATCACAGTGTAACTTTATTAAAAACTAGTATAACAAATTTTCCACTCCAAAACTAGGTCGCTTTTTCATTCCAAACTTGACTTTGTTAGTTCAATCTCGCCCTTCTATTTTTGTCCCTAAAAATCAGAAGAGTCAACTTGTCCGAAATGAAACTTATGACGCCCCTTACCGCAGTGATTTGGGATTCCAAACTTTATCATAATTCGATTAGCCATGCATTGAAAAAAATTAATTACATTATTTTTATATTAAGAGAATATTTAAATTAGTTCTTCTTGTAATTTGTAATATATAATTTTAAAATTTTGAAATGTCTACCTATTCCATACAAAATAACTCCCAAGCACCAAGCTTGCCACGTGTCCAGTTTTCATTGGCTCTTCTCATGTTGTTGAGAATAATAATAGTTGCGAAGACTATTCTGCCCCTGAGTATAAAACCAACATGCTGAACAATTTCACACTATTCAGGGCCTTGTCAATGAATTGGTTTTGGCTTATGGGTGTTTTGCATCTTTTGCACTGAAATTACGTTTAGATCCTTGGACAAAAAACTTCTTATGTCAATAATATGAGACTATTTATAGATTGGTTAGTCATTTAACAGGTTACTTTTTTCCTACAGTGCCCAAATTGATGAATGGTTTTTTGACGATTCATCACTCCTAACCACTCCTCCCAACTTTCCATCCTTTCTTGTCAGAACGCTCTCCCTTGCTTCTTCAGACATACCTTTACTTGTTCTTCATAATTTCTGTTCCTTCTTACCTTCTCCCTTGTACCTTCTTTGCTCTTTGGCCGTGGATGGTTCCCATTTGTGATTCGTTAATTTTGCGCTGTCCAATTGTGCCGAAAGAGACATGGGCCTCTTAGGAAAGTGCGATGGGCTTCTTGCGTGTCTTGCTAGGTTTACCTTCACCCGAACAAAAACCAAGGGAGGAGGATCAAATTGCCTCTATTTTCCTCTCATTTCCTACCTTTCTCTCAAGTGCAATTCTATTCCTCCATTTTCCTTTTTTTAATTTTATTTTCTTGCTCTTTCTCTTATTCTACAGGGTCTTCTCACCATCATCGCCTTCTCCTATCTTCTTTTTTTAAAAAAATTATTTTCAAATTTAGCTTGTTGAGTATGCCAGTCTTCCATGCTTCTCTTCTACTGTTCTTACCTTCCATTGTTTCTTGTTGTGTTGCAAATTGAAGTCTTTTGGATGTCCTTACTTCTTGCAGGTACGTTTTTTTATTCTGTCCTGATCTTTTTTATCCATTTTCTACTCCTATGAAACAGCTTCCACAGGGAGATGATCAGATCTATTTTTGATTCGTCTATTTCCTTCAATGCCTCTTGCTGTGAATTTATTTGCCTTTTGTCTACTATTGTCAAAACAAATCCTTTCTATTTTAGCTTTTCCTGATTTTTTTTTTATAAAAATTCTATGCTAATGTTAGGTCAATTGACTAGAATTTAATGTTATAGAGCATTCGGTGGTAAAAGTTTTTGTATCTTGGCACAGTCAAATCTTATTACATTTTTGTTGAGATATAATTGTATTTAGCTATTACCAAAATTGAGGTTATGGTGCAATTTCATTAGTAATAAAGTTTAGATTTTAGCTTTTTATAATTCTCTTCTCTAATTTTTTTTCACTTACCTTTACCTTGCTTTATTGTGTGCATTTATGTATGCTCCTCGTTTGGGTTCAAGGCTGAGGGTAGCTTAGTGATGTTAATCAACTTGTTAGCTGGATGTGCAAATAAACCTTAGTGTTAGAAATATAAAACCTAAGTGTGTGATCAGTGCCACTTGCTGAATGAAAATGTCTATATCTTACTCATTGAGAAACAATTGGATAGAAATCTTAGTCCATAGTTTGCAATGAACAAACTAGGGAGTTTAGGTTCATCCTGTGCATATTGGATTTGAGAAAAATATCATGAGCTCAAAGATAGAATACTTTACATTGATTTTGATGTATGCTCAGTCTTTTTTTTTTATCTTTTTTGAAACATGAAGTGGATTTTTTAACTTTTTCGTTGTTTATTCTTTGTCAATCTTTCAGTTAACCCATTGACTTTCCTCAAAAGTAATTCTTGAAATGAATTCTGCAAGCAAAGATATGTGGGAGACATCAAGGAAAGGTCTTTAAGCTTAGTTAAGAAAATTACACGAAGAACTATGCTTTCATCTTTTGCATATATGGATTTGCAAGTACTATACGTTCAAAGTGTTTTGTGAAGGAATAATTATCAACATTTCATATTTTTCTTTTTCAACTATATTTAGATGGCTGAATTAGCATGTTTGAATGAGCAATGTTGACTTTAGGGTCGTCTAGTTATGCTCTTGATCAATCTTAGAAGTACCTATCACAGGATAAATAAGTAAATTCTATCTTTAAGAGATTTAACAGTTAAACTTTGTGATGTTTTCATGTGATCCCAAATGAATTACACTTTTTAAGATTGTAAGGTACCATATTTAACAACATCAAGGCCTGTTTAGCTCCAATGCCAGAATGTTACAATTACTGTCATATTTTATTTTTATTTTGTGTATGGCATGCAATGGATTGCTTCATATGATTACTCATATTTGCACTCATTACTCTATATACATTATGGTCATTGACATTTGCCTTGTGACTTTGTCGTTCATATTTGTCAGATGCCGGTAGCACAAAGGTTCCTTTGGAGTATAGTGCATAGTGTGCATGCACAATCTGAATTTATAGCAATTATGCAATAAATTCATAATCTAAAGTAATTATGCAATAAATTGACTATAAATTTTAGACTTATTATAATTTAAGAAGGTATTGATTAATCTATCAATGTTCTAAGTATAAAAACAAACAATCAAGAAAAGGAATGAAAAAAGTATTCACAATAATACAGCACAGAGTCTAAATAATGCTAGACCAATGATGGGATAATAGCTCACAATGTAACTGCTATTAATAACAATTTTGTCCTATTAACATATTTGTATAATTTCTTGTTATTGTCATTGTGAAGTTTATCTGAAGTGGGAAGAAATTTTGATGATGCCTATTTACTTATTCGACAATTAGCCAACTTGTTTTACAATAATAGATTCACAATTCTCTCACGTGCAAAATATTGCTCACCACTTCTTCATGTGATGGCACTTGAGTAGGTCCTTTCATTTTCTAACACTTCACTTGATTTAAATATACTTAATTGTTCCTTTTTTCTGCTATTTGTGTTTGTTTGGCAACAAAGTAGATCAAACTCATAGTATATTCAATTTGAGAATTATTGCTTATGTCTTGCTTCTTTTTTTTTATGTTAGCCTTGGGAATTGGTAAACTGCTTCAAAAAAATATTGTTGTTTTTCTTTGTGTAGCTTGCTTAGACATGTTATAATTTCTATCAGTCAGCAACAAAAAAATTGGCTAGAGAGAATTATTTTTTCAATGCAGGACAGGTTACCTTCTTACATTCTATGAATCTAATATTTTTTCAATTTCTCTTTCTAGTTTTGTACCAAGAAAAAAATGATTGATGTTTTCCATTGTTTACTCAGTTAACATTAAAAGGATATGAGTGGGATTGTAGAATTTGGATCCTACTTTTTCCACAACAAGGGAGTACAAGTCTTTTTTGACTGTGAGTTTCATGTACTTTAAAAGTGTCAAAGAATTTAATATGTCATTAGCCTTTGTATTCTTAACATGCAATCTTCATGTTCATGCATTTTGTCATTGCAATTCTTATTTAGTCTACTTTGTGTTGCTTCTTGTATGGATACACCATACAATAGAGGTTTTACAGGTATTTTCTTACTTATTTTGGAGAAAATGATCTTCCCCCTCTTTTTTGCATTAAACTGGATTTGGGTTTTGCAGTTAATGAGGAAGATATTGCAAACTCCTCTAATGTTGTCAAGGGATTTGATAGCTTGGCTACTATGCTAAAATGAACACAATGTAAGCCTTCCGGAACAAGACATCTTATTGTAACTATTAGATACAAATTGCAACATTTCTCATGGGACGTCCGATTTGAGGTGTGATTTTAAATCCAGTTGTTGCAATGCAAATGGGAATTCAAGCCCAAGTAAATCAAATAAAGTGCTTCTTGTAGACCATTTTGTCTGGTATTCATGTTAATTGTTTGCTTAGATTACTGTTTCATTCTTATCCTAATTACACAAATATTTGAAAAGACATTAATCCACCTTCCAGTAAATTTTATCTATGTGAGCAATGAAAATTATTGATGTATGTGATCTCATTGTCTTGACGTTTTTTCTCCACTATATTATGTTCTTTGCCATTGGCTACAATACAAAAAGATAAAATTTGATTCTTCTATTTCAACATGATTTTTTAAGCTCGATTATATCATTGGTTATAGACTAAAAAGTTGAAACTTTTATTTTATCTTCTTCTTACCACTAACTTAGTTTAGTCAAATTGCACTTTGATTCACTAAAGTTAATGATTCATCAAGAATTTTTGTTGTGTACTTAGCATTTTTCTTGCAGGGAGGTATATGAATTTGGGATGAAAGATTGAAAAACGAACTTGCTAAAAGTCGCATAAGCAAATAGGTGGTTAACCAAGCTCAGTACAAGTCACTCAATATGGTGTTGCCGTTGGGGGAACAACATTTTCCTTTGTAAAGTTATTTTATCAAAAATGCCCATATTTTTGTCAAGTTGGGTCTATTTGATAGTTGCGTATTTCATAATGTCTTTTGCTTACAAGTGTTGAAACAGAAATGATGGATGACCGTATTCTTTTTGCCTTTTTGCTTCTTGTACATTTTTAGAAGTTTGTACATATGGAATCTTTATTTAAGTTTTGAGCATTACCTATTTATTTCATTTCTCTACTTAATTTTAAGTGTTTCAATACTCGTCCTATTTATTTGTTGCCTCAAATGGTCCAAGTATTGCATGGTTGTTTTTGCTAGGATTGCAGCTAAAGCTCTTGGTTATGGAGTTACACTGGATCACCTTCAATAAATTTAGTTATGTCCTCAAATTTAGTTTCATTCTTTTTCATTACCTTTTGTAATGTTGTACAATTTGCTCGTTGAACATTTAATTTGAATTGCTAGAATTCAATATCAGGAGTTATTTTTTGGTTAATGGACAGTGGGCAGTGGCCTTTACTAGTAATATGATAAATAGTTAAACTTTATCATAAAAATAAAAAATGGAAGACTATTTCAAAAGCACCAATTTTCAACTTGTAACTGGGGATGAGATTCGATCAATAAATTGGTAATTCAATAAGTTGAAATCGGTAAGTTTGGTATTTTTTTATTTGACCGATCGAATTTAATTTCGATTTCATTTATTACCGATCCGAATTCAATATCGAATTGAATTCCCTAAATCGGTAATTGAGTTCGGTAACTGAATTAAAAAAAAAAAAAAAAGCAACAAACCAACCCTTCCCTTGTAGCAAAACAACACACAAGCCTCCTAAAATGTTTTTGTGTATTTAAATTACACAATGAAACAAGACTAACCAAAAGATCAATGGAGAATATGAACCAAAAGACTAACCGAATCTAAAGTATAGAGTTTAACATAAACCTGTAATTAAATTGCACAATCAAATAAGAATATCAT
The DNA here is from genome assembly GCA_024721245.1 of Mitragyna speciosa. Lineage (NCBI taxonomy): Eukaryota > Viridiplantae > Streptophyta > Magnoliopsida > Gentianales > Rubiaceae > Mitragyna > Mitragyna speciosa. Next base: position 11,996,296 of record CM045565.1, on the reverse strand, counting down.
ATTATAATTCTAATAGAGAATACCAACCAAAAGACTAACCAAGTTCAAATTATAGAGTTTAACATAAGCTAAAAAGACAATCATATCAATCTCTGTAGCCTCATAGGTTACAATGCCAGCCATGTTCAAATTAACATAAGCTTAAACATTAGATTCCAAAATACTAGAGTAGACAATTAATTACATAATATAGAGTTTATTCATTTAAGAAAAATCTATATCCAAATATCATCTTCTCGGCTAATTCTTTGGCACCATCATCGCCCTCCATAGTATCACTACTCTGATGTCTTTCTTGCTAGATCTTCTTGAATGCCCTCAAAAGATGAAGAAAATATGCCTGGAGAAAGAAAGAAAATATCAGAAGAACAATTAAAAGACAAATGGAAAAGAAGATAATCTTGATTTATCAAAAGGGATATATTATTCTAGGGACAACATGGAATTTGGATTTCCAATGGCATTTGCTACAACAATGTTGTCATGGGCCATTCTAGAATATGGTCACCATATGCAAGAGGTAAAGTAGCCAGAACATGCTTTAGATTTCCTCAAGTTGATCACTACCTAGGTTCTCCTCAAGCTATTGTAGAAAGGCAAAATTAGTACTTAATCTGTTTTTCTAGGAAGCGTGTGCTTTCTCTCAAGTAGGAAGGTTGTGTTATGTCTTCCAAATTCTAAGGACATAATTATAATGATATTAGAAAAAATCAAGGGCTATCCCTTGTTCCATTTGGCCAAGCAATGCCAGTGAAGTCAGGTTATAAATAGGTGTAAAGATGAATCTCAATCAAGTCAATGCAATTGCTTTATTGCTTCTTTAACACAAGCTTAAAGCTTAGGAGTTAAAAGTCAGAAGCCACCCACTCCAACAACAATTTCAATAGCTTAAAAACACATTCAATTTGGCCATTCTACACGATTGTTGACCTGTTCGCAACTGTGTCAATTAATGACGACATAACTAATCTCCTACTAATTATACGGATCAATAATTGGCCACTCCAACAAGGGTATGAAGCCTTTTGTAAGCCATTTATATCTTTTGTATGAAGAACCCTTATTGTTTAGTCTTATTATTGTTTTTCTAGTGATAAAATGCTTGGAATTTTTTTCCATTTCCTTCTCATAATCTCCCCTACCAAACGCATAACTTTAAGCACACACAAAAAAGGAAAAACAAAGGAATAAATGATCCTGGAGTTAAGTCAAGAATTTTGAATATTCAATAGAGAAAATCTGAATTAAATTTTTATTAGAACTTACTTTTATTTTTTCAATTAACACACTGGATTAAGTAATTTGAAATTAACAATTTTGCTATGTCTTCCAAAGTCTTCACTAATTCAATAACATGCCTAGACAGGATCAATCATGACTTAATCAATCTTATTTGAAAACATCAGGTTCAACCAAAAAATTGAGTACCTATGATACATACTTCTATGTCCTATTCAAAATATTTTATTTGACTAGTACGAATCAAGTCACAAACAAGGTTAAAAATATGATTATCAAAATACACAGTGATACAATCTGCTCAGCAATAAAGAAAATGCATAGATTTGAGCTATTTTAGCAAACAAAAACAAGGCCCCATTGATTGAAGGATTTACTGGAGAAATGAAAAGCTGGTTGAGTTCCTGTAGCATTGGCCGTTGAGCGAAGCTCCTAATTGGCTGAGTTTAGTGATTTGAGATATTAGAGTTTGATTGAATAGGATGTGAGTGAGAGGCCAAAAGGGAATGAGAATGGGATGTGAATGAGACTGTGGATGTTAGATTTTTTGTTTTAGTGGTGAAAATGAAAAATTGGACGATGGAGCGGAGTATGGATGGAGTCCAAATCATCTATGATTTAGAGTATTGGGTTTGGACTAGTCCATTTTCACAGATCATTTTCATATTCACGAATCATTTTCATATTCACTGATGGAGTAGAATATTTTGGGTTTTGGACTAGTGACCGAATATGCACTCCACCGGTGGAGTAGAATATTTTGGATTTGAACTAGTGATTTAGAGTATTGGGCTTCAATTTCCCAACCCAACGGACTTCTACGAAACCTAACCCAACTAATAATTGGGCCCTTAGGAATTCGAATTCGGTATTATAATATTGAATTCAAATTATTGAATTGAATTTAAAATCAGTATTACCAATTTGAAAAATTACATATCCGAATACCGACTGAATTCGATTTTCTATATTTTGGATTTATCGAATTACTAAATTACTGAATTCGATTTATTAAATTCAATCCAAATTCGGTTAGTAATTCGTGTTAGCCCCAAAAATAATGCAACCAATGAACAATAAATAATATTAAAGATAATCAAATGTAAAGCTCAAAACAATAACAAGAATAAAACTAAAGTAAAGAAAAGATCACACGGAATTTTTATAGTGGTTCGGCACCAAACTCGAGTACCTACATCCACTCCCAAGCTCTTCCACTTGGAGTTTGAATCTACTAAATACTTCTTCAATTTGGTGAAGCAAAACCAAAAGTACAATTAAAGGATCACCCCTTGCACCAACTTTCCTAGCTATAGTTAAGCCAAAGACACCCTCTTTGCTCACACTAAGCCTTCACAAGTTGTGCCAAAGAGTTTTACAATTATCCAATAAACCCTCACAAAGCTACAATTGAATTGCTCTCACACCTACAATTGAAAAGCACTCAAAACCCAACTTTTCAACCTCACCAAGAACTTACAAGTACACTATAAGAAGAGTATTTTCACTCAAAATCACTCTAAATCACTTGTAAGCTTAGTAGGCAAAAGTCTCCTATTAATTCTATACATAATGGTATTTATGGGGGTGAGAAAAAGGGTTAAAAATGGCTCTAACGGTCAAATAGGTAAATCTATAGAAACTAGTTGTTAGATAGTAAATTTGAGGTCCGAACGTCCGCTACTGTTCATCCAGACGTCCGGATGGTCATCTGCATACATTCTGTCCAAAAGTTATTATTCATCCAGACGAGGGTCCAGACGCGGGTACTGTTCACGGTACTGTTCATCCAAGTACTGTTCACGATTACTATTCATTTGGACTTTCGGTTACTGTTCATCTAGACGTCTACATGGTCGTCTGGATAAGTACTTTTTTGCAGTTTTCATCTTCTTTTAAATTCTAATTGATTTTACTGCAAAGATAATTTGATAAAATATTAGTAAACATTATCATTAGTTTGTTAGTCATCAAAACTAAGATGATTTAGGACCATAAGGTCTTCAATCTCTCCCTTTTTGATGATAACAAACTAATGAGCAAAATGAGCAAAATGAAATAGAATTAAGCCCCCCTAAAGAAATACGTATGTCAAAAAAGCTCAATTTCAAAAACAACCCCTCTAAGCAACATTCTCTCCCCTTTTGACATCATCAAAACTAGAATTGAGAGGTATGTTTGAAAAATTATGAACAAAGCTCCCCCTCAACAAATGCATATAATATTTTGCATTTATGAAAATCATTTGCCCTCCCTAAGTGTGAGCATATCTAAAAAAATACATTTTGGTTTAAAATTAAATACAAAACTCTCTTTTTTTTAAAAAATTGTGAGGTAATGAAATGAATTTTTTTGTTTTAAAAAAAATGTAATATTTAACACAACTTTTTAAATAAATCAACAAATATGCACTAAAAAAAAACCACTATTGGTATATATATCATGAAAATAACCAATACTTTTACCCTTTTGTCATTGTTGCCCACGCTCTTCCTTGTCTTTCTTGTGGTGATTCTTCAATCCTACAAAATCAAGAAATAGATTTTGGTACCCATACCTTCTTGGGTCCAAGGAGGTTAGTCTATTGTTTCTCAATCCACATGGCTCTAATGCCTAACTTGATATTTTTCTTAACATAACAATTATTTTGCATATGACCATGTTGACAACAAAAATAACAAATTGCATTCGGATCTCTAACAAATGTTGATTTGATAAAGCAAATGCCATTTTTATGAAAAGTGGTGTGATGTTTGCTCAAAACAATTTTTCTAACCTTTTTCTTTGGAAATTCTTTTTGGTTTTTACTAGAAAGAACTTTTGAAAGCTCATCAATTCTAATCCTCAACAACTCTTGTTCTTTCTTAATCCTTTCATAAAAAATAATTTTCTCATCAAATTTCCTTTTCAAAACCTCATTTTTGCTATCAAGAAAAACTTTATTTTTCTTAAACTCATCATTTTCATTTTTCAAATTTTGATTTTCTTGAAAGAGTTTGAAATTTTCTTTTTGTAAAGCATTTATTTTATTTTTCAAATCCTTGTTTCTAGCATAAGACATTTCTAAACTATAATACAATTTAGAAACAAATGCCTCTAAATCATCATCATCATCATTAGGAAGGACTAGAAGATACCTCTTCATCTCCAATGGCCATAAAAGCCACATGAGATGTCTCATTTTCTTCTTCAAATTCTCCATCATAATCATCCCATGACATTTTGAAGTTGTTGAATGTTTTCTCTTTTCCTTTGGCTTTCTTCATTTCGTTGTTGCTTGTACTACTTCTTCTATCCTTCCTTTTGTTGATGAAGAATTTCTTTATGCTCTTAGTGATGAGTGTTAGATCATCATCATCATATTCTTCATCAAATGAAGAGAGATTTTCTTCCTTTTGAGAGGCCTTGAGTGCAATACTTCTTGTGATTCTTGCCTCTTCATCACTTTGAATTTTGCATTTAAGCTTCAATTCATAAGAAGTTAGTGAACATATAAGAGAATCAATAGGTAAAGAATTTAAATCTTTAGATTCCTCTATAGCATTGACTTTTGATTCCTCATTCATTGGGCAAGGCATTCAAAATTTTTCTATTCTTCTCACCAAGAGAATATATCTTGCCAAGGGCTTCCAAATCCTTGATAATATCATTGAACCTACAATACATCTTGTCAATATTTTCATGAGGATTCAATTCTAAAAGATTCATATTTGGTGACAAGTAAGGCCTTCTTTTGCTCTTGAATATCATCATTTCCTACATAAATCTCTCTCAACTTGTCCCATATTTCTTTGGCCGATTTACAACCTTTTATTCTAATAGACTTCATTTGCATCTAAGGCATTGTACAATATATTCATAGCCTTAGCATTTAATGTAAGGTTGATTCTATCCGAGGGACTAAGCTCACTTCTTGTTTTTGGCCTCTCCTTGCCTATTTTCTCATCAAAGATTATGGCCTTATAAGGTCCTTCAATAACTAATGTACCACAATTCCATATCTATAGATTGCAAAAATATTTTCATTCTATTCCTCCAACTATCATAATTAACACCGCTAAACATAGGAGGTCTAGTAATGGATTGCCCTTTCTAGAAATAAAACATTATTGGTTGCCATGGATCACTCCTAGCTTATTAGGTTACTACTAATGGAGTCCAAGCTCTAATACCAATTGTTGGCCCCAAAAATAATGCAACCAATGAACAATAAACAATATTAAAGATAATCAAATGTAAAGCTCAAAACAATAACAAGAATAAAACTAAAGTAAAGAAAAGATCACACCGAAATTTTTATAGTGATTAGACACCAAATTCGGTACCTACATCGACTCCCAAGCTCTTCCACTTGGAGTTTGAATCTACTAAATACTTCTTCAATTTGGTGAAGCAAAACCAAAAGTACAATTGAAGAATCACCCCTTGCACCAACTTTCCTAGCTATAGTTAAGCCAAAGACACCCTTCTTTGCTCACACTAAGCCTTCACAAGTTGTGCCAAAGAGTTTTACAATTATCCAATAAACCCTCACAAAGTTACAATTGAATTGCTCTCACACCACAATTGAAAAGTACTCAAAACCCAACTTTTCAACCTCACCAAGAACTACAAGTACATTATAAGAAGAGTATTTTCACTCAATATCACTCTAAATCACTTGTAAGCTTAGTAGGCAAAAGTCTCCTATTAAATCTATATATAATAGTATTTATGAGGGTGAGAAAAAGGGTTAAAAATGGCTCTAACGGTCAAATTGGTAAATCTACAGAAACTAGCCGTTAGACAGTAAATTTGAGGTCCGGACGTCTACTACTGTTCATCCGGACGTCCGGATGGTCGTCCACATACATTCTATCCAAAAGTTACTATTCATCTAGACGAGGGTCCGGACGTGAGTTTTGTTCATCCGGATGCTACTATTCACGACACTGTTCATCCGAGTACTGTTCATGGGTTACTGTTCATTTGGACTTCCGGTTACTATTCATTCAGACGTCCGCATAGTCGTCCGGATAAGTACTTTTTTGCAATTTTCATCTTCTTTTGAATCCTAATTGATTTTACTGCAAAGATAACTTGATAAAACATTAGTAAACATTATCATTAGTTTGTTAGTCATCAAAACTAAGATGATTTAGGACCATAAGGTCTTTAATTCGGTATTTACCAAATTTGCTCACTCCTACTTGTAACAGATGTGCATATAAAACTAAATGCTCAACTCTTGGGGAATCTTGTTTACTAATTTGCCTTTGGTTCTTGAAAAATGAAATTTAAGTAAAATCACAATTTTGAGGAATGTAATTCTATGAATTGTAATGCTAATATATTAGAATTCCTTTATTTGGAAAATATGCAGAATTAGTATGAAATTCATTTGGAATTTCAAATTCTCTATTTGCAGGGTAAAAATTTTTGTTAGAATTAGAATTGCTTATAGTTGGAAATGTTATATATATATATATATATATATATATATATATACATATATATATATTTTAAAATAGTACAATTGATAACTTATAAACTTTTTTTTCAAAAAATAAAATCTACACAAACATTTTGAATTTTTTTGAAGAAAGTGTTATCCTCTTAGTATATGATTGTCTACTAATAATTTGTATAAATTTTGTTATATTAGAATATATTGGTTCCTAATGAAATCGGACAATTCGAAGAGCTAATTACATCATATTAAAACATCAAAGAGGATTTTAAATATAAGCTTTTAAAACTTTATAAACTACCAACAACTACTCGAAAAGAAAAATAACCCCAAAATAATGCAAATAGCTAAAATTGTTTGGTGTTCCAATTGCCCAAAAGACTGTACAAACAAGAAAAACTAAAAAAAATTATATATGCTTCAAAAAGTATCCAGAAGACACTAATGTTTACATAACATATACCAAATAACAAAAATGCAAGGCATCTAAGCACAAAAAAATGATAGCTACTACCATCAAAATTAAAACAAGTCTTGGGGCTACATATTTAATAACTTAATCTAATATGCAATGGTTAGAACTAGATTCTATAAGAAAAAAAGTGTAATTATAAGTGACTGAACCAGTAGAAGGAACCATCTTGTCATGGCTTACACATTTGCCAAACAAAGCAATCTACTAAAAACTACTAAGCATGTATATATTTTTTCGGGTTGTCGTGACATAGGTAACATACAAAATGTGACTATAGTGATTGAGTACATTGCTCCATAGAACCAACTCCAGACTGAGGTTATTCTTAAATTTGACAAAGCATTCAATTCTCAAGCAAAGAATAAGATAACTGTAAACCCTGCTATAAATATTCAATCCCCTTGTCTAACAAGATAAGGCAATTTATAATATGAAGGATTCTCCACTCGAAACTTCTCAAGTATCACTATTAGAGTTCTTGACATTTCGTTATCATGCTCACTAAGGCTAAGATGATGAACTAGGAGAAACAACATATAAAATAGTCATATGCATTTATGACCATACATGCATGTAGAACTCAGTAAACTCTAGATTGAAATGAGTAAAATTACTATGTTTTCGAGAATAGACATACTTTTAGATGTATAATTCAATTTTTTTTTTGTAATGAACTTAAGGACACAATAAAAAAATTTGAACACATAAAATCTATGAATTTAAGGGTGTTCCTTGTAGACTTAACTAAGTTATGTAAGCCTTACAACAATCAAAAGCTAGAAGGAATGACAAATCCGTAGCTCTGAACATCAAGTTCCTATGAACAGTTGTGAAACACATACCTATCGATCGAATAAATAAACTTGAGTTTTAAAAGCCAAAAGGCATGGGGCAAATACCCAAAAAGTTCAAATAGCAGTAAAGGCATTGATAGAGAATGATACATCATGTCACTTTGGTTGGTTAGAATCTGAAAGACTAACGATGGGGTCAATTAATAAAAATCAGTATACAGTGAATTTGAAGAGATTTTATATGTATGTGTTATTCACTAAACATGATTAATATCCTAAATTTCTAAATTTGTAAATAGTGAAAACATGCACAATGCAAAAGTTTTAAGTAACTAATTAGCTGAAAATTCAAGCTTTTGTTTGGCATGTTTTTATAAACTAACATTTTTTCATCTCTTTCTACACAGATGCCAAAGAGTCTAATGGGGTTCCTGTATTAGAGTTTAAATGCGACAACTATTTCATTCATAAATTCCTTAACCATTTGGCTAGAGTATTTTGAAAGGCTTTTGAATATAATTTCTTGGCCATCTAATAGCTTTCCCTATAGATACATCATTAATTGGTTTTGTCCTAGTAAACACCACATGTACTTTTACAATTGGATGATAGGTATGTGTATAAAGTCATATAGTCATATAGAGACTAGAGTGTCTAGGAAGCCTAGCTGATTTTGACCTCCACTTGATGCACTTGTTTAGTTTAATGGTATCTGTAAATCTTAGCACAAACATTTATAAAAAACTTTTTGCTAATTCGATGCTGAGGGAGAAGTATATAATTCTTTTGGATCAGTTTAAGAGAATTTTTTAATAGCAGTGCAAATTTCTACAAGTTGATGTGATTAAAGATAAGATCCAAAGGGTCCTGTTTAGCATGAAACTAGGTACCGCCTTTATGCATGATATGTTAACTTCTGCTATAGAATTGTTAGACCTAATTTTCTAAAACCTAAGCCTTTCTTGGAATCAGCCCAAACAAAATCCAAATCCAAACCCAAAAACACAACCACCAAAATCAAACATAGTCCCTCATCCTTCTTTCAAACTCATTGATTTGCTCTTTAGATGCCTAATAAGTTTTTATCTTAAGATACAATAACCCAAGCCAACCCCAAAAATAAAAATCACCAAAAGCAATCGAATCAAAGTCTCTCCTTCCAAAATCTTCCATTCAAGTAGGAGTCTCACTTTTCCCCCATAGGATTTTTATCTCAATAGGGTTTTATCTACACAAATCCGAAATCCCCCTAGTAGTATGTAAATTTTTGAGCATTAAAGTTTGAAATTAGGATTTTTTTTAATTTTTGAATTTTTATTGTTTGGTGAATGAAATAATGGGTAGAAGAATTGATATAGTTTTTCTTCATCAAGTGAAGAAGGGGAATTTTCATATTTAGCTGAGGAATACTCCGATTGCAAATCAAAGAAGGAAGATAGAGCTAATAAGAAAAGAAATTATAAGAGGAAAAGTAGGCACAGTGAGCAAAAAGATGGAGCTAAGAAGAAAAATTATGAGAGAAGAAACATGTGCAATGAGGATGAAGATGGAGATAATAAGTAGAGGAAATATGAAATGAGAAGCAGGCACGATGAGGATGAAGATGAAGCTAATAAGGAGAGAAAATATGAGAGAAGAAGCAAGCATAATGAGGATGAAGATGGAGCTAAAGAGAGAAATTATGAGAGGAAAAGCAGGCATGATGAGGATGAAGATGGTGCTAGTGATGAGAGAAGACTTGACAAGAGAAGCAGGCACAATGAGGATGAAGATGGAGCTAGTACGCATAAAAAACATGAGAGGAGAAACAAGTATGATGCGACCTACACCTTACTTGTGACGTAAATCACGAATCAAGGGTTTCAGGATCATTTGGAATCTGAATATTGGTTTGGGAAAAACCTCAACCCATTGATGACCTGCACCAACGAACCTTGGTATAGGGGTTTGTGGCACCACAATCAAGTAAGAACGTGATTGATAAAGCCGTTGAACACCTCAAGAATGAACCCAAGATATTCAAGAAATCCTTTGGAAGAAACCAAAGAGAAACTCTCAATTTTCATTCAACCATTGTCTCTCTCATGACATTCACCAATTAGCCTTTAATAGGCAAATACTGAAAAGGAAATAATACTAGAGTTCTAAACATACTCAAATACTAAATACTAGTCGTAACTTATCACAACTAATCTTTATTTAAAAGTTACAACTTTGAAAACCTAAAAATAACGACGTCTGCAGGCTTTCTGTTGAAGGCGTGGCCAAGGCCGCGGGCCGGCCTTGTCCGCGGCCTCGATCAGTCCCTTTGCTGCTTTGAGGTCAAGCTTCTGATGAAGGCCGTGGGGAAGGCCGTGGCGCGGCCTTGGGCGCGGCCTAGGTCAGAAGCTTTAGTTCTTCAATCTCGCAAGCCACTTCAATTCGTAAGTGGTTCTGATGAAGGCCGTGGGGAAGGCCGTGGCGCGGCCTTCCCAGCGGCCTTGGTCAGAACGTCTGAATCTCCACTATGCACGTCCTCCAAACATACTTGAAGTATATTGACATGCTTACAATCATCATCACGTGTCCTCTCAATCTTCTTTGCTTTCTCTTGCTCTTGTATAGCTAGGACCAACGCTTGAAGAACTTCTTTAAACTTCTTGGCTTTGGCTCGAGTGACTGGACCCGTTGGAACTTGAACCATCTGATCGTCATCTTTAGCTTGTATAACTGCTTCATGCCTCGGGATCACATCAGTCCCCTCCACTTGTTGAGGATTTGCCCTCAAATCCAACTCATCACCTACATCAAAAGGAGCTAAATCAGTCACATTAAATGTTGCGCTTACTTGATACTCACCAGGAAGATCCAATTTGTAGGCATTATCGTTGATCTTCTCCATGATCTGAAACGGTCCATCTCCTCTAGGAAGTAACTTGCTTCTTCTTTGTGCTGGGAATCTTTCTTTTCGGAGATGAAGCCATACCCAATCTCCAGGTTCAAATAGTCACTTGGCGCCTCCCTCGGTTTGCTTGCTTTGCATATTGAATAGTTCTCTTCTCAATGTTGTCCCTTACTCTTTGATGAAGCTTTTGCACCATTTCTGCTTTCTTCTTTCCATCTAAACTAACACGCTCAGACAATGGTAAAGGTGAAAGATCCAAGGGAGTTAAGGGGTTAAAACCATATACTACCTCAAATGGAGAGAATTGCGTAGCACTATGTACGGTTCTATTGTATGCAAATTCAACGTGAGGTAGGCACTCTTCCCAAGTTTTGATGTTTTTCCTAATTATGGCACGAAGTAAGGTAGCTAAAGTCCTATTTACTACTTAGTTTGCCCGTCAGTTTGTGGATGGCTAGCAGTAGAAAATAAGAGTTTAGTTCCCAACTTTTCCCCACAGAGTCTTCCAAAATAACTAAGAAATTTGACATCCCTATCAGAAACAATGGTTTTTGGAATGCCATGCAATCTCACAATCTCTCTAAAAAATAAGTCTGCAACATGAAGTGCATCGTGTGTCTTGTGGCATGCAATGAAATGTGCCTATTTTTGAAAATCTATCTACAACTACGAAGATAGAATCATTACCTCATTTAGAACGTGGCAATCCCAAAATGAAATCCATCGAAAGATCACACCACGGTTCCTTGGCAATTGGTAGTGGTGTGTACAATCCATGTGGTTGTACCCTAGACTTGGCTCTTCGACAGGCTAATGCAGCGTCCAACAAATCCTTTCAACATCCCTTTTCATCTTTGGCCAGAAGAAATGCTCTTGTAAGATGTTAAGTGTCTTGGACACTCCCGAAATGGCCCATAAGTCCTCCTCCATGAGCTTCCTTCACTAACAGCTCACGAATTGAACAATTAGGAATGCAAAGTTTATCAACATAAAACAAAAAACCATCATTCGTGAAAAACTTTGCCTCGACCTGCTTTGGCACACATGCTATAAATTTCACCAAAATCAGGATCATTCCATAAATTTCTTTAATCAATTCAAAACCAAGTAATCTAGCATCTAGAGCAGTCAATAATACGTACCTCCTAGACAGGGCATCAGCCACAACATTGGTTTTACCTGTCTTGTACTTAATAACGTATGGGAATGTCTCCACAAATGCTACCCACTTGGCATGCCGCTTGCTCAATTTGTGTTGTGCCTTGAGATACTTCAGTGACTCGTGGTCAGTCTTTATCACGAATTCTTTGGGTCGTAGGTAATGCTGCCACGTCTCCAAAGCTCGTACCAACGCGTACAACTCCTTGTCGTATGTGGAGTATTCAAAGTGGCTCCTCCCAACTTTTCACTGAAGTAGGCTATGGGTCTTCCTTCTTGCATCAACACTGCACCAATACCTACACCTGAGGCATCGCATTCAATGTCAAATACTTTATTAAAATCAGGTAAAGCTAAGACTGGTGCTCGTGTGAGTTTTTGTTTGAGCAATTGGAAGGCCTTATCTTGTTGTTCTCCCCAATAGAACTTTTCATTCTTTTTGGTAACAACAGTCAATGGGGCTGCTATGGTGCTAAAATCCCTCACAAACCTACGGTAGAAACTTGCCAACCCGTGGAAAACTTCGCACCTCTCCAACTGACTTGGGTGTTGGCCATTCTTGGATTGCCTTTATCTTGTTCTCATCAACCTGCACTCCAAATTCACTAACAACAAAGCCTAGAAACTCAACTTGGTTAGTACAAAAATAGCACTTCTTAGGATTAGCAAAAAGCTTTTTCCCTCGAAGTACGTGCAAAACATGCCTTAGATGCTCAATATGCTCTTCTAGACTCTTGCTGTAAATTAAAATGTCATCAAAATACACAACGACAAATTTTCCTAGAAAATGCCTTAAAACATGATTCATTAGTCTCATGAATGTGCTGGGTGCATTTGTAAGACCAAATGGCATTACAAGCCACTCATATAACCCATGTTTAGTTTTAAAGGCTGTTTTCCTATTCATCCCCCTCCTTAACTCTAATATGATAGGTACCCACTTTTTAAATCAATTTTTGTGAAAATCACTGATCCACTAAACTCATCTAACATATCATCTAGTCTAGGTATAGGGTGACGATATTTTACCTGTAATGGCAGTTCAGAGCTCGGCAGTTTACACACATTCTCCATGTACCTATCTTTCTTGGGGACCAAAATCACTGGTACAGCATACGGGCTAAGACTCTCTCTTACCCATTCCATTCTGTAGCAACTCATCAACCTGTCGTTGGAGTTCCTTTGTATCCTCAGGACCCATCCTATATGCTGGCTTTGTTTGGCAAAGAAGCTCCAGACACCTAAGTCAATCTGGTGCTCAATCCCTTCTGATGGGTGGTAGTCCTTCTGGCAAATCTTCAGGAAATACTATCCTCAAATTCCTGCAAAACAGATAAAACACCAGGAGGAAGAGAATTGGTGTGATCACTAATATTAATGTAAGAGGGTTTGTACAATAGTAGGATCACTTCGTTGTCCCCTATCTAATGCCTTCCCTACATTCCTAGGTGTTGCCAACATATTTTGCTTTTTCTTTAACCTCCCACCTTCCTCTATCTTTTCATCTACTACTAAGCCTACTCTCTTTCTTTTCACTCTTTTCCAACTCATTTTCAACCTCCCTTTGAACCCGCTCTTGATCTTCCCTAACCTGTTTAGGGGATAGGGGAACAAGGGTAATCTTCCTATTATGATGAACAAATGAGTATTTGTTGGCTTTGCCCTCAAATGTCACTTGTTTGTCATACTGCCAGGGTCGCCCAAGAAGGAGGTGGCAAGCATGCATTAGAACGACATCGCATAACATCTCATCTTCAGTATCTTCCAATGCGAAAAAGGACTTTAACTTGCTTGGTGACTCGTACCTCTCCAGAATTGTTAGCCATTGCAACCTATAAGGCGTGGGATGCCTTTGCAGTTGGTAAGGCTAACTTCTCTACCATCAGTTTACTAGCTACATTCGAACAACTCCCACCATCAATAATAAGGCTGCACACCTTGTCCTTGATATGGCATCTGGTGTAGAAGATGTTCTCCTCTTTGTAGCTCCTCGTCCTCCTTGGACTTGTGTAGTCAAGGCTCTCCTTATAACTAACCCTACTTGATCGTTGGTAGGGATCCTCCTCACCACCATCTTCATCATCTTCAGTAAGTGGATGGCATACCCTCATATTCATTCTCATCTTCAGAAACCAATTCACCATTTTCCAAAATGATTAATGCCCTTTGATTTGGGCATTGAGACATCACATGCTCAGTTCCATGACATTTAAAATATTTGATATCCCGTATCCTTCCCTTAGGTGTCTCAACAGTAGCCTTCGATGTGACCTTAGAAGTCTCTCCTCTAGGCCCTTTTGAGGCCTGAAATCCACCGAACTTGTCATCTCTTCAGGGGTAGTGGAGTCTTCCAAGTTGACCTCTGTTGTTGTGAAAGGGTGGTAGTAGTTCGAGAACTACCTTTGCCCTTGAGCCTCCTCTCAATCATGGAAGCAATGCCCACCAAATCCTCTACATCCACATATGGCTGTAGTTCTGCCTTCTTAGCAATTTCTGGCTTTAGCCCATCCAAGAAACGGGCCATGGTACTCTCCCTATCTTCCTCTATTCCAGCACGCAACATAGTGATCTCCATCTCTTTATAGTAATCATCCACACACTTGTTGCCTTGTGTGAGAGTTTGCAGCTTCCTATGCAAATCCCGCTGGTAATGCACTGGAACAAATCTTTTTCTCATGAGCTTCTTCAGCTCTCTCCACGTGGTGATAGGGTCATCGCCATATTTTCTTCTGCTGGTGGTAGTTTGTTCCCACCACACTATAGCATAGTCTGTGAACTCTAACGTGGCCAATTTCACTTTCTGCTCCTCTGTGTAGTTGTTGCAGTCAAACACCATTTCTATCCTCCGCTCCCACTCCAAGTAAGCATCTGGGTCAGACTTCCCTTGAAAAGAGGGAATCTTGATTTTGATACTTCTGAATGGATCTGTTTGCTTCTTTTCATATTTTGGCCTCCTTATAGACCCTTCCTCTTTATCCACTAATTCTTCTACCTCATGTGGAGGGGTTCTTTCTCAGTCAGTTCTGGCTCTCGTTTACGAATTTTTCAACTGATCAATTCGTTGATGAATTGGATCCAGGAATACTCGAAACTTCCTATCCAATTCTTCAAGAATAGCTTCCGTTAGTAGCTTAATGTCCACGGTAGCTGAGCCACCTTCTTTGGCCATTGCTAGATGTAGTTGCACAAAACAGGTTTGTAAAATAGTAAAAATTTTCCTCACTTCACTCCTTGAGTGTTTCACTCACTCTCTAATGCTTCTCATTCAAAGAGGTTTTTGTAGCTCTCCTCACTGTTCTCAATGGATCCTCACTAACTTTTTTGAAGAAATTAGGTTATTCCTCCAGGATTCAAAACTTAACCAATTAAGTAGCTTGAATAGGATGCTAGATATTTGAAAACGACAAGAAGGGAAATATGGACAGTGAATGTGAAAAAAATTCAGGAGTAGAATGGATGAATGCACGAAATAAATAGAATACGGGTTAATTCCTGAAAAAATAAGCCAATTCTCAATCAATGAATTCAATTTCCTAACCCCCCCCCCCCCAAATGAAGGGAATTCCGTTACCCAATTTCAACTTTAGCACCAACTAAAGGAATCACAATTCAATCTCTACAATCGAGGACTTTGCCCTCTTTTCTAATCCCCTTTTTTTTTTTTACAAAGTAATTTTCTTTCTTTCTTCTTTTTTTTTTAACTTTGGATCACAAATAAATCAACTACAAATCAAATTGGTGCCATTCAAATAGAAAATCCAGCCAAAATTCCCTGTGAATAGTAACACGGATGAACAGTGTTCCGTGTACAGTGCTGGTAAACAGTGCGGCACAGTAACTGACGAATAGTAGCGATTTTTTTTTTAAACAAGAATTGACGAGAATACCAAGCAATTCACGGATGGGATATAACCAAATAAAAAAGACAAGACAGATTTGAAGAACACGAAATAAAAGAAACAAGGGACAAGACAAGAATGATTCACGAAACGAACGGAAACACAAAGAAGAATATAAAAGAGCTATAACCAAATACCTCCCACTCTGGCTCTGATACCAAGTTGATGCGACTTACACCTTACTTGTGACGTAAATCACGGATCAAGAGTGTCAAGATCGTTTGGGATCTGATATTGGTTTGGGAAAAACCTCAACCCGTTGATAACCTGCACCAACGAACCTTGGTATAGGGGTTTGTGACACTATAATCAAGCAAGAACTCGATTGATAAAACTTATAAATGCCTTAAGAATAAACCTAAGGTATTCAAAAGAGTCTTTGGAAAAAAACCAAAGAGAACATCAATTTTCATTCATTAAAGTTGTCTGATTAATTACACCCACAAATTAACCTTTAATAGGCAAATACTGAAAAAGGAAATAATTATAGAGTTCTAAACCTACTCAAATACTAAATACCAGTTGTAACTTGTCACAACTAATCTTTATTTAAAAAGTTACAACTTTAAAAATCAATAAAAACGACGTCTGTAGTTTTTCTGTTGAAGGTTGTGGCCAAGGCCATGGGGCGGTCTTCGGCGCGGCATCAATCAGTCCCTTCGCCGCTTTGAGGTCAAGCTTCTGATGAAGATCGTGGGGAAGGCCGCGGCCTTGGTCAGAAGTTTTAGTTCTTCAACTTGCAAGCCACTTCAATTCGTCCACGTTCTAATGAAGGCCGTGGAGAAGGCCGTGGCACGGCCTTCCCAGCGACCTTGGTCAGACCCTCTGAGTCTCCACTATGCACGTCCTCCTCTTACTCCAAATATACTTGAAGTACATTAACATGCTTACAATCATCATCAAGCATCCTTTCAATCTTCTTTGCTTTCTCTTATTCTTGTATAGTTAGGACCAACGCTTGAAGAGCTTCCTTTAACTTCTTGGTTTTGGCACGCGTGACTGGACCCGTTGGAACTTGAACCATATGATCTTTATTATTAGCTTGTACAACTGTCTCATGCCTTGGGATCACATCAAAGTACGATGAGGATAAAGATAGAGGTAGTAAGGAGAGAAAATATGAGAGGAGAGGAGTAGGAGCCTCGATGAGAATGATTATTCTGAGAAGGAAGATAGCAAAAGATATAACAAGGATGGGAAAAGGGGTGAACGTGATGATGTTGAATATAAGAGGCATAGTAGGAGAAATGATACTGATAGAAAAGATGACAGTTACGATAGGAGAAAGGATTGGAAAAGAGAGAAAAGAAGAGACTATAGAGAAAGAGATAGTAGAAAAAGAGATAACTGCAGTGATGATCACAAAAAGAAGGAGCAAAGAGGAAGAATAGCCAGTTGAAGGAGAGACCGGTGGATAATGGTGTAAAGGGAAATGAACAACTGAAGGCGATGGTACAAAAGGAAGAGAACTTGGGAAAAAGTGGCAGAGCTTACATTCCGCCGATTAAGTTAGCTAGGATGATGAAAAGAGTACAAGATAAGAAAGAAGTGGGGACTAGATTGTTGTTTTTTACTGTTACACATCCACAAATTGATGGGCAAATTGAGATGGTCAATAGGACACTCACCACATTGTTATGTGCAATTATATAACGTAACTTGAAAAATTAGAAAAAATGCTTACCACATGTTGAGTTGGCTTATAACCCTACTATTCATTCTACTACTTCCCACTCACCTTTTGATATTGTGTGTGATTTTAATCATTAACTCCTTTAGATATTTTGTCATTACTTACTAATAAGTGTGCAAATTGGATGGCAATAGAAAGACTAAATTTGTTCAGGAATTACGTTCTAAATTGTGAGCAAACATTGAAAGCAGAAATGAACAAAATGCCAAACAAGCAAATAAAGGGGGTTTAAAGGTTGTTTTGAGTATGATGATTATGTGTGGGTGCACATGCACAAAGAAAGATTTTCTTACCAAAGAAAATCTAAGTTAAACACATGTGGAGATGGACCATTCAATGTACTTGATAGATTGAAGATGTTGCATACAAGATAGGTCTACTAAGTGAGTATGGTAATGTAAATGTTATATTCAATGTTGTTAATCTTTTCTTGTATGATGTATGTTCAAGGGTGAATCCTTTTGAGAAAAAAGAAAATGATGGAAATCAAGAAACTTCCAAGATGGAGACACATTCAAGAGATCCGTTGCAAGGGTTTGATGGACCTATAACACGAACTAAGGCAAAGATGATGAAACAAGCATTTGCAAGGACTGATCGTGATTTTGCAAAAAGAGAAAGATACTTGGGCTAAATCCAATACATTATCAAGGATGATTACACTATTATGGGCTGGTGAAGATCTAAGTAAAAGTGCTCAAGTAGACATCCAAGCATTGGAGAGCAATTTGAACCAATTGGATCAAGTGTAGTAGAGTCCAACTTGACGAATGAAGATCGGTTAGCTTAATTGGGTTGAAGAGAAGAGATGGCCAGCCCACTTTAAGTGTGGTGTGTTTTTCTTTAGTATTCTAGTACTAGCTTTTATTCTGTTAAGACTTCTAGATTATTTCCAACTTCTTTTATGTTAAGAATTAGTTTTTAATAGTTTAGTTCTAGAATTCTTTATTTCATATTGGATGATTTTCGTAGCCTATTTAAAGGCCTCTTGTGGAGCGAATTAACCATTAGTGTTATCAATTAAAAATTCCTATGTTCTCTTAATTGAGATTATTCTTGGTTATTTGTAGATTAAGAACTATCTTGAATCTTATCAAGCTAATCTTGTAGCTATCAAAATTCTAGCTTAGAGTTTTCTTTTCTTGTATTGATCAAAATCTTGAGCTGTTAGGTTAGATTTATTTGTTTCGCACAACTAAATCTAGTTCAACTTCTTTTGGGGTCATGTTCTTAAAAAAACAAAAAGTTGATTTGATAAAAACAACTCCATATCAGCGTTACCTTGGTTATGAAATGTTGTTGGTCTTGAGTTTAATGAGTTGTCTACATGGACTTCAAAGCGTTCTTGGTGTAATTCACGTGTCTGCACATATTATTCTGGAAAAAAATTTATCATTCTCCTCTCGACCTCCAAAGTTAACTTTTGTCATAGATATTTTCGTTCCTTAAAAAAAAATTAACTGACCTTAGAAAATATCCCAAAGGAACTTGTTTGATGAAAAATTCTTCCAAGGGAAGCAAGCTACTAAAAAAGTTATTTCAGCCCGTATGATTCTTTTTTTCCCCCTTCCATTTCACTGCTTTCTTTCAAAATTATAATACAAGAGTGAACTAAATCTTTGATATCTTAACCAAAATTTTACAGATGCAGAAACACTTAAAAATTAGCAACTAAAATAGAGAACCAGTAACCAGTAATAGCCATGTGTTACAATGACTTCAAAACACAATTTTCATTTAGAATTTAATAAGTTTGGAAACTTATTTAAATATACAAAACTGATATAGACTCCAAGAGCGTAACAGTATAGGTAGAAAGGTGAAATCTGAATTTGGTAATTTAACAGTAAATATGATACTATAGTGAACTGATTAAAAAAAATGCAAAAAGACCAAAAAGCTTAGAAGCATCTAAATAATTGAAGTGCTTTTTACATTTAGCAGAATCATTTTCAAGAATACTCTTGGGATATAATATAGAGTTTAACACAAACAATCAAATACAACTAAATGGCACGTCTCTCACCTAATAATGAAGATAATCAAATTGTTTCAATGTACTTTACTGCATCAAAATAAATTGTCACTCATGTGAGATAGATGAACTTTAATCTAATTCATTGTCTTTAGAACAAGATGTTTTATCTTAGTTATCTCAGTGACTTGGAACCATACCCTTGTGGCAAAACGAACGTAAAAACATGTGTAGTCTTTCACCAAGAATATCAATTAAATGGGTTTAAGAAAAGCTACAAAATTATTTGACTGGTTCCCTCATATAGTCTAATTTAATTACATATTCAACTATTTGCTTGTTGCAGAGGTAAAAAAATAGCAATTTTCATGAAATATCCTATTTTGAAGTGATTAAATCTGATTATGGTTAAAATCATATATCGTTTAACATATTATTTAATAGTCAGCTACAATGTCACAAAATTACAAATTAAATTAGAAAAGATACATCACAACATTGGAGACTATTATGAGATATTGCATTTGCAACGCTTAACAATTAAATAGTACGCTAATAAAACATACTACTTTCCAAATTGCCTATGAGCTATAAGTTTTTGTCATACACAAAACGACAAAAGAAATCATTAACAGATAGTATCTCATTAGATAGGAAATACACCAAAAAGAATTGCCAAAATATTGTTGTAACTCATCAACACTACATTCATAAAGAAAATTTTGATATAATCCTTAATAACAACATACACAAAATCAAAGGTCAGAAAAAACAAAACTAAATTAAACAAAAAAAAAACACAATATTAGACCATAATTCCTTGAATCTATAGCTTAAGCCAAAAAAAATGATAAAATAGATTATTGATTTTGGTCAAATAATCCTCTCTTTGCCAATATAGCCGAAGTTCTAGTTGCTTTAGCTTCCATTTTTAATTTTTTTCTCCGTTCTTCTTCTTAATTATTTTGCTTTATTTACATCATCACCCACTTTTCCTCTTCACTGCCCTGCCCCTCTTCCTTATCACCACCCTTCACCAAACTCCTATTATTTTTCTCATTAGCCACTCTATCAAAATCAATTGTTTGATCCAAGTTTGATTTGTATTATAAACAGAAAATAGATTGATAGAAAAAACTACCAAAAGTTGAATCAATAAATAAATATTTACATAAAAAATTATTAATCAGCAAGAACGTACTAAAGTAAGAAGAGATAGGTTGTTGATTGCTGGCAAGTTCTCTATGCAGGGGCTAGAAATTTCTTTTGATGAAGAGTAGTATGGAAGTGGTGGAAAGAATAGAGAAGGGAATAAAGAAACAATAGAGAGAATAAAGAAGTAATTGATTGTAGTTGAGAGACGTGTAAGTGGGTTGGAGTAAACTTGACATCGTTTAATCTTGATTTCAAGGATAAAGTTGGAATGAGATTTACCTAGATTTTGTTGAGGAATAATATTTCCAAGAAAAAAGATGGAATCAACATTTCTGGGGAAAAAAACTTTCCAATTTAAAGGGCATAGACTAAACATAAGAATGTAATGAATAAGTTGAAAATATCTTTTCATTTCAAATCACTCTCAGGTATCAAACATAGGTACGTACTTAGTTGTCAAGCAAAAAGTTTTGTTGTCTAAGTTATCAGTTTCATCATATATGTAAAAATACTCATTTAGTCCTCCTGATATCATTGTACTTACTATTCTAGAATGTCTAAATACCAGTTTCCTCTAATTGACACAATGTTATTAGAAATATTTTGCTCAAATATTTCTTCAACATGTTTTTCAACCATTATTTTACTAATCAACTTTTTTATGTCACACGCATCACATTATATAAAGCGCTAAGAAGAATTTTCTCGATAATACTTTATCGAAATGGAAACATTCTTTCAAATTTTCCAAAAATGTTAGAATTTACCATCTTATTTTCCCATCTTACGCTCAAAGAAATAATTCAATAAATTTAAATTTTACTTCTAATTTCTTAAATACAATAATAGCTTGGGGTAAATATGGAAGGTGGAAAAGAATCTCTCTATATCTAAGACTCCAGAGGGAGTATAATGGTATTTCCTGTCTATTCGTGAAAGGTTTTTTGCACAACCCATACAATGGTATTTTAATGGTAGATGACATTGTGTAGATTAGGTATAACAATTATGAGCAAAAACTTACCAATCAAGTAATAAAAACCTAATCTCCCAACTTAATCCGCAAGTGCATGGGTCGGTTATAGGATTTGGAGTATTAGGTGTCGAATCCCACAGGGAATTAAATATGTGCAATTATTAAAGTTTTTTCACTAACTTATAGTATCCAAACACAATTTAAAGCATGATAGATATGGGGTTCCTTCAATAGAGTAGGTATATTATTGAGAATTTTTTGTAAAATTCAAGTCAAAGAAGTCTAGAACATATAATTCACTAATGAAGCATGCATGAATGACTCACTAAGTGTTATCTTGCTTTGTTTAGAATCCAATTCCATAGATGTCATAACTAGATCTCTCTATGAAATGACAACATTTTAACTATTCTCATGATGAAACGTTGTGATAACATGAATTGAATTGATTCACTTAAGCATCCATTATTCTCATACGAAAGACTTAAGCATTACTTGTTCGTTTTCCATTGTTACATACATCTCTCAATATCAAGTAGCAACTAAATGACTTGATTAAGTTGGTCAAGCAAAAACAAGTGTTAAAACTTGAACAAGTAAACAAACAAATGCAACCTTAGCGAGTGCAATAAAGTTAAGTCATGTTTGTTAATTCATTAGCTTCATCTATGGTCTAGATGAAGCCTTTAGTTCAACATGATTAGTGAAACAACTAAAAGTTCGACTTCAAAGATAGAATTCATGGCAACTATTGAAAGTAAAAGAGATAGAATTTGAGAATTACTCAACCAATATAAGAATTAGTCATCTTCTTTATTCACCTTCAAAAGATTGCACTACAAAAAGTCTGATTCTCACAACTCTATTGAAGGATTAAGAGAATTCTACTAGTTCTCTATCAAACTAAGTATAAAATGAAAACTATATTACTATCTACTACTAAAGCTTGTTCTCTTCCTCTCAACCCTCTTTTATGCTTTACAAATGACTTCTATTTATAAACAAATATTCCTTAGGTTATTTTTCAACTTGCGTGAATTATTAATGCATGGAAATGATGAAGATTTGCTTGGGGATTCCAAATGGGTACAAAAGTCTACATTTATGCTTCCAATGCATTCTTCCACTTGCAAGACCCTATCCTCATATGAAAATGTCTGCAAAAATTAGCCAGAAGAGGATGCAAGTTGATACCCTAGAAAGTTCAGCCGACTTACGATCCGTGGATGGTGATACGCGAATGATAACCCGCGGATCTCCATCCGCGGATCACGCCTTTGTGGCCTCCACTTGATTTCTAATTTTTGCTGAGCTGGATCTCATGTGTGCAAGTATTTTCCATGTATTTCCAAGCATTTGTGATGAAGAATTGGATTTTTTCATTATTTGTGCATAATTATTCCTTTAAGTTGTTCATCCAACCCTACCTTTTTGAATCACCTTTGACTTTGATTTTTATTTATTCCATTGATCTAAAATGAGTTTAAGTATGATGAACCTGCAATTATACACCAGAATTGTACATTAATTTGCTCAAGTAAAGATTCAGCTTTAAAAACCCTAATTTTTTAGCAATTGTTGGAAAATGAGTCATTTGTAGCCAAAAGTACTATAATTATGCTAAAATAATATTTAAAACATATAATAATATATATCACAATATTGGTAAATTTATTACTTATCAGTATATTGATATTTACCTATCATCATTGGGTGATTATGAACATCACAGTCCATTTGGCATCACGAAATATTATTACTATATCCAAATGAATATCTATTAGACACGTAAGAACATTGAATGGTTTTTCGATGGTTGGCTGGTTGAAGGGAGGTTCATTGAGATTCAGTAGTATTGATTCTACATTGAATTGATTTTGTGTTGTGCAGCTGCTAGTATTAGGAATAGTGATTTAGCCACCAGCAAAAAAAAAAAAAGTGATCAAAGGCTTCTCAATGCTAAGGAAATCAAAATATGAATTAATCATAAAGAATCAAATTGTCCAATCATATATGAATGATTGTTAGAAACTGAGGTACTTGAAGTTGTTATCAAGCCATCTTGGTCAAGAACAAGGTATAGGATGAAATTCGAACTTCCTATAATGGTTGCCTTCAATCACATTCTTTGTAGTGTTTTGGCTTTGACAAGGATTAGAATTCAATGAGAAAGCATGATGTCGGATTAGCAATTAAATACAGGTTGTTTCTTCTCCATTTAATTTATGGTAAATATAGATCTTACCATAGTATTTATAAAAAATTTGTTTTTTTTTTGAGAAATTTTATTCTATTATAAGGAGAGGTCTTAGCAAAGTGAATAATTAAACTGGAAAGCCTCCTGTTGCTCGTGTGTTGTGCCTGCATACTGTCCTATCAAGATACGATAATATTTAAAATTATAAAGCTCCAATTGCGCGACTCACTATTCGTTATTAAATTTGTTATTAATCTAGTGACAGCGAAGGGAGAAGGACACAAGTTGTTAATCTAGTGTCTAAGAAGTTGCTGTGGACGAGATCCAAAGGGCCCTAATAAGCGTGAAAGGTCTTTAGATTTTAGTGTTTAATTCTTTTATGACAATCGGAATGTGGTTGTACCTAATTTTCTAAGACATATACCGCTTGAAACTTCTCAAACCCAAAACCCAATCTAAAATACGAAACCAATTTGCTTTAGCCCAAATCCAAACCCAAAGCCAAACCCAAAATCACAGTCACAACAGTCCAACGTAGTTCGGCTTCCTCGTCCTCCTTTCAAACTATCTATTCGCTATTTAGCTGCATAATAGGTTTTATCTATTTTGTTTTTATCTTAAAAATACACAAAAACCCTGCCCCAACCCCCAAAAACCAAACTCACCAACGGTAATCGAAGCCTCTCCTCCATCTTCCGTTCCAGCAGAGTCTCTGTATCCATACCATCACCCAACCCCCCCACCCCCCCTTTCCTTCTTCCAACACCAAAACAGCCCCACCCCCCAAACACAACAACAAATCCAAAATCCCTGTAGCAATAGGTAAAATTCCGATATTTAAGGTTGAAATTAGGGTTTTTTTTTTAATTTTTTGTTTGTTGGTTGATGAAATAATGGGTAGAAGAGATCGATCTATTTCTTCATCATCAGGTGAAGAAGGTGAAGACAGGGAAAGAGATAGGAGGAGTAGGAGAAGAAGCGAGCGCGATGATGGTGAGCACAAGAGGCATAGTAGGAGAAATGGTACAGACAGAAAAGATGATAGGAGAGATGGGAGGAGGGATTCCGAAAGAGAGAGGAGAAGAGACTATAGAGAAAGAGATAGCAGGAGAAGGGATGACCGCGGGGATGATCGCAGGGAGGAGGAGCAGGAGAAGGAGAGGAAGAACGGCCATTTGAAGGAGAGACGGGTAGATGATGGTGGGAAGGCGAATGAACAACCGAAGGTGGTGGTGCAAAAGGAAGAGAACTTGGGAAGAAGTGGTGGAGTTTACATTCCGCCGTTTAAATTGGCTAGGATGATGAAAGAAGTGCAAGATAAGAGTAGCATAGAGTATCAAAGAATGACTTGGGATGCGCTTAGGAAGAGTATTAATGGGCTGGTAAATAAGGTTAATGCTATTAATATTAAAAACATTATACCGGAACTGTTTGCTGAGAATCTGATTCGTGGGAGAGGGTTGTTTTGCCGTTCTTGTATGAAGTCTCAGATGGCGTCCCCGGGTTTTACTGATGTCTTTGCTGCATTGGTTGCGGTTGCCAATACGAAATTCCCTGAAGTTGGCGAGTTGTTGCTACGGAGGATCATCTTACAGCTGCAAAGGGCTTACAAACGTAATGACAAGGTATTGACTCGTTTTACCTTTGCCAACCTATTTTTCTTGTTTGTTTTTTTATTTGGTGTTTATCAAATTTAGCTGACAACTGCTTTGCCTACTGTTTGTTTTGGTTTCTGATTACAGCCTCAATTGTTGGCTGCAGTCAAGTTTATAGCGCATCTTGTCAATCAGCAAGTAGTTCATGAGCTGATTGCTCTTGAACTCCTGACTATCCTGCTAGAAAACCCTACAGATGATAGTGTGGAGGTTGCAGTCGGTTTTGTCACAGAGTGCGGCTCAATTTTACAAGACCTCTGTCCCAGAGGACTGCATGGTGGGTGAAAGCATGTACTTTAGATTTCTTTCCCTTTTTTCGGCTTGATTATCTGAAGTTATATACTTGTGAACTTTGCATAGTCTTCCATACTTTTGTTGCAGATTTCCTTTCTTTCTTTTTGCCTCGTCTTTTGGTTAGGACAAATATTTGGGTAAAGTTTGTTTAAGTTAAAATACCTTTGGAAAAAATTTTGGAAGCCAGATATTTTGGTATTACATTGGTTTTTGATTTGAGAGCAAGAATGTGTTAATAAACTGAATAAACTTGTTTGGAAACATTTTGTTCCAACTAATGGATTACTCTGTTGTATAGTTTTATTTCCTAATCTTCAGGTAACTTTGGCCAAAATAGTGAAAAGAAGACCTTGTGAAAATTTGAGATTATATTTTTATTTATTTTTGATATGCTTCAGTTTTTTGCAACTTAAAACAGTAGAGAAATTGAACTATATGGTAGCATTGACATAGTTTGATCTTGATGCACTTAATACTAAATTTTTATTGGATTGCTTCTTTTTTTCTTTTTATTTTTCATTAGCTAGTGCTTTAGGCTAAGATGTGGAAATGTACTTTTGCTCTGGTTTGGATGAGTTAGATGTGTGCTAACTGCAGCCACTCCTCCTCCTTGTGAATGTTTGGAACTTCTGTGAATAATTCTTTTATCAGTGTATTTTGACAATGGGGCTTCTGTTATGCTGCCCTTTCATTGTCTATGTTGTTTGTTGGGGTTCAAGACTAGATAATTTGATATGTACTTTGGTTTGATCATTGTAATTACGCCGAAGGTTAAAGTGGCTACTACCTGTAGCCTGTCTGATAGTTTTCTGGAATTAATTTGTTTTCAACTCTTTTGTTATTCTTCAATTATGAGTTCTAGTCCTGTGACACTCTTCCTTCTTTTTTCCTACTGGGATTTCAACAACAGGTTTGTTACCTTATATAAATGCAGATGACTAAATGTGGCTATATATACTTTATAGCCTTTGGTGGTATTGTATTCTTTAGGAATATTCAGTTCTTTTATAAAAAGTCATGAGCTTGTGTGGTGTAGCAAGAATAGTCAGATCTGAAAAGATCCGATAATGGAGAAGAAATTTGATGGATTCTAAGGAAAAGATAATTCAGGGGAAAAATGGTATGTAGACAGATTTAAAGCTTTGAGAAATCTCTCTTCAATTTTCTGACATTCATTTAAAAAAAAAAGAATTAAACTGAAATGTACTATAGAACCAAGTTGTTGATTGATAATCCAACTTAAAACTTTAACCTTTGTCTTAGAGGATTGAATTAAAACAAGTCTACCACAACCAAAACTCATAGAATAACTGAGAACTTATTAGAAATATGCTGCTGATCCTGCATCATTGTATTTATTACTCTCTGAAAGAGAAGAAGCTTAGCTATGACCTCTTGACAACAAAAGTAGTGAAAAAAAGATACTGCAAACCGAAAGGAGAAAACAAAGAAGAATAAAGAGAACGGTGGAATCTTTTGTGTGGTTCAATGAAGTTGTTTGATCACTATGATCAAGCTCTCCTTCAATGACAATATTTCTTTGACAAATTCTGGTGTTCATTCCTTTCTTAGTTTACTCATTTTATAGAAATTCTTTTGGAATTCCTATTGTTGAACATGATACAGAATCTAATACTTCTATGGTTGGAGAAAGATCTCTGACTTGATAAATTGAGGAAAGTTGTGACTGTATATTTTACATTGCTCTAAACCACATTTGGAATGAGAAATTCTTGCTCAGGATTTCAAATTAACTGTTACTCATACGGCTTCTGGTTAGTCTACACACTAGCTCACATACGAGCATTATAAGAATCCAGAGTATTGGTATAGCAACTCCTTGGGCTTGAATCTTTTTGGCAACTGTTCATTCTAAGATATTTGTTAACAGAATATAAATTCATGATCTTTCCATCTCTAAACCTTGTCAGGCAATTAATGCTGTAATATCATGTACTGTACCTCTAAAGTCAACCCTCTGGGTGAAGTTTCGATATGTACTGTTGTATGGTCTCTGTAATATTTTTATTTACTGCAATAGAGTGCATTATCTGATGACTTTGTCATCTTTCTCTTTTCCTCTCTCTCTCTCTCTCTCTCTCTCTCTCTCTCTCTCAAGCTGGTTTTCTGCTGCCAAGTTTTATAGCTGTTTGCCAAAAATGCATGGCCTGGTCAAATCATATTCTGCTTTTGTATTGAGCTTCTTTAATAGTGAAATTTAAAATTTAATTATCTGATAGAATTGTATATGAAGTGAGATGTTTTGATGCCTTTCGATCTCTTGTTCCAATATCATTTGTTGAATTGTTTGCTTTGGTTGGACTTACGTTTTTGTGCAGAATCACCCATACGATATTTATAATTGATTTTTATGATTATGGTTCCTTGTTCAAACAGGTATCTTTGAGCGGTTTCGTGGTATTCTTCATGAAGGAGAAATAGATAAGCGTGTTCAATTCTTGATCGAAGGTCTCTTTGCATTGAGAAAAGCAAAGTTCCAGGTGCAGTTCTTAAGTGCTTAGAAATACCATTGTGGTTTTTGCACCTTTCCTTTTGCAGTTTCGTTTAGCTAGCGATAGAGACAAATGGGACTAGTCAAGTCAAGTCTATAAGAGGTGTGGCAAGAATGTTCAAAAGCAACAAGCTTTGTTTTGGCATGTTTACGAAGACAAGGAGCCTGATTGGGAGTTAGATTAGTATTTATTTTAAGAGACCTATTTTAGTTTATTCAATAAGTGTTTTATTATTATGAGTTCTTAGGCTATCTAATTTTATTACTTAGTGGTATTCCAGTTATTTAGTTTTCTGCAGGTATTTTTGGTTTGATAGTTACTATAGAATCGAATTAAAGGTAATCTTCTGATTTGAATTAGTATCAGCAAAGGTGTCTTGTTCCTATTCTAATAAACCTAATCAAAATAGGATTTGGTTTAGTGGATTATAAATATTGTAGTTCTCCCAAGAGAAAAGGTAGTTTTTTTCCTGCGTTAGTAAATTTCTTCAAACCTTATGTCATCTAGAGGGTTGTGTGAGACGATCCTGCATTAGATGTAATGCTTAAAGGTTTCTAGAATTAATAAATTGTTCTTGCACTCATTTTGAAATTTTTTTTTGGTGGTTTCCTCTTAACTTTTCTATTCTTAAAGGGGTCTTATTCCTATTCTATTTAAGGAATGAAGCGTGAGGATCTGGTTTAGGTGTTTATAGACATTGTACTTCTCTTTAAAGAGAAGGTAGTTTTCCTACGCAATAAATTCCTGCAGACTTTGTCTTCTTGAGGGTTGTGTGAGTCAATCTTGCCTTCGGCATGTTGCCTAAAGGTCCCTACCAGTGATTCTGAAATTCCTAATTTGTTCTTGCACTACTCTTCTGTGGTTTCTCCTTAACTTTTCTATTCTGGTGTTGCTGAACTAGTGCTCCTGCAATTTGCTGCTCCTAACTCAAGCCTTAAAACATCTATCAACGATTTTTGGCCTACCATCGGTTTGAGCTGCGTCAGTTAGTCTTAGCATTAATAAAGCAGGATATTGAATAAGTTATGTAAATATTCTGTGTTGGTGTATCCATTACTTTAACGCATATCAAACTGGATCTAATTGTAACTATTAAAAACATTAGTTATTAAATTCGCCAGTGCAGATGGTTCAACCGTTTGACCTGGTGGATCGATAAGTGGGTTGGGGTGGGTTAAGTGTTGGATAAGATAAGCAGCAAATGCAGACGGACCTAGTTGACCTGACGTTTGGACCGGCCAAATCAAGAACCAAGCCGGGTTTGGTGAAAGCTGGTGGATACTTAATCTTAATCTTTCTGTGGTTTCTTTTATCTTTTCTATTGTGATGTTGCTGAACTATTGTTCCTGCAATTTTCTGCCTATATCTTGTGAGTTTTAAGCCTTAAAAGCATCTATCAACGATTTTTGGTCACCATCAGTTTGAATTGCATCAATTAGTCTTAGCATTAATAAAGCAGGATACTGAATAAGTTATGTAAATGTCCTGTGTAGGGTTATCCGGCTGTGCGCCCAGAATTGGACCTGGTGGAGCAGGAAGACCAATTAACTCATGAAGTTTCGCTCTCCGATCAAATTGATCCCGAGATTACCTTAGGTAATTGTATTATTGAGTTTTATCCCTTTGTGCTTCTGACATTCATGCAGTTCTAATTCTGTTTGTTGGTGATCCATCTTTAGATATTTTCAAGCCCGATCCCAATTTCTTGGAGAATGAGAACAAATATGAAGAACTGAAAAAATCAATACTGGGTGAAGAATCTGAGGATGAAGCTGATTCTGATGAGGGTTCAGAAGAAGATGATGGAGATGAATCTGATGATGAAGAAGAAGAAGAAGAACAGATGAACATAAAAGATGAGACGGAAACAAATTTGGTCAACCTTCGAAGAACTATCTATTTGACAATCATGTCTAGCGTTGATTTTGAAGAAGCTGGACACAAGCTACTGAAAATCAAACTAGAGCCTGGTCAAGAGGTGTGTATTATAACTTCTAGCTTTATCGTTGCTAAGTTTCTTTTGCTCTGCATAATAAAAGTAGCATGGTGCTGCTTAAACAAGCATGAAAAACTTGGTTGTCTCCACTGTTAAGAGGCACATTGACATGCACAGACGTTTGTCTTGGTGTTGATGATACATCAGACTGCATGGAGATTTGAAAGACTGTTGCCGTGTTTGAAAGGCTGTCAAGTGAACTAGGCATTGTTTTTGAGTACTAAAGTGATGAAAACCTTATTTTCAGTATGGTTTAGTATAGCCTGTGAGTAATATGGAGTAATTGCACTTCCATTTTTTCCATTTGAGTATTCTTGAACAACCTGACTTCTCTTTGAGAATGTTTTACTTAAGATATGCCGCCTAAATTCTTGTGATCTCTTCAATTAGCCAGAATAGCTAGTGGTAGATGTGGTATTGGATACCAAATTATGCATGTGAATGCCTGCATGGGGCATGGACTAAAGGAGATATTCAAGGCTAGCTTCTCAAGAATGCCCGGTCTTCGTACTTCAGGAATTGAGTGGACCAAAATCATACAGTGTGAATGTTATAAGGAGAAACATGTACTAGGAATTACCAACCTGCATAAATATAGTCCGTGAGCCCATCTAGAGTACATAAGTAGCTTTCATCTTACTGTTCGCACATCTAGTTTCTTTCCAATACTATTTAGCTTCACCTGCAATTGGGGCAACTTGGCACAATCTAACAAACTTTGGAGTCTTTCGACAACTCTACAAGTTGAGCATTTCTTCTCAGTGGAATGTTTTATTTTGTCAGGGTCATAGGGCTTTCTGGCGATTCATTCTCTGCACGTCGTTGCAGCTGTTCTTCTTGTGGTTTATTTTGCAGTCTTATCGGAGACCATTTTCTGATACTTCTTTTCAGTTTATGTGGGAGTGTGGCTATGTTGTAATGATGTAGTACTATGATTTTCGTGTTGTATTAATTGAGCACTTTCAGGTTTTTGATGTGATTTATTTTACAATTTCTGTTTTCAATGGTGTGCAGATGGAATTGTGTATTATGTTGTTGGAGTGCTGCAGCCAGGAGAGGACTTATCTCCGATACTATGGACTTCTTGGCCAACGGTTTTGCATGATCAACAAGGTTCATCAAGAAAACTTTGAAAAATGTTTTGTTCAACAGTACTCTATGATCCATCGACTTGAGACAAACAAACTGCGTAATGTCGCCAAATTTTTTGCCCACTTGCTTGGGACTGATGCTTTACCTTGGCACGTATTGTCTTATATAAGACTGACTGAGGAGGACACAACATCTTCTTCCCGTATTTTCATTAAGATTCTTTTCCAGGTATTTATGTTATACTTTTGTGAAATATTTTCTTTTTGGCCTCTGAATCTTTCCTTGGCAAATAGCTTATGTGTCCACATTCCTATAAATATCTGATCATAATAGTATTTACTGTCTAATTTCTCTCGCTGATTTTTCTAGCTTTCTGATCTGGGATATGCTTGTTAGAGTTGTAAACATCAAAATGCCTTTCTGAATTGTTTTGCTGGTCAAATCATGTTATATTTCCAGCGTGCCCTTTTTTTGGTTGTTTTTTCTGGAGTTCCTAAAAATTCTTATCTTAAATTGGCTGTTTCCTTTTACCCTTAAGCTGCTGAATTGAACTACTTCCTGCTGCAGGAATTGTCTGAGCACCTTGGTATCCGCTTGCTTAATGAGCGGCTAAATGACCCTACAATGCAAGACTCCTTTGAGTCTATTTTTCCCAAGGATAATCCAAAAAATACAAGGTTCGCTATCAACTTTTTCACCTCAATTGGTCTGGGTGGAATTACCGAAAATCTGCGAGAGTATCTGAAGAACATGCCACGCCTTATCATGCAACAGCAGAAGCCTGTTTCTGAATCTGAAGAATCTGGCAGTTCTAGTTCTGATGACTCAGATTCTTCTGAATCTGAGTTATCGTCAAGCTCAGATGAAAGTAAAAGCGATAGTGGAAGTGATGATAAACAAAGGAAGCGGAGGAGGAGAAAATGAGACAGAATTACCTAATTTGATCTCTTTGCTGATGTCTGCTGAGGCAGTGAGAATATTTTGTTAAACACCATCTAGTTTGTATTTTTTAGAATTGCTTTTGAAAAATATAGTACTGTACCTTCCCCCCCCCCCCCCCCCCCCCAACCATGTTTGGTCCAAGCAGATGACTCAAAACTTGTACTTTTATATGCTAAAATTTGAATGTAGAATATTTTTTTTAAACTTTGTTTTCTTTTCTTGTGCATAAAATAGTTGAAAGAAATGGATGACATCTTTTAAGGGTTTTAGAAAAATATTATTATAGCATTTTTCGTTTTTTTTGGGAAGAATATGTTTGTGACAATTAGTAAATGCATCTGAAGGCACTTTGCCCTGCCTAAATATGCGTTAGCATTGCCAGTTGATTAGTTTCCAGTTCGAGCAGGCATCGGAGATTTTCTGGAATCAATACAATATAGATGCAGGGCCTGCTGTGTCTACTAGACCAGCATCTACTGTTGCTACGCAACCTATGCAGATGTTGTTTCCGGTCACCAGTACACAAGCCGGTAACTGATGTCTGGTCAAGTTTCTTTGTTTACCCGGTGTAAGAGTATGCAATTTTTTTAGTCGATCTAGTAGCAAGTGTAATAGTCGATCTTTTTAGTCGGTGTATCTAGTGTTTGCTCAAGTTAAACTCGGATATAAACTCAATTTTGATTTCATTACCCTTTTATTGAATTTACATGTAACATCTATTGAATTTACATGTAACATCTAATTAGCTTTGATCTAGAGAAGTTAATCACAGTTTTGTAAGCAGTCGCCGATTTTGACACACATAAAAATTTCAGGTACTTCGCATTTGCTTTGCTTAACCAACTTGACAAAAGACCTTCTGGCTAAAATCTTTAAACCATAAAAACCCTGTATGCAAAAGAAATGAAGCAACTTACATTTCTTTGATAAATCTCTAGGTTAACCTATAACTTGATAAACTCATGTTTGACAAATTTCTTTGACAATCTTGCTGTTAAGATAACATATTTGACAACTTCTAATCCTATGATCTCCTTACAAAGAAGTGCTATCCCTTAAGCAACTACGTTGCTCAAGCTTTCTCACTATCATGGAATATGTGGTTCCACTTCATATATCAGAATTTTACACTGAGCTTAGATTGAATCATAACTTGATCAACGAGTTCAGAGTTCCGTGAATGTTTCCCATCAAATAAATGAAAGATGTGGATATCTAAATGCTCAATGGTACTTTACTGGACAATGACATTGTGCCTAAATGTAAAGAAGATCCCACAGAGGAAAACTAATATATGTTGTTCTGTAGAGAGCAAAATCATAATCTAAGCTACACAAAAACCTTTTTTAGTGCTGCCATTGGTTTCTAAGCACATCCATATGCAAGGTAAATAATCAAAATCCTTGCCTGGATATGCACTGACTTGTATAATCTCTTTGAACTTCCATCCTCTAGACCAATATGAAATCACAGTTTATCAGAGTCACTTCTCCAACTTAGAAAGTTGCATTCTTCTGTCTTAGTGTGCAAACTCAGATTGACCATATAAAAAAAAGGATTTTTTGCTTGAAACCACAACATTCACTTTGAAATTACTGTACTCCATGGCAACTGCTCTATGTAAAATATCATAAGAAGATTTTCAAATGGGGAACTTTTTTTTAACTTACAGGAAGAACAGGAAAAATTACTTGACACAAGCAAGAAAACAAAACATTAAGGGTTTATATCTGAAAATCTGTCCTTTATACCATAATTGATGAGATCAACAATTATTTGTAGTAAGTAGATTCAAAGTATGAGGAACTCTATTAAAATTAACAATATACAGTCATGTTAATACTACAATTGAGGCACGAAAAATTATAACTTAAATGCAACACGATTCTCATCATTATAACATTTTATAATTTTTTATATACTATTAATATTCTATGGATTTTATCAATTGAATTATATAAAAAACAACAAATAATAAGAGATAATGAATGTCACATTTTATTGCACAAATATACAAAAGAAATTACCACTAAAATTATTTTGTTACAGGGTATACTTTAGAATACGCATTGTTGTATTTAGTATTCTACTTTTACAAGGGTTCAAGCCCAGTTTGCGACTGTCAAAGCATGATTACATTTATGAACGCTCTTCTGTGTGTCTATATCAAGCTCAATTGAAATAGCCTTGTACATAATGTTTGTAGTTTATTGGTGGTGGTGCTTTTATTTGGCTCCGGTACATTGTTGCCTTGTGTTTGCGGGCCCTTTTTTTTTTTTTTTTTAAATACGGCACGTTTGGAATATAGGGATGATATAATGGGAGAATTATGGATTTCTGGCAGAAGGTATAGAGATTTTTGGATCAAGACCAAGATGCCTCGATTTGCTATCACTTTGTTGGCTCTTTGGTATAAAAGAAATTAGAGTTTTTAAGACGAAAAATAAGAATCGACGGTTGTCTCTTTTATAGTTTTTTTTTTGGGATAATTTCACATACCTCCCTTAAGGTTTACCAAAATTACACTCACCTCCCCTTAGGTTTTGAAAATTACACTTACACCCCCTATGTTTATATTTTTCATAACAAAACAAGTCCATCTTGATAATGTAAGCACAAAAATACCAACCAAACACATTAAAATATGCTTAATTACTTTTAAAAAAGATAAATAAATATAAAAAATTAATTAATTAGTTATAAAAATGTCAAAAGTATTTATATCTTAGCTCAAATTTTCAATCTTTACCAAATATTACTTCTTCAAAACTCAGTTATTTGACTAATCTAAATAAAATTTATTTTATCTATTAGAATTTTACAAACAAATATATTAACAAGAAAGAAATGAATAATTTAAACGCAATTCAAGATATTTTAAGGTATTTAGTTGGTGTTTTTGGGTTACATTATCAAAATGGACTTGTTTTGTTATGAAAAATATAAACATAGGGGGTGTAAGTGTAATTTTTAAAACATAAGGGGAGGTGAGTGTAATTTTAGCAAACCTCAGGGGAGGTATGTGAAATTATCCCTTTTTTTTTTTTGATCAATCACTATTGTATTACAATGTTTGTTGCCTCACATAAGTGGGGTGAAACTCCCAATGATGTGATGGTTGAAACCCCAAATTGTTTGTCATGCATAATTTGAGAATATGTCTCCCCAAAATCTACTTAAACCCCCCTCCTTTGTAAACCCCATGTTTTGGGTGATGTTCTCAATAGTGTGTTGGGTGAATCACAAATTGTTTGCCATACATAATTTAGGAGTATGGCTCCCCAAAATCTACCTAACCACCAACCCCCCTCCCCTTTTCTTGTAAACCCCCTCACTGCTGCAGGTGAGATTTGATCCCAATACCTGCGATAGGAGAGACCTTGACCACTAGGCCATTAGCCCAGTGGCTCTCTTTTATAGTTGATAAGATGAGAGAAATAGATGATTGATGGCCTTGTAAAACAAGAAGAAGACAGAGTTGTGAATTATTCACAATACACCTTATATTTTAAGTTCAAATTCAAGTCCTCTGTTACACTCCTCTAATTACATTTCATGTTACACACTTTAATAAATCAATACATATTCTTTGTGGCAAGAAATTACAAAGAAGCTAGACTCTAATTAATTATGTATTACCTTATCGAGAGATGTAACATAAAGTATAATATAAAATCTTTTGCCATGAAAAGTTACATAGAAATCAAACTCTAATTGATTATGTGTCACTTTACCTTATCAAAAGATATCATAATTAGATATCATAATTGATTATATGCCACCTTATCAAAGGATATCATTGTGGCGATCAGTATACGTATTTCAAATAAAAACGTAGCACCAATTATACTGCAACTTCGCCATTTATCAGCTTTACATTACCAGCATTTTCCGATTAAGTTAATTTAGATGGTCAGTGAGCGCATAACTTACGGTTTGAGGTAAAACTATTGCTCTTTTCATAATTGGAACGCTATTTACAACTCAAAACACAACAAAATGCACACAGAAAAAGAACACCTAAAAAATTGTATGGTCTTTCTTGTTCCTCTAAACATTCTAATGAATGGCCAACGAGGTCCTTGGTTCATGGACATCTCCACGAGGATTATAATTTCTCATATGCTACTGTCCCATATATATATATATATATATATATATATATATAACGCATTTATGCAAATACCAATAATAGACAGGAATTAATTTTGGTCCTAAAGAGATAATAGGGACAACTGTTCTTCGATGGAGCAGTCCACATGACAAGATGTCCGACAAGAAAAAGGGATGAGAATCAGACCAAGACCTCGTTGTTCCATCGGGGAAGAAGGAGAACGTCTTGTGCTACGATACTCGACTGCATCTTGAAGTATGATGTTTCCTTGCTTATCCATGCAATAGAAATTACCTAGGAAGAATCTTCCATCCTTGATCCCTATCAGCATTCGACGAGACAGCAGCCTCTTGACTCTGCCCACAGAATTTAAGTTTGCTGTCTCCAACCCTTCTAAACTTCTGCTCTGATCTACAGATGTCTCTTCCTCAAGTTTGGGATCCATTTGGCACAGTTAGCGACAACGTATGATTAAAGGCAGTTTGATTTTGAGGCTTCAAAAGATCTCTTTACAGATGAATATGGTCGTCTGAACTGCATCACGTCAAGACAAAGGATTCAGATAAACTGGGGAACAGTGAGCGTACTATCACCAATGTAAAAACAAATCTTGATTCTGTTACTTTAACTTCCAAGTGGTGCACCATAGAGAGGTTTGACAAGGTATTATTTGCTCGTAATAATCAAAAATCAAATTCAATTTAGCTTTATTTTTTTATTTCTTTCTTTTTTTCCCCATTTTTGAAGAAACGGATGCGGAATGATGCGCTCATGATTTCTTTACGTGTGTCCTCCCACTACAGGTTTGAAGTCATACAATGACTATCCCTCCTCTTGGCCTGGAAAAGCAAGGGGAAGTAAAGGAGAAACAACAGCTTAAACTGGAAAAAAAGAACACTGGAAAGTACGAAGGGTAGTAAAATAAGTTGCAAATCAGACAAAATACATAACCAACTATTTATCCTGCCCAAACAATTAGGTGAGTATAGCAACATAACCTAAAATTATATATAAGACAATTAACAACCATAAAAAAGTAGCATTAAATATGCAATAGTATAAATGTTACTAGAACATATTTTATTTAAAGCTACAAGTATCCTGTAACTGCAAAACATACGAAAATTAAACAAAGTAACCTATGCCTTCCTTATTCATATTTAGGCCTCAATGACTTCAAAATGGTACTGAGGTCTTAAGCAAAATTTTCCAGCAAATAACACTTGAACCTCCAAATCAGATTTGTAGTAACATCATAAGAAATCCATAGAAATAGAAGCCAAGGGAAAATATGAAGTGTAAGTTTTCTTGTGTAAGAAGTAGGAGTGTAAACAAGCCAAATTGAGCCCGAATATTAATGTACTCGAATCCGAGCTCGAAAAATTACTTTAAGCTTGAGATTGAGCTCGAGATCGTTCGAGTATCAAAATTGATGCTCGAGCTTGACTTGTTATAGAATAGGATAAACTCGAGATTGATTCGACATAGTTCAAAAGTCAATCGTATAGAGCTTGATCTTGAGCTCAAGTTTGAATTGAACTTGAATTTGAGCAACAGTAATTAAGCAACATTCACTATTTGTTGCAAGCCACACCCTCAGAACCTGCTTTCTACCTACAACTACACTATCACACACCAACCTGCAGCTACATTACACTTCATACTCAACTCACAGTCACCTGCACTCCCTCAACTGCACTCACTCCACCTCATACACCTGCACTCAAAACACTATCATAACACACTCCTATACTGTAACAGCGTTACAGATGCATAACAAACACACACACACACACACAAAACACACACCTGCAACCACACATAGAGCACACACCTACAAATGGCTGCATACATTTACACACAAACATAGGCATAAACAGACACACACACACACATACAGAGCATACAAACAAAAAGAAAACTTACAATCCTCACTGTTTCACAGCTGGTCCAACGATCAAAACTACCAATCAGTTTTCCGGAACACTTGCACTCACTCACTCCACTAATCAGTTTTCCTCACACATAACAGAAACACTTCACACCCAGCTCACAGTCACACCTGCATTCCCTCACCCATACAATCCACCTCACACACCTGCACTTAAATCACTACCATAGCACACTGACTCTTCTTAACAGAAAAATGAACAACATTCCAAGCACACAACTCATACAGAGCTTTATACAAGCAGAACACAAAAGTAGAGCACACATCTGTAAACACCTGTGCACGCGCGAGCGCGCACAGAGGCAGAAACACCTTACAGTTAGACACACAGGACATAAAAATAACAAGAAAACAGAAGGAAAATAGAAAACACAAATTAAGAGCAGCAAATACCCAAAAAAAAAAAGAACAATAAATATAAAAAAAAGGTCAGAATGAATAAAATAACCAACCAAAATCAGTCCAAATAGTCAACTTGACAAAATCAGTCGCAAAACCAAGAAAACACAAAGTCTCTCAACAATAAACCATTCAGTTGGTTTATAAACCCAAAAAACACTTTTAAGAAGAAGGGTTTCGGTCGCTAGTGGTAAGTGAGAACAAGGGTTTCAACCGGAGCTTTGGAGAAGGAGGGTTTCAGTCGGTGGTGGTGAGAAGAAGGCTTGCAGCCGGAGCTTTTGAGAATAGGTTCCGGTCGGTGGTGGTCAGTGAGACGAAGGGTTTTGACTAGAGCATTTGAGAAGATGGGTTTCGATCGGTGTTGTTCAGTGAAAAGAAAGGTTTCAGCTTTTGAGAAGAACAGATTTGGATCAAGGGATTTTGATCAGTGGGATTCAATGAGAATAAGGGATTTCAATTTGAGTTTTGAGAAGAATGGGTTTTAGTCGTGAGTTTGGAAGAATGGAAGATTGGGAATTTTGGTGAAGAGATTAAGAATTTGGAATTTTTGTTTTGTTTTATGGGCTCTGTCCATACGGCCAGCAAACGACTCGAGATCGGGCTAAAGCTCGAACCTATCTATTGACCGGGCTGCTTGTGAGTAGCGTACAGTCCTAATAAGAAGCACACAACCCCAAAGTGCGACGGCAAAGACAACATCCATACAAGTATTAAAAGATAATATTTGTTAGACAATTTTCATACAAGTTCTACTAGAATCCCACACTTCTAAAATATGAATAAAAAGATTATGCCCAAATTTTTTCATATAGACAAAAGTATTAGATATATTAGTGTGTTCAAAATCCTACCAAGACATGAACAACCAAGCTACAGAATTAGAGGCATTTGGTCCAAACCTTTGGATAATTACCAAAAACCAACCAAGTGGCGCCAACAAGGAGTAAAAAATTATGGTACAACTACATTACATATTTCAGACATTATAACAAACGTCTAAGATGCAAGTTACCACTTAAGAACTCTTCTCATGGCAGTTTGTAGAAAATTATGCAATTTGCATATACCTTTATTAAAATTCAGGAACCCTAGAGAAACTACTTGTGCTACACATGGTAGCCTTCAAAAATGACTCTTTGGCCATTAGTTACATTGGATAGGGCCAAAATCCTAATACTCACCCAAAGGGATTGGAGACTTTTTATTAAATCTTTTTATCCGAAATTTCTTTTATTAAACCTTTTTATCTGAAACAACTTTTAGTTTTATTTTCACCGTTCAAACCTTTCTACCTCACGGGCAAGCGATTGGTACGTGGACATAAGGCTCATCATGATAAAATCAATAATTTGCTTCATTTCAATTAGGCCTTCCTCGAACTTCTTTGGTAGCTGAACAAATGTACTATTTACCTGCTTATGCATTTATAGCACAAGACTTTACCACTCAAGCTGCATACTCAACTTTCTCAATCTCTTTTCAAAGAGGATCAATGGATTTTTGTAATGCTTTAAAGCACAGACTCATTAAGCCTCGTTCATAGAACAGAAAAATAATCTTTTTAATTAAGTCAAAACAAGGCTTTCTAAGTGAGTCGTTCAACATATGCCAAAAAAAAAAAAAAACAGTCTTAGGGACTAAGAAATTCAGAAATAGAAAAACACGAACTAAAAAATAGTAACCTCAGGTGCATAGGATGTAAAATACTATACGTTGAAACTAAACCGAGGTCATCACATGATTGGAAGGCAGAAAACAGCAAAAAGTACAGCCGACTAAAAGTTGAAACTAAACAAAGGTCCAGGCAGAACAAAAACATAAAATTTAATTTTTTAATTACCCGACTCTCGTATCAAAAGAAAACAAAATGAGATATGC
This sequence comes from Mitragyna speciosa, assembly GCA_024721245.1. Classification (NCBI taxonomy): domain Eukaryota; kingdom Viridiplantae; phylum Streptophyta; class Magnoliopsida; order Gentianales; family Rubiaceae; genus Mitragyna; species Mitragyna speciosa. The sequence goes on along the minus strand of CM045565.1, from coordinate 11,955,568 downwards.
AGAAAGGGTGAGGAAGTGCTGACGAACTAGGGATGCTTTTTAGTTGACAATAGTGAGGATGAGAACTACCAAAGCTGGTTATCAATTATAAATTAGAGATTTAAAATTTTCTTTCCCGCTCTCAAATTTATTCCCTACCATGAGTCCTATCTTTGTTAATGGATCTCTTTGCTTGCATCACAATGAAATCTGAATTAAGACTTCAGTTTTAATTCACTAAAGAAGGGGGAAAAAACAAAATAAGCAAACGGTGGGATGAGATAATTACACCTGTTCACCTGTTTTGACCATTTTTAATTCCTCATTTTGACCATTTTTCACCTGTTCCAACAGTGTTTTGACTAAAGGTTTCAGGAATAAAACTAGAATGGAAGGGCAACCAGTTCCCTGTCAAAGTAGCCTATGTGACCACGCTTGATGTCATCACAATATAAATGAAAATTGGCCAAAACATACCATTTTAACAGATTAAGAAAACTACACATGCCACATAACTCACGGGGAAAAAATGGATGAGATAATTTAACTAATCACAATTAAACTAGGAATTAGTGAATGATGAACTGCTCAAATCTTATAACAAAGATAAAAAACTGGATGTCCACTTCAGAGGAACAAACAACAACATAGCAAATCAACTCCAATGCTTTAACAAGCTAGACATATTTCAACACATGCATTATCTTATCTCATATACTTTCATGTCAACAAAAGCAGGTGATATCACTTGTTCAATAACTTTTTAAGGATAGCAATAGTCAAAAATGTTTGTAAACCATATCAAAATAGCACATGGTAAGCATGTGATTTTCGACTTCTGCAAACAATGTAAATGTTCAAAAAGAAAACAAAAGGTCACGTAGATAGGCCTCTTACTTTTTATTAGATAAAATTGAATTTTAATGCTCAAGAATTCAGAAATTGCCATAGATTAAACAAGATGAAAATCTCTCGTTCTTCTCCTCATCCACTTTGTTCTAATACTAGTTGAGGCCTCATGCGATGCGTGAGGGTGCCCCCATCAACACAATTAGCTGTATCTATAATTTATACACCTTGTTAGTATATGCACTGTTAGGGAATTCAAAGTATAAACATATTCAACAACAAAGATTTAAACATTTATTTTTGCAAAATATGTTTTTGTTGATTGCTAAACTGCAGTGTGGTCACATAAATCTGTATTGGAATACAATTTTAAATCCAAACCTCAGAAGAGAAGACATGATTGTTATCCAAAAAGAAGAGAAAAACATCCAGCAAAGAAGAGAAGGAAAAAGAAACCCAACTATCTACACAAATATACACAGATTATATATGTAAACTAAAAAGGGAAAGAGAAAATCATCCAGCAAAGAAGATAAGGAAAAAGAAACCCAACTCTCTACCCAAATATATACTTAGTTGATACATGTAAACTAAAAAGTGAAAAGAAAAAGAATGCATACGGAAAAAGAGTACACAAGCTTACGAAAAAGACTTCTACACTGAAGAAAACTGATGCTTCAAATACACATAAGCAATACTGAAGAAATGACAAACTACTTTGATAGACAAAGTAAGCTTCACAATCATCTAACTTCTCCAAAAATATTGTCCTTTATTCTTGTATTTTTGAAGTTGGATTCATGGTTAATGCTGCAATGACCTTCAATAAAGCAGAGAAAGCTAACAACGAAGTTCATTCTTTTCATATCTTTCGTAAATTTGCATTTTACACACATGTAAAGTAGAAACATCCTCCAGGAATGCAGAGCTACCACTTAATCAGCTGATTAGGAATGCAAGTTCCTACCGTGAAGTTCTTAACTAAACAACAAATATACAGATGTGGCATTTTGCTCCAACTACTGGTGAAGAGGAAAGAGGCATCTCTTGTAGAATCTTCAAGGATTATCTCTTCGTTTGTGATATTAAATTTGTTATATTTTTGTTGAGAAAACTAAAGCCACCCAAATAAGTGCAACATAAGCAAATTATGAGTTGTATTGATGCTATGATCCTCATAAAGAAGAGCCATTTGAAGCCAAAATGTTGATGCACATGTATAATCATTCTCACTGTAAACCTGTTTTATCTCATAAGCTTAGACGAAAGAGATTCTGCATAATTAGTGTTATGCCATCTATTAACAAAACTGTAAATTCCTTTTACTATATTGTATATTGTCATTAAAATTTTGCATAGTTGGATAATATTGAGTTTACCAATACTCCCTAATAGAAAATAGCATCATTAATACTCAATCATGTATGTCCTAAAAGTGGTATACACATTTGAGGCAATGAGCAAGTGATGGGAAAATGTGTTATCCATTTGATATTCAATTAAAGTTTAGGCATGAAGCATCATATATGAGCAAAATTTGTGAACTTCTCACAAACTCTTAACTTCAGGAATGGTAGTTTCACATGTAATTGAGCATAACCAATAACCCGTGTTCCTTCATAAACAAAAAAAAAAAAAAAAAAGGATTTACAGATATTAACAGAATATTTTATAGAATAAAAACACAAAATAAACAGTCATCATAGAGACTTCATTTATAAGGCATGACCAATAAATTTAAAATAAATTGTCAAATGTTTCACAATCCATTTGATCAAAGGCCAATTCAAAATTCCAGGTTTCTTCTTCGACAACCCGCAAATTAATTTAAAAAAAAAGAAAAAGAAAAACCCTGTCTTCATCTCAAGCAAAAGCTTTCTTCTTCAACAACCCAGAATTGGCTAAAAGGAAAAAAGAAAAAAAAACACTATTTATCTCAAGTAAAGAACCCCCCCCCCCCCCCCCCCCAACAACCAAAAAAAAAAAAAAAAAAACCACAAAAAAAAATTGTGAATAAAGTAAATATCCTGTGGCATATATATGTAAAATAAGGTCATTGTACTTCTAGCTCTTCACTTTCTAATTTGGCGTTTTCATCATACAATTTAGTCAGGTACTAAGCCTATGTTTACTTCCTTCTATTTATGAACTCCAAATTTTCGTCTTCACCTCCTCATGCTCTCCTCATTTTTATTCCCCCCTTCTTGAATCAAGTTGTTCACTCCTACTGGACCATCTTGCCTATGCACTCAGCTGAATAACACATACTGATAATTTTTCCTCCACAGCCCATTAATTTCCATAATTTCTTTTAGATTTTTCCTTCTGTTTTTTCAACCTACATTCCTCTTACCTTGTAAACATATAGTAATTCTACGATTGGACAACTTTCCTTACCTCTCTGATTGAAAAGTCTACAATAAAAGTTCGTTGTATAATGCTTCTTTCCAACATTTTTCCGGTGTTATTTTTATTCCACCTTTAATAAAAACTTGCTTGCATTATTCTCTTTTTAACTTACAATGATAGAAAGAAGATCAGTATTTGTATCAATCAAATTAGCCACTTACCTGGCAGAAAAATCTTTGAAAAAAAAAAAAGAGGTTGCAAAATCTTACCCGGTTTTAGAATGGAGGACTTGGATGTTGACGGCGGCTTCAGCAGTGGCGAGGGACGGCCTCTCTGATGGAGTGCTTTTCCGGCAGCGACGACTTTTTTCGTTGTCTATCGCGACTCCATCGAGCTATTTCAAATTTTTAGGGTTTTTTTTTCCTTTTTTCTAAATTGTTTTTAGTTAGCTTGCAACTTGGGAGATAGTTGAAATATTAGATGTCGAGATGGAAGATTTGAGAGGATGAGCTGACGGCTTAAGATCGAATGGGATCGAGGCGCAATGTTTTCAGAATCGGACCTGTCAATGAATCGAGGAAGTTCGGTTCAAGATGCGAGTGGTGGATCGATGGTTTAATTTTTTTTTTATAATTGTGTAAAAAAATTTTTAAAACTCATATTTAAAACTTAAAAAATTATATATATCATTACAAGTTTTTTCATAATTTCATTACAAATATAAATAATATTAATAAGCACAATCTAAATACGAATTAAATTACATGTTTATTTTTCTTTTTACATAAAAAATACTACGGAGTCTAACACCTAATTATATTATATTTATTATCAAATTTATAATTGATGTTGAAGGCAAATAATTTCAGTGAAAAAATTCTTTCATTGTCACCACAAGACAACAACACACATGTGAATATAACTATTTTGATAACTTTTTCAATTTAATCTTAAAAAGTCAAAAAGTTCAACATAAAGATATAAGTTCGATCATCAAACTAAAAAAAATAAATAAATAAAAAAATAAAAAAAAACTTTAAAAGAGAAAAGAATACAACCAAATATCTAAAAATTTAATTGCTACTAATCATTACTTATACTTAAAATACTAGAATTACCAGTCATTATTTTCACCACTATCCAAAAGATGGCTACATTGAAATACTTTCAAATCAATACTTTCCCCAATATAGAGATTTCTAATTTGATAGTAATTCACCACTAAAAAATAAAAATAAAAAAAGGTAAAAATATTGAGATATCGAATAGGCTTTGCTCTAGTTAATGCTGGCAAAAATGAAAAAGAATATCGTCAAAAACCTAGAATATTAATAGTAAAAGATAGATGTTTTATCACGAAAAAAATTAAAATGCTCATAATATTTAAGGAAAAAGTTGTAATTTTGGTTCCCAATATTGGTTGTGCACGAAATTGGTCGCTAAATGCGTTGATTAAAATAATATGGTTGTTAAAATTTTTGATATTAGGCAAAGGGGAACAACTGACAAAATTTTAATAATTGCAAATATAATGTAGTCATGTGTAGTTATTATTAAAAACATAACCTAATCATATGCATGTTACGTGGCAGCAATACAAAAAATATATTAGAATTTTGAGTTTGAATTTGCATTTTAACTTAAAGGAAGCCAAATGCTAAACTTTTAATTAGGAAAATATTTTAGTCATAAATTAATAATTAAACACTTTTGATAAAAAGGACTAGGCTTAGTATGAAAGATTTTAGTAAAAGTAAATCCGAGATTTCATAATGAATTGGATGTCAAACTAAAAAAGTAAGAATCAATTAATTTCATTAAACATGATTGATGGAAATAAAGAAACCATAAAAAGTAAGGAAGAATTAATTTCATTAAACATGATTGATAAAGGTAAGAAAAAAACTAAAAATGTGAGAATCAATTAATTTTATAAAAAATGATTAATAAAAGAAAATCTAAAACAAATAATAAATAAAATAATTTGTCATATGCAACCACATCAAGCAAGCCTGATTGGGTGGTTGGGCACTTAGGAGCACAAGTGGGAGGTATGCCAAGAGCCCAACTCTCAATTAGGAAAGCTCAACTAACCCAGAGAGTCAACTCCATGCTAGATGGCTCTCCAGCACTTGGACAGTATTCTAGCAGCAATCTTAAAACAACATAGTTTCTGTGATCATATACGATAATATGAGTTAGACTTCTTTTGTAGCTAGAAGTTTAACAAGAAAGAGAGTCTTTTCCTTCTATTTCTTACAGTAAACTAAGGAAGTTTGTCTCTTCTTGGCCCGCTATTTCCTCTTAGGAAATAGATTAAGGGCTGGCCTGCTTCTATATCCCCCCGAGGGGGAAACGCAGCAAGGGGGTAGCGTACCTTTCCTTGTAGCTAGTAGTCTTGTAGCTATGAGTTATGAGTTTATGTATTGTATTTCCTACTCTTCTTCTTATGCTTCTTCTTCCTATGGTGTGCCTTAAGGGTTTTATAGCCTAGAAGAGTTATAAGACTCCTCGTAAAAGCTACTCATTTGCATCCAAACAAACATTTTTTACAAAGCTCAAATTAAAAAATCGATAGTTCACGATTCACACAATTCAATGGTATATTCTGGCTTTTATAGAGAATCGGATCAGAGCCAAGGCTGATTCGCGGTTCAACTGGTCGAACTGAACGGTCCTGTCCAGTTCTCAAAATATTGCCGATGCGACGGGGCAAGAATAGCAAATAGTTCATGGATTTTTTTGGAGTTTTTGTGAATTGTTTTGTGTGTTAATTACACTGTTCCTAAAACTCGAGGGAAGTGGTATTGGATGCACCTAATACGTCATGTGACATGATATGTTGTGCATTAGAACCAATTACTTGTCACTAAATATTATTAGGAAGGACCTATCATTACGTGGCGATAAATTATTAGTTCTAGTGTGCCACGTTGCTATGTAGATGGTGCATTGTATATTTTTCTGCTAATTAATGCTTTGCCTTTGATAGACTTGCACCTTGTCATTAACAATGTTAGATGATGTTATACTTGTTGTGACCAAAATAACCCGAGTAAAATATATATAAAATCTCGTGTAGTACTTTAAAAACTAAAAAAAAGGCTTGTAGTTTCACAATTTTTTTGCTCTGATACCAAACGGGGAAAAAGGACCTTTAAAGAGGTAGAAAGGTAAAAGGAAAGAAGGTCACCGTAAAACGGTCTCTTGGGAAAGGAGTTAGGCGGCTTTGCCAACCATATAAACAATTAAATTAAAACAATTAAAGGAAAGAAAAGAGATTAAAAGATTGAAACCTTACAAAAATTGAACCTTCAAAGAAATATTACAACTTGTTTGAAAGGAAGAATTCTGCAGATGGAAGAGAATTCTAAGATTGAGAGGGATAGGAATGAAAAATTCTACCTGTCAACTAGTCTAGGGGGGTACTTTTAGCATAATTTTTGGACTGCTACAATAATCTACTACAGTAATTTTGCTACAGTGATTTGTGTAAAGTACTGTTGCAGAATTAATACTACAGTTTTTTTTGCTACAGTCTATAGTGATTTTGAAAAATTAAAATCTAATTATGAAATTTGAGAATATATTCCATAACAGTCATCTTCGTTCTATTGTCGAAAGTCTTCTTCCTCTAAACTGAATTCTGAGTCCGGTAAAGGTTGCGAAATTGCTTTCTTTGCTTGAGAAGTTTCTGGTTTGAGTTGTAGAAAAATATTTTTTAGTTGTTTGATATATTGTTCTTTACCTAAAATTGATGCTAATTTTGCTACTGATAGAGATTTCTGCTGGAGAAATTGGACAGTTTGTTTGTCTGACGCTTTGAGAAATTGTGGATTTTGGGTAAACCAATGTTGCAATTTCTATTATTTGACTAATGAGATACCAAAAGAATCCCACCATTTGGTATATCCCTGTCTCACCAAAATTGGGGGTTGATTGTTTGTTTGTTTTACAAATTTGAACTTACCCAAGCCAAAGAAAACTTGAAAAAGAAATGCAAGGAAGTAAGAACATTGGATGTTTGTGAGAACCTTTGCTGGAAATAGTCAAATGCTTCTTTTACCTCCTTGGGAAGAATATGATGATTAAGTTCAAATATATTCCACCACTGGTAAACCATACTAGAAAGTCATATTTATTTGTTCTCTTGAAATAAACAACCAAGAGCGTCTGTTTTTCTAGTTTTGAAAAGAAAAAGTTTGGAACCATGCTTGTTTATAGTCCTAGTAATTGAATATTAGGGGATAGAATGGTTGTGAAAAATGTTTGGGTTGATTGAGATTAGACTTCCAATCAAACGGTTTAAGCACTTTGAGGATTTGAGTATAAGAATGGGTGATTACAGGTGCCTTTTCATTTGGATAGGGTTTGATGGATACAGATTTAGTACTACCAAAATCATTTGATAGAAATACTCATTTTTTGTTTGGGTTTGCAGAATGAAGTTAAAGGTTGGTAGAAGAACTGTCTTGGTAACCTGAAGTGGATTATTCTGCCTAAATTCAAATTTAGTTTGAAGGATTGTGTAAAAAGATTAGTTTTTTACATATTGTGATTTGTGTTTGGTGGATGAGGATGATGCAATTTGGACTACTATTTTGGAGGCTTGTGTTTGTTGGACAGGATAATATTTCTGACTTCTGTATGCCGAGTGTTTTAGGTTTTGGCATCCATAAGCCTGGAAAAATCTTTCCATGGGTGTTAGTTTTGTAGTGTTTTGTTTGTTGTCTTCTTCATCAATAATATTTGCCCATGATTTGGTAGTTTGGAGTAGTAATGAAAGATTTGGTTGCATAGCCATTGATGCGCACGGGTTTGTAAACGGCCAAGATCGCTTGAAGATTCCAAGTGGTTAGGCTTCGAATACTCTTCAATGAAGAACGAAGAACCTAGGGTTCTAATTTAGACCAACTTGAGCGGGTTTAATTTGTCTAAATTATTACGCTAAGAACTTGATCAAACACGAAAAAATTACTCTAAGCGGGTAATTGGGTCGCCACAAGCGAAAGGCTTGATAAGACCAAGACGGTTCCAATCCAAGAACCAAGAAAGCACTTCTAAAGAGCTCTCAAAAACACCCGTTTCAATGAAAAATGATCTAAAACTGTTATTACTCAATGTGTTCTACCTTTAAATAGGCGTACGACATGTACTACAAAATAAGGAAATAACAACATAACAAATAAAACCCTAAACTAACGCGACTTCGCATTCTCTGGAGAAGGCTGCGGGGAAGGCCACGGGGAGGCCTTAGGCGCGGACTTGATCAGAACCTTTGGCTGCTCTATCTCAACTATTCTGATGAAGGCCATTTGGAAGTCTGCGGGCACGGCTTGGAGCCGGGCCTCGGTCAGAATGCTCACCAGCCTCGCCTCCTTAATCTAATGGAGGCCGTGAGCAAGGCCGCGGCGCAGGCCTTGGTCAGAAGATCCGTTCCTTCATCCTTTTGGCCCGAATTGCACACTTTGTCCATTTCCTTGTCTTGGCATTGCTTCTCTACTTGACCCCTCTTCAAACGAAAGCACCATCTTGACCCATATTAGTGTAACAAGCCTTGACAATGAAGAATTGCCCTTGGAAGCTTCTTTCTCTAACACTTCCATGATCAACACATGCATGGCTTCCTTCATTCTCCTTGTCCTCACACGTGTCATTGGACCACCTATTCCTTGCAAAGGATCCGAGGACGCTTGAATTATGCTTGGATACGCCTTGATCCCTATCATTCCCTCCTCCTTCGAAAGGATTCGTCCTCGAATCACCTACATCATAAAGAGAAAGGTCAGAAACATTGAAGGTAGCACTTATACCTCCATACTCACCGGGTAAATCGATCTTATAGGCGTTATCTCCTATCCTTTCTAATACTTGGAAGGAGTCCATCTCCTTGTGGGTTAAGCTTTAGATTTTCGCTGAGTAGGAAATCTCTCCTTACATCATATGCACCCACACCCAATCACCAGGTTCAAAGATGACTTTTACACGACCCTTGTTTGCCATTCGCACATAATGCTCATTCTTCTTCTCAATGTTTGCTCGTACCTTGGCATGCAACTCCTTAACAAGCTCTGCTTTCTTTTTGCCATCAAAATCTGCACGCTCGTTAGTAGGTAAAGGCAAAATATCCAAAGGAGTTAAAGAGTTAAATCCATACACAATTTCAAAAGGTGAAAAAAGCAATAGTAGAATGAGTTCACACGATTGTATGCAAATTCAATATGAGGCAAACATCCTTCCCAATTCTTTAGATTTCTTTGTATGATTGCACGCAACAAAGTGGTGAGTGTCCTATTGACCACTTCAGTTTGGCCATCTGTTTGTGGATGTGCAACAGTGAAAATAACAATTTGGTGCCTAACCTATTCCACAAAGTGCGCCAAAAGTGACTAAGAAATTTCACATCACGGTCACTCACTATAGTCTTTGGCATACCATGCAAACGCACAATCTCTCTAAAGAACAGATCAGCAATATGTGTAGCATCGTTAGTTTTAGCACAGGCAATAAAGTGTGCCATTTTGCTAAACCTATCAACTACCACGAATATGCTATCCTTTCCACTAGAAGACCTAGGTAGACCTAAGACAAAATCCATGGATATGTCTACCCAAGGTTGAACAGGGACGGGAAGAGGAGAATACAATCCATAAGGTCTAACTTTGGACTTTGCCTGCCTACATGCAATGCATTTATCACAGATAATTTGAACATCACGCCGCATGTTTGGCTAGTAAAAATATTCACTTAACACAGATAAGGTCTTTTGAACACCGAAATGCCCCATTACTCCTCCCCCATGAGTTTCCCTCACAAGTAATTCACGAAGAGAACATCTAGGTACACAAAGTGTCTCACCCTTAAACAAATAACCTTCTTGCCTAAAGAACTCCTCATGAGCTCGTTTTTCACACAAACTCCAAATTTGACCAAAGTCTGCGTCATTTTCATATAAAGACTTAACATGCTCAAATCCAAGCAATTTAGTATGCAAAGTAGTAAGAAGAGTATACCTCCTTGAAAGCGCGTCAGTTACAACGTTCTCCTTACCCTGCTTGTATTTGATGATGTACGGGAATGCTTCTATGAATTCCAACCACTTAGCATGCCTCTTGTTTAATTTCCTTGCGACTTCAGAAACTTTAGGCTCTCATGGTCTGAGTGTATAACAAACTCCCTTGGCAGCAGGTAATGTTGCCAATTCTGCAGAGTCCTCACTAGTGCGTAGAGTTCTTTATTGTAGGTTGGGTAATTCAAAGTGGCCCCATGCAACTTCTCACTGAAATAGGCTATCGGCTTCGACTCTTGCATAAGGACAGCCCTAATACCCACTCCAGATGCATCCCACTCTACCTCGAACACTTTGTCAAAATCTGGCAAAGACAACAAAGGAGCATGAGTTAGTTTATCTTTCAATATATTAAAGGCTTCCTCATGCTTACCTTCCCATTTGAACACAACGTTCTTCTTTACAAGCTCATTAAGAGGTGCAGCAATCATACTAAAGTTTCGCACAAACCTCCTATAAAACTTTGCAAGACCATGAAATGACCTCACCTCGTTAGCATTCGTTGGAGTAGGCCACTCACGTATGCCTCCACCTTGGAGTCATCAACTTGAACTCCTTTTGAACTCACTACATAACCAAGAAAAACCACAGACTCCATACAAAATGTGCATTTAGATAGGTTAGCATATAACTTATGCTCTCTAAGCACAACAAAAACTTTCATGCAAATGATGCACATGATCTTCCGAACGACCTACTATATACAAGGATGTCATCAAAGTATACTACTACAAATCTACCAATAAAAGGACGGAAGACATGATTCATAAGACGCATGAATGTACTAGGGGCATTAGTCAACCCAAAGGGCATAACCAACCACTCATACAACCATATTTAGTCTTAAATGCAGTTTTCCACTCATCCCCTTCTTTCATTCTTATTTGGTAGTAGCCACTTTTAAGGTCAATTTTAGAAAATATTGTAGAACCATGCAACTCATCTAACATGTCGTTTAACCTAGGGATAGGATGACGATATTTTGCCGTAATCTTGTTGATGCCTCTACAGTCCACACACATCCTCTACGTACCATCCTTCTTAAGAACAAGTATCACCGATACGAAACATGGATTTAGGCTTTCACGAACAAATCCCTTCTCAACGAGTTCATCCACTTGACGCTGGATCTCCTTAGTTTCTTCTGGATTAACTCGGTAAGCAGGCTGGTTCGGTATACTGGCACCAGGTAGAAAGTCGATTTGGTGCTCAATTCCCCTCAGAGGTGGCAATCTTTATGGTATTTCTTCGGGAAATACTTCTTTATATTTCTGTAATAAGGACACAACTGCACTAGGAAGAGATGAGTCAAGTTCATTAATAGAAAGAAATAAATCTTTATATAAAACAATAAGAACTTGTTGCTTAGCCATTATTGCCTTGTCTACCTCACTTTTGCTGGCATAAGCACTTACTCTCTTTTTCTCTTCATCCTTACCTTTAGCCTTAGTACCTTGTAATTCCTCTTTTTGAGAACTCGCTAATTTTAAATCTTTTGCAAGTCTCACTTGGTTCTCATGAGCCTCAAGGGGTGACAATGGGCGAAGAGAAACGGGTTTTCCCTTCCATTCAAATGGAATACTTATTAAGATACCCATCGTGATGCACTTGCCTATCGAATTGTCACTGAGCGACCTAGCAGCAGGTGGCATGCTTGCATGGGTACAATGTCACACCACGCCTCATCATGGTACTTACCAATGGAAAATGGGACTAACACTCGTTCAGTCACCTTCAGATCTTCTATGTTCAGCAAGCCAATGCAGCTTGTAAGGCCTTGGATGCCTCAGCAGTCTCCAATCTCAACTTCTCTACAAATAAAGCAGACAGCCACATTAGTACAACTCCCACTATCAATAATTAGACTACATACATTGCCTTTAACAGTGCAGCGAGTGTGGAAGAAAGATTTTCTCTCTGATTTTGGTCGTCTTCTCCCTTTGGTTGCACACTCAAAGCTAGTCTGGTTACCAAGATATCTCCAGTATCAGCACCATACTCTCCATCGAACTTACTGCCTTCCTCCAATGGTGGCATCTCCTTATCATCACTGGAAGTGACACTTGCCACTTCTCCATCACCCATCACAATCATAGCTCTCTTGTTTGGGCAATTCGATTCAATATGCCCAAACTCTTGACATCTATAGTATCTAATCTCTCTTGTGCGTTGAGAGCCTTCATCTTTGGATTTTTGTTAAGGTTTAGGTGTGATGGCCTCTTGCTTGCCTTTCTTAACTTCTTTTGGTTGGAAGGCTGGGCGAACTTCCTTCCTCTCTGGTGGTCTGGAATCACGCTAGGGTGCTCTAGTATTAGAGCTAGTATAGCCCTTTGACTTCTTCAATTTGAGCTGGCGTTCTACTTTGATGGCCATGTCCACCAAATCCCTCATGTCCAGGTAGTGGTATAACTCTACTCGTTCACTGATTTCAAGATTGAGTCCTCCCATGAATTGAGCCATAAGAGCCTCTCCATCCTCTTCCAAGTTGGCACGGATGATGAGCATCTCCATCTCTTTATGATACTCATCTACTGTCATGGACCCTTATTTCAAGGTTTGGAGCTTTCTATGAATATCTAGTATAGTAACTGGGTACGAACCTCCTTTGCATAATCGTCTTCATCTCTCTCCATGTTCGCACGGGCTCCTCTCCATACCTCCTATGGTTTTTAATGAGCTGATCCCACCAGATATTGGCGTAATCGGATGAATTCCACTACTGCCAGTTGCACCTTCTTCTCCTCAATATAGTTGTGGCATTCAAAAATATGCTCCACCTTACTGCTCCCAATCTAGGTAGGCTTCGGGATCAAGCTTTCCCTGGAAGGTTGGGATTTTCATTTTAATACTCCCCAAGTTGCTGTCTTGGGTCTTTGATACCCTCCTCCCTCTTCGAGTAATCACATCATCATAATCAGAGGCTTCACCTTCTTCTTCCTCAAACATGGGTTCTTTAGAGACTTTTGATTTTATAGGTCTTTCAATACTGTCAATGCGTGCATGAATCCCTTCCATAGCATTATTCACAGCCTTGTTCACCTCCCTCATCAATTGCTCATACATATACTTCATGTCAAAGGGTGGTGGAGTTTAAGAGTTGTCTCCTTCTTTCGACATACCTGCAAGAAGAAGTTAGTAGCACAAGGAATGATAAAAAGATAAATAACCTTACTCACTCCTTTAGTGTATGCACTCAATTCTCTCGTGTATCACTCAAGCTTTAGGCTTTTTTCCGATGTTGTGCTCACCCCTTAGCCTTTTTCCTCTCTTAAGTGCTCTCTTATTGGCTCTTGAGAAAGAACCAATCAATCACTTCTATCAAGTACTAATGGATTCCCAATTATAAGAATAGCATTGAGGGTAAAATGAGAAAAGAAAACTTAGAGTTTAGTTGATCAAGAAGGAATAAAAAGGTAATACAGATGAGAAATGACTCAAGGAAACAAGATTTGAGATCCTAATGTGTGGTAACTCTTGGAGGTTAAATCTTGATTTTCAAAATTCCCTTGAAGAATTTTTCTATATTCTTGTGTAAAACTAAAGATTTAAGTCCAAAATTGATTCACACCAAAAGAACTAACCCAAACAGCAATTGAGTACTCCTCATAAAACACTAAGAAACAAGAAGATTAGAATTTGGTCAATTGAACTTTCGTACGTGGTGTTATTCTCTATCCAACGATCTGAATGTTTTCACTAGATCTATTCTGTTGCACAAGGACAGTATTCCAGCCAAATATACTTTAGTTTAATTGGTTTAGTTCGTGTGCTTGGTTTTTACTCTCTTCAAGCACACCTCCTTTCTCTCTCTTTTTTTTTTTTTTTTTGTACTTTGGCTTTTCTTGTTCTTAACCTTTTTTTTTTTTTTTGTAACAATGGAACACCAGAAAAAACTCTCAAATCAATTCACTAGAACTAACAAATTAAGCAAAAATATTCACGGTGAACAGTAACCTGTAAATAGTGCTAAATAGTGACGATGAATAGTAGCGGGAACAGTAATCGCTATAGTACTTAAACAGTCTTTTTATTTTATTTTATATGCAATTCAACAACTAACCTTGTAAGAAATATCAATCCAAGGCTTGATTAACTTCTAGAAAAGTCTTATCATAAGAATTTTAAAAAAACAATGACAACAGTCAAGATTCACAAGGTACCACACAAACCCTAGACCAATTTATGTAGGAGTATTGAAGAAAAATTTAGGAAATTGTAGAAAGACTAATGAATGAATAAAAATTTAGAATCTTTAGCAATGAAAAGACACGAAAATACAAAAGTTGCAGTCTAGGCACGAAGCACTTGACAAAACAACGATGTAGCAATACGAATAAATGGATATATCCGATCTTTTTAAGGAAAAATACAGATTGAGTAAACCTAAAAAAATCAAGAAGTTGGCTCTGATACCAATTGATGCGCATGGGTTTGCGAACAGCCAAGATCGCTTGAAGATTCCAAGTGGTTAGGCTTCAAATACTCTTCAATGAAGAACGAAGAACTTAGGATTCTAATTTAAACCAACTTGAGCGGGTTCAATTTGTCTAAATTATTATACTAAGAACTTGATCAAACACGAAAGAATTACTCTAAGCGGGTAATTGGGTCACCACAAACGAAGGCTTGATAAGACCAAAATGGTTCCAATCCAAGAACCAAGAAAACACTTCTAAGAACTCTAAAAAACACACGTTTCAATGAAAAATGATCTAAAACTGTTATTATTCAATGTGTTCTACCTTTAAATAGGCGTACGACATATACTACAAAATAAGAAAATAACAACATAACAAATAAAACCCTAAACTAATGTGACTTCGCATTCTCTAAAGAAGGTCGCGGGGCAGCCTTAGATGCGGACTCGATCAGAACCTTTGGCTGCTCTGTCTCAACTATTCTGATGAAGGCCATTCGGAAGTCTGCGGCGCGGCCTGGAGTGCGGCCTCGATTAGAATGCTCACCAGTCTCGCCTCCTTTATCTGATGGAGGCCGTGGGCAAGGCCGCGGCGCGGCCTTGGTCAGAAGCTCCGTTCCTTCACCTTTTGGCCCGAATTGCACACTTTGCCCATTTCCTTATCTTGGCATTGCTTCTCCACTTGACCCCTCTTCAAACGAAGCACCATCTCTGACCTATATTAGTGTAACAAGCCTTGACAATGAAGAATTGTCCTTGGAAGCTTCTTTCTCTAACACTTCCATGATCAACACATGCATGGCTTCCTTCATTCTCCTTGTCCTCGCACGGGTCATTGGACCACCTATTCTTTGCAAAGGATCCGAGACGCTTGAATTATGCTTGGATACGCCTTGATCCCTATCAACCATGAGTTGTTAGATTTGTTTAGGGTCATAGCTAGAGATTGACTAGTTAAAGACTGTGATTGGTTATTTGGCTATTTTATGAAAGATGAAACGGATTTAGGAGAGTTTGCTGATTTTGAGGGTTGGGTTTGAATAGGTTGTTTTTCTGGGTTTGGAGTTGGTGGTTTACCTTCCTTCTTCTTCCGAAGCATGGTTACCTACCCTGCAAAATTTCCCGAGTTAAATAATTAGGAAGAGAATTTGAAGCTCCCTTGATATATTCAATCTCAAAGTCCAAAACAGATAAAATTGTTTGCCATCTTGCAAAAATTTGTTTAGAGGCAATATTTTGACATTTTTTTGTAAAATATCTTTTGTAGATTTGCAATTAATGCGTAACAAAAATTTTTAGTTTAATAAATCATATTAAAATTTTTAAATACAAAGAATAATTGCTAGAATTTCTTTTTCAATAGTAGAATAATTTTCCTAAAAACTATTCCAATGTTTTAATGCAAATGCAATAATATTTTCTTTATCATTTTGTTTCTATTTAAGTACTCCACCATAACTAATATCTGAAGCATCGATTTCGATTATTTTTGGAACTTGGGGATCAGGAAGAACTAGGTTTGGCAAATTTTTAGTATGAAGTTTGAGATTTTTAACGATTGAGGTATGCTGACCTGTTCATGAAGAAGGAGTCTTTTTGAGACGATCATATATAAGTTTTGTAAGATTGCTAAGGTTTAGAATAAATTCTAAAACATAGTTTAAGCAGTCAAGAAATCTTTGTAACTACTATATGTCAAAGATTTAGTCCGAAAATTTATTTGCAAATTGAAGAGATCTTTGGATTGGAATAATTGTTTCTTGGAAAATATTATGTTCAAGAAATCAAATTTTTGGTTGAAATAGACTAATTTTTTTTTGAGAGATAACTAGTCCGTTGATTTTGGCTTGACGGAAGAAGGTATTCAGGTGTTTGAAATGTTAGTTTATAGAGTTTGAGAATACCATAACATCATCAATATAGACGATGATAAGGGTTGAGAAAGGATTGAAGATGTCGTTCATAATCTTTTGAAACTCTAAAGGAGCATTTTTGAGTTCAAAGGGCATGACATTCCATTTATAATGTCCAAATGAAACTGTGAACGCTGTTTTATATTTGTCTCAAGAGTGGATTGGAATTTGTCAAAATTTAGATTTCATATCAAATTTTGAAAAGATTTTAGCAGCATCAAGGTGTTGCAGAAGATCCTTTTTATTTGTAATAGGATATCTAATCGACCTAAAGACTTTGTTTAAAGATTTGTAGTTGATGATGAGTCGGGGAACTCCTTATTCTATTTCAGAATTTTTGTTGACATAAAACCCTGAACAACTCTAAAGAGATTGGCTGGGTCTAATAATACCCTTTTTGAGTAGATCATCAATCTTCTTTTTGCAATGTTCAAGAAGTTCATGATTCATCTGTATTGGTTTCGCCCTTGTTGGAATTTGCCTTTTGTCAAAATCATTTTCATAAGGCAAGGTGACAGTATGTTGTTTTCTGCTCCAAAATTCTGTTGGAATCTTAAAAAAAACTTGTTCTTGGAATTTTTTTTGAAATGTCTGGATTCTGCTTTGAATATCTAGCTGCTGGTGTTGTTCTTCAATACGCTTGTATTGAATTTCTTCCTTGAGAAAGTTTATTTAATTAGTTTTGAGAGAAATTTAGTTCAAATTTCTATGGACCTTTTGTTTGGCAAACGGTATAAGGACTTTTTCTCTGAATCTATCGGGCCATATTCCTTCCTCTGTTTGTCTATAAGGAACAATTTGATTGATAAATGATGTCCTAAGTATAACAGAATTTGTCTAATCCTTTGACAAAAAGAAAGAGTAATAAATTGCTGTTGATAATGAAAGTCTTATAGCAACATCAGATAGTTTGTAATTTATCTGTAATTTCGATCCGTTTGTTGATCTAAGTCCCTCTTTTGTTTTCTCAAAATATTATGTTGGGACTAATCCTTTTTGAAGACAGCTTAAGTCTACACTAGTTTCAAATAATGCTGGTATATCAAGGACTAAGTCGTCTTGAATAACTAGTTGATCTGAACTTCCCATTTTCTGGTGAAAATCCATGAGATTCTATTTATGAAATCATCTGCTGTAGATTGAGCTTGGTTTTCCTTGATCAGTCAATTGTCATTTTCTGTGATTAAATCCTGAATTACAAGTCTATCCAAATTCTGTCAGGCTTTAATAAGTTTGATTTCTTCCTTGAGTAAGGAGATTTCAGCTTGGAGGTCTTGGGTTGTGACAACTGTTTTGGGTTTGTTTGGAAACCTGTTTAGGATATCAGTGAGATTATAGGTATTGATAATTCTAGGATCTTTGGAAAAAGAATTGTTGTTGGTCGAGGTTGATGGTGTGTTTAAGGTTTCTTTGAATTTATCAAAGTAAAGTTTGCGCTTTTCTAGCTCATTAATGCTCTCAATGAGATCAAGCATTAAATCTTATTCTTTGGTAAGGACATTGACTTTAGGACTAAGGCCATCTCTTGTTTCACTTGTTTGCGAAGATATTCCATCGTCTTGCAACTGGTTAATGTCTTCTTCATATGAATATTCTTCATCTGTTTGCCCTGTAACATCAGAATTACTTGAGTTAACAAATAAATTTGATATTTGCTATTGCACTTGTTCTTCTAGTTGAAGATATTGAATTTTCTTCTTCAACTTGCAATATTGGCAATATGTCCTAGTTTGCTGCATTTGTGGCAAATAATGTTTGGTAAAGTAGGAAATTGTTTAGGCTTTAGTTTTTGAGGGATAAACGGTAACTA
This sequence comes from Mitragyna speciosa, assembly GCA_024721245.1. Taxonomy (NCBI): domain Eukaryota; kingdom Viridiplantae; phylum Streptophyta; class Magnoliopsida; order Gentianales; family Rubiaceae; genus Mitragyna; species Mitragyna speciosa. The sequence goes on along the minus strand of CM045565.1, from coordinate 11,937,182 downwards.
TTTTCTAGGTTTGAAGGGGAGTCTTTTTGTGGGTCAGTATTTGGGCTGATAAGGAGGGTTTTTCCTTTTGTTAGAAAGGTGTTTTTACTTTCTGGTTTTGGTATGACAAGACAGAAGGCAAAATTGTTCACAGAAGGATCCAAGATCCTTTCTTTGTTGTGCCTTGTCTTTAGCTAATTGTTGCATCGTCTTATCCTATCTGGAGATTTTTAATGCAACTTGTTGGATCTGGCTTGTGAGTTGGCCATAAGTGAGTTGTTCATATGGCACTACTCCATTGTATTGAGTCTTAAGCTCTTCTCAAACTAGATCTTTGAGTGATTTTGGAAGTCCATTAAGATATTTTTCCTTCCAATATATTTGGTTGCCATCTGGTCAAGCATAGATTCTGGTCAGGAACGTATCTTTATACTATCGAAAGTCAGACAAATTCTTGCATTTGAGATTGTTGAGTAATTCATATGATCTTTTTCTAAAAATTCCTGGATCACCAATAAATATTTTAGAGGTTGAAAAGATTAAAGTTGAAACAGAATCTAGGATTGTTTCTCCATTTCTAAGGAATGGTTGTCCATCTGTATCCAATTTGATAGATTCTATTTATGTTTATCTTATGGGGATAGATGCTCATCCTACAGTCCCTTAAGCTGACCGGTAAATCCTGCTGCGAGGATATGAGTAGCTAACTATTCTGTACAACCATGAGAAGTTCTGTACGCTATTGCCACCGTGGTCATTTGCTGTAGGATTGTCATGATATTATATTCGGACATACCATCTATGCTCCATTCATAAATGTTGTTTGCATTGTAATTGTTTTGTAGAATGTTGAGTTTTTGTTCAAGTACAACGTTTTGATGAGTCGATCATGAATAGTAAAGTTTTTGTGGGTTTTTTCAGTTTTGGCAATAAGTTTAGAGATATGATTTTCCAAACTCTTTTGATCAGATTCAGTATCTGTTTTTTATTCTAAGACACAAATAGATTGGTGAACAGACGCGAGGCTGGTTCATTTAATTTTTGTTTGGACTTGGGAGTAACAAAGGATTCTTCAATTTTTGAATCGATATTCTAGGTCTAAGGGTTTTTGTCTTAATTGCTGGCCATATTTTCTTGGTATTTCATATGGTTCAAAGAGAGATATTTTTGGAAATGATGAAGAGGATGTCTGGTAGTTTGAGAAACTAATGATTTAGTGGAAAGATACTAGCCTATAGTTTGGAAATATTTAGTTGTTTTGCTCATAGATACCCTAAATATCCCCAGCATCTATTGGATCACCTTGTTGGGCTCTCTTTAGTTTGAAAGGTACTGCCGATAACTCAACAGCTTTGTAATTGATTATGATTGCTTGAGAAGGTAAAAATTTTTCTTGCACTTCTCCTTTTGTAGTTTGCCATTTCTGAGTAACACAAATAGAAGGATAAGCTGTCCAATCTACTTGTGGATATTTCTCAAACCATTCAAAGAAATGGATGTGTTCCTATTTTTGATTCAAAGAAGTATAAAATTCTTCTTGAATATGTTTTCTAGCATCTTCTTCATACCTGTTGAAGAACCATTGTCGTTTATTTGAATTGTGTTCCACATAAAATTCTTTGCGAAAAAACTCCTTGTCAATTTGGAATGAAGAATCTACTGATAAGACTCTTAATTCTCCTAAAATTGGTCTTGTATTTTCAGGAATTTTTGTCATAGTTGAATAAGTTGGAGATGTGGGCAGATCATCATGCTCTTGGTGATTTGATGTAGAATTTTCTGTTTGGCTCCATAATTCAGTTATTGAATATTTGTTGATACTGAAGAAGTAGATTTGCATCCCTACGTAAAACTCCTCCTTAACAGGTTCATATTGATAGTTGATGATGTTGAGAATCTTTGACTACATGATCTATCAAAATGAATTTGAACAGATCCTGTAGGATATTGGGTAATGCTTGAGACAGTTGTATTTTGTGTTGGGACTACCGGAACTATCTTAGAAAGCAACTAGTCGTCTGGAAGAGTAACTTGACTCCATGTAATTGATCTAGGAACTGAAATATTAGATATCGTAAGATCTATTTGAAAGAGAGTAGTTTCTCCCTTTTTACTTCTCATCTTTGCTCCAGTGTTGAAAGTTGAATTCATCGCCTTGTACTGGATCCTGTAAATGATAGCAACAGGAAAAGATTCAGATTTTCTTTTGCAATTTGCAGTTTTTATGTTTAATGTTAAAGTGTCAAGGATATTCCTATCTTGTAATGACACTGTGAAGTTTGAAAAACTATCAAAGTAAACTGGTCCTTTGCATAGGCTAGTTTTCGCCATTCCAAGCAATGAGTCATTCAAGTTCAAGAATCAATAATCTCTTAAACAAAGTAAAAGAGATGTATAATGTCCTTTCCTTGTTAGGGGTTTTGCTGCAATTTGCACCAGTCCAATATGAAGATAATTGTACTTTTATTTGTGTTTCTTGATAGTCTTTTGAGATAACAGTTTGATCTCCTTATGATCCAAGTTTAAAGCTATGGTCTGTTCCACAATCTTGATAGTATAATCAGTCTTTAAAGACCACTTTCATTTATAGATTTCATGATTAGGACAAGTTAGAAAATTTCAATTATCGATGGCTTGCTCAATGTTTTTTAAATCGATTTCTTCTTTAATAATGTTGGAAGAAGATGAAGATGATGATGTAGATGATTAATTTCTAAATAATGAAGACATGATAAAATTAAGGCAAAAATTAGTAAAAGCAGTAAACAGTTAAGCAGTAAGCAAATAAAATTGTAATACCCCTTTCCCTTGGGTTCATATACCTTTGGGATCCATGGGATAAAAACTATATCTTTCAATAGATTATAATAAAGTTAACTTAAACATGTGTTTCACAAATTTTTTTTTTACTTTTTTGTTTTTCAAGATAAAGTTAGCTCATCAATTTAAGTTTTCCACACAATATTTTATATAATCTCATTAACCTTATATCTTTTTAATTTGCAATACTAAATTAATATAAATCGATTATAAAAAGCCAAAATTGGAAATCACATTATCAATATTTGCATTGAAAAAGATAATGATGACAAATTAAATGCAAAAGTTGCAACTTAAACAATGGATTAAAAACCATTGGTAAGTACAAATTTTGGAAGTCTATAAACATGTGAACTAAAACAATTGGTTATGAAGGATAAAATTCAAAGTTCAAATAATTCCAAAAGGCCAAAAACACTTTGCATTCAAAAAGTCTTAAATCATAAGCATAGGATCATATAATCATTTTGAAAGATCATAAGTTTGCTAAAAATAAAATTTCAAGCTCATAGAAAGTTCAAAAACTCAAATAATTCTGTAATCTTAATGACAATAAACGAAAGCTTAGGAATAGGAGTGTAAAAGCACAAGTCGTGATGCCAAGGTCCAACGCATGAAATTCTGAGCAAGACATAAGGCTTCAACTACAAAACTGAACTTTTAAAAATCTAAGACAAGACAGCAAGGGTTTGTAATATCAAAGTTCAAATGAACTGAATACTGAAGTTTCAAAAGCCTAGGAAACGTGCTTTTAAAAACCATTTGAAGAGATAGTGTGTATAAAAAGAAAAGTGACAAATTTGGTGCTTTGGTAAGTTTATTCCAACAGATGACAGTCATTTAAAAACATGGTCACTGTATTATTTTTAACTTAAAAGAAGAGTTGATCTTAATATCCAAAATCAAATCCTAAAATCTACATAACAGTGAAAGGAGGTCAAGCAAAGACACTACAAAAAAAAAAATCCCCCTACTGTGTCACATTCATAAGGACATTATTCAGTAAATGCCTCAATAAACATTTATTAAGGCATTAGGTAAATTTTGCCATAACAGCACTTGTTAAGTGAAAAAGAGACGACAACGTATATGGCAAAAACTTATAAGGAAAACTAAAAATAAAAAAATATATAGAGTATAATATTTGTAAAGGCATTTTGGAGATGTCCCTCAAGAACTATATGAAGGGGAAAAAATTGTATAGTGGAAAAAAAATAAAAATTGGTGCCTGAGCAATGCTGCAAATGAAAAAGGTCCCAGATTCCCAAAATTTGGAAGATATCTTTAGCTTCTCATTCACCCATGTCTTTCTTTCTTTCTCTTATTTTCCCCAATTTTCGAAATACTTATTACAGCATAGACAATCCTTTTGACTTGGAGGAAGCTACGAGATGCACTCCATATCACATCTCATTAGATAGCTTATAAGAGGTTTGATTGCAATATTGCACACAAACAAGGCAATAATCGGTTCCTCTTTTCACTCCAAACTTATGTCTATGCATGACTTGCGATTGGGAAAGGTTATTTAAACCTTTTGGAGTAGGAATGTGTTATATGCTAAAATTTATACCATCATTTAGCAATTATTTTGTTGATGGATAATATTTTCATGTTGCAACCAAGAATCGTTTCAAGGTAGTGCAAAGGGTTTTGATGTCGAAAAGCTTTTATCATTCTCTATCTGAGATTTTGAGAAAGCAATATTTGTGGTGTCTTATGGATTTAATGAGATTGAAGATTTTTATGCAAAATCTTCAACTAAAAAGCTAAAAAAATGGTTGAAAGCTGATGTTGGAGAAATTATTCGAGAAATTCAAAAGTTTGAAGTTTACTGTCTTGTTACTTGTCAGAATGATGATGTGAAGTGCTCCAACACTCACAATGTAACCATCCATTGAGTAGGTAATGAAATAGAAATTTTTTGTGTTATCTTTTAGTCCTATTATCTGTACCATTTATTGAAAGTTGCTTAAAAAAGGTATAATTAACAATTTAACTAGTAAATGGAGATGTAAACCTATAAAATAAACAATCAACATTAGCATTTATTACGCTAATAATTATTTGGTGGTGCAATTCTTTTGAAAACCATTTTCAATTTCATCAATTTTGTTCCCTCTTGAACCAACTAGTATATATACAATACTATCTTTTTTTGGGAATAGTTGTAGCTTACGTTTCTTTTAGATTTTCTTTTATTCGAATGTCCATCTCTTAGATAATGTTGATTCTTAAATTCATGTGACATGTTCTAAATTTATCCATTTATTTGATAGTTTTTAGAGATTGATTTGTACTTATATATATTTTTTTGAGTTTTGCTACACTGAGGCACGATTGTCAAGGTGAACTTTTGCTTGTAAATCTCTTGCAAATTTTTACTAGAGATTACTTTCATTTACGTAATTTTTTAAAATTTTGATAATTTTTGAAACTGTATAAATATTTTAACTATGCTTTTAAGTATTTAAACAATTTTTCCTCTACTGTGGACGTATAACAACTTTTGGTAGGCATTAACATCATTTGATCATGTTTTTGGACGGAAACGGAAATTTTATTGGTAGTAGTTGACTAATCTTTATAAAGGCTAAGTACATATATCTCATGTTTGAGGGCAATTTTCTCTGAATATTGATATTTAAAAAAAAAAAGTCCCCATTTTGGGGTCTTTTTTTGTCTCTTCATTTATAGACGCCGCACAATTATTTTTTTGAAATAATAGGTGCAGGTGTGCACATGTGTGTCAGAAGAAGGCATTGGGGTTTTGTGCAATTTGGAAGAAAATGTGATTTTTTTTAAGGTTTGGGAGTTATATGCAATTTTATGAAATTGTGAGAGTCATTACATTTTCCTTGTGCGGTGACTCTCACAAATTTTCTAAAATTGAATTCTAGCCCCCCGAAAGCATTTTTTTAACTTTTTGGGGGGGGGGGGGTTTGTGCAATTTGATGTAAATTTTAAGAGTCACCTCACAAGGATAGTGCGGTGACTCTCACATAAAAAAAAGCCAGCTGTGCATTTACCGTGAAAAGTATTCTGCCCCCAAATTGGATTTCTTTTTAATGTTAGGGTGCGTTAAAAGGCAATTTGGTGATTTTTGTGAGAGTCACCGCACAGAGGGTGTGTAGTGACTCTCACAAAACTTCATTTGAACCTCAAGGCTTGCACTTGTGTTATTGAATAGCAAAATTGAAGAATTTGGTTAAATGGTTTCTAAAATTGGCAACGCTTTCCCCATGCAATTTTTCCAAATTCTCAAAAACCATTTTTCAGTTGGAAGCACGGTAATTCCAGAAATCCAAGTATTACGGGTCATAGTGGATTAGTGATGAGTTGTTTAAGAAATAACATACATTTGCAATGGCTCTACATTACAAGAGATGAAATTTAAACAAGCAAAGATAGGATGTGACGTTTAAATTCATCACATAATTTGTTTTATTTTCTAACGTAATTTCTGTATCTCTCTATTGTAACCAGCAAAATCCTAATTAAAAAATGAAAAAAAAAGAGGGTAAAAAAGGGAAGATTCCATAAAAATGAAAAAGAGAGATCAAGTCCTAGTAGGCAAAGGAAAGATCACATCACTCCATCTACGTAGTCCATTCTAAACCAATTCCCAAAAGAAATTCCAACTAAATCAAAACAGTGAATTACGACCATCGGATCAAATTCTCTCGTTTACCCATTTATATAATGACGGCAATTTTCTCTCTCGTCACCGCACACCCTCTATGCGGTAAGTCTCACAAAAATCACCAAATTGCCTTTTAACCCCCCCAACATTAAAAAAAAAAATTTCCGATTTGGGGGCTGAATGCTTTTCACGATAAATGCACAGCTAGTTTTTTTTTTTTTTTTATGCGACTCACAATTTACATCAAATTGCACAAAACACCCCCAAAAGTAAAAAAAAAAAAGTACCTTCAAGGGGCTAGAATGCAATTTTAGGAAAATTGCGAGAGTTGTGCGGTGACTCTCACACGTAATTTTTTTTTAAAGGTTTGGGAGTTATGTGCAATTTTATGAAAATTGTGAGAGTCACCGCACAAGAACAGTGCGGTGACTCTTACATTTTCTTCCAAATTACAACCAAACCCCCCAATGCCTTCTTCTGACACACACCTGCACACTTGCACACGTTATTAAAAAAAAAAAATTCTACAGTCACCACACTGTAGCGAAGACACAAAAAAAAGGACCCCAAAGTGGGGACTTTTTTTTTTTTAAATATCAATATTTAGAGAAAATTGCCCACGTTTGAAGCTCAAAGTAGTGCTTCACCCCAAGTTTTCAGAGGCATAAGTGTAATTAACCCTTTGTTGTGTAAAGGAAAGTCATATATTATGTACACACATAGACAATGAGAAAAATGGAAAATACTGGAGATTAGAGTTGGTAAGTGGTAGCTAGAACTAAAAACTAGTAAGCTTCCCAATGGATGGCTAAATTTAGATTTACCTAAAGACTTCCTTTTGTACTCTTCTATCTTTAATGCTTGAAATTTTCTTCTATTAACATTGCCTGATCATCTTTATTGTCCACTCTTCTTATTTTTCCTAATTAAATTCAAAAATCATCTGGTGCTCCATTCTAACAAACAAAACTATGCAAGCGGATGTTCACTTCAACCTAACAAGGTGTTCGCATGAACTGATGCTTGCTTACTAACTATCAAGCGAACGAGGGCATTATTTTTATACAGGCATCTGCTAGCTCATCCACTTCAAAATTTTAACCAAATTTTCTTTCCAAAAGAATTTGTTTTCAATATAAAGCAACTTTATGTACTGAAAAATATCTATTAAAAGTTATTGAGCTTTTTTCAAGCTTACTCACATTAAGATGAATTAGTGAAAAATAAATTCTATTTGATAACCTAGTTTGTTCTTCAATCATATTACCTTTAGGATATTCTTTCTTTTCACTTGCTTCATTCTTTCTTCAAACTTTATCATCTTCATGTTTCTATCACACAAACTTAATTGAGATATTAAAAGACTTTGTCGTTTATTTGTTGATCATCAAATCTAAGGGATTAAGAACCATAAGATCCTTAGTTATTATGACTGCATGAGTGAAAGTATGAGTATATTTATCTGACAAAGAGAGAGATTGAGTGTATTTGCATATAGAAGAAAAAGTGTGTGAGAATATATGTAAGAAAGAGAGAAAAAAGATTTGTGAGAGATAGGAAGTGTTGGTGTGCGTAACAACATATAGGATAGAGCTTGTTTATATTTATGTACAGGAGAGAGTAAATGTGTTTATAAGCAAGAATACTACATGAGATTGTTTATGAGATAGAGAAAAAGCATTTTTGAGAGACTGTGAGTATATATGTCATGTGTATGGGAGAGAAAAAGGTCTTGTATGTGTAAGTATGTGAGACTGAAAAATAGGTATGTATGTTATGTGTAACTGTGAGAGAGTTTGTGTATGAGAAAGAGAAAAAACTGTTTTGGCATGCGTGTGTACATGTATGTGAGAGTGGGCATGCATGTATGATAAAAGAAAAAGTCTAAGTATATGATTTATGTGTATGAGAGATAAAAAGTGAGTATATCTATGTGTTGTATTTGTGAGTGTGCATTTGTATGTGAGAATAGGAAAGAGAAAATGTGTGTGTGCAAGTGAAAAAATGTGTGCATGTAAATGGGTAAGAAAGAGAGTTTACATGTGCATGAGAATGAATGTGTATGTGTATGTAACATATGGAATAGATGGAAATCTATGCCAATTCTATATATAAGAGAGAAAAGTAGGTGAAAAAGAGAGTGCGTAAAAGAGAGAAGAGAATGCGTACATGTGAGCGTGAGAGAGACTAGGATATATGGTGATGTTAATGGTTAAATAGCACAATTTAGTTGTTAAATTTGACACTCTTGAAAACTTCAGAACTTAATTGTGGCAACACATGTAATTTATTGAAGCTTTGAATGTTCACAATAACACTTAGATTTTAATGGTCCAATCATTTATTTATTTGTTTTAGTGTTAATATTGTTATCAAGGTAATTTGGGATAGGTAATATTGGTAATTGAATCAATAAAATTAGTTCACTAGGTTATAGCACTTGAGACACTAAGATTAATAATTATTTGTATAAGTTATGTTCGGATATAATTTTGTGTGTGGTGTCTAAAACAATTGAAATAGAAAAAGAAGATATTTACTTCATATTAGATAAATTTTAAGAGAAAAACAAAGAGAGGGGGGAAAGAAAAATGGGCAGGAAAATCTGCTACGGAATTCTCATGCAAGCCAAGCATGAAATGGATGAATGTGAGAGGTTAGCAGTGTACTAAAAGGGATGAGTAATCTCTCCAAAGTTTTAGCCACTTTCTGGCTAATTAACCTACTAAAGAAATGGTAATAAAAGTTAGGCAAAGGAAGTTTTGGTTGATGCAAAATTAGAAATAAATTAAGCTCGTCATCAAGAGAAATGAGAAAATGAGCTGAAGTAGAGAAGTTTTAGCCCTTTAATAGGTAAATTCTTTTAGATTCTTGAGTTTAATTTTAAGCCAACATAACTTTGACCTTGCATACTTGATAATAGATGCATAAACATTTTGGTGGGAGTTGGCTAAGAAAACAAAAACTAAGGTGAAAGTAGACCACATCTAACAAGGTTTATTTGAGATAACAATCTAGACATGTCTCAGGTCGTGTTTAAATTTTGATGAGATTAGAGTTAAAACTTGAACATGATGTCTTCAAGAACTTGATCTAGGTTAAACCTAATTTACGAGAGTACAAAAAATATGATTTTTCATATAGTATAACTTGAGATAAGTTCAATTAAGCAAGCCATGACATGAAGTTAACCAAGGCAGGAGCCTGTGAGCAGTTTTAGAAAAACAGACATAACTTTGTATAGGAAACTTCATATTAAATGTTTCTTGTTGATTTAGAAACTAGATTTATAGAGATTTAAGAGCATGAGGCGTCCTCTCTAGTTCTTTATAGAGTAATCCTAGAAATTGAGCAACGTGGGCTAAAAATTCAATTCTATGTAAATAAGGTTGCTAAAGAGTCAGTTTTAGGCATGATTTTAAACTTGCTCTTGTTAGAATTTGACCAAGTGCCCTTCATAAAATTGTATTTCTTAAAATTTAGTTTTTAATTATGTAAGCCTTAAGTCTTGAGTCTTGATAAATTGATCCCAGAATTCGATGAAATTGGGCTAGAATGCTAACCCTGTGTAATCAAGGTTGGTGATTTGTCAAAATTTTCATCCAAGTTTGATCTTTTTTATTTTGGTTGGAATTTGAATTCACTTTCTTCATAAATTTGTGAAGCCTAAAATCTAGTCTCTAATTATGTTTAGTTGTGTTATGAAAGTTATGCCCAATTGAAATTAGGTTTTTATTATGACTAAAACGAAAACGTTGTTAACAAGTGAACTACTTTGAGACTGAGATTTGATAATTGAAATTAGGACTTGTTGTCTTCATAAAAAATGTTTCAAATTAAGTCTAGTTTATACGGGTATTGAGCTTGTAAAATTTGGTGAAGTGAAAATAGTGTTAGCTCCTCCTCTGAGAAACCCTAATTTTTATTATTTCATTTAGTTGCCTTGATCTGATGATTAAATTTATCCTCAATTGATAGATGATTAAGGAAACCCCAGGAGCAAGCACCTGAAAAGCTTGTAAACCCTATCATACATGTGAGCGTTCATTAAATTATTTCACTTTGAAAAACAAAAGGGTCTTTCGCTTTACAATAGTTTACTTGATGAAACTTGGTTATGTGACTTTATTTGTATCTATGTATTTGAAAACTAAGATTTGATTGTTCCAAACATGCTTAACAATATGTGTCATTATTGTGTGGTTAAATTTGTACGTGATTTATGTATTTACGTGTGTACTATGATCTTAGGGTGTAATATATCGCATCAGGAAGGTTTACAATATCTTGGAATATACTTGTGCATGCTATGCACCTGTTGCCGTATTAATAAGGCTTGGACCCTGCCTTGAGCACGTCCAACTTCGGGTCAAGTTGGAAATGGGCCTGATCATCCAAATTCTAACTACCTTAGCTTCTCAACACTTACTAATCTGCGAGGAGATTTCGTAGGCTATCGGGAAGTTCGATAAATACATATGGGTAATATCTGTGTTCACCAACTGACGAGATATAGCCACGGGAATAATGTTATAAGCGTACAAAGCGGGATTCTACATGGACTGGTTGTGCAAAGCCATAGTATTTAATATGACAAGATAAGCTCATGAATGAGGACTATTTTGGAGATCTTCCTGTATCCACCCATTGAATATATGTCTATTGGCTTTAGTATTTGCTTATACTTGCTATTTATTTAATTAGTACACTTTTATTTTAATTTTTTTAATGAAATACCAATTTTTGAGGTGGACCTCATTGGGCAACAAGCTCATGCCTCGTGTAAAATTCTATTTCTTTACAAGCAACTAAGTTAAGGGAAAGTGAAAAGTTTCTAAAATTTTGTAATAGACTTATCTTTTGTGGAAGATTGCATATAGGGACGAGACGACTCACTATTATAAACACTTATTTTGAGGTAAAAGATGTATGTGATTTGTTGGATTTTGCTATGTTGCATACTGATTGCTTATATTGAATTCGTAGTTAGTGCATGGTAGGCGTTCCGATCAGGGTTCAGGTCTGGGTCTTGATTGGAGGCGTCACAAAATAGGTCTATGACTAGATTAAATTCCCGAATTCGAATGTAATAATTAGTGAAATATAGACCCTTTAATATTTTTTGTCAAGTATTTTTATTATATTACAAATTATAGAAATATTTTGTGAAGGCTCGTTACTAATCTATTAAATACTAGTGGTTTTATTATTGAATTATTTAGTTAAATTGTTTATATACCTAATAGAGTTAGGATATGTTGTAATTTTTTTGTTAAATTACACAAACTTGGTGGTTATATTTGACATACTTGAAAAGTTTAGCACTTAATAGTGACCATACAAGTAACTTCTCAAAACCTTGGTTGTTCACAAGTAGATGATGTGGGTAAGCGAAGGAGTACAATTTGTTCACAAGGTTATAACAGTTGAACTCCTAAGACCAATGAACATTAGTGTAAATTGTATTCATGTGTGGATATGTGTGTAACGAGTAAGTAATTTGGGGTATCGAAATGAGATAATTATCACAATGAGATAAAGCTTGAACAACAACAACAACAACAACAACAACAAAAACAAATATAACAAACAAAATAAGTAACACAAATCGGTAGAAGACCAACTTGAAGGATTAACCTGGAGGTGGCAAGACTGACACAAATTGGGGAAAATGGAAAGTTGAGTCATTCTCTTAAAGTTGGCCAACTAATTATTAGTTGGTTTAATAAAAGAATTGTAATAAAAATGGAGAAACCAAGGGTGTGATAGCCCCACCTTACCCAGAGGCACACCAAAGAGCTTAGCGGACTGCCTGTCTTGTTCTTGCCAGGACTCAAACACGCACTCGCGCAATACGTACAAACATACTTAATACAAAATAAAACACATTTATATAATTTACTTGAAAGTACAAATATCAATAATATATTTTACACACTAAAATTCACATAGTATTTACAAGAATAGCCTAAACAAGTGGCTATCAAAATACATGAAACAGAACATGTACAACGTCCAAAATCAGCTTTTCCAGCTTTAGTATTTTTGGAAACTTGGTTAAAGAAAACAAATAAACAGGATGAGCTATAATAGCCCAGTGAGTGCTCAAGTCATGCAACCATACCAGAAACTCATGATTTTAGTCAATAAAAATATTTAATGAGTTAAATAAACAATGTATGAATAATTTAATTAACAAGTAGTCAAAGGTAGATACGGGGCTCGACTACGGGAGCAAGCTCAACCACAGAAGTAGCAAGCACTGAACATGTACCCAAGACGTTCAGACCGAGATAATAGCTCAGGTCCTCACCAAGGATCATACCAGTATAAACAAGCAAGTACCCTAACCACCATTCACCTTGTAACCTTCGTACAGGCTACCACAACTAGGGAATAATCTCAACCTAGGAAGGGCCAACAAGCAAGAAAGTTCAATCCAGAGTTGGCCTCTTTGAGGAATTCAACTCAATTGGGAAAGAACAACACGCCCTAAAACACCCAACACCTTATGACCTCCCAATTACAACCGGGTTGACTAACCGTGAAGTAACGGTGAAGTTAGTCACGGAAGTCTCAAACACAAATAACACATTTAATAGTGAAAGCATGTAACACATTGCGGAATAGATGCGATAAAGTACACATCTTTCCTCAAGTAACACATTTTATTAAATAATAATGTCAAGTATAACATGGCATTTCATGCATCATGCACACATAAAACACTCACCTGAAGTGCCTAAGAAAAGATTTCGTAATATGGTCGGGTCTCACTTCCGGATCCTGAAATTCAAGAGAAAATAGTCGTATAAAAACCCGACTAAAATCTAAGCAATTTCATAAGAAAATTCGAGAAATACCCCAAGTCTTTCTAGGGTTTAATTTCTAGGGTTTTGGAGTTTAGTGTTTTATCCTAAGGTTTAGGGTTTTCAAAATTAGGGTTTTCTAACGTTTAGAGTTTTGCTCGGAAAGGTTCAATTCACCAATAGCTAATCTACGAAAATTTTTGCACGCTCAAATCACTAAATTACAGCTTATATAATTTTAAATCATAACTTATTCACTTTTATTTCTTAGGTTTTACTGAAATTTCGGCAGCATTTCCCTTATAATCGGACTAACCCAAAATTTTTAACTTGCAAGGAAAACAGCCAAACAACCCAATCTCAAGTAGTTCTACCATTTCCATATCAAAATCAATTCAATTTCACCCAAATTTGTCATAAAAACAAATGAACCTCTCCAAGGTTCTTCAACCAAATCATACTCAAATCATGTCATTTCAAGATTCAATCACTATCTACAAGTCATACAAGCCCATAAACCTCATCTCCATGGAATAAAACTTCATTTTCATGGCTCAAATAAATCATGCTTAACTTTAAAGACATGGGTAAAAGCTATAAAACTACAACTTATACTTGAAATAATAAGAAAAGTTTATGGTGAATACCTTTAACAAGGTAAGATCTTTGCTTAGGAGGAAGATTAACTCACTTTCAATGGATGAAAAGTGATCAAATGGAAGAGAAAAACTCTAAGAAAATGAAAGCAAATGAGAGGAAAAAGAGAGAAGAAGAACCGGCCAAGAGTGAAGAGAAAAGAAAGAAAAATGGCTAAGTAAAGAAGAAAAGAAATGGAGAAAGAAATGGGAAAAACTTTGACCAATCAAAGAAAGACAAAACCAAGTATAGATCTTGACTTTCTTGCAACTTTAGACTCCACTTGGCTAGGTTAATTAGAAGGGATTTTTATCATTTATCCTCCTATTAATCTTGCAAGACTTATAAGGTACAACTTCTAAAGGAAATGGTACAACATGCTACCTAAAAATAGAAATCATTTCCTTATTTATTTTCAACTAATTTTCGACCCTCTTTTTTTTTTTTTTTTTCTCTACTAATGGACATAATACAAAATAAATGGTTTTGCATGAATTTCTAGGGTGTTACAAAGGGGGTGTTTTGTAGGAGGCTAGATCTTGAATAGAAGAATACACCAAAAAGAGAGGCAAGAGAAAGGAGTTGAAAAGGAGTTTATAGCTATTCAAGATGTATATTCCTTGAAGATCATGAGCTTAATTATGTACCACCGTGCCTTTAACTTTGCATGCTTAATGATAGATGTGAAACTCTTGTTGGGGAATTGGAAGAAGAGAAGGAAAATCGAAGAATTACATGCAACAACACCTTAGGTATCACTTAAATCATGGTGAAATTTTAATGAGACTAAGGTTGTAATTTGGCTATGGTGTTATTGAGAACCTACTGTATGTTAAACCTAGATTACTGGCGTACAAAAATTATTCTATCTTGTTGAATATAGCTTGAGATATGATTGATTAAATAGGTTTTGACAAGAGAGCAATCAAAATAGGTTCCTTAGAGCAGTTTTAGAATAATTTTCATAACTTGGTGTAGCGAGTTTTAGATTAAATGATTCTTGTCAATTTAGAAACTCGATTCATAAGGCTTTAAGATGACATAAGGAACTCCCTTTATTTCTTTGTAGATTAATCCTAGAAATTGTACAAATTAGGCTAAAAATGTAACTTTGTGTACATAAACAAGGTTGGTGAAGTGCCAAATTTATGCATGATTTTGAACTTATTCTTCTTAGACTTTGAGCAAGTGTCATTCATGAAAGTTATAGCTCTTGAAATGTAATATTCAAATATGTAAGGCTTAACTCCTGATTCTTGGTAGGTTGAACCCAAAACATGATGAAATTAGGCTGGAATGTCAACCCTACGTGATAGGGTTGACGATTTATCAAGCTATAGCCCAATTTTGTTTCGGTTCTTGTTGAAATTTGAATTCACTTAAGAATTGTAATTCCTAAATTTAGTTTCTAACTATGTAAATTTCAAACGAATCCAAATTGTGTAATAAAAGTTATACTCAGTTGAATTCAGGCGTTTAGTTGACTGAAACTAGATTGTAGACAACAAAAGAACTACTTCGTGATTGAGATTCAGTTGGGTTATGATTGAAATTTGAATTGGTTCTCTCCGTGAAAAAATTCCAAATTGAGTCTAGTTTATATGAATATTGAGCTTGTGAAAATTTGTTGAGTGAAAACAGAGTTAGATGCGTCTGTGTACAACCTTGTCTTTTGAGAAATATTAATTTTTATTATTTCATTCATTCACTTCGATATGATAATTAATTAATTTACCCCCAATTAATTGGTGACTTGGGCAATTCAAGGAGTGAGCATTTAGAGAACTCATAAACCTTCATATGTGTAGACACCAAATTTTGACACACCCTTCATAAGAAAATGTATTTTACTTCATTTGGGGATACTTTTTATTTTTTTCGGGGAGCTAATCGCAACTTTTGTGTAAATTATGTCTAATTAGTTGTATCAGGGGCAAAATGATAATTTCACAACGTAAATATTATTTTATTTTATTTTATTTCCTAAATACATAATTTTACTTATTTTTATCATTATTTCTAATTTTAATAATTTTTTGGAGTCATTTAGTATTTATTTAAAATTTTAGTATTTTTTAACTTAATGGCACATTTCCCAATGTATTTTTTTATGAGAATTTTCAAGTGAAAAATTTTTATATGCACATTTTATATATTCATAAATTTTTGTATAAATTTCATGATTTTTAGAAATTCGTTTGATATTTATTTTCAATATTTTACCTTTTTTCTATTAATAGCACATTTTTCATATATTATATTAATTTTGAACTTTGCGGTAAATTTTATTTATTCATTCCTATAATGCTAAATTTTAGTATTCTCTTATTGATTTTAGGGAGTCCAAGTATCTTTTATTTTATCCTATTTCAATTTGTTTTTTTATTTTCCTTACAAAATTTTTCCTTAAAAAAAAAAAAACTGTAAAGAACTGAATGGAACAGCAGCAGCGTTGCTGCTACTGTTGCTTCTGCAAACAGTGTTTCTTTTGCAAACAGTGTTGCTTTTGCAAACACCATCACTTTAACAACCATCCTACATCACCAACTCCCCTCACCACTTGCCTTCCTAAACCAGATTTGAGGGGATTTTGGGTGGATTTCTTTCCTTCTTCACCCACCCTCATCATCACAAACACACTCCCTCTCAATTCTCACAATTCACACCTGCACAAATTCACTCACTCTCTCTCGGCCCCCTCCATCTACACACAGACCAAAGGCACCACTCTTCCACTCTCGACCTCACACAAAACACCATCACAACCTGCACACAAAGTCCACCAGCTAGCTCCACAAACATAATTCACTCATACTCACAATCATAGACCATTTTTTCATTCCTGCTGCTCCCCTCAATACACTTGCACACAATGCACACTCATTAACCGCACAATCACACATTGACTTTCCTGCAGAAAAACACACATACCACACAATTCATACACAAAATTCACAAACAACTTGCACATACCTGCACACACAAGCCACACAATTCTCACACACACCTGCACAAACACATCAGCTCACACACTCTCAGCCTCACAGACGCACATTGGCACACAATCACACCTGCACATTCACAGACTACACACACCTGCACAATGCATAATCACACCTGCGCATTCAAACATCACACACAACACAAAATTCACTACTCCATTTTCACTCGCACAAGCACACCAGAAAACAAACACAAGCCTGCATATATAAACACATTTCACACGCATACACGCACAAGCACCAGTTCACACACACAACCAATCACCACCGTCAGCAACACACACACACACACACACACACACACACACACACTCTTTCAGCTCTCCACACACCTGCAAAACATGCACACATACCCCTACAAAAACACAAAAAAAAGAAAACAGCCCCTCAACCATCTCCATTGACGACTGGACCACTCGCACCACCGCGACCGGTGACTCCACCAACCAACCAGCCGAACTCCTCCACCACCACAATTCCTTCACCACTGAACTAGCACCACCAATCTCCGCCAATTTCTCAACCAAACCAGGTAAGATTCATGGTTCCTTTTTTTTTATTTTAAATTTTTGGTGCATAGATTAGCATTATGTTGATTTATATTAATTTAGGGTGGAGAAGATGATTTAGGGAGGGGAAAATTGATTTTGGTAGAGAGAGAAAGGAGAGAAAACCGAGAGAGATGGACCAAGAGAGAGATGGAAAAGAAAGAGGGCAGAGGAAATCAGGGGAAGAAAGGAAGAAGAGAGAAAAGAAGAAGAAGAAAAAGAAAAAAAGAGAGAAATAAGAAAAAAGAAAGAAGAAAAGGAAAGAAAAAGAAAATAGGAGAAAAATAGTAAAAAAAAAATTATCAAAACTACGTCGTTTTGACGTAAAACGACGTAGTTTTGATTAGTTCTTTTTTTAATATTTGGTTATCAGATTAGCATTTATGCTTTAGCCCCTAGGATTTTGGTTAGCCTTTATTCTACCCTAAATGTTTTTAATTGTTGCATTTAGATCCTTAAATATTTGTAGATTGACCCTCTAGATTTTAATTTCTCTTTATTTAGGTCCTATTAATTTCAATTTAGTTCCAAATCTTGTTGGAAATTATATTTTGCCCCTTTAGCTTGCTAGAAATCACAATTTTGTCCCTTAAGTCTTGCTAAAATTACGTTTTTGCCCCTCTAGGTTTGCTCTAGTTTTACTCCCCAAGTTTGCTGAAATTGTATTTTAGCCCTTGAATGTTGTTGGAAATTGTAAATTTGGTCCCTCAAGTTGCTGAAAATTGCATCTTTGCCCCTATGCATTGCTGGAAATTCTATTTTAGCCTTAGAATATTGCTGGAATTTATATTTTTGCCCCCCCAAGTAGCTAGAACTTGCATTTTCACTCTTGAATGTTGTTGAGAATTATAATTTGGTGTTTAATACTTATTGGAATTTACAAATTGGGGCTTATTGTTACTGTAAAGTTCATTTTTATCCTTGAACATTGCTGGAAATTGCAATTTAGTTCTTAAGTTTGCTGGAATTTCAATTTGATCCTCAAATGTTGCTGGAAATTTGATTTTTACCTCACCAAGCTGGCTGAAATTGCATTTTTTGCCTTTAAATGTTGCTGTAAATTATGTAATATCCCATAACTTTGCTGAAATTATATTTTTAGCCTTTAGTATTGCTGGAAATTTTTATTTTTGGCATTATGCTTGCTGGAAATTATATTTTAGCCTTTTAAATTTGTTGTAAATCATGTTATTACCTTAACTATGGTTTGAAATTATAATTTCACCCTTTAGTTTGTAGTAAATTATATTTTTACTCTAAGAATGTTGCCTAAATTTCCACTCTTAACCCAAAACTTTGGAACATTTTTATTTTTGCCCAAAAAAAAAAGAATTTAATTAATTCCTCAAGTTTTTTGTAATTATTTTCCTTTCATATTTTATTTTTATTTTAATGTTCCAAAATTTAGTCCTTTTATCTAATTAATGCTCAAATTAGTTTCTTTATTTCTCTTTTAGTTATTTTGGTGGCTCTTATTTGGGTGTTAAAAGCTTAAGTATGTATTATTGTATTTTATTTTTTTATTATTATTTTTTCTTATTTTATTTTATTTTTTATTTTTTTTACTTAAACAATTTTCATTTTCTTCCTAAATATTTAATTATTTCTTTCTCTAATTTTTGTTTATTATTGCCATAATTGTTTTGAACTATTGTGTCATGTTTATAGTGATTAATATGAAATTATTTAATTAATGGTTTATTTATTTAAATAATGATACCCTGATAAGTTTGTTCATGTTGTTAGCATTTATATCGAGCCTTCGAATGGGAGGTACCCCTATTATCCTTCCAATGTCTCTTTATGTGCTCCTATGTGTTTTTTCCATATTTTTTTTATGCAGCTTTTTGTGTTTATTATTTCTATTCATGTGTGAGTATTTATTTATTTATGTCATGTTGTTTATTTGAATTTAGTTTTTAATTATTCAAAGAAATGTAATAGATAGGCAATATTCTATTTAACAAAAATTTTGTATTTAGATAGAAAATGTAATAGATAGTTTATATTTTCATCTATTTAACAAAAACTTATGTATTTTAGATAGAAAATGTAATAGATAGGTTAGATAGTTCATCTCTTATCTTTTTCTATTTTTAGATTGTAATTAGGCTTCCCCGGTGTAATATTTAGGGCTTTTGTGTGCTATGTGCTTATGTGTTTTATTTGCTTTCCCTAGGACTTTGCATCTAGAATATCATGCTTATGTGCTATGTGCTCCTATATGATATTATCTGCTTATATGTGATTATTGCTTTAATATATGTTTTTATTTATTTACTTGTTTATTATGATATATGTGTATTGTCGCCACACTAGTCCAACGCTAGTTGTGGTTAATTCCGGTTTCTTCGCTAGTCCAACGCTAGCAGAGAATTTCTAGAAAATGGGCTAGTCCAATGCTAGGCTCTTAGGTTATTTTAGTATTAAAATCACTTCTCGTGTGCATTTCATCTCATTTCACACACTGTTTCTTTATTTTTTAGGATTTTTTATTTTTTGCATGATTTTTGTTTATACTTTATCCCTATTATCTATTTAAACACATGTTCAGTGCATAACATTTAGACTCTACTACACATAGAATTTTTGGTCACTTTGTGTGTGATTCGACTAGAAATAGTCATCTATTCACGTGGGAAGCGGTGGAGTATATGCCGTTCCCCCCTTCGTGAGTAGGAATAGCTAGTCACGAGTCTATTAGTCTCTCGTACCCGTTATGTTGCATCCCCACTTTTTTTGTTCACTTACTATCTATATTACTATTTTCCTTTTCTTTTTACATTCCATTTTGCATCTATACTCGTGACTCCATTGAGGTCTAAATTCGAGTTTCGCGATTAATGCGATAATCTCGACCAAACCTCAATGGAACATTTTTGTCCCTTAACGATATTTATTTTTAGGTCTAGATTTGCATTCATATAGTTACATCCAAATGTGATAAAATCTTAGGGTTATATTAGGAAAATTTTGACTAAACCTCGCAACTAGTTTCGGCTAGGATAAAAGAGTGCCTTAGGTGTAAACCTTTGCCTTCCCTTTCTTCAACTGTGACTCCCGAAACCTTTTCTCTTGTTTTCAAAGACTTGGAGTTGTCTTAAAAAGGGTTTTCTTGTTTTTCTTGTATTTTCTCAAAAATCATTGTTTAAATAAATCATTTTCAATTTTTACCTTTATAAAACATTTTTTGGTGACTTGGTACACCAAAACTCAATACTAAGTGGCGACTCCTTTTTCACTAAAAATCCTTTTTTAGACTCTATTTTCGGGATAAAAAATCGTTGCATTTTCAAAGTCCCATTTTAGGCCCTTTTCTTTTTGTTTTCAAAATAAAGCATTTTTTGAAAAAATCACATCTTTTGTCAAAATATCTTTTATAAATCATCTTTTAAAAATCATTTTACAAAACCTACACTCTTTTTCCAACAAATAAACATAAACATTATTCTTTTTTCCGTCTTTTGAAAAATGGGGCGCGACAATATGTTAGTGAGTGTCCTAACATCACTTTTATTTATTAACATCGATTTTTACGTAAAATATGTGATTTGTTGTAAAGCTCAATGGTGTGACTTGTTTTTATGTAATTTGATATTGTACTCGTTAAAATTTGCTATGAAGCCAGTTGCATACTTCATTGCACTGTGAAGTAGTTGTTCTTGTAAAATGTACTTTTACTCATGCATGCGTATTTGATTTGGGTTTTTCCTTGTGCATGTCCTCTTTGGTTGAGCTAACAGTGGGCCTGGTCACCAATTTTTGGCTGTCTTGTCATCTTATCACACACCTACCTGCGAGGAAGTTTTGTAGGGCAAGGAGATGTACGGGATTGGCGTGCGATACTTGAGAATTATTAGACTTTTGTTATGGTATGTTACTTGACTAGTTCTTGAATGACCATAAAATATTCTCGAGCAGTGCTTGACTTGATTCACCCTTATACTCTATTGTTTACTTGTTGAATTTGTTATTATCCAATCTTGATGATCTAAATGTTACTCTTGTGTGTTATCTTATTTTAAAATGACAATATATATGAAATAGTTTTATAAATGGATCTCACTAGGTTTTTAGCTCGCCCTTGCCATATTTATTTTCCTTTTAGGCGGTTAATTATGGAATAGAGTGGTGAGGCTGGGTACTTGTATAAAATAGGTTTATTATAATGGTGTGTATTTGAGGCATAGATGGCCTAGACTCTTGTAATTATTTTGGGTTTTGTACTTGTAATTTAAGCTGATCTATTTTAAAGGCGTGACTTGTGAGTCCTAACAAGAGCTTAGATAAGTACTCAATCAGGATATAGTGAGTATCCTAGTCGGGTTGCCATATATTTATTTGTCAATTATAAAAGGATCATAATACTTTCACAATGTTAATGCATGGAAGAATAAAAAAAAAAGATTTAAAATCCTCAAAAATTTCTAATCAAGAAAAATCAAGAGACAAAGATGATTATATGTGTGATTCTAACAATATAATTACTATTTAGAAGAGTAATAATGCAATGTCGAAGCTTTTTGTTCGGATAAAAATATTCGACGAGTCCAAAGGAGAAAATTTTTATGCAAGAGTTTCAATAGGTTCTCTTGTTAGAAATCCAAAATAGTAGCTCAACTTTATTTTCAAGAAAATTAAAAAGCAAGCAGCAATAGCTCTCCTGTAACTCAAAAATCTTTTCCGTTTGCATGACCAATATCCAGTCAGTATGAATTGCAGAAAAAATTTGATACTTGCGTAGTTGATTGCCATAAACTTTGAGAGGAGCGATAATGCAAGCACTCCAACAATTGTTCAAACAATGAAGTCATCTTGTGGATCACTTGATTAAGACGTCAAAAATGTTTTAAGTGAGATTTTCTTGAGAAAGATAATTAGGAATTTCTCAAGTTTCTTTCATCATTTCCCTTACATTTTCTTTTCTTTATTACCCTCTTTCACTTTCTCTTCCTCTCCATCCCATAGTCAAAGGACATTAACAATCAATTTTTTTTGCTAAGCAAAAAATAATGTCACATAAAGCATTAAATCCATAACAAACAAATTATTCATTGTATTAAAAGTAGCTCGGGAGAATAGAAAACATTATGGCTTCTTAAGCAATTAAACTAATGCGAACCTGTACAAAAAAAATAAATAAATAAAGTTGCCTCTAATAAGATAAATAGTTCCTTTTTTAATGACTTAATGCTGTGCGTGACTTATTTTGTTCTCTTTGTCAGGCCAGTTGAAAAGTCTGGTAAGCATTTAAGGTCCTTGAGGGATAAGGTTGGGAAGATAGGGAAGAATAAAGGAAAGAAATATGTAAAAGAAAAGATAAAAAGCATATGAAAAGAAAAAGAAAAACAAACGATGTCATTTTTTTTTTTGGCAAACCTCCATACACAGGGAGGAATGACGTCGCTAATTTTATTAATCAAAAGATAATAACAAAGGAAGGGAACATAAATCTAACCTCCAAAAGTACATGAAAGCTCTTAAAGGTTTTTACATTGTCTTAAGAAAGGAATTCCTATTCTATCCAATTTAAATTCTCCAAATACTAATCTAGGGAGCTCCTTGGAACTAAAATATACTTGATTAGGTTGTGATGATTCACAACCTACATCAGCAAGCATATCGGCAACTTTATTTGCCTCCCTGAAGCAATGAGAAGTGGAAGTGGAACTGAAATTATAAGTCTTAAACTGTTATAAAAACAGAAGACGTCATAGATTGAAGGATATATTTGGTATGAATTCATACTGGTGACTAATTATACATTAGTCAAAAATTGCAAGCTAAACTGATAAGTATGAAAACGTTTTGGAACTACTTGAGTACCAAACCCCACACCCAATTTTAATTTTTCAAAATTTGAATTCTTTTAAGCAAACAATGATAAATTGCCTCCTTAATATGTGAAATTCCAACTAATACGTACCTATTATCTAGAAATAAAATGGAACAACAAAATTGTAACTTCTTAATTTTGCCAATGCTTACTACTTATATATATATATATATATATATATATATATATATATATATATATATATATAGTTTCTTGATTTTTGCAATTCTAACTAATAGATACCTCTTTAGGAAAAAAAAAGGATAAAATTGTAACAACTGAAATTTGTTCTATTTTTTTTTTGTAGATATATTGCATTATATGATTTTAGTATTCACTTCCACAGAACCTCCAATATTTATTTTTTCTATTTTTTATGTTACTTATATGATAACCTTTCAAACATTTTGATTTGTTACTAACTAGGCAAAAATTTACAAATTTCCGTCAAAGAATTAAAATATGAGAACTACCAAAAATGATCATTACCTAAGCTGATAATTGATCAAACTTCGATAAATTGAATCAAGGCCTATAATTTTAAAATATTCGTGTTAATAAAAAGTAACACAACTTATTTTGCCTAAATTTAGATATTTGAACTGAAACAAAAAGAAAAAAGAGAAAACTAGGAAGTCAACTCGAATCAAAAAAAAAAAAAAAAAGGGCAAATATGAGAAAGAATATCATTGTGTTTCTTAAATAAAGCTACAATGTACAGTTTCTTTCCATACATTTATTTTTCATTCTTGAAGTGTTCAACATCAATAAATTCCCGCAATCATAAAAAACTCTTCCAAGCTTAAGACTGTCCATATATTCCAACATCACCTAAGAGTTGAAATAAGTCTGCCACTGGACTAAATTCCCGAATTCGAATTTAATAATCAGTAAATACGATAAGTGGTCAAAATGTGGCAATCATTGAAATCCGGACCCTTCTATATATATCATTTCAAGTATTTTTGTTGGATCCACAAATTATAGAAATATTTATTCATCAATAGTTAGACAATCGTAATTCTTTGACAAATGTTAATGCATGGAAGAAATAAAAACAATAGGATTCAAAATCTTTAAAAACTTATAGTCAAGCAAAAATCAAGAAATAAAGATGATTAAATGTGTGATACTAACAAAATAATCAGTCTAGATCCTTTGTTCAATTTTTTATGGTATTCAAATGTGTCAAATATAAAATTATGCAGTATCATTGTGAAAGTATAAGAAACTACGCCATATCACTTAGTGGTACCGGATAGTTTTGTTATAATACGACGTAGTTTTGTACTGAATACAGTTGAGTACCAATTGGACAAAGGATTTGAACCGCAAAATAATTAATGTTTAGAAGAATAACAACACAATGTTGAGAACTTTTTGTTCCAATAAAAACTATTCTACAAATCCAAAGGAGAACATTTTTACCCAAGAGTTTCGCTAGGTTCTTTTGTTAGAATCGAAAATACTAGCTCAACTTTGCTTTGAAGAAAATTATTTTCAAGAATTACATATTAGTTATCAATTGAAAAAGCTGAGTTTGTTACTAGCTTTGTGAATATTCTGTCGTGGTTTTTCCATTTATGCTTTCTTAATTGCTAGGCTTTTGGTGCATTTACGTGCCAAAGCATAACTTGTTTCATAAAAGTGTACCTGACAGATGGAAAAATAAGAAAATATGTAGGCACGTTACTTCTTCCACCCTAAATTTGCCTTTACCAAACATTACTGCAACCTATACGTTTGGACTTTGGAGCTAGCTTAATTTCACAAAATCAACAAAATTTAATCAGCTAATTCTAGTGCGGCGATAATTTATTGAGTTAGGCACACAGTGCATGTATTATGGCCGCAGAAGCTATTGACTAATTTAATTTTGGGCAACAAGAGTTTCTTGCTGCTTCTTTTTAATCCCATTGCTGTTGTAAAACCTTATTTCAACTTCCCAAAATGTCATCTGCTCTTGCAACTAAATCTGCATCTTTTGTAGAAAGCCTTTCTCAGATTAATCGTGTCGCCAGTCTATTGAAAATATTGCTAATATCTATACTACTCTTGTATTCTTGTTTCATATTCTATCATGTGAATCAACCGAAGTCGCCAACAAATTCCTTAGCTATTTCAAGCATTGGGAAAACCCCTCCGCAATCAAACTCTACTAATTCTCCCACCAACATTAGCCACCTTGTATTTGCAATTCTTGGTTCTGAGGCAGCATGGCATCACAGAAAGGGTTATGGTGAAGCGTGGTGGCGTCCAAATGTAACACGAGGGTATATCTACCTTGATGTAGCTCCAAAGGGAGACCTTCTGCCTTGGTCATCAGCTTCCCCTGATTTTCGGGTCTCAGAGAATTTGGATAATTTTATAAAAGAGATTACTCCAGCTGTTCCTCCTATTATTCGCTTGGTGCATACAATATTGGAAGTTTTCAGGGAGGAGGACAAAAAAGGGTTCAGATGGCTTGTCATGGGGGACGATGATACTGTTTTTTTCCTCGATAATTTAGTTGACGTTCTTGCTAAGTATGATCATACAAACTATTACTACATTGGCTGCCAATCCGACTATGTTAAGTCGCATTTATGGTTCTCATTTAACATGGGATTTGGTGGAGCAGGGATAGCATTAAGTTACCCTTTAGCAAAAGCCCTGGCAAAGGATATGAATAGCTGCCTCAGGAGATATGCGCACATGAATACTTTTGATATCGTTGCTATGTACTGTATTTCAGATATTGGCGTAAATCTAACTCCCCAAAAAGGTCTCCATCAGGTAATTAGATTTGCATTCTCAAGTCAAGACTGGAATAGTTTACGTTTAATTCAAATAATGAAACAAAACACATACTCACTAAATTTGTTGTGCTACATCAGGTCCAAAAGAACACATGAGAATTATATTTGTTAGTCAAACATTCATTCCAATAGACAAATAAATTCAATTCAATAAATCGAAATTTTGGTTGCAGATTGTCCCTTCGCTCATGTTATTTCAATTTTGAAGTTGGCTTGAGGCTAAAATATAGGGACTGCATTGAAAGGTTATTTGATTTTGGGATCCTCTTTTACACACGGTTATGACTTGCAGGTTGATATGGGGGGTGACATTTCTGGTTTCCTATCAGCTCACCTCAAGACTCCGTTGCTGTCCCTTCATCACTTTGATGAAGTAGAGCCAATTTTCCCCGGCATGGATCGTGCCGAAGCCATTCGGCACTTGATGAAAGCTGGAAATGCTGATCAATCCCGCTTGTTGCAGCAAATTATTTGTTACCATAGGAAACATCGGTGGTCAGTATCCGTTTCTTGGGGCTACTCTGTGAATGTTTACGAGAGAATAATACCTCGAAGTTGGCTGCAAATCGCTATTGAAACCTTTCAGAAATGGGTTGCTCCAAATAAAGATCCACCACATTTCATGTTCAACACTCGGTTTACTGAAAATGATCCGTGTGAAACTCCTCATGTTTTTTTCTTTGAGTCAATACAAAAGATGCCTGGAAATGTAATTCTTACCAGCTATTATCGAGCAAGGCCAAGAGAGTTGTCACCATGTTTCGCAAGTCTCCCTGCAGATTATCTATCCCATGTTCATGTCTACTCTCCAGCAACTAAGCGCACTAGCGTAAGCTCAATTATTTACTGTTCCTTTAATTGACTGTTACTTGATTTTAGTTTTTGATTTTTAAAAAATCTATTTTGTGATATTCTTAATTTTTTTACTATTTTTTTTGAAAATTTTTAAACTAAAATTAGGAACAACTGATTTTTAGCTTTATTAAAATCAAATTTTTTAAAAATCAGAAGCTATTGAGAACAATGTCTAAGTTTTTTGGCAATTATGGACTTTTATTTTGAATAATATGTGCTCCAAAGTACCCCAATTTGGCCGATTTGACCCAAGGTGTGGATATCATCTAATTTCATGAAAATTATTAACCATTGGGACAATTTAAAATGCAATCATATGTTCGTGGTAAATTTCTAAAATAAAATTTTCAAATCTACAACGAAAAGTTGAAGGTAGAAGTTGGTATTGTCAACTTCCCCTAAAAAATTAACAATCTATAAATCATATAACTTTTCTCTCATTTTCATTTGTGGCCCCTCATATTTTGCTGTTCCTTCCCTTGTGTTTTGTTAAATTTCATCGCAATTGAAGTCGTGTGTTATTCTTTTGTCAACAGATCAATAGATGTGAATGCTGTGACGTTTCTTATGCGGATGGAGCGAAGAATGCAGTAGTCAAATTTAGAGAATGCAAGCCGGATGAGATTATTGCGTAGAAAAGTTTTAATATCCCATTTCATTAGAGTTTTAAAAATATATAATAAAATTTTGTTGCGATCAGCATGCAGTAGAAGTGTACCTTCTTTTTAAGTTTTTTTGGTTATTATATTAAAGCACTTAGATGGTGGAAAGATCAGATTTTCTAAGAAAGTATAGGATTTGGAAGCTGAGTTGTTACTACTTGAAATATATTGAGATATTTTGACGATAGGTTTTAGGAAAAATTTTCAACCAATGACAGAATAAAATTATCAGAATTTTTACTTAATAAATAGAATTGGTTGTAGAAGCATGCAGAAATATATCTCTTTGCAACCCCTTAAGCGTAAAGTTGTCCATGTCCCGTTCCAACTATCTACTAAAAAGATTGGTCATAAATCAAAATCGTTTATATAGTTCAGTTCACGTTCAAGTGGTGTCAAAAGATTCAAAACAATCCCACAACATTTTAATATAGTTAATTTTTTCAATATCTTGAAAAGTAATCCAAACACATTAATTGGTCCCTCTGCATGAAATGAAAATTTGATCAAGAAATTATTCACCAGAAATTTTCATTTATTTCCCGCAAACTGTAAAGGTTTTCTTAAAAGCTAGTTTAGCCAAAGGAATTTATGCAGACGACGACACCACAAAGTTTTTCATGTTTCTACCGCCATGCTGTTTATTGTATTTACCAGTTTCTGATTCATGACTTCGAAGATATTTCACCATTTAGGGTCCGTTTGGTTGGATGTAAAATATTTTCATAAGGAAATTATTTTCTTAAGAAAACATTTTGCATGGAAAATGTCATTTTTATTAAAAAAATTTTTGATGTTTGGATGACAATGTACAAATCTTTTGAAAAATAAATTTTTTTATTTTTTTTATTTTTTATTGTTAATATGAGTTAACTAGACTAATAACAATTCTAATAAATATTTGAAGTAATTAGAGTTAACTAGAGATTGTTAAGTTTATAGTTAATTTTCAAAATAATGTAATGGTAAACTGTCCATAATTGTATTCATATTATTGTGGAGCCAAAGATTATGAAAAAAATTAGTTGATAAGAATTAAGAACAAAAATTAGCTTGGCAATTGAAGTTATAAAAGTAAGTACTTAAAGTTTAATGTCACTCTTAAACTTAAAGGAAAATAAGTACTTAATGTTTAATGTCACTTTTGAACTTTATAGAAAATAACTTATATTGATTAAATATGTAAGTTATTTTTAGGCAAAGGAAGAAAAATTAGAAAATATTTTACACAAAAAATATTTTTTGGTGTTTGGCACCCAAAAAAATTTTGAAAACATTTTTCAAGAAAACATTTCAGTCAAAACGAATAGACCCTTAATTTTTTCAATGTAACCAAGATTAGAGCAGAACAAAATATCTCGACCATAATTCAATTTGTAATGTTCTTTTTTTTTTAATCAAGTAAAGCACCAATAGACCATAAAAACCGAGATTCTTCACAGAGTGCTTGACCTTTTGTCATTCGGTTTACTCACCAAGAAAGGGCTAGTGATGTAATTGGATCATCTTTTTTTGAAGTGGTACTGATTTTATTACAAGAGATAAAACGACAAATAACTATTGAGAATTCAAGTTATTGCGATATAAAGTTTATATTTTATATAGACACATCCACACGTGCATATACATACATACACACACGCGAACACAGATGAATGACCTTCTTTTGTCATTTTTATCATTTACTATATTCCAAAAATACACCTTTTATGTCGTAGTGACATTAAAAAAGGACACTAATAGAAATGAAAAAAGTTATTTTAATCAAATCCTAATCAAACTCAGCCTTCTTTCAAAAGTCTTTTGAACATTTTATAATTACAAATTTAAGTAAAAAATTTTATAAAAGATATATATTTTTTGGTATAAAAAATTTATTTTTTTTTCTCTTTTTTATTTTAAAATATTCTTAATTTGTTTGTATAAAAATTTAAATGCCATAATTTATAAAAAAAATCCAAAACCATAAGAAGAAATAAAATAAATAAACATGACACTGAAAGAGAAATCATTTTTTCAAAATTTTTGAAATATATACGCACGAAAGTGTTTTTGTGATTTAACATTTTTTCCTAAAATTCCCTTTTCTTAAGTTATAATAACATTAAGAAAATATATTAATGGAAACCTAAAAAGTTAGACTAATCAAAGGCAAAACAATTTAACCTTTTTTTAAAGTCTTTCAAGCCTTTTACAATTACAAATTTAAATTAAAACATTTACAAAAAAATACATATTTATTGGTTATTATAAAAATTTATTTTTTCTCTTTCCCATTTTTAAAAATTTTTAATTGGTCAATATAAAATTTAAATTTCATACTCTATAAAAAAAATTTAGAACCCCCAAAATATAGCTATCCAAAAAAATACAATTCAATTGATTTGAATTTAAATTAATAAATAAAAATACAAAAAATGCTTGAATAAAATAGAAAATGAAAAAAAGTCATCCTCACGGATAAAATTAAAAAAGAACTTCCTATGCAAAATAAGAAAACTACCTACTTCATATCGTTTTATTATTAATTATTATAATAATGAAACTATGTGTTGTCTAATGAAATATTCCGTTTATATATTGTAATAACTATACGACAGTATATTCAAAATTTTTAAAATTTATAGAAGTAGGAGCCAGCCAAGTATGCAATGAGTTAAAACTTGAGACTAATATCCTTTTTTTTTAATTTTTGAAATCATTTTTATGATTATCTCAATAATTTTTGTACATATAAATGACTTAACTTGACCCGCTTTTAACTTTAGCATTCATACACAAAAAGCCACCCTTCATTCACAAATTAAAAACAAGAAAAGGAAATTATGTGCTTTAATAACTAAACCTAATAATGGCAGAAGCATACATTAGATAGAGCTGACCACACTTTTATTATTTTATAAATCTCTGCTCAAGTAATTAAATTTAAACAATAAATTATAAATAAATTGCTTAGCTACAAAATTAATTAAGAAAAATTTTTTAAACTAACAAATGCCTATTTTTTAGTATTTCAACATCTAATGTTTTCTTTTTGTTAATAGCCATATATTTCATGTTACAATTGCACTAAGAATGGAAATTAATAGAAATATAAAGAGCTAGATTCTTTTTCACTTTAATGATAATATACATAATATCATATTTCTTAATTTGGAGGGACCATTTGTTTAATGTATGTTTCAAACTAAAGTTAAAAAAAGGATATGTTGATCTTAAATTTTTATTCCAAAACTATTTTTAGACAATCACATAATATATTAATCAAATTATTTGCTTAAATCCATTCAACAATGGATCTAATATATATTGCCAAATATTAGAATGCCACAAAAACATGTAGCATAGTGACAGGAA
Organism: Mitragyna speciosa; assembly: GCA_024721245.1. Lineage (NCBI taxonomy): Eukaryota > Viridiplantae > Streptophyta > Magnoliopsida > Gentianales > Rubiaceae > Mitragyna > Mitragyna speciosa. The sequence continues at coordinate 11,906,237 of CM045565.1, read as the reverse complement.
AGATAGAAAGTATTATATTCAACTCAACTACACTAATTTGGAAATCATATGACAAAATTAATCATTCAAATTTCGGAGCTTCCAAATCTTATTAAGCTTAAATTTAAAAGATGCAGTTAATTTATAGAATAAATTTATTTCTATAATTATATGGATGGCGCCTATTGGAACAAGGAGAAGAAACGAGGATAAACAGAAATTGATTGCAGCCACTCGTGATGACTTTTATCAGATTAATCCAAGAATGATTTATTCATTTGGTTAACATGAAAAGCAAGAAAATCTTCTTATTAATGAAAATATTAAGGTCTTACAGAACCATAACTTTGAGGGCAAAAAACTTTGTCGGGCATTAAACTTTTTCGATCATAAAATTTTAACTATTAAACTTTTTTTTTTACTTCAAAAAGATCACAGAACTTATAAAACTGATATACTTATGGTAATTCCTTCAAATTTCATGTTAAGTAAAATAGAAAAAACCAGACACGCAGGTCACACATGTTGAATTCCATAGATAATTACTCCATCCACTAAATTTTTGTTTGAGTTTTTGCTTGAAAAGTACAGAACTCTTCTTAAATTCCTAATTTTCCACTAGCTTAGCTTTGCTTCATATGTCATAAACGAAGCAAACCCTTTGCAAGAAACCTTCAAGTTTGAATAAAATCAGCTTAGGATGTAAGAGATTTCAATTGGACATGACACCAACTTATGATATACCTCGGAACTATTAGTCTTCAAACTTGACAAAGTAGAATCAGCAACTCTCCTATACTTCCAGATGGCAAAAATCTACATTTAAGATGCATATCAGAGATCGTCCCACCCTAATTCCTTTTCTTCAAACACATCACTATGCAACAGTTCAAAACTTCAACAAGAAAATTAACATGGGTTCACAATTTTTTGTCCAAAATTCCAGTGTTCAAATAGCTTTGTCAACCAGCTACATGAAAATCATTTAATTACATACACATCGATTTTTACAAAAATAATTATTTAGATAGATTGTGTCAACCAAACCAATAAACGAATAAATACTGCACTGTGATAATCTTTAGCTATTATTCATGGAAAAGATACAACAATTAAGAAATAGCAGTAAAATTAGACGAAGCCAATAAATTCAATCTTGAAATGGCCTTAGGAATCAAGTGTGTTAAGGTGTATGATATACTGAGGGCCGAAAAACTTAGGGGCAATTTCAATCTCATCCATGGTTTGAATACAACAAAAGCAACAGTGGTGCATGGCCAGTGAACAGCTGAGACGGTGGCACTGCAGATTTTCTTGTGGGTGGGGTGATGCGGGAGTGTAAGAGTGGAAACTGGACTCAAGCTCAAAACCTTGTCATTCAATCCATCGATTCTTACAAATTTTAACTTCAATTCTTGATTCTAACCTCAATTCTAATGCTAATTTGTTGATTTGATGGTTATAAATGAAGGAGCAATTTGGGAAATTTTACTGATGAGAAAGAAATGCAATTTGGGAATTTTTCTTTCTACTCGTTTTCGGGACAGAATAGAATTTAGTGGATGGGCCAATTTATTCGTAAAATTTGACATGTGAATTACATGTGTTGGTTTTTCTGTCAAACTTTAGAGTGAAATTTGATGGAATGACCATAGATGTACACCAGTTTATGAATTTCATGATCTTTTTGAAACTAAAGAAAGTTGAATGGTCAAAAATTTGTGATAAAAATTTTTTTTAATCGTCTGGGAAGTTTTTGGGCTTAAACTTGAAGTCAGTTGGGCCAAATTGGGGTGGAACAAGCATTATGTGCCGAGATTTGCTTTTGTCTTTTGGCTTCTATAAAAAGGTGTATTCCCTACAAAAGCTAGATTATACAAATGAGAAGTGACCCAAGAGGATAGGTTTGAATTTTGTAACATAGGGGATAGGGATTAGTAGTCATATTTTCTTCCGTTTTTTTTATTTGAATTTTTAAATTTATTAATGCAGTACAAAGAGAGAGACATAAACCTTGCCTCTTTCTAGTACAATTTAAAGACCTCGTTCTAGTACAATATAAATAATTGAAACTTTACATTTACAAATAGAAGGGAAGCCTAAGTTATCAACTCTAAGTTCACCCATTACTAATTTTGGAAGCTGTATGCAATCCCTTTTATCCATTTAACCCACATTAGCCAAAGAATTTGCTACTTTGTTGGCTTTATGAAAATAGTGACTAATTGATAAATAGAGTGAAGAAATACTTTCGGATTTCTTGAAGTTCGTTACTTAAAAAACCATGGACAATTAACTTTTCCTTCAAGAATCAACACCAGGAGTTGAGAACCACACTCAATTTGAACTAAAGATATAACATATTGATGAAGCTGACGGACTCCATATACAAGTGCCTTTGCTTCTGCCTGAAGGTTGGTACTATCCCCAACGAAACATGAATAGGCAAAAACTAATTTACTTGAAAAATCATGAACTATGTCACCTCCGCCACTTGGTCTTGGATTTCCACCTGAACATCCGTTTTTATTCAACTTAACATTGAAATGAGGAGGAGGTATCCATGTTACTAGCTGAATGGAGTAACTTCACTAAATTTGCAAGATGAATTGAAAAAAAAGAAGGCCAATTCCACTCCTCTACCATGTTAAAATTCAAATGATTCTTGAATATGAGACGAACCTTATCAAAGATGTTAAATACTAGTGATCCGAAATGTAATTTCTTCCCTTGGAACCGAACTAAATTTCTCCATTTCCATAAATGCCAGCATATTAACGGTGGAAGTACTTGCAAAATAAATGATACATAAGAATTCGTTGACTCCTTATACCACCATGCAGCATGCACAGACCCAATAGATGAATACAAATTGGAAATGCCACATTTAGCTACAAAAATATGCCATGTCTTTTTAGCTAGCTCACTTGTGCCAAAAACGTGGTCTATAGACTCCTCCTGAGCATTAAGACATCAATCGCATTTTGATGGACAACGAAAACCAAGTCCATAGAGAGTGGTAAAACATGCTGTAAGGATAGAAGGGGACAGGAGGTACACTGAACTTGAATGGCAATATGGACATTGTGATACTAAAACTTTCAAAGCACGAATGTCCATAGTAAGGCCTGTAGTTGCTGCATACCATATTTGGGTAGCTAGAAATGTGGAAATGTTTATTAAAAAAGCATGCACTGCTAAAGTAATCAAAAGGATCATTAGTGATGTTCAAGCTGCCATTTTCAGCGGGAAGGAGGTAAGGAGATAGAGAAACAGTGGCCATAGGATGACGATACTCCTAAAACCTACAATTCTTCATACAGGATAATCAACCCGCAGGACTGTCTTGAATATCAGGGTGTAATTTAACCCCAATCACATGTTGATTGAAACCAAATTAACAATTGAGAACTTAGACCCAAACCAAACCACGTTGATAGAAACCTAATCTATAGGATTAGACCACCACAAGAATGACTTTTGTTAAGGTTATAGTTCTCATCCTCAATAACTAAAGAACAACTCTCATGCGAGAGAGGAACAATTTATTATAACTAAAGAACAGCTCTCATGAGAGAGAAGAACAATTTGTTGATTGATCAATGACATATAACTTATGAAAAATAGTACAAAAAATGTCTTTTTGTAGGCTTAGAGTAAACCTAACATGCTCTAAAGAATTAAAAAATTGCTACAACAAAAAACTTAACAAATACAAAAATTAACTAAAAGCTCATAAAATCCGAAAAACGAATTGTGGGCTGGTGCCACGGCTGAGCAACCTTCACCCACGGCTCACTCATAGAGAGGAGCTATGGGTTATCAACCCCGAGCCATTGGTGTAGCTCACTCCCACGGCTCATTCCTAGTGAGTGGCCTTGGCTCCTTTTCTTCTTAGTTGTGCATTCTCCAATCTTCAATAGCCATCAAGCTGCAAAGATGCTTCAATGCTAGCCTTAAATTTTTCATCATATTGTTTCCAACCTTTAGCATTCTTCCTCTAAATTTAGAATGAAGCTTCGAACACCAATTGATTGTAATTTGGATAAAGAATATGCAAGTTTTCCAAGCCATTTTATCATGAAATATGCCCTTTGACACATCTAAAATGCATAGATTGATGGATATTGTTAGTGAATTAAGCTTCTAGAGTTGGAATAGTAGCTATCTCGCACGTGTTAAACTCCCCCTCTTCAAAACAATTTGTCCTTGAATTGTCGCCCAAGGTAAATACGCAATGTGGTATGACCTCAAGAAGTGAGTCTTCGATTTTTGTAGCAAGTTGAATGGATTCTTCAAGGTCAACTTCATCACAATCCTTTAATGGTGCCTCAAGTTCAACCTCATTAAGCTTATCCATTGGCAACTCCTCCGAATATGGTGTGTAAACAATTGACTCCTCTAATAGTGGTGTTGTCTCATCTTCTTCTGCCCTTCCACAATGGTCCATTGCACCCATGGCCTTTGTATTTGGGACTTTATCTCTGTTGAAATCCGATTGATGATGTCATTAAGTTCAACAAGTGAGTCATCTCCCTTATATTTTGAGGTTGCTTAATCCATTCTCGAACATGAATGAGGTTTAGATCTCCTTTATCTGCGTTGGCCTCTCCATCTTCCTGGAAGTGTAATCTTCATATGCATGATCATCAATGATATACATCTTGGAAGAATTGGATTTGGACCTAGAAAGGCTCACTAGCACTCCCTTTGCTTCCAAATGATCAAGCTTTGCATTTATGGAGTCGAATTGGCTTTGCAATTCTCTCATAAATTGCTTAAACGCTTCATCCATGCTTTAAATATGCAAAAGATGATAAGAAACAACAAGATCTCTTTTTCTCCTCAACTTCTAGCTTTTTCTTGATGTTCTCACCATTTTTGCCTTTTACCACTCAATTTTTTCCCCTAAACACATCCCTCTCTCTCTCTCTCTCTCACTCAATACAAACACAAACCAATTCACATCCACAACAAAAGCCAAACATTCACCAACATAAAACGACTCTCTCTCTCTCTCTCTTTTTTAATCAACACAGAAACTACACAAGAGACCAATGTAGTCTAAATCTCACACAACTCAATCCCAAGAAATACCAACTTGGACAATTGAACCTGAAGAGATATAGATCTAGAACAATCTATTGACAAATGGCACAAAAATGAATCTTTGATTGAAGAAATATCATATCTTGAACTAAAGAACAACTAAGAACAACAAGACACAAGGGCCATGAAGTCTATTACAAAAAAGTGCAAAAAATTGGACAAAACGACAAGAAAGTTTGGATCTTTGGTACAAAAAGAATAAGGACTAACCAAAAGATCACAGATTTTGCATTCTTGATGAGGAATATTCAAGAAACCAACAAGAACAATGAAAACACAAGACCAAAAAGACAAAACATATATCCAAGTGGATTGTAAAACAAAAAGATATATCCAAATGGGTTAAACACAAGAACATAATATCAAGATCCCAAAAGCTCTTATATCACTTGACAGAGAAACAAGGACCCTAGGATGAGTTTGGTCCTAAAATCCATGATTCTTCACACAGAATAATTACCCTAGAGGACCGTCTTGAATATTAGGGGTGTAATTTGACTCCAACTAAACAATGTTGATTGAAACCAAATTAACAATTGGGAACTTAGAACCAAACCAAACCACATTGATATAGGAACCTAAGTTATAGGATTAGACAGCCACAAAAATAACTCTTGATAAGATCATAGTTCTCGTCCTCAAGAACTAATTAACAACTCTCATGAAAGAGAACAATTTTGTTGATTAATCAATGACATATAACTTATGAAAGATGGTACAAATAATGTCTTTTTATAAGCACAAAGTAACCCTAACACATTCTAAAGAATTAGGAAATTACTACAAATAAATAACTTAATGAATATGAAAATTAACTAAAAACTCGTAAAATCTTGAAAGCGAGTCGTGGAGCTAGCCATGGCTATGGCTGAACAACCTTCACCCACGGCTCACTCATAAAGAAGAGCTATAGGTGCGGCTCACACCCACGGCTCACTCCAAGTGAGTGGTTGAGGCTCCTTTCCTTCCTAGTTGTGCATTCTTTAATTTTCAATTGGCATCCAACCTAAAAAATGCTTCAATGCCAGCCTTAAATTTTCCCTCAAGGTGCTTCCAACCATGAATATTCTTTGTCTAAATTTGGAGCAAAGCCTCGCACACCAACTGATGGACGTAATTTGCATAAAAAATATGAAATTTTTCAAAGCCATTTATCATGAGATATGCCCTTTGAAACCTCCAAAATGCATGGGAAAGGAGCTACCATGCACGTGTTAGGAGAGGTAGAGAAAACTGGGAGTTAAGTATAGTATGGTAGCCAAATTAAAATATATTTGAATAGCTTGTTAGTTGAATATCGATTAGCAAAAATCATTTGTAAATGATGGCTGTAATCAGCTTGTAAACACTTACGACTCTACTAATAAAAGGTTAGCAAGTTTAACTAAATAAATTGGCATCCTTTACTTACAGCAAGACTTTCTTAAGCTTTCCAAAACAAGAGTCCTTTATAATCATGAGAGAGAAGTTGTTACTCAAAAAGAATAAGGTACCCTTCTAATCAAAATGAATTTCTTTTTTATTTTTATTTTGGACCCTTGATAATACTTCTTTCGGTATGGTGCACACATTCAACCATTGATCTATCAGTCTAGTAAAGATTTTTCTTTCTTAACACTCAAATTAATTCTTTTTTTTTTCCAAGGAAGTTCTTCTCTTATACTCAAGTTTTCTGGCTTTAGAAATAATTTTAACATTTTCAAGTAGTGTGTTTTGTAGATTAACCTTTATTGTGTTTTGTAGATTAACTTTTATTGTAGAAGACAAATGCTATAGCACACCAACCACAATAATTTTGAAATTACTATAGTTTTTCTTAATAATGTCTCTGTGAAAATTTGAGTAGGACACTCTAAAATTTAATGAAACTCATAAAGTTGCCAAGTTAAATCATAAATTACACTACACCCTTGTATTTATATGTTTATCTCACTTTGCTCCAAAAATTTTGCTAATCAGCACCATACCCCATTGTTTAAATTGCATAATTTTGTACAAAATATGCCCTCGCTATCAAAAATTTTTTTTTCCTTTTTCTTCTTCTTTCTATATTTTTATTTTTTCCTATTTTTCACTTTTAAATGCCACTACTTCATTATATATATTTCTTTTTCATTGCAGACGTCAAATTAAACTTTTTTATTTGCTTATTAATAACAAATTATTGTGGAATTCAATTTCTCAATGAAATATACCTTTGAAATAAACGTGCTACATAGTTTTAATCAATATAGTTTAACCAATTAATCATGTTTTGTAGTATAAGATGTTGAAAATGCATTTTTTAAGCAAAACAAAATTCTATTATTTTATTTTCATGTAGTTAAGTCTATATAATAAAGTTATTATCATGCATGGCCATCAAAAAATTAGAAGTACTTTAAAACTTTTGTTGGAGTATGATGCATTTGTATACAAAAAGAAGTGAAGAAAGAAAGGAAAGGAGAAGGGAAAAAAAAATAGTACTGTTGTCTTTATGAGTCAAAGAGAATTGAAATGCTGACTAAAAAGTTTTGAGGGAACAAGTGAAACTAGTGCATAGATAATCTAAAAGCAGAGAAACAGAAAGAGAAACCAGTGCAAAAATACAGGAGGGTTAAGTGTAAGTTGTTGCTTTAAATGTGCTTGCTGCTTTAAATGTGTATTTTTACAAGTCTACACGTGGGAATAGGCTTAGTATGATGAGGGTTTGAGGCTTCACAAGTACTATTTCCCACAAGATAATAGCTATAATTTAATGTGGCAAAATAGAGAGGCCAAGATGTGTGCTAGTTGAATCAAATTTGAATTCAAAAAACATAAAAACAAGGTAGTTTTAGGAAGAAAAGTGGTTACACCACAATCCTAAACAGTTATACTAAAATACTAGATAGTTTCATCGTCCCAACTTGCGAAAAATGGCAAGGGGCCAAATTGTGAGGCCTTGTGCCCTAGGATGAAATTGGCTTAGTTAACTATTTTCACCTTTTGGCCCCAGAACAAAAAAAAAAAAAAGAAACAAAAACATTTTCAATTGAATTATATCTTAATTGTTGGTGATTTCTGTTTTCATCATAAATTTGGCAAGAATTATCTATTCCCCTTATCTTTAGTTACATTCACCGCAATTTGTTACCTTTCCCAGTTTAATTTATTTTGCTCCTATAATACATTTGACCACTGGGCAAACACTAGAAGACTCTTCATCAAATAATACTATCTATAAGCTATTTTTTTTTTTGGGTAGCCAACCTAAATCATCAACAAGCCAACCCTAAATAAAAAATGGCATTAATTAGTTAGGCAATACGGTAGCTGAATATTTATCTATTTTGGATTTAGGTAAGTTCAGTGCTGCCTCTTTTGATTCAACTTTTTATTTTTATTTTTATTTTGCCTTACAATCCTTTGTTCACTTTGTGAAAAATGCCATCTGTAGCAACAAAACATAATTTTTTGATATCAATTGTTTAGCCAGTCTTTGCAACACAATATTGATCTTTGGTCTGGTCTTTTACAGGTGTTACATGCTACCAAATTGATCTATTTCTATTGATTCTCCTACCAAAATTAGCCACCTTCTTATTTGACTTATTGGTTATGAGAAAGGATGTATTATTATATCGAATCATGGTGTCAACCAAGTAAAAAGTGAGGTGTCTTTACATTGGAACTAATCCAAAAATGTAAGGCCTAAGTGCAACTTGAGAGGAGAGGGTGAATTTAGCTGTACAAAAACTAATGAATTTTGCTCAAATTTTCACCCAGTTTGGATGTACAAATTTACCTAAGTGATACATATTTAGCCTGCACCAAGATGATGATAAAGTAAATAGATAGAACAAATAAGCAACAATAACAACAATAATTAAAGAGAAGAAAGCAAGAAACATAACCAATTTTTATAGTGGTTTAGTTTCAAACTCAACACCTACGTACACTCTCAAATTTTCAACTTGGAGTTCAAATCAACTATTGTACTTATTCACAATTTAATGAAGCAAACCAACATGTACAATGGAGAGATTACTCTTTGCTCACACGTAACTCACTCTAGTTGAGTCAAAGAATTTTACAATACACTCAATTAATCCTCATAAAACTACATTTGAATGCTTTCAACGTAACAATGAAGAACATACAACTAACACACCCAAAAACTATCTCACAAACTATTACAAGAAAACTAAGAGAGAGAGTATTTTTCACTAAAATCACAATTGAAACTTGCAATAAATATAGGTAATCGTTACATTCAATTCTGCAATTTAGTAGTTAATTACTATAGAAAGTTGTTTACAGAAGAAGATAGGATAAAGGAAGGACAAAGAAAGAAGTTGTGGGAAGGACAAAGAAAGAAGTTGTCTTCTATTATTCATGAATTTGTTGTAAAGAAGAAAGAATGTGGGGAGAATATTTTTCTGTAAATACCACTTTTCACAAATAATACAACAACCTATTTATAGGCTGTAATGAAAGGCACACTGAATCTAAACAACAATAAATGAGTTTAAAGATATCTATCATATCCTAATTTAATCATATCCTAATCATATCTTATTTTATCCTAATCTATCTATTATTTGAATTTTAAACATAATATATACAACTCTCAACACTTCCTCTCAATTTGGTGCACAAATGCCCCACATGCCCAACTTGTCAACTGAGTTGTAGAAGATTTTAATCGATATAGCTTTGGTCAGCACATCAGCCAGTTGATCTTTTGACTTTGACGAATGGAAGCCGTATCATCTTGTCCTCAAGATTCTGTTTTATGAAGTGTTGATCCATTTCAATGTACTTGGTGCGATCATGTTGGATTGGATTATGACTGGTATCGATTGCTGCTTTATTATCATAGAACAAATTCATTTATGAATTAGGAGAGAAACCGATATCGGTCAACCTCTTAAGGCATAGAAGTTCACATACAACCTTAGCCATTCTTCTAAAATTAGCCTCTGCACTAGACAATGCCACTATCTTTTGTCGCTTACTCCTCCAAGTAACAATATTGCCACCAACAAAAGTAAAGTAGCCTGATGTCGATTTTCTATTAGTAGCATCTCTGGCCAAATCAGCATCAGCGTGACCATCTATATTGAGATGGTTGTTCTTAGAAAATAGAAGACCTTTTTCAGGAAATCTTTCAAATATCGAAGAATCCTCATTACAGCCTCCATATGCTGATTACTAGGAGAATGCATGAATCGACTGACTACACTAACAGCATAGGCAATGTCAGGGTGAGTGTGAAACAAATAGATCAACTTATCGACTAACCTTTGGTATCTTTCTTCATCAATTGGCTTCTGATCCGAATATACACCAAGCCTGTGGTTCTGAATGATCAGTGTATCAACTGATTTATAATCTATTAGTATAATTTTAGTTAAGAGATCGAGCACATATTTTTGTTGAGATAGAAATATACCTTGGGTTGATCTTGTCACCTCAATCTCTAAAAAATACTTAAGATTTTTCAAGTTCTTCATCTCGAACTTTGCTACCAGTCAATATTGCAGACTAGAGATCTCTTTATCATCATTACCTATGACAATCATGTCATTAACATAGATTATCATAGCTTTTAACTTTCCACGACAATGCTTTAGGAACAAAGTATGGTCTTTATTACTCTGTCGATACTCATATTTCTTCATGACCAAAGTAAATCAACCAAACCAAGCTTGCGGTGACTGCTTCAATCCATAAAAAGCCTTTTGCAACTTATATACGACATTTTCAATTGAAACAGCATACCTTGGTGGAATGCTCATGTACATTTCTTTAAAATCACAGTGTAAAAAGGTGTTCTTTACGTCAAACTAATGTAATTGTTAGTCTAGATTGGCTGCAAGAGATCATAAGACCCTGAATGTATCTAACCTTGCCATCGGTGAGAAAGTTTCTTGATAATTGATACTATATGTCTGTGTATACCCTTTTGCTGTAAGTCGCGCCTTATACCGATCAATTGAGCATTAGCTTTGTACTTGATTGTGAATACCCATTTGAATCTCACTGTTTTCTTTCTTTCTGGCAATGGACTAAAGCCCAGGTGTCATTCCTTTACAATGGTGACATTTCATCTTTGATGGCCTGAGTCTAATTTGAATCGGCAATGGCAACATGCACACCATTTAAAATATCAACTGATGAAACATTGTGTACAAAGACCTCTAAAAGTTTAGATAATTAATGAGTTAAAACATAATTGACAATGAGATACTTGGATCATTTGACATAGGCTTTTGGAGAATAGTGATTTGGAGGCTTGCCACTATTGGACTTGTCAAGCGGTACATATGTACTAGTAGTATCCAAATCGATAGTAGAAGTATCATAAGTACTTACCTGAGGAGCATTCTCAAGAGACTGATGGTCAAGTACTGGGGAGGAAGGGATTACATCAGCAACATCAAGAGACATATCTGTAACAACATCATCAGGAATATTAGTTGATGAAGAATCAGATTTACCACAATCGACAAGTAAATCAATAGAATTGGCAGCAATCGGTACATCACTCTCGACCTCATCAGTACTTGGACTTGATGACCATGCCAATCTCTGCCAAGTTTGTACTTCCTTATTCGTTATCCCCCCTTGAAGTGAAGAGTTAGATGCCGAAGGGAAAAATGTCTCTGATTCCAAGAACCTAACATCCATTATTTCATACATCTTATGAGTGATTGGATCATAACACCGATAACTCTTTTTATGCACAACATACCCTAGGAAGACACAGCGAATAGCACAAATAACTCTCACAGCATATTTCGTTGGTTTTTGTGCAAATGTGGAAATGACAAACAGCCAAATACCCTTGCTGAAATTATTAGCACAGATGGTAAAGTGAAGTGTTAAGCTACAACCTGTAGTGATTTTTGAAAGTTCGCTACTTTTGAAGGTAATCAATTCAACAAGTAGACTATTGTTGTGACTGCATCAGGCTAATATTGATGTGGAACGTTTGCATTAATAAAAAATAATCTAGCTGTTTCCAACATGTGTCAATTCTTCCTCTCAGCCACTCCATTTTGCTGTGGAGTTTGACTACACGTCATCTTATGTATGAGACCATTCGTATTGAAAAACTCCTGTAGTGATTGATTATTATATTCAACACCATTATCAGACCAAAGAATCTTGACTGTAGTTGAAAACTGTGCTTGAATCATCAAAAAGAATGATTTAAAAACATTTGATACTTCATTCTTCTATTTCGACAGGTTCACCCATGTCATTCGAGTACAATCATCAATAAAAGTAATTAACCAATGAATACCGGTAGATGAAGTTATCGGTGATGGTCCTAAAACATCAGAATCTACCAAGGCAAAAGGAGTATTGCATTTATTCGGATTGATAGAATAAGGAGCTCTATAACTTTTAACCAAAATACAGGTCTTACATTTCAAATTGGCAACATTGATGAACATGTCTGGAAACAGATGCTTCATGTATCCAAACGATAGATGCCCAAGTTATTAATGCCATAATTGAATGTCTTGCCCTTTGATGTTATCAGTACTTCTTATCTGATTTGCTCTACCCGAACTAAAATCGTTCATGTAATATAAATCTCTCCTCCTAGTACCATGACCAATGATCTCCTTGGTGAGAATATCCTAAAGAAAAACAAAAGTTGGATACATTAGTGCTACACAATTAAAATCAGCTATTATTTGACTCACAGATAGTAGCTTATTTGATAGAAAGGGTATTAATAAAGTATTAGGCAGAGAAAGAGATGAAGATAGAATGACAGTTTTAGCTCCTATAACTGGATATTGAATACTATTGGTATTAGAGATCATCGACCGTCTCGGTTGAGCGATACATGAGAAGTCATCTAGATCAAAGGTCATATGATCGGTAACTCTTGAGTCGATAATCCAATCACTATTACGTCGATTAGGGCTACAATTATCTTGATGTTGATTGGCCTTTTTTTTATATCAGCAGGATAGGCAAAAGGTACTTATGTGACATTGAGAGCTGCAACTGATGTTGTCGATTTAGCAGCTGCAGTGGTAACTCTTCTAGAGCTTTCAATTTGATTGATCACATTCAATCGACCACCTTATTGATTTTGTCTTTTCTGCTCCTTTCATCATGTTGGATACCTATGCAGTTTGAAATACGTACCACATGTCTACCCCTTCTTATTACAATGAGTATAGTTTTCCCCTGATTTTGTGGTAACATAATCAGCCCACCTTTTACTCTTTTTGATGCCATAACAGAGCCGATTATGTTGTCTCCCCTGTCAGCATCACTAATTGCCTACTATCTTCTCGTCGAACATTGGCATATGCTTCTTCCACTATTAGGAACAGCTTCATTGGCAGCACGTCACTGCGAATTATATCCAGTCGATCATCTAATCTATCAAGAAAAATGTATACCCTCTCTTCCTGTACAAGAGAGTTATACCTGCTGATATCGACAGCACATTCCATTGGACTTGGTCGGCGAAAATCAATTTCTTTCCACAAGCCTTGCAAGTCGTCGTAATATTTCTCGATCGGCCCTCCAGTTTGTCTCATCCTTGTCACCTTTCACCATAGATCATATAGTTGGGATGTATTAGCCCCATCAAAATAGGTGGCAATAGCATCCCATACCGATTTATAGGGGTGGCAACGGGTCGGGTTGGTGGGTTGGCGGGTCGGGTTGAGACCCAAATATAACAGCCAACTTGTCAACCCGAACCCGACCCGCCAACCCGCCAAGCCAAAAATAACCAACCTGAACATGACCCGAATCAGGTTGGCGGGTCGACCCGCCGACCCGAAAAAAAAAAAAGAGGAAGAAGAATAAGAAAAAAAGAGCAAAGAAAAGAGATTAAAACACATACAAAAAAAATGATCAAACACATTTTTTGCACAATTAATATTAAAGATACTTATTAACATACACTTAACTCCTCTTACAATTTACTTTTCATAAATCTAGGTAAAATTCTTACTTTTTCTTACAATTTACTTGATTAATTATCCAATGAGTGAAATTTGTTATGTTTGAATGTGAATGGATGAAACAAAGTTACAAAATGTTAGAGTTTTTTATTTTTTATTTTTATTTTTATTTTTATTTTATTTTATTTTTTTCGGGTTCGCGGGTCGACCCGAACCCGACTCAGGTCGATCCGAACCCGACTTGTTTTTTTATCAGGTTAGTCGGGTCCAACCCGCCAACCCGCAAACCCAAAAACCCCCAACCCAAACCTGCTATTTTCGTGTTAGGTTCGTGTTGGGTTTTTGAGTTGTGTCAGAAATTGCCACCCCTACTGATTTAGTAGTGGGAAAGCGGATAAAGTTGCCACTTAAGGATGGATTGATGCTGTTTATTAACCATCCCTTCACAATAGAATCTTCAGGCCGCCACTGTTAGTATGTTGGATCTGTCGATGAAGGTTGAAGAAGTTCACCATTAATATATCCCAACTTGTCTTTACCTGAGATATACATTTCGACAACTTGAGACTAGAATGCATAGTTGATATCAACTTGATGCCAATCTAAGCCATGGAGGAATCATTACTCGGTGTAAGCTTCTGACATCTATTCAAGACTTCCATCCTCTTTGTGACCAAATTTTCAAGAACTATGTCAGCTTGTCTTCTTCGACCTTGCATAAGTTCGGACGATTCCGCCATGGTTCTTTTTCAGATTATATCAGCGTAATTTTAAACAGAGTTTCCTAAAATCTCTACTCTGATACCATGTAAAGAAGAAAGAATGTGGGGAAAATATTTTTCTGTATATTCCACTCTCCACAAATAATACAACAACCTATTTATAGGCTAATACAATGAAAGTTACATCGAATCTACACAACAATAAATGAGTATAAATATTGTCTATCATATCCTAATCTAATTATATTCTAATCATATCTTATCTTATCCTAATCTATCTATTATTTGAATTTTAAATATAATATTTACAAGTCTCAACATTTTTTCTCAGGAACAAGGTAGAGATTTCGACAAGGAAGTAATAGAATAAGAAATTAAAGATGCATTACTCTCTATGAAAACGGGAAAAGCTTTAAAGCCAGACGGTTTTGGAAATTTTTATCAAAAATTGGAAAGCAGTAAGGAATTATTTTATACAAGCTACACTATTTTGCTTTTCTGAGCATGTGTACTTTCCCCTTAATAGTACTATAATTTCTCTAATTCATCCAACAACTACGAGGGGGAATAGATCAATATCTTCTTGCAACAAACAAATGTTATTCAAAAATTTTGACTGAAAGATTGAAAAAGATCTTGCCTATTTTGATTGATTAGAGAGAAAATTCACTTTTAAAGGGGAAAACCATTACAGATGACACATTGCTTGTAAGAGGTACCAAAAAACAGGTGAAAAAACTAGATGTGTTCTAGAGGTACACTTGATAAAGCCATATGATAGAGTAAGATGGAGTTTTATTTTTACAGTGATGCAACAAATGAAATTCCCTACAAGTTTTATCAATTGAATCGAAAATGGAGTTTGCGCAGCTCAATTCTCACTTAATCTGAATGGAGCTTCAGTGGGATATTTTGCAAATGAAAGGGGCTTAAACAAGGTGACCTTATATCCCCTTTTTTTACTGGATATGAAGGAATTTACACAATTGTTTGATCACAAAATTTAGAAGGAAAGTTGTGAATATCATCTAAAGTGAAGAGAGCTATATATCACGCACATAATTTTTGCCGATAACCTTTTCCTTATGTTCGCAGTTAATATTAAGAATGCCGTGATAATGAATTTAGTGTTCAATGAATTTGGAGAGCCTTACGGACTAACACGAAACTTGGCAAAAAATGAAATTGTTTTTGTAGGTGCAGGCCGTCAACTTAAAAAAGAAATTTGTGCGGTATTGGGGATCCACAGAAAGAATCACTATCTCTTAAATATCTTACTGTACCATCCATCAATACTAGACTCAGGCAAGTTGATTGTCAAGTCATTATTGACAAAATCAAAATAAGGGTCCAAGTTTGGAGTTCTAAAACTCTGTCATATGGAGGCAGATTACAATTAGTAAAGTCAGTTTTGGTTAGTTTACAGAAATGTTGGAGCTGTATGTTTTTATTACCCAAAAAGTTAAAAAAGATATTGAACAACTCTTATCAACATTCTTATGGATTTGAAGTGAAAGGACTACAGATGTGGAAGTAAAATGGAAGGATGTTTGTATATTTGTTCAGGGAGGTCTGGGATTGCACTTATGGAATAAAGTAATGCTGATTAGGCATATTTGGAATATCTTTCAGAAAAAAGACTCTATGAAGCTTAAAAGTAAATCCTTTTGGTCAATTCCAATTCCTAATTATTGTTCATGGTTTTGGAGAAAAATACTTCAGTTGAAAAATTTAGTGATAAATCATAATGGAGCCATAGTTGGAAATGGACATATTATTCAATTTTGGTAGGATAACTGGACCTTTGATAGCATACCATGGAATGGATATAGTGTTTGAATTCAGCAACTCTATTAATGCAAGATTGGATGCTATTGTTAATGCAGGAGAACGGAAATGGCCACAAGGCAGGAGGAGATCAAATCTGGTTGAAGATATGATTATGAACATCTCTCAAATTTGTAAACCTTTGCCACTATAAAAGGATACTTTCAGTCGATTTAAGATGAATCAAGAACATCCGCCACTAGGTCAGCTTAGAAGCTATTAAAGAATAGCTCAGCAATTGTCCCTGGCCAAAATTGATTTGGTTCAAAAAACACATACCAAGGCAAGCTTTATTGTGTGGTTAGTTTTTAAGATTAGGCTGGCTACTAAAGACAGATTGATCAAAATGGGAAATTATGGTGGATAATTGCTGTTCTCTCTGTACTGCTGAAGAAGAATTAGTAGCACATATTTTGTTAAGTGAAACTATGCTTCTTACGTTTGGGGAAGTGTTTAGAGTTATTGCTTAATATTTGAAGAAGTGTATGGATGGAAAAAAAGGACTAAAATGGTGGATGCAAAACACAGAGGCAGAAGATTTTATCATCTCAGAAACGGGGTTATTGATTTAAGGGGGCAAACAGCACATCACAAGTTCTAGTTAGGATAAGTTGATGCTATTAATTTAAAGGGGTAAAAATGGAGGTAGATTGAGCCAGCGAGGCCAAATTTGAAATGACAAAACAACCTCATTTTGGTGTGAAAAGTAATTATACCACGTTTCAAGAGAGTTATCATGATTTATCAAAGTTATACATTTTAACGCTTCAAGAGAGTTACTATGATTCATCAAAGTTATACATTTTAACTAACCTGTTACGTAGATTTCAAATTATTTTAAATGACAAGGCCCAACTTGTGATGTCCGGATCCATGCCTGCTGATCATATGGTTCAACAAATAATTAACAATGTGAAGCATATTGTAGCGAGTTTGAGAAAGGTGAAGCAGACGAGGGGAAACTGGGAATTTGGATTGAAATGGAATTTTAGTCAGCAGATTTTCTGTAATAATTAGCTTGCTATGTTGAAAATATGAAACTCTTGTAATAGAATTAAGATAGAATTTTGTATTGTGCAAAAGTTTCTGCCTGTGGCTACTTTTGCTGAATATAAATAAAACATAAAAATTTACCTAAAAGGCCAAAAAAGAAAAAGAGATAAGAAAAAACCCTCTTAGCGGCCTGCTTTCTCTACTTCTTTATATATATATATATTTTTTTGGGGGGGGGGGGGGGGGGGGAAGTGGTTATTACCCAAATGGCTAAATGTATATGAGCATTAGTTCCTAAAAAACCCTCTCACTTTAATTTCTGAAATTCATACCACGAAAGTTTCATTCCATTCTTCTACTACTTCTAGAAACAGCGATTTCTTATATACTTCCTTCCAGATCAAAGATCATCCATATGCAAATTGACTTCAAGAATATTCCATTCACAATTATAAAATAATAGTTAAGTTAGCATAACATAAATAGCCCAAAACCAATAAATTAGGCATTCAAGTTTGAAGAAAGACACAGTGAAGTTAAGTCTATACTGGTTTACTTTTTTGGTTCAATTTAATAAAAAATTTAGTGAACATGCCCAAAAAAACCCCACTATTCCAATGTTGATTATAGAATGAAAAGAGCACTTGCATGCAATTCAACATTTTCATTGCCATGGATCAAATATATCTTTCATATTTCAATTGTCACTTACTCAACATACAAATTTTCCCGTAAATTAATTTTTCTACAATTCCATCTTTTTTAATGTCATCAAGCTATAATCTCATCTACTTTACGCTGTCTAAACTTGACTTCTGCTCTCCCGCTGCTCTCTACGCTAACAACATCGCAGCATTCGGCTCTATGAACCTGCAAGAAGAATAAATAAAACATACGTCAGAATAATAATGTTAACAAAATCATTTCAATTATTTGCAGAATAATTTATTTATTGTGGAGATACTTTTGATTTACATATTTTTGCACCTTGTTTCAGTGATCTTTTTCAACTGAAAGGAAATAAATGAGTTAAATATATGCCAATAGCTTACCAATATACACATACACATACATACAGACATACGTATATACATACATATATATGTATATGTTTATATATAGACATATGTATATAGACATATACATATATCTATATACATATACATATACACACACACACACATATACATATATATATAGATATACATAAATATGTATATCTATGTACGTACATATAGATATACATATACATACATACATACATACATGTATCCCCCTCATGTCAACTACGGAAAACAAGAGTTTTATTTTTGGTCTTTTAGAGAAGCAAATGCTGTTGCAAATGCTTTAGTTGACTTAGCAAGTGTAGAAAGAATTAATAAGCACTTTGTTTTTAATGAGCTTCCAAAGCATGTAATAGGTTTAGTCTTGCTTGATGGTTAGCATATGCCGTACATTCGATACATGTAAAAAAGTAGTTTTTATTTTCAATTTTCATCTCATGTACTTAATAAGTGAGGTACGGTTTTATGTCCCCCTCATCTTCTTAATTTTAATAAAATTAAGGAGTGGTGCCCTATCCCATGTAGGGGGATATATATATATATATATATAGATAGATAGACACACATGTATGTATGTATGTATGCCTTTACACTAGAATTCATATTGGCCAATTATCTTTCTGTCTTCTCTCATTCACTCCAATCAAAGTTACTAAATAAATCTTTCCATTGTTTAATAGATGACTTCAAGTTGGTGATGAACAAAACTAAGGAGTGCACGTCTTGGTAAAAAATATAATAAACCAAGAAAATATATGTATAAATCAGCGAATACTATAATTGTATCCAAAGTCAAATCAAAGTTATATAGACTTATATTAAAAGTAAAATATGTGTAAATATTGTGTCATAGAAAATTAATCTTAGCAGGCGCCACTAACCATGGCTGTGCAATTATCTGGTCAGCCGTAATTGAAATAGGAGTTACCAAATGATTAATTTCATCAAAAAAACTCTATTATATTACTTCTCAATAAATAGCAGTTACCAATATGAGAAATCTTGAAAAAGATAAAAGAAATCAATAAATATATATAAAGCTGACCTCGGGGCGCTTGGTTGTTGGTGAGAAAACGTGAATTTTGGAGACAAAATCCGCAGAATGGTTGCCACTTGCAGCACAAGCAGGTAAATTACGAGGTGCTGATTTTGAATAAATGGTGAGAATTTCGTTGTTCGATGTTTTCTCTATTGATTCAAAGAAAAAACGTGAGGAGCTTCACAAGGATCGCCAAAGGGGCTTCTGGTGTTAAACATGAAAAGTGGCGGCCTCTCATTACCCGAACCCTCCTCGGAAACGTTTTCATGGGGTTCGTCAGCCAACTTCTTGCCATCACTTTTTCATAGACATGAGCTGAGTAACCCCATGAAACCGAAAATGACCAGTTCTTTTCCCTGTGGTGGCAAATGGTTTGTTGAAATAGACGCGACTGATCAACGTTTCCTGCTTTCATTAGATGCTGTGCTGCTTAGACCCTATTCATTTTAGGGAATATTGGATCTAACACATCCCAGTGGTGAATAGATAAAATTAACTCTTTCAGGTGGGAAGAAACCTGAATGATCACCTCGTAAATCATTCTGCAATAAAATATTAATTAGCAAAAAAGAAAGTTATTACTTTTACTTGTCGTGACAATTAGTATTGGCAAACTAAAACAAATTTTGCTAATGAGTTCAATAAAAACTACTTAATTGTTCCCGGGTTCCAAAATGGTATTAGAGTCGTGGCTGAGAGAGAGAGAGAGAGAGAGAGAGAGAGAGAGAGAGAGAGAGAGAGATTGTTAAAAGGCATTTCTTATTAATTTTTCTTGTTACTGATAATTTACAGAGGAAAAAAATAACATATTTATTCTCCTAAAATTTGCTTTGGAGTGAAAATTTACACCTAAAAAAAAAAAGTTTGACAAGCAACCGATTTCAATGCACGTAGCACGTAGAAATGATAAGTTAGCAGACAATATTTTAAAAATCGGATTGGTTAGTGAATCGGAAGGTGGTCTACGGTTGAACCAGAGTTCAATATATTTTCTCTTTTTTAATTTAATTGGATTTATAATATAACAACAAATATTAGATAAACCCCACCCTGTTGAACTAGTTAATCCATTAATTATTTGAATATGTTCAAATATACAAGTTAATGAATTTATTATATTTGGTAAAAATTTTATAAAATAATATATGTCTATAGCAGTTCAATTAATGAAGAAAATGGCATTACAAGTATAAAACATATAATAACTATAAAAAGCAAGTATATCGAAAAAATACGGATAAAATAAATACTTTCAAATTCACCACTAAAGTACATTATTATATTTTTAAATATTTTAAATTGTAGTTTTGAACATTCTAAATTATTAAATCATATTTGTTGCTTGTTTTCACAAATCTCTACTCTTTTAATACCATGAAGACTTACTTTTCAATGTAAAATTTAAATTTATTTTTTATACCAAATAATGCAATTAATTTTGTATATAGCCCACTTCGAATAAATGTAATTTTTTAAAATAAATTTTTTTTCTTTTGCCCTATTTTTTAAGGTAAGTTCGCATACTCAAATGATTTTTGAATTTCAATTTTATTATCTTACTATTAGTTTAGATCTATTTAGTTTTTTAATTTTTTAGCTTCTTACTTTTTTTTTTTTTATCAATACCTAATGAGAGTAATGTCTAACAACTTTGTATCAATCAAGAATTTGATTTAGAATTTCTCAAAAGAGCCAAAACTTTATTTAAATTGGTTCTCATATTTTAACTTTAGACGTATTCTCTCTAAATAAATTTAACTCTTAACGTATTGGACCATTGAGTGAGTCATTTTGGACTCTATACAATAGTCTTAAAAATAAAACTAACAAGTAAATCTATTTGTTAATTTAATCAATTCTGTTCAATTCACACATTTTCTTTTATTATATCAAGAAAAGGTGGATCTGTGATAATATAATATTTAAAATCAATATATTGCATAGAAAAATATGATTTTAATAATCTAAACTGATTTTTGATTTTTTTAATACAAGAAATAACTTTCTATCCACTTACTTTCAAGATGCCATACGTGCTTATCATTGAATAATGATTAATCATAATTGAAAATTTTAAACAAATGACTCACAAAAATACCAGTACGAACCTTCAATTAGGAGAATGTTTTAGGCATAAATAAATAATTAAACAATTTAGATAAAAGAACTAATCTTAGTAGGAGATATTTTGGTAAAAATAAATCTAAGATTTCTTTAATGTAATGAATTCGAATGCCAAGATAAAATGGTAAGAATCAATTAATGTCATTAAACATAATTAATAAAGGAAACGAAGAACCTTTAAAAAGTAAGAATCAATTAAATTCATTAAACATGATCAATGAAAATAAAGAAACTAAAAAAATTAATAATGAGGTAATTTTATCAATCATGATTGATAAAGGAAATAAAAAAACTAAAAATGTAACAATCGATTAATTTTATTAAAATGATTAAAGGAAAACTTAAAAAAGAACAAATAAAACGATTTGTAATATGAGAACAACAATAAGGAGGTTGGCTGGATGGTTGACATGTTGAAAGATTGAATGGAAGTCGAGACCTCCCACTTGAGCTGAAGAGAAATTTTTTTTGAAAAGCTTAAGTTCGAAAAATTGGCGGCTAAACGGTTTGGTGGTCTGACCTGGTTCGCATGATTGGACCGGTTCTGGAAGGTTTTTGAGGGGTATAGTGTTTTATATAGAATCGCATCGGAGGCATGACCGTTATACAGTTTAACCAGTCGAATCGGCCGATCTGATCCAGGTTTAAAAACATTGGTAGCAGAAGAAAATTTTATATCCATGGACAATCAATTTCAAGAATTAGGGGAAATTTTAACTAGACAATTTAACTGATGTACACCTTTATGTGGAGTTAAATTAACTCCAATATCAGCTAAACTGTACATGGTCATTAGATCAGCCAAATGGTTTGAATATGTCCTGAGGCAAATATCCATAACTCTCACCAGTGCTTTGGCCAAGGGATAACTCAAAATGATCTCACCTCCACCAAGTGCCTAGTTGAAATTGAACCAGTAATTTAACAAAAACAAATTTGGATGGATACACTATCATGGTGAAGGCATCTCGCAGCAGACTAGCCTGTCATCACCATTCACATCCTATCACAGTGTTCCGTTCCCGAGTTCGCCTAACTATTTTCTCTTTTTCAAGTCATACACTATTCCAGTTACTACAACTGTCATCTCAACCTTGCCTATTCATTTTTTATACTTTAATTCAAAGGTCAAGGATAATACTCAGCAATCTCAAGATGAAAATCAAGTTGCACTACCATGAACTAATAGAATTCGTACGCCCTTAGAGTGTGGCACTCATAAAAGATTGGGAGAACATTAGTGGTTTATCATTTCTAATTATTATATCTTTTTTACATATAGTCTATCTATCTAATTTTTTATATTATTATTTCTCATGCATTTTGCTTTTTATTGTGCTTAACATATTTAACATAATCTACACTAATATAACCTAAATCCTAAACCCTAACCCATACCCCCTAATACATCCTAAAAGTCTAACACACTTTTAATATCCGAAACCTAAGCCAAAAACAAAAACTAAATCCTAATATATCTTAATATACCCTAATTCCTAAACTCTACACTTTAACAAATTAACAAAAAACGAGAAGCAAAAAAAAAAAAAAAAAGCAAAATTAAAGGTTAAGTTTTACCAACCCTAAATCCCATCCCTAACCCTATATTCTAGTTATACTAAACCCTTACATACATTTAATATCCAAAAAATAACCAAACAAAAAAAAAATCTTACTTGTAAAAAAAAAAAAATAAATAAAATAAATAACAAAACTGAGAATATAAAAATACTAAATTATGGTTTTGGAAAAAATATAGGGTTAAATGCCCAAAAAAAAAAAGGAAAATGGTTATTTGAGGAAAAAACTAGTGTTAAGTTTCAAAAAAATGAAAAAGAAAAATGCCAAAAAATGCCCATTCATTGAATGCACAATTAATAATCGCATTCAACGAATGTGTATTTTTACTAAAAAAGCAAAGCTCGCACAATGTGCGCCCTCTTGCTGTTAGGATAAAAAAAAAAAAAAAAAAGCATGTTTGTGCATTGCGCGGACGTTTTTTTTTTAAAAAAAGAAAAAAGAGAGAGAGACAAGCACATTTGCTGAATGCACACAAGAATAAAGTGCATTCAGTGAATGTGCAAGTCCCCCCTCCCATATGTCAGGAACTTTTTCTCAAATCACCCCTTTAAGCAGTTACTTGGAGCATCTTTTGTTAAGTGAAACAATGCTTCTTAAGTTTGGGGAAGGATTTAGAGTTATTGCTTAATGTATGAAAAAGTGCATGGATGGCAAGAGAAGTTAAAATGGCGGATGCAAAACACGGGCAGAAGATTTCATCATCTCAGAAAGGAAGACTGCTCTTAGTGTGGCTATATATCAGTTATGGAAGGAAAGAACCAAAGCCAGTTTTGTGGAAAAATTATGCCTGCGGATCTTATAGTTCAACAAATAGTCAACCGTGTGAGGTATATTGTAGCGAGTTTGAGAAAGGTGGAGCAGACAAGGGAAAACTGGGAATTTGGATTAAAATGGAATTTTAGTCAGCAGATTTTCTGTACTAATTAGCTTGCTATGTTGAAGCTATGAAACAGTTGTAAGAGGATCAAGATAGAATCTTGTATTTTGCAAAAGTTTCTGCTTGTGACTACTTTGCTGAATATAAATAAAATCATATAAAGTCTACCTAAAGGGGGAAAAAAAAAAGAAAAACAATAAGACGAAAATCATCTCAGTGGCCTGTTTTCTCTACTTGTTTTATAAAAGTGGGTTTTTTTTGGATTACCCAAAATAGCTATTAGATATTTAAGCATTACTTTCCAAAATATTCTTTCCCACACTTTAATTTCTGAAATTCATACCCAGAAAGTTTCTTTCCATTCATGTTTTGCTTCTAGAAACAGCAATTTCTTTTGAAGTTCGTTCAAAGATCATCCATGTGCAAATTTACTTCAAGAATATTCCATTCGCAATAATAAAAAAATAGTTAAGTTAGTATAACGTAAATAGCCCAAAACCAATAAATTAGGCATTCAAATTTGAAGAAACGGCATAGTGAAGTTAAGTCTAGACCTATGTTTTTAAACTCAAATCAAATCGGCCAGTCGGATCAAGAACTAGCCAGGTATTCGGTTCAAATAATTTAAAAAAACTGACTTTGAAAAAAATGGGTCAAATTGATAAAAAACCAGAATCAGTTTGACTTTGATAAAAACAAATTTTTTTAATGTTTTTTGATAGTTATGAATTTTTGGGACTCATTGACCCTTTTTAACTCTTGAATAACAACTAAAATTAAACAAAAAGAAAAAAATTAATAGGTATATATAATATATATACCTATGTATACACACACATGACGTATTTATAATGTTATCCGGTTCAACCGTCGGTCAAACCCATTAACTCTTGACTCGGCCGAGTCAATGCTTGATCTGAGTTTAAAAACATAAGTCTATACTCGTTTACTTTTTGCATTCAATTTAACAAAAACTTTAGTGAACATGCCCCAAAAAAAAAAAAAAAAAAACCCACTATTCTATTGCTGATTATAAAAATTAAAAAAGCACTTGCATGTAATTCAACATTTTCATTGCCATGGATCAATTAAATCTTTCATATCGTCACTCACTCGATATACAGATTTTCCTGTAAATTAATTTTTCTACAATTTCATATTTTAAAATGTCATCAAGCTATAATCTCATCTACTTTGCACTCTCTAAACTTGACTTCTGCTTTCCCACTGCTCTTTACGCTAACAACATCGCAGCATTCGGCTCTATGAACCTGCAAAAACAATAAATAAAACATAGTCAGAAAAATAATATTAAACAAAATCAATTCAATTATTTGCTAAATAATTTATTTATTGCGGAGATACTTTTCATTTACATATTTTTGCACCTTTTTCAGTATTAATTTCAACTGAAAGGATGATGGATGAGTTAAATGTATGCCAATGGTTATATATACATACATATATATATATATATATATATATATATCGCCTAATCATCTTTCTGTCTTCTCTCATTCATTCCACTCAAACTTACTAAATAAATCTGTCTATTGTTTAATAGATGACTTCAAGTTGGTGATGAACACTACTATGGAGTGCACGTCTTGGCAAAATATATAATAAACCAAGAAAATATATGTATAAATCAGCAAATATTATAATTGTATCCAAAGTCAAATCAGAGTTATATAAACTTATATTAAAAGTAAAACACGTGCAAATATTGCGGCGTAGAAAATTAATCTTGGCAGGCGCCACGAACGATGGCTATGCAATTATCTGGTCAACCGTAATTGAAATAGTTGTTACCAAATGATTAATTTCATCATAAAACTCTATTATATTACTTCTCAATAAATGACAGTTACCAATATGAGAAATCTTCAAAAAGATAAAAGAAATCAGTAAATATAAATAAAGCTAACCTCGGGGCGCTTGGTTGTTGGTGAGAAAACGTGAATTTTGGAGACAAATTCAGCAGAATGGTTGCCACTTGCAGCACAAGCAGGTAAATTACGAGGTGCCGATCTTGAATAAATGGTGAGAATTTCGTTGTTTGACGTTCTCTTTATTGATTCAAATAAAAAAACGTGAGGAGCTTCACAAGGATCGCCAAAGGGTCTTCTTGTGTTAAACATGAAAAGTGGTGGCCTCTTATTGCCCGACCATCCTCGGAACGTTTCAATGGGGTTCGTCAGCCAACTTCTTGCCATCACTTTTTCATAGATATGAGCTGAGTAACCCCACGAAACCGAAAATGACCAATTCTTTTCCCTATGGTGGCAAATGGTTTGTTGAAATAGACGCGACTGATCAACATTTCCTGCTTTCATTAGATGCTGTGCTGCTTGGAACCTATTCATTTTAGGGAATATCGGATCTAACACATCCCAGTGGTGAATAGACAAAATTAACTCTTTCGGATGGGATGATAAGAAACCTGAATAATCTCCTCGTAAATCATTCTGGAATAAAATATTGATTAGTTAAAAAGAAAGTAATTATTTTTACGTAATTATTTTTACTTCTTGTGGCATTTAATATTGGCAAACTAAAACAAATTTTGCTAATGAGTTCAATAAAAACTACTTAATTGCTCCCGGGTTCCGAAATGGTATTAGAGTCGTGGCTTAGAGAGAGAGAGAGAGAGAGAGAGAGTGTGTGTGTGTGTGTTAAAAGGCATTTCTTGTTAACTTTTGTTTTTTGTAACGGGCAATTTACAAGAGAAAAAAGAAATAACATATATTTTTCTCCTGAAATTTGCTTTGGGGTGAAAATTTGCACCTAAAAAAGAAGGTTTGACGGGGAACCGAAATCAATGCACTTAGCACGTAGAAATGATAAGGTAGCAGAAGAAAGTTGTATATCCATTGGCAATCCATTTCAAAAACTGGATGAAATTTTAGCTGGAGAATTTACCTGATGTACACCTTTATGAGGAGTTAAATTAACTCCAATATCCGATAAACAGGTCATGGTCATTAGATCAGCCGAAAGGTTTGAATATGTCCTGAGGCAACGATCCATATCTCTCACAAGTGCTTTGGCCAAGGGATAACTCAAAATGATCCCACCTCCACCAAATGCCTGGTTAAAACTGAACCAGTAATTTGACAAAACAAATTCAGATGGATACCCAATGTAGTAGTACTTCGTATGATCGTACTTGGAAAGAACATCAATCAGATTATCCACAAAAAACATGGTATCGTCATCCCCCATGATTATCCACCTGATACCTTCATGTTCCTCGCGAAACAGCTCCAAAATCCCATGTACCATTCGAGGCATAAGAGCACTTCTCGGCCTGATTTCTCTAATCAGTTGGCTGAGATCGTCATTGATTCTATACTGTGGAGATTTAGGAGACCAAGGAAGAAGATCACCTGTCGGAGCTCTATCAAGATAGACATAACCCCTTGTTTTGTTTGGTCTCCACCAAGCCTCGATATAAGCCTTTCTGAAATGGTAGGTTTTTTCTGAACCTTGGAGACCAAAAGCCAGGTGACTAACATTTGTGGGGTAGTCATCAGGGGAGAACGCTGGCTGTGTAGATGAAGGCCTTACTTTCCAAGTCGAGAAAAGCCCTGAAGCAGTACAACTCGGATTATTGAAAAAAACAACAAAAATCCCAAAGATCACTAAACTAGAAATCGCTAATAATTTGCAGAGGTTTCTGAGTACGAATATTTCTGACCAAGAATACATCTTTTCTTTGTACTCTACAACATTCGTCTCCATTTTTGATGCCATTTGGAACAATTCAATAGAGGAGAGGAGTATCAGATTAGAAGAAAAATCTAAGGAACCATATATGAAAATTGGAAGATTGTGGCCGCTGAATATAGGAGTATATAAGATTTTGCTCTGGCGAGTTAAGTTGTTTGGCCTCTTGTTTTTCCAGGTAAGACTTTTATGGACGTGTGCAGCAGCCGATTCAATATATATTGTGCGTGGTCAAAGCCGTATATGGAAAGTAACTATAAAATCCAGATTGATGTAATTAATACTATTCAATTCACTAATTCAATCTCTGTGAGTAATAGAAGTATACAAACTGATTTTTACGTGTGGAAGGAACGAAAGTATTAATTTAGAATTTTGTTGTTATTATGGTAGTCTTATATTGTAGTTCCCCAAAATTTGATTATATCCTTGCGCAATAACGGATCTGTGGATACTTTCAGAGCATTTAAATATTGTTTCATTGCATTCCAAGGAAAGGTACAGATTATATGGACATTTCAAATGTTTGACTTGCATTAATCTATTGGTATAGAAGGTCACTTAAACAAACCTTCTACTCAATCGCATATGACACCGAGGTTGCCCAACCAGTACTACATGTGAGGCCACTGTATAGCCGCACAATGTTTTAGCTCTTGAGAAGTAACAAATACTAAAGCAACATGAATATTTCTAATAGCAAAAAAAAAAAAAATTAATATTTATATTTGCTCCCAGACCGCCAACACATATTTTATTCCGTTCCAATGGAAAAGTATTAAGAAATAATAAAGAAATATGAATTCACGAATTCAATCTCATTATCTATCCTAACAAATATATGAGAGTCCAACTACATTGCATACCTTTGCCCTTTAATTTTTAGGGTTGATTACATCTACCATGTGGTTTGGCTAAATTATCAGACTAACAAGTGATTTGACGAAATTGCAGTGTAATCCTTTGACTAGTCAAATGTGAACCTTACTATTAGTAACGTAGTGGGTATTGTAAAACGACAAGAATAGCTTCGGTTTAAAATACATTTATCTCCCTTGAGTTTTGCTCAAATTAAAAAAAGATTCCTATAAATTGGCCAAATTAGTTCTACACTAGAAAATAATTATATGCTAATCAAAAACTATTTATAATCATCTAAAAACAAATAAATAAATAAATAATAAAATAACTAGGTGCAACCGCCAAAAAAATATATAAATATAAATAGAGTGTTGGATATGAAAAAAAAAAGATTTAGTTTGATTTTAATATAAAAAGAAATTGTATTTCGAATTAACAAAAAAATTATCATGAATTTGAAGTTGAGATTTTGTTTCTCTAAAATTCTTTCATGAAATTTTACTTTTGACTTTTAATGATTCCCGATTATATATAAGATATTGAAATTTAATAGGTGATAGTTAGAGTAGTGGAATTGGTGTATAGTTTCAGAAATTTATTAAAACTTTATTGTATATAAGAAATAGAATTTGGTGACATGCAAAGACATATAAAAATGGTGGCTCATGTCAAGCACCTATTAATAGTGGCCAGATCTGTAATGTCGATAATACCACGTACTTAAAATTTTTGTTACTATGATTGTAGCTTGTAAGAAGGGTAACAAAAAAGGATTTGGGATTAATGAGCACATTAAGAATTTCACAAAGAATATTATTAACATAGGGGTCATTTTGTAATTTGAACAAACTTCAAAGGAGGGTAAATCTAACCAATCCAAATTGAAAAAGGGTATTTTAATGGGATTTTCAGTTTGAAGACCTTATGCTCCTAAATCATCTTAGTTTTGATGATTAACAAACTAATGATAATGTTTTCTAATGTTTTATCAAGTTATCTTTGCAGTAAAATCAATTAGGATTCAAAAGAAGATGAAAACTACAAAAAAGTACTCATTCGGATGACCATGCAGATGTCTGGATGAATAGTACCAGATGAACGGTAACCGTGAACAGTAACTCAGAAGAACAGTGCCGTGAACAGTAGCGTCTGGATGAACAGTACCCGCGTCCAGACCCTCGTCTGGATGAACGAAAACTTTTGGATAGAATGTATGCGGACGACCATCTGGACGTCCGGATGAATAGTAGCGGACGTCCAGACCTCAAATTTACTGTCTAATGACTAGTTTCTGCAAATTTATCAATTTGACCGTTAGAGCCATTTTCAACCCTTTTTCTCACCCCCATAAATACCATTATGTATAGAATTAAAGAAGAACCTTTACCTACATTAATTACAAGCTTTCAAGAGTGATTTTAGTGTAAAATACTCTCTCCTTTTGTGTTATTGTAATAGTTTGTGAGGTAGTTGGTTGGGGATAAATTGTGTTCTTCAAAGTGAGGGTGGTAGCATTCAAGTGTAGCTTTGTGAGGGTTAATTGAGTGAATTGTAAAACTCTTTGGCTCGACTAGACGTGCTAGGGTGAGCAAAGAGTGATCCCTACATTGTACATGTCGGTTTGCTTCTCCAACTTGTGAAGAAGCACAATAGTGGATTCAAACTCCAAGTTGAGGAACTTGGGAGTGGTCGTAGGTGTCAAGCTTGGCACTGAACCACTATAAATCGGTTTTGTCTCTTTCTCTCTTTTACTTTATTTATTGTCTATTTGTGAACTTGTTTTGCTATAACTTTATCATTATTATTACAAGTTCATTTTTATTATTATATTGGTTGCATAATTATTTGGGGCCAACACAGTCAAACATTTTGATGACGTAAGCACAATTTTTGACACAGTTAACGACAAGAGGGCATTTGATGAATGTTTATGATTCTAGGGGTGCATTTGACAAACGTTTGTGATTCAAAAGGTTAGACTATAATTTGGTCAATTCACATCGTTTTGCAATTTGGCCAAACCGTAGGGAGGTAGATATCATTAAATCTAATTTTTAAGGCTATTGTATGACATTTAGGTCTGATGTTAATGGTTAATTTTGTTAAAAAACCTGGGCTTCCATCTCAAAAATCAATTGATAATAAGTGAAGTGACCGAAGATTTTATTAGGTAGTCAAGAAGCACTTGAGATTTCCAAGTGTAATATTATACACTAACACCCCTCTTATAGTTGCGTGACCCGAGATAAACAAAAGCATTGGCTAGATGAATACAAATAGGCAAAGAACAAGTGTCTAGCCTAATGTACAAGTGGCCTAGCTAAGAGGTCTAGCCTAATGTAAAAGGAAACATTAGCAAGCTGGAGATTATCTAGTGAGGCCTAACCCAATGCATAGAAGAAGAGGTGACATGTGGATGAATTTTATAGACCAGGCATTACTCTGATATCATGTTAAAAGAACTGAACTTTTAATTTCAAAACTAATTGGTAATAAGTGAAGCAATTCAAAATCTTATTACACAGTGAAAAACCACTTAAGACTTTGGAACAAATTCAAATTTTATGCAATGCAATTAACAGGTAAATGCCACTTACAATCGGGTACTATTTAAATGAATAAAAACTAGGGGTGGGCTAAAAAAACCAATGGCCCAAAAATCCACCCGACTTGACCTGAAAAATAGGATAATCGAAATTTTTTTAGTGGGCTAGGTACCCGCAAATTTCGGGTATAGATACGAGTCAGAAAAATAAAAATTTACGGGTACTCGATCCAAGGAGTGATTATGTAAATATACAAAAATATAAAGACCTTATGACAATTTTATTAAAAGTATTAACTCAAGACTAAGCGACTAAACCTCTATTCTCCCCTCCTACTTCAGTTCAGCAGTCAGCACCTCCACTACAAAACCTAGACCCCTTCCCTCTCAATCTCATTCTGCTTGCACTTCATGGACTAATCCATCACACAAGCCCCCAAGTATGTTTTTATGCATTGCAAATTATTTATTTTTAGACTGACCTGATTTCGTCTTCCACACTTGCACACACCACCGCACACATGAACACACAGTACGCACACTAAATTCTTATATTTTTCTTTGAAAATTTAGTGGAGCCATTTTAACAACCGGTTGGTGGGCGTCAACATAATTGAGCTCTTCTTATTCAAATTGAATGAAGTCTAGCTCCAATTTTTTTTTTCACTAACAACCATCAACTCTCTATAACTTGTCTTCCTTTGGTACAAAAAATTTTTAACGGATGTCATGATTCAGTAAAAAATTACGGAGAAAGAAAAGAGGAAAAAAACACACAAGAATATGAGCAATCACAATTGAGGGAGAATTTTGGTTTGTAGAAGTCTGATGATAGTAAATGTGCATGGAGTTAGTGAGAGATCAAAAAGGGAGTTTTATAAGGAAGTGATAAAGTGGAGGTTGATTTTGGTGAAATTTGATGGAGTGTGGTAGGGGCTTATGGGATTGAAGTGAGGAGTTGAAGATGAGGGCATATTGATGTTTCTGATTTTGTGCTAGAAAAATGTGATGCCAAAATATGAGAAAAATTTTAGTCAAGAACAAAATAAAATAGGGCGGGTTGGATATTTTGTGACTTAACCCTATTTATCAGGTACTTGAAAGCATTAGGGTGTGGTTAGGGTTGGAGCTGAATCCCTTTTGGGATAGGTACCTGACCATGCCCACCCGTAATAAAAATTGCTTTCCGAAGGGTTTTATTGCGAAATGTACAAATAGTGTTTTCTATGTATGATTCTTCTTTTAGAACTGCTACTTCACAAAGGGTAGCGAAAAGAACTACTAAACAACGCCATATAGTCAAGACGAACACTTGTTACAGCTCGAGCAATAATAATAAATTTTAGTAGTTGTTTTGAAGTCTAAGCAAATTAACCGAAAACAATTATGAATGACTATCAGCATTTATTAAATAATTGAACTGAATATCCAATGCTGGAAAAAATCTCATTCTAATAAATGATTGATGAAAATGATTGAACCCTAGACCCTGAAATGATTTAAATACGATCTTAATTGAACCTAAACGTAATTTCGACATGCTATTTCGTAATTACTTTTGTCTCGTACGTCTCCTTTGTTTACTTGCCAAAAATAAATGTTGCAAATTTTATTCTTCTTCTATCCTTACAAATGTATAAATCATCTAGGCTTTCCTTCATATAAACGATCATGTGCAAATATAAATATGAATCACCAGAAGCCATTTCCACACTGAACTTTAACGTCTTCAATTGGAAAAAACTCGATCTACTTAGCCACCTTCACTGACTTTTTGAATAAAATGATGTTTGATGGTGTGACAAGCTCTGTGGCTGCGAGTTCACCCACTAAAAAATTGTGAGAAGCTCTGCTGTGATGAGCTCAAATGTTTGCAATGTCAATAGTCAAATTGCACCGGAAACCGTTATGTAACTTCCTTTTGCTTCTAGTAGTCTTCCACATTGGCTGGCAGCTCACCCGCTCTTTAGGCTTTTCTAGCAGTCAGAAACCAACGTCGTGGGACAATGTTCCTGAAGTTGCCGTAACCTTTATATATTTTTAGACTTCCTTTGCTTTCTCAAGCAGAGTTTTGACTTGCGAATTAACCACTTTTAATACAAATTATCATAATGGTGACAAGAAGAAATGGAATGCGAGACGTGTCATTGTTTTGGTTGGCCATCATAATTCTTTTTTTTTTTTTTTTTTGACAATGGCCATCATAATTCTTTGAACAAATCGAAATATTCTGATTTGAACAAGACGCATCAAATTAACTTCGAATTTAGTAAACGAAAGCTAATCTGGATTGTCAATTTACTTGATGCACAAAACAAGCTAATGCACGTTGCATTTTCTATATAGTCGAAAACGGTACAACAGAGAGTATTTTATAATTTACCCTTTATTTTTTATGTTGTCTTTTTTAGCATCTCAATTGTTTCAGCTCTTGTACTCTTTATGCCTGAAGTTTATGCCAAAGAAGAGAACAACGACAATCACAAATCTCTCTCTCTCTCTCTCTCTCTCTCTCTCTCTCTCTCTCTCTTTTTAAGGATCCACCTTTTACACCTAAACGCTAAAAATAAGTTGAAGCAAAATATTGATACAGATACTGAACCTACTGCATGAACTTTGTAAGGAATCAATTACTACCATTTATATACAACAAATTAATATTGGTTCCATAAGCTATAACTATAGAAACAAATCCAAAGTTTCATAGATGAATGGAAGATACCTTGGCAATATCATCAATGTTTATTCAATAACATTAATGAACTTTAAACTAAAGAAATTCCTGATAAAAAACTCGAATTTAAGAGAGGGATTTGTAAATTCTGGAGGATCTTCTACGCATTGGGCTTGCTTCCTTAATAAATTTTGAGGACATATTTAAGTGCTTGACTTATTCATGGAGTAAGACAGAATAAGAAATACAGGATTTGATTTTCAATGTTTATATATTCCCTTATTTGGTTGGGTTTCTAATATTGGGATATTGGTAAATCATAATTTAAAAATTATAATGCCACGTCCATGGGAATATATCCCATGTTGGAGATGTCGTGGGATTATTGCTCGGTCTGTGTGTGTGTGTGAGTGAGAGTGTACAATTTTTTTTGGGAAAAATATTTATTGTTACATTCTCCTCCTCTTCTGTCTCCTTGGATCCACAGTTTCTTGCTCTGGCTACTAATGAACCCTCTTTTGGAGGGCTAAAATATGTACATTCCAATGGGCTAAATGATTTTGACACCATAACTAGATTCAAGAACTCCATTTTTTTTTTTTTTTTGGGATTACATTGATTTACATATCCTTATAAAAATTTATTTTACAAAATTAACCTTCCATATATAGTTCATTTAACTTATTGCATTTATGAAATATCTAAATGTTCTATTAACTAATAAATATATTATAATTCTTATGCTTTTCTTAAGGTAATAAATTGGTCAAGTAATTAAAAAGTCTTACAAGTTTAATTAATATTTGGAATAGCCCAATATGATGATCAATTGCAAGACTAATGTTTAAAAAATCCAACATTTCATCATTCCAAAAATACTTTATTAATTAGCCTTTCAAATTTTTCTGTTAGCTATTATTTATACATGTGTCAAAACATACTGTCCACAATATATTTTTTCTACAAATATAATGCAAGATAATTTAATTTAAAATTCCTTATGTCATTGGATGGTTTTGGATGATTAAATTGTTACGAAATCTAAGTCAGGGATGTTTAAATCATTTTGACTAATTAGAACTTAAGAGTGAAGCTAATTGTGGAGTGCTAAAATCATTAACATTTCTAATATCGTGTGCAACTACTTAATAGACTTACTATTATCATATATTTGAAATGACAAACTAAAGCTTATGATTATTTAGTTTTTCAAAATTAACTTAACAATTTTATATTCCTCGGTGAAACAACTACCTCTTTGACCATCAAGCCGTGACAATCTAAAGTATATCACATTCATGAATTACTTTCTTGTGTTTAAGAAGCCAGAAGACAATGAGCCATGTGATTAATAAAGATGTACCTCGATAATATCAAGTTTTAGAAAGAAATAAAAAGCATAAAAAATATAGGTTAAGAAGGAAAACACAATAATTTAAGAAATAGTTGGAATTTAGAATGTACTTCCGATACCTACCAAATAATATGGACAAAGATGTTGATTCTAATACATTTCCAGTATCTTTACAATAAAAAGGAGAAAGTCTAATTGCATTTTTGTTTACAATGGTTTCAAAATTTTATTAACGGTTGAGATGCTAAAGATATTCAAGTATTTATTAAAAGTAAATCACTTCTTTTCAAATTCATCAAAAAGCTCAACATATTTTTTAACTTATTAGATAATCTCTACCAAAGATAAAACTTACTATTCATATATGTATAATTCTCTATTGAATCGATTTCTCCTAAATAACAGGCCTATGAATTTTTTCTGACCTTTAAAAGAGTAGCATTAAAACCTAGTTTTCCTATATGTGATTGCATTTGTTCTTGAGCCATTAACATAGAATGAGTTTAAGCATGCTTAAATTTGGGAGTGCCAAGTTTGCATTGTAAGTTTTGATACTCCAATTTATTGTGCTACCATTTTGAAGCTTATACAACTCTAAATCTATGTTTTCGAATTCAGACTGGACCGACCTGTCGAATCGGTCGAATCAAGAATTAATTAGGCATTCGGTTTGAATTTAATTAAAAAATCGAATATTAAAAAACCAATCAAATTCGGTCAAAAAACGAATTTGACCGGCTAAAACCGAGTTTGATTGGTAAATTGAAGAACCGGACAAAACCGCAAGAAACGAAAAGGCTGAGTACCACAAACCGACAAACTGTAATAATTATGGCTGATTCAAACTCCATGCGCACTGTTCAAGCGTTCCATCCAAAGCCCCACCAAAGCTCTTGACTGTTACCCTTCAAATTGACCTCTGGACAGTCAACGGATAATTTCCACAAAGACCCTCAAATCAGCCCGCCCTAAAAGGAGTTTGGCGTGTGAGATTGCCATGTGGGACCCCATCTCTCTTCCAAGTCTTCTAGCAAAAAAACATGTACACCAATAACTATCTTTTTTTTTTTTTTTTTGGGAACAACCACTCCCTTCTTTTCTTGTCAAAAACACTCCCTTCTAAATAGTAATTATCTATGTCAAGTAAAAGCATAAATTTTCTAATTTGATTGGCCTATAATTGTTTAGAGAAGAAATTTTTTTTTAAAATGATGTTTGCAATAATTATGGTGAAAACAAAGATATAAGGATACAATAAATGTGCAAACAAAAATATGCATATGTGTGTGTGTATATGACGTATTTATGACGTTATTCAATTCGACCCTTAATAGACCTCCAGTTGAACCCATTGACCTTTAGCCGGCCGAGTTGATACTCGATTCGAGTCTGAAAACATAGCTCTAAATACATCGGACTGTGATCCCACTAGTAGTTAAAAGAGCTACCGTGATCCTTGCAACAATTAATTTTGTCTTGAATTTATCAACTTCAAGAATGCAATAATTTCTTGCCCTCATGTTGGCATGTCCCGCAATGAAGTCCACAAAATAGTTACTAGCGTGATCCTTTTCCAACTGGAAAGGGCTCATCTTGAATTGTCTGCCAGCATTATTCCTTCATAGAAATTGTCTGTTTAGATTTTTTTTCTCTATTGCATCGTTGTTGTGATAGTTGAATTCATTCTGTCACTATAGTGAACCCAATCAGAGCTAAATTTTTCAGACTAACAACCTAATGCACAACATGTTACAATAAACGTTTCTATAAAAACCCAATATCTTCTATATCTTTGTTCCAGAACTTGGATTTAAGCATTATAGCAGCTGATGGTATCAAATTGTTTAAACGAACAGGTTGAGTAAACAGTGATCCTATTGAGTCAAAATAGAAGAAACATAAGAGTTGATAAAACTTCAGATTTGATCACTTCTTAACCGATAACACCAGCAATCATGGTGGCAATTTATCTGTTGAAGTTTGTAAGAAGTTCTTCATCTGACTCTTATAATCTTTCATTAAACAAGCCACTTTGATTTTAGTGAATGAAGTTTGTAAGTGGCTCTTCGTCTACTCTTCCATTCTTTCATCAACCAAGCCATTTTGATTGTAATTACTAAGGACATTAGTTTATGATCATCTTTCTTTGAACCAAAAACAGGGAGGTGTGCCAATTTCATTTTAAATTCATATAGAGTAGGGAGCGTAGTGGGGGTGAATTTCTACAGTATAGTTGATGTAATCAGAATAATTAGTGGTATCCTCTCGAATGGTAATCGAGCGGGCAATTGATCTATTACTTTTACGCCTTCCATTATTTAATTCTATCATTCACTCTAGTTCAGAAAAGGACTACTAAGTTATCATCATGAAATTTAAGTCTCTCCTTAGCAATACAAGTAACTTGTGCAAGTGTTTCGTTGCTAGTTGATGCAATAGTGCCAATGTAACAATCCTAGCCATAAACATCATGATGATGAACTCGAGCAAAAAACTCCACATAATTCATCTTTGATAAAGATTTTTGGAGGCAATTGTTTATTATAATAGTCATCAAAATTCAAGCACATTCCATAAGCTAATTTTGGTGAACATAAAATCAGAAAGCTGTCATTTAGTCAATTAGCTAGTTGGAGAAGATAGAAATAGTTATAGATTCATTGAGTTCCTACAGTTGCTTCACAGAAGCAAGCGTTTTGTTCTTCCCAATATCGGTAATTGAGAAAAATATTACTCTAGAACTCCAATATTTGCACATTTTCAACAACGTACATATTCACAGGCTTCACATAAGAAAGAATAACATTCTGTGATTTCAGCACTTATGTTTGCATACTGAAGATTATAGTATCGTAAGCAAACAAACGGTGAATAGTCACACAATCATAGACAACAAGCCATTTGCTATACAAATCTCCATCGATGTCAAGCTAATTTCCTCTCTCAGAGCCGATTGTAACTGTCTTATCCTTATTCCTTACCACCGACTGAACTACTTGCATAGTGGTTAACGTTGGTTCCTCTACCTGTAATAACCTTGTTGTGTGATGCTTGAAAGAGGTTGAAGAAATGTTAATTACCTCTCTTCTGGCTTCTGCATCTTTAAGCATAAAATGCACTAATCTTGTAGTAGTATAACAATTGAATATGAGTGCATAAATAAAGAGAAAGCAGAACTTACGAAAGAGTTGTGTGAGAGAATGAAGTTACAGTAAATCAAGTAATCATGGTTTAAGGTGAAATGAGGAAATAAGCTAGGGTTAAGCTGGGAAATGGGGCCAACAAGGCTCTCAATTGCCATTTCCCACAATTTCTTGGCCCATATTTAAAGGCTAAAAATGGAGGGACGAGATCAAACTAACAAAGCCAAATTTTAAAAGAAAAATCACATCGTTTCGAGTAAAAAATAGTTACCAAACTTCAACAGATTTATATTATTATTCAGCATGGTTAAACCATGATCCTACACAATTACATAGGGTTCAAATTGTGAAATATGAAAAGGAGCCAAATTGTGAAGTCGGGATACAGGAAATAGTAAGTACAAATTGGTTATAGTGGATTTGATGACCTTTACTCTTAGCCTAGTGTAGATTGAATAACATAATGAGTTAGGCAGGGTTGATCCTCTTGAGAGTTACTCCCTTCGTCCTATAACTATAGGCCTAGTTTTTTTTTTTTACAAAGATTAATATATGTAGTTAATGCAGTTACAATAATAATTTTTGTTTATACTTTCCTCAAATGCCCCTGATTAATATTAGATCATTCATTGAAGATAAAAGACACTTATTACTATATTATTCTTGAAACTTTAAGTACTTTCATTTTTCAATGTGCATTAAATATATTAGTAGAATTACAATCTAAATACTCTTTAAAAGAGGAAATAGGTTTATAATTTGGGACATATACAAAAAGAAAGTGAGTCTATACTTATGAGACAGAGGGAGTACTTGAAAAAGATTTTATAGATTACAATGGACCGGCAATCAATAGGCGCTCATTCCTATGTTAAATGCATTTTCTTATGAGCCTTTGTTGATGATAATAATAATACATGCTCTATCAAGTAACTTATAAAGCTAACAAATATTAATTATTAGCACAAGTAATGTATATGAGTTTTCTCACTTTCCTTTGTGAAAACTCCTATTTCATGTTAAATGTTATGACTTAGCAAGTTAGATAAGCAATTATTATCACTTTTTTTGTTCTTCTTCTCATTTGATGCAAATGTCACTAAATGTTTTAATCTAGAAAAAGGTAGTTGCTTTGCCTCATCTGTGGAGAGTACAGGGCCATGAAATACCTTTCGATCTATGAGTACTATATTACCAATTTCTATTGATTTTTTTTCTCACTAAACTTCAATTCTGAAAGACTTTCTTGTAGCTGTAAGATGATCTTCCTTTAGAATAGAACAATGGTCTTAGCACACATACAAAAGCGTTGATAACCAAATTAAGCTAATTCTACGTTAGGAGAATAGAATTGGATAATGAAATTAGTATATTGTTCAACACAGAATGCATATATGAATTTGAACTACATTTAGCATTATCTAAGCACTATGAATGTCTATTATTATTTACGAAGAGTGAAGCATGATTAAACTAATGGACTTTTATTGAGCAACAACATGTAAAGAACAATTGAAGATTATGTTAATCCCAATATCCAAGCAATGTTTGAATAATTGAACACTCCATAATGAACTCGCTCAAATCATAGCTGAAATAAGTAAGATAATTATTTAGTAATAGTGTTATTAAGAACACTTAATAAACCTACACAAATTAAGAATATTGAAGAATATGGCAACATAAGAAAAAGCAAACACGTCACAAATATCAAATTTGGGAATTTCTATAGGAAGACATGAAGGTGTGGCTGGGATAAATTTTAAGTAGGATGACAGCATGGAGTAATTCAATTCTAGGTTATTCTCACAACATCATCTAATTTCTTTATAAAAAAAAGATATGGAAAATTTTTCATATACAAGGATAGGTGCATGCTCTACTAGGGCATTTGAAGTTTCTTCTGTCACAAAAATTCATAATTAGGATTAAGAAATTTTGGAATTATAGATGTTATCATCCAGAAAATCTATGCTGCTTTTGCTAGAAGTTATACAAGCACAAAAATATGAAGTTAAAAAAAATATAAACCAAAAAATGAAACAATTAATAGCATAACAATATAATATCCCTAGCCCTCTCATATCTTACGTTTATGAATAAACTTAAAATTAATTAAAAAAAAGGACTAGGAAATTGTCAGAGAATCGCATGACCACCCCGAAAAGCTGAATCGATTCTAAAAGTAATAACTTTTTGAAGTTTAAAATTTAATCTTACAAATAAAGAACGTAAGTGTCTACCATCAATAGTCCATAATTCCAAAATTCCCTTTGAAAAATGCCAATTTTACATAAAATTCTGCACTAAATAATTTTTATCACTATTAGTTATAGTAGCCTTTGTTACTATAATATCCTTAGTTTGGGCTGACCCAATAACTTTTGAGCTTTAAACCACGGGCTCAACATGTTTAAGCCAAATTATTTAGTAGCCTAAACGCAGGATATTATATACTAATCAATTTCTTTTCTTCCCACCGATGTGGGACTTTTGAGGGTTCTCACATTCATACCTCCTTTAGGCCTTTGCATCCTCGTAAAGCTCAACCCATATCATAATCCGGATTGTCTACTCAGTTGTGTCGGATTCTAGAGGTGGCTGGTACGGGTTCTAGAGGTGGCTTCCACCTTTAGGTCAACGTAGCACTTAGTCCCGTACAACACTTAGTGTCGCGGCTCAATACCAGGTCCAGTTTCACCCCGTGCAGAGACCACACCAGATTCGTTCTGATACCATTTGTAATATCGTGAATCTGAGCTAGCCCAATAACTTTTGAACTTTAAATCACGTGCTCAAAATGCTTAAATCAAATTATTTAGTAGCCCAAACGCATGATATTATATACTAATTAATTTCTTTTCTTCCTACCAATGTGGGAATTTTGACGATTCTTACAGTTACCTCATCAGTTGATGATTCTTCTAAAGTTTGCCTGATACTGCTGCATTGCTATATTTTTGAATTATCTTCATAACTTCATATATCAGTGAGATGTGTGGAAAAGTATGAGCTAATATTAGATGATTATATATGCAATTGATCAGTTATAGCATCATAGCCCATGCCACTTTCTTTGTCTTGTAACACTTGTACGCCCCCTTTCAGCTTCTTCACTTCTTTCTTTCCATTACAAATAAAAACTTTTGGTATGATGCTTTGGTAATTATTTTGGAGGAAAAAGGAAATATGAGTAGATGAAGATAATAGATTCATAATTGTGTGTGACACTACTAATAATATTTTTACTGTTAGGTTTAACTAAAATAAACATTTCATACTATAGTTAGAAAATGAAAGATAAACTACAATATCCTTATTGGAAGTCTTGTTTAAATCCTAAATTTCATTGCTCATTCAACTTGAAGGAAGAGACATAAAGCTTCTTCGAATCATTTGACCAAAAATAAATAAATAAATAAAGCATCTTCGAATCAGAACAGTCCTAACCATTAGCAAAAGGTAGCAAAACTTCAAATTCAGTAGAATCTCCAAAGATTCAAACTTTGCATGGTACAATGCCACTTGAATAACAACAAAGTCTAATTACGCAAAAGTTATAGAAAGTGTACTAGCTTAATAATCAAATCAAGTCTATTCATTAGTTTGATCCTTTACCAATCATATTGTTGATTTCTATCATCTATATTCCTATCATCTTTACAAATTTCAGTTTATGGTATGAGCTATAAATCATCCATAAAATCATCCCAGATTCGTTCTGCTACATAATGGAATTTTGGACATTTATAGTTTTCTTAAAATCATTTCATAAGCGAGGTACAAGATTGATCCTTTGTCTTCAAAATCAATTGAGCGCAAAATATGATATTTACTAAGTTGCACACAGTTCAAGATTTAAATATGAAAAATTGCTATCACGAATAAATCTTCAAGAGCAAAGTTAACTAAACAAAGTTTTTAATCACAATGCTCATTGTATAAGAGAAGCAAAAATGATAACTAAGTACTCGAGACAGCCTAATTTCCATGATTCAATTAGGTGCACGTTTTTATATCGAATTAGAAATCCTAATCCTTGTCATACTTATATTTTTCTTCTTTTCCAAATCAATGTTTGTTTCTTAACTTGTTCAAAGTTTCCTTTTAGATCTTCTTAAACATAGTCTTTCAAGAAATATATTTTATGTTATAAAATTGAATAGATAATTCATAAATTTTGTTATCTGGTAATAAGAGTTATAACTTCAATAATAGTTTTATATCATGTTTCCATTAATAAGAAAATGATATATGAGCGCTAAAACATCATTATTAAGATCTTATTTTATGTTAGAGTTATTAATTAAACCTTTCAGAATTTATCGAGAAAATTACAATTTTGATACCAAATGTTTGATGCATCAACAATTTTAATTCCTAAAGTTAGGATGAAAGCAAATCTATTATCAAATGTTTCAAATTTTTGGCACTTCTAGTCCTATTGAGGCAGTTTTAATCCCTAAAGTTTTGATGAAAGCAAATCTAGTATCAAGTATTTCAATTTTTTAGCACATTCAATCCTACTGGAATCCACATTCAATTTTTCAGCACGTTCCAGCACATTGATCAATTTTGCCAAAATCTTACTGGAATCCTGTCACGCGATACTCATGTGCTGATAACCAAACTTAAAAAATATATATACTCTTTGATTTGCTATCTATTTTACCTTTTTTTGGTCTCAAATTACAATCACATATAATCAAACAGTTTTTAAATGAATTTTTAGGAGCCATTGAAGAGCAAAATTTTGTCTTCAAAGTATGGTTGTAGGGTTTTCTTTGAAGAGCGAAAAGAGAGAGAGTGGTAGTGAAGAGAGAAGGGGTAAAATAGCTAATTGCCTGTCTGAAGTTCTAAACATTTTGCAAGTTTATTAGCTTTTTTTAATTTGTTTTTAGTAAAAACTAATTATTCAAATTAGTGCCTTTAATTATAAATATGGAAACTAAGATTTTTTTCTATTTTTTTAAAATATGGTTACTACCAGTATCATGTGAGTGGATTCTTGTAAGATTTTGGCAAAATCGGTCATACTAAATGTGCTAAAATTTTGAAATCCTTGATAGTAGATTTATTTCATATAAATTTTAGGAACTAAAACTACCTTGATAGGACCAAATGTGCTAAAATATTGAAACATTTGGTACTAGATTTGCTTTTGTCTAAATTTTAAGGACTAAAAATATCGACACCACAAACATTTAGTACCAAAAATACAATTTTTTTAAATTTATTTTCTTCTTGTTTCTTCTTGGCAAAAACTCCATTTTTTCTTTCTCTAAAATCTCTCCCCCTCACTTTCTCTCCCTTCCTCCCTCCCTCCCTCCCTCCTCTCCCCTCTCTCTCTCTCTCTCTCTCGTTTGTCTCAAAAATAAAAGCAAAAGCAAAAAAAGTGGAGTTTATGATAGGGTCTAAGATTTCTCTCTTGAAGTGAAAAAGATTTAATTTGTAAAGATTTAAGCTTCCTATTAATTTACTTTTTGTCCAATAAAATGTACGAATCAAATATTTGTAAATTTAAATCTACTAATCAAGTCCTTGTAAATTTAAATCAAGTTCTCGTACAACTAAATCTATTTATCAAGTTTTTTGTCTATTTAATTCTACTTAGTTTCTACTAACTAAGTTTAAGTCTGCTAATCAAGTTCTTGTCCATTTGAATCTAGTAATACATTCAGCCAGCGTTATTGCTAACGCACTTATTTTTCCTACCAAAGCAATTCTTTTACAAATGCAAAGCTATTCACAAGTAATCTACTACTTCCTTTCCACTAATTTTATCTTGTGTTGCTTTTTATTTTCTTCCTTCCCCTACTTCCCGAGAGCCTAGTGGCTTCTGTTCATCGCTCTTTAGTGGCCTCTTCATTCCTTCCTTCCATAACCCCCAGTGATGCTTCTCTATCATTGCTGCTCCTTCAGCTTCAGCTTTCTCCTCCTCCTTTGATCCTCTTCTAACAACTGATCATCCTTCTCGCTACACCAACCACCACAATTTGCAAGTCACACCTTTCTTTCCTACTCCACAAAATCTCTCCTAATACTAGTCATTCTTTGATATCTGATGCCCGCTTCCTGTAAACAAGTGTCTTGTTGGTCCCAATTTGGGATTAGGACTTTTTTAATGGTGGTTGTTTTTATTGAATTCTAGGTTACTACATAAGTTGGGATTAAGAAATTTCAAGTTCATAGTTTTTATTTTTGCTATGAAATTGTTTAATTTAATTGACACACATTAACAATGTTTAGATTGCTTTTATGGTATCATAAAAATTATGATTTTCAAATCAAATGGATTAT
This sequence comes from Mitragyna speciosa, assembly GCA_024721245.1. Taxonomy (NCBI): domain Eukaryota; kingdom Viridiplantae; phylum Streptophyta; class Magnoliopsida; order Gentianales; family Rubiaceae; genus Mitragyna; species Mitragyna speciosa. The sequence continues at coordinate 11,861,407 of CM045565.1, read as the reverse complement.
AAAAACCAATCACTCGAGATGAGGAAATTTTGAGTTTGTTTATGTTTTTGTTGTGGAATTGTTTAATTCAATTGGTAGATGTTAACCATGTTTAGAATTTAGATTGCTTTTGTGGTGCCATAAAAACTATAATAATTTTCACTCGAACAGATAGATTTTGAAAACCCATTATTAGATTGTTATCATAAAATCAACTCTAAAAATAGGTGAGTGAAATATAGCCAGTAAGAATGGAGAGAATTTTGATGATGTGGTAAAGAGAAGATGAGGGCAAGCAAACAAACTGGAGATTGCATGAGTTGGCGCAGGAATATTATCACCAAGTTGGACTTCTAAAAGATAATATAGTCAGTTAAATTAATATTGCTTTGACTAGACTAGAAAATAACTGCTCTTGTAATAACGCAAGCCAATATATTCTCATCCAGTTAAAAAAAGAGGAATCAATAAAAAATTAATTATGACTACTAATCATATCATAAATTTGAAAAAATAACAAATTAATAGTGAAACTTCGAGAAAATTTCATGTTTCACAATGAGAATCTTACAAATTGTTTCTCTTTTGGAAATATAGTTAAGTTTTATTAACCAAAAGAGACGTGGGAAAAGTTCCAGCCATCGGTTTTGTATGAGCTAACAAAGAAAGTTATTGTAATACACATATTACTTAAGAAGAATAAAACTTGTGGTATATCTAACTGTATATAAGGTAGGAATCTAGATTTGGTGTTATATTTTTTTATCAATATAAAGAATACCAAAAGAGCATTTTGTTAGTTAGTTATAATTAGCCACATCATTTTTTCTATCTTTCCTATGACCTTCAATTCAATACAATAATTTTCTTAAAATAATTCAATAACTAATGTGTAAAAAAAATGTAAGCAAACGCTAAAAAGCATGCCAAGAGCACTAGTATTGGTAAGGAAATTGATGTATAAACATGATTGAGCAAAACAAATTCTTTTTATGCTTAGGGTACTTTCCAAAAAACTCGTTTAAATCATATAAAAAACTCTTCTATATGCTAATATTCCATAAATTTTTAAGCTTCTATTTGTTGAAAAAAGGAAATTTTGAAAAGACGTTATCACAACAGTGAATAAGACTACTCTCCTCCATACATGATTTCTCATTCATCGATTCACATATTTTCTTGCATATGCACTTTCTTTCTCTCACACACACACATACACATATATACATACATACATAAGTATGTTATTTTTCTCACTTCCACACATATATATTCTCTCTCACATACTTGCACACGTTTTCATACATATACATTTCTAAACTTTTACATATATACACATACTTTCTCTCACACACAAATGTACTTGTCATTTATCTCTCACAAATAAATAATATCTTCCTTTGTCATCATATTATCAATAAATTATTTCAACTTTTTAACGTAAAATAATTATATTAATAAGGTAAAATATTTGAATTCAGTGTATAAATTCAATTAATTATCAAACAGATACAACTTTATCAAATAGCAACTTAATTTTTTTAGTATTTTAATTTCAGATTTCAAACTTCAAACTTCAGTTTTACCAAATGGCACCTTAGGTGGAGTTTGATAAAGTTGAAACCTGAAAATTTAAATGCTGAAATCTGAATTCTGAATCATTTAAGTTACTCAATGTTAAGTATTAAAAAATTTACAAGTTCATGCTTGCATCCGATCACTGAATTTAATTTGCAGTTTGATAATAATGTGCGACAAAATGGTGAATTTTATAAATTTTGCAATTTTATCCTTTTGAATTTTGCCTTTTGAATTTAGTATATCAATTTGGTAACAATGTATAACTAAATACTGAATTTCATGAATTTTACAATTTATTCTAGTATCAATTTATTTATAAATAATGTTCTTATTTTGTTGCATTTGATTATTAATAAATACAATTTAAGTTCATAATTATTGACGAAATAAGCCTATACATAAACGTATAATGTACCACAATTAAGATGGAGGACATAATAATGTACATCAATTAAGGTGGAGGAAATAATAATATACAACAGTTAAGGTAAAGGGCACGGATCTAGCCTTAGTTACAGGCTTCTATATTTTGAAATCATTGTCTTTTTTCCTGTCCTTCTCGTGTTTTTCCAACATTCTTTTTGAAAGATTAACTTTTAACATGCGAGCTTTTAGTTTATGCATGATTTCTTAGAGAGTAGAGCTCATGCATGCAATTTAATTTGTAGTGAACAATTTCCTAATAGAAAATGTTAATGGAGTTTGGATGATAAGCTTTTTCATGGAAATTACTTAATTTCTCTGCAAATATTTCAGCAAAAGTAAGAAAAACAAAGAGGCCAAGTATTGTATACTACAAATTTCTTGAAGGCGGCAGCAGACCTCTCTTGATCCTATATGTCCTTAACTTGGCAGATGCAAGGTGGGGGCCCTAGGCTCATGGCCCCCACTGTCTCTTCTTAAACTCCTTTAATACCCATGGGTTTTGGAGATATTTTTCAAGTGTGGCCTATAAAGGTTTCTCCTTAACCATACTAGAGTTTTTAATAAGCGAGAGAGTCTCATAGTCTTCTGGTTTTGATTAAACTAGGTTGCTAAAAAAAGCTTGTGGGACATGGAATTATATTTTAACTAAATTAAAGGACACATTTTTCATTACATTGACAAAAAAAATATACTTCGTGAAGTTAAAAATGAGAAGGTTTAAACCATTATCAAAAGATGAAATCTCATCGTGAGCAATTGTAAATGGTTTGGTTTACTTTTTGAAATAAAATTACTATTAGATTACTAATTTTGAGTATGAATTGACTTATGTTTTATGTGAAATATAGGCATTATTTTTACTTGTTATATGAGTATTGATGTTCTTTTGCATAAAAATAAAATAAAATAGTAAGTAAGAAATTTTAATATTACTTTTGCCCCCACTAAGAATTTTTTTCTGGCACAGCCACTACTACTTCGACTCCTTATTTACGCACACTAGTTTCTGCTCTTCTCTAGTCAACCTAGTTGAATCTGATGAGGATTCAAAAGCCTTACGATATCAAATAATTTGGCATTACCAAGAGTACTTCCACACTAACAATCCCAAAGTCGTCTCGGGTACAGGTGCCCCAGTCAAATGACTCATCTTGCCTCCAGTAGATTTCCCTATTCCATTGATCAAAGTAATCTTTCCAACATTCTATGCCCCAATCACCATACATGCCCCACCCTAGTTTCTACTACTTTGTTTCTTTTCTTTTTCTTTTTATTTTTTGGTTGATTTAAATTATTTTCCAAAAATTCATCATTATTTGCTTCTTGTGAAACACATGCACATATGATCATGTTTACATGCCATTAGACAAGAAAGAGAGAAAAAAATAGGCGTAATATTTGTCTTCTTTGGTAAAGGAAAGCCATTAGAGTTGTCAAAGAAAGAGAGAACTATGAAGGAATGAGGAGGAAAGAAGAATAGGGATAGAATGTATTTTTATAAAGTTATTTTTTTCATATAAATATATCATTTAAAACATTAACATATGAGCGTATTCAGTATTAAGTGATAAGTGTAACTGATATCACTTATTTTTGTACTACGTTTTGTCTAAATTTTTAGAGGTACTTAACTAGTAAAAAAGAAGAGCAAGAGGCAGTTGCCAGACTATCATATGCCAAGAGGAAACTTAAAATTTGCTAACGTGCGCCTTAATGGATTCACTGTTAGTGAGCTTGTTAGTAGGTTTCCTAAGCTAACTCTCTATGCATTGCGATACTCTACGCCTTTGCAAGCTATTGATATAAACAAATTTATTTTCTCATAAGGATTTCTACGCTAATTAAAGAAGTCTAGTTGTAACTATTTTAGCCATGATGAAATCATCTCAAGTCTCACAAAATAGGGTTCTGTCTTCAAATATAGGACTTGATGTGAGTCAAATTTAACCATGGAAAATGCAATTGGCCAATCAGAATCTTAGAGGTAGGATTGAAATTGTGTTGGGAAGCAAAGATAATGCAAACCAATTCCCCCTTTTGGTAGCTCCTTCCATTCAAACCCCCCAACCAAAGTAAGAAATCGTGGTTGAAAATTGTCTAGGAGAAACATTGTAATCATGGAGGAGTGGAATTGAAATTATGTTCAGCCTGCAAGAATGGATGCCAAAATCAATGTTTGTCTTAACCACAAAGTTGTAGTTGATGTAGTTCAAAAATGGAAATAGTTGTATTGAATTCACACAGGGAAACAATATCCCTTACTGTTGTGAAAAGATTTATTGAAGCCAAGTGGAAGGAAATAGGGAATACAGAGGTGATAATGTTGAAAACTACGGTATTTATTGCAACAGATGCAGCTAAGAGTAAGGTCCTAAACCAATCACTTTTGCCATTCTTTAGCAAAACGTTGTTCTTGAAGCCATGGAGGCCAGACACAAATCTGGAAAAGGAAAACCTATCCTCTATACTTGTTTGGGTTGAATTCCTAAACTTGAATCTATATTACTACACAAGCCAAGCTCTTAGCAAGACTACAAGCTTCATAGGGAAAGCTTTGTATACTGATAAGCAAGCTACAAATCAATCAAGCTTGTCCTAAGCTTGGGTATGTGTTGAAATTGAAGTAGACTTCCTATTTCCACCAAAGATTCCCTGTATTAATGAATTTGGAGAAACTAAATACATTGGAATGGAGTATGAATGGGTGCCGAGTTGTTTTAAAAAATGCCTTGTGTTTGGACATGGCCTAAATAGATGCCCTCGAATGCCAAAGTAGGAGAAAAAGTAGGTGCCTGAAAAGAAAAAAAATGACCAAATAAATGAGAAAAAGGAGGAAGGAGAATTGGTGGAAGGAGAGGAAATAAAAAGCCAGAAGGATGAACGAAAACTAATGAAGTAAAAGCTAAAGAAGAGAATAACGATGAAAAAATGAAAATGGAGAATACAACAATGCAAGATGAAGGAGTTGATGAGAGGGGGTCACGAGGATACTAATGAAGGCAATAAGAATGAAAAGTGTAAAAATAAGAAAAAAATAAAGGAAAGAACAGAGGAAGAAATGGTTACCATAAGACTTAGTGAGAGAATAGCAACCATAATATTAAAAGGATTAAAAAGAGAACATATGAGCCTACAAAATAGCTTTTCTAACTTATCATCTGAAGAGGACACTACAATGCAATCAAATGGAAGAAACAAGGATGAATGTGGAAGCAACAGTAATAGAAAGAAAGGAAAGATGCCCTTGTGGTAGAAGTAAGGAACTTGTCTTTACTTCTTGATGAATATTGTAGTATGGAACATAAGGTGTTTGAATGACCCCTTAAATTATAATGAGATACACAAACTGCCAAATGCACAAAATTTTAATGTCATTAGAATAGTTGAAAACAAGGTAAATAGAAGAAATTTTGATAGAATAATCAAAGCATGCTTACCAACTTGGGGATATAATCACAATTCAATAAATGATAGAGGAGCAAGGGTGATAGAGTAGAACTTAAGCTCGAACAAGTAATTACACGTAGGGTGGTTGATATGAAGGTAGCATATGATACAATGATGTATGGAAAAAATAACTACTTAGAAAGAAAACAACTGTGGAAGCTTTTGTTGGAGGTGATACAAACTGTAAATATAGAATTTTGGATAATAATGAGAGACTTCAACATTATTAGGAATTTTTATGAAAAAGTAAAAAGTGAGGGGTTTGATATGAGAACAATGGGGGAGTTTAACAAGGAAATTAGTAAAATTGATGTGTATGATCAGCCTGCTGAAGGAATTTTTTTTTTTTACATGGTATAATAAGAGAGAAAATGAGAGAAGAATATACAACAAGCTTGATAGAGCATTTACAAACAACAAATGTATGCAATAGTTCTTGCACATGAGTGGGGAAGCCGTGGCACCAGTTTTATCAACTTATTCTTTTATTGTAGATGAAATAAAAGACGGTATTAGCATAGGAGCAAAATCATTCAAATTCCAAAATTTCTAGATGAAAAATGCAAATTTTGCACAAATATTGGAAAAGAATTGGAAGATGGAGATATATAATAATCTAGTGTGGAATTTGTGTTTGAAGTTAAAAAACATACAATAGGATTTTATAGAATCGAACCAGAAACAATTTGGAAATATAAGTACGTTGGTGAATTAGAAGAGGAGGCAGTTGCTGGTTACTCATTTCGCAATACAATAATCACCAAATCAGATGGGTTATAGGAACGAGAGAAATGCGCATGATAGAGTATGAGGACTTGGGCAAAGTTGAATAGGTGATCTATAAAGCAAAATCTAGAGTGAAATGGCTGAGTCTTAGTGACAAAATAACCAAGTTTTGTCACAAGAAAATCAAAACACGCTAGGCTCGGAACTGAATATCAATACTGGTGGCTGAAAATGGAGAAAGAATTGACGAATATGAGCAAGTAAAAAAAAAAGAAGCAGTAAAATACTACTAGGACATTTACACAAAAAAAGAAATGAATAGAATAATGTGAAAACAAAGGAGCTACGGAGGATTATAACAAAGAAAATCATTAAGAATCAAACAAACATATTGATGAGAGATATTATGAAAGTGGAGATCAAGAATGTAATGTTCAAAATGAAGGCGAATAAGGTGCTAGGACTAGATGGGTATACTATGAATTTTTTTAAAGCTAACCATAATCTGGTGGGAGATGAAGTTTGTGGAGCACTGCAATACTATTTTACAAAAACGTATATGTATCATCCCTTGAATACCACTATTATAAATCTATTGCACGTTATAATTTGGCCTACTAGATCATCTCAAAGTTTTTGAGAAATATACTCAAGAAGATTTTACCAGCCACTATAAGCAAGCATCAAAATGCTTGTATGAAGAAAGGCAAATTGGTGATAATATAATGCTTATGTGGGAAGTTGTCAAAGGATATCATAAGAATGGAGGAAAGCCAAGGTAGCAATCAAAGTTGATATAAAGAAGGCACAGGATACTGTGTGCTGGGATTTCTTGAAGGAAAGTTTGAGAATTCTACAGCTACCTTAGAAATTTATAGGATGGATCAAGGTAGTAGTAACAACAGCCAAATTCTCCCTAAACATGAATAGTGCTTTGGAATGATTCTTTAGAAATGAGAGAGTATTAAGACAAGGGGATCCAATCTCCCCTTCTCTCTACCTCAGAGCGATGGAAGTTTTCACAATATTTATGGAGAAAAAAATGGAGATAGTTGGATTTGATTGTCATCCAAAATGCAGTAAGATGAGAATATCTCATCTCATATATGCAGATGATCTCTTCCTGTTAGCAGGTGCCATAGAGAAGTCAATCAACACACTTAAAGGAAGCATTGAGCAGTTTAGTTAGCTATCTTGTCTACAACCAAATATGCGAAAAAGTGAGATGTTTTCTACAGATGTAATGAAAGGGAACATTACAAAGCTGAGCAACATGGTGGGGATGGTAGTTGGAATATTACATGTCAAATATTTGAGAGTTCCTCTAATATCTATCAAGCTAACATTCAATGACTGTTTCCTGATTTTCACAAAGATATCAACAAGGATAAATGGATGGGCAACAAAGAAGCTATCATATAAGAGCATATTGCAATTAGTGAAATCCGTACTGAATAGTATCCATCTTTTCTGGTCAAATATGTTTGTTTTACCAGCTAAAGTAACAAAAAGAATAGAAAGCATGCTCTCTTCATTCTTGTGGGTTGGAGAAATTAAAGGGACATATGTGGCAAAGGTGAGTGAAAGGAATTATGTAAACCAAAGAAAGGAGAAGGCTTAGGTATCGCAAGGTTGATAATGTGGAACCAAGGGCTTACAATGAATCGCATTTGGAACATTTTCTTCAAAAAGACACATTGTGGATTCAATGGGTTCACAACGGAATATTAAAGGGGAAATACTTTTGGGATAACCATATTCCAAATGACTGCTCATGGATGTGGAGGAAAATCTTGCAATTAGGGGAATTCACTCAACTGAAAATGAAAATGATTGTGGGCAGTAAAGAAGATACTTTCTACGGTTGGATAGCTAGCATCCATTAGGTCCACTAATTAAGTAGTCATTAGAAATACTAAAGTATTCTCAGGTAGCAAGAATTCAAAAGTCAATTTAATTATAGAAAGTGGAACCTGAAAATGGCCAAAAGGTAGCAAAAAGAATGCAAAAGTCAAAAGATTTACAGAAGCAACTCCAGCAGACTTAGTGCCAAAAGTGCATTAGCTTGATCAGTTGAGATGGGATCCCAAATGAAACTAGTGATGTGATAGTATTATGACATGAAAATATAGCATTCAAATCATGCAAAATCACACACAACAAGTAATAAACTTAACCTAATATTAGTGCATGGGTCAACTGGAATAAGAGAAATATTAGGGTCGATTCCATGAGAAAACAATATTATCACAATTACTAGGGCTTTATAACTGACCCTATTATCTAAACAACTAATACTTGAGATAGTAGAAATTGAAAAGAACTTAACTTAGCATGTTGTAGTTTATTTTAAAGTAAACAAATAAAGAGAAATTTTGTGAAACCAAGTTGTTCTAAGGTCAATAATCCACTAAAGATCACAAAATATAAAAGTTAAACCTATGGCCTTTGTAAATTTCCATTCTTGTTTAGGATTTAATCCCATTTTTATTCAAAACTACATTCCTCCATAAATTGAATGTTACTAACTCATGAGCTTTCCTATTTCTATGATAAAGTCTTGCATGAAGTAGTTCCTTAGATGCATGAATTATGGTTTATCACCTTAATCCACTTATGAATACCATTATTCTATGTGATGCTACATAAGTTTCATTCACTACTTTCCATTGTCAAGAGCAATTTCCCTTGTCAAATAACAACTGAAATAACTTGTATAAGATGATCAAATAAATAATGTTAAACATCTAGTCTATGAACAAATAAGAATCATGTTAGGCCATAAACTTAAACATATTATATCAATAGTTTCATCTTACACTAGAGTTTCAAAACTTAGTTTAACATGATATAAGATAGCATTAAGCACAAGAATTCAATTAAACACAACATATATTTGAAAATGCAAGAGAAGGGATAAGAAATGCTTATAATATTGATGAACTTGGCTCCAAATCTTCTCAATGCATTTCATCAAACAAGTTGGTGACAATTAACTTCCTTCTTTGGTTACAAAAGATAAAACTACTACAAAACCAATATAATACTTAACCTATTATTTACAAGAGTACATTTTTCCTATGACTGAAGAGTCATAAGACTCTCTAAGTCTCCAAACTCTCTCTCATGTACTAGTAGAGTTTGTATATATAGAAGAATTGTGCCTTCATTAAACATCATGATGAAAATTCATCCTTGATTTCACAAAAAGTCTTCTTGAAGTTAACAAAGATAATCTTGGGCAAACTACCAGCAGCTAGCACCTCAAAAAGTCTTAAAAAATAAGCTATAAAGTAGGTGCAAGTTGGGCTAGTTGTTTTCATTTACCACCATAGATCCATGGGTTTGATTCGTGGGTTGAGGTCCTCCACAGATCTCAACCCACGAATCGTCCTTAAAGTTGCCAAAAATGCCCCTTTCTCTTCATGGTTATTGCTACAGAGCCCTTGATACAATTTTGTGATGTTAACCCTCAATTTTCATGATGAAAAATTTTTCAAATCATTGATCAATCAATCTACAAGTTTTGTGATAAGTTTGATACAATCTTGAATCAACTCAAAATGAGAGTAATCATGCTCCAATCAATCCAAAAGTATATATCATTTTCTTGCAAAATGCACATATAAACTTGGAAATTACATTGCTCAAAATATAAACATTAGACTCAAAACCCTAAAATCTGAGTGAGAAATCCTAAAATCGTAGTTTGATGATTTGTTCTCAAGTGAGCCAATTTCATATTAAAAATAGTAAAATCATACCAAAAATATACTAAAAACACATATTAGATCATATATTAAAATACGTAAATTTATGACTTGTCATCTAGCTACTTCACTATTTCATCAGCTATGAAAACATTAGGATGGACTCAAAGCAAGAGAGGATAAAGAAAACTAGTATGAAGAAGAATGCAGTGTCTAGATTTGACTTATTATTATGGTTACTATGTGAAACAAGGTTGAATACAAGGATAGACTAAAGGCTTACATAATGCATGTGAATGATGTGCTTGCGTAATGTGTGGTGGATGCAGCGTGACAATGGATCATCTATTCTTTTTGTTTCCATTTAATAGAGAGGTGTGAAGAGTTTGTTAGTCAAAATGCTCCATTTACAGGTGTGAAGAGTCTCTTAGTCAAAATGCTCCATTTACAGTGGTGAATGTGGATGACTTGATGAGTTGGAATGGCTAAAAATACATTGTGTGCAGAATGATTTTTAAGTACAAGAAAAAGACTCTCACATGCAACAACTGAATACTATTTATGGAAAGCAAGGAATGAAGTATACTGCCAAAATAAAATCAACAGAAGTCAAGAAACTGTGGAGGCCACAGTTGCAAATGTGAGGAATATAGTTGTGTCATTGAGGTGTCAGAAGCCTGGCAAAGTAGAATTTAGCTGTATAATGGAGATTGTCCCCAGAAATCTTTGATGTAGAATAAAATGTATAAACGAATATATATATATATATATATATATTACTTAACAGACTAGATAGAAATCTTTGATGCTAAATGCTGTAACAAATATCAATTTCCATCAATAAATAAAATCCAATTTTACTTAAAAAATAACTAGTGAGAAGTTTTATTTTATGTCATCAAATAGTCTTAATGTTGTTAACATCTGAATCCATTATTTTAAGTGCTTAATTCGGTTATTAAACACCCATTTAGTGACAAGGACCGAATTGGACAGCCACTTTGGATGATCAACTTCTTTCGCTATTCCTATATCAACGTGTTTATCAATTTTTTTATCAAAGATTTGGCCCCTTTCTTGGCAAAATTTTTTTCTTGATTATTTTGAAAAGTAGAATCAACACATAGCCTATGTTTGCTAATGATCCTTGGTATTCTTAACACGTCTTCACTTGATCTTGCAAATACATTCTTGGATTTCCTTAACAATTGTATTAATTGTTCTTTAATACGCAGTTTGATTGACATTCGATCTTAATTTTACAGTTTAGGAATTCAAAAATGTTTAAATTAACTCTAATTATTTGTCCAAGCTAACCCTCCTTTTATTCGAGCAAACAGGAGAATGTTGCAAGTCGTCAACAATTAAGATTTTGACTCTCCCTTCCATTTTTGACAAGCTAAGTAGCATTCTTTTGTTTCCTTTTGATCTCCTTGATCGGCTGCAACTGTAACACCCTAGAAGCACATAAAACTTACTTAGATTTATGTTAGACATGTTAGAAAAAAAAAAAGGAAAACCGAAAATAGCTAAATGAATAAGCATTAGCATGATTTCTTCCATGTTATAGTATACTGTACATTTTCTTTTAGGAGTTGTACCTTAGAGCTCTTGAAAATTAATGGGTTGATAAGTATAGAAAATTTCCTCTAATCATATTAAGCCAAGTTGATGGCTAATGGGCAAAAAGTCATGACCTCTATGTCAATCTTTGACTTGCTAGGATTGGTTGGTTTTTTTTCCCATATCTTTCTTTATTTCTTTTCCCATTTTTCTTGGTTTATTTTCTTTCTTTTCTTCTTGCTTGGCCGGCCACCCCTTGCTTTTCTTTCTTCTCTTTTGCTACCATTTTCTTGAAGCTTTTCTTCTCATTTTGGTCATCTTGTATAAGTGAAAGAGAGCTTATCTTCTCACTTAGCAAAACTCTAGACTTACTTGAGGTACTCACCATGAACTTTTGTTATTTTTCCAAGTCTATAAGTAGTAGTTGTGTAAGTTTTATAATCAAGTTCTTGTTGTTGAGCATGAGAAATTAGGCTATGATTATGAAGTTTTATTCCATGTTATGATGTTTATTGGCTTGAATAACTTGTAATTAGTGTTTAAACCTTGAAATAACAAGTATTGGTTACTGATTGATTGAAGAACCTTGGTATGGTTCAAGTGATTTGATTGAAATTTTAAGTGAAATTTTTGATTGATTAAGATATAGAAGTTATAGAACTAGTAGAAATTTTGGTTGGTTGGTTGATTTTCCTTGCGGGTTAAAATTTTGAGTTAGTTCGATTTTAGGGGAAATGCTGCCAAAATTTCGGTAGAATCTAAAAAGCAAAAATTTGATAGGCGAAATTTAACCTAGGATATGCAGAAATTTAGGGAATTGGATGTGTAGAAAATTTCAAAAGAATGAACTAGTAGTGAATTAATTCTCCTAGAACAAGAAAACCCTAAATCTAAAACCCTAAACCCTAAACCCTAGGTTCAAAACCCTAAAACCTAAACCCTAGTAAGAATTGGATTGTTTCTTGAATTTTCTTATTGATTTACTTAGGGTTTTAATCAGGTTTTCATTAGATTATTTCTTTTGAATTTCAAAATCCGAGAGTGAATCACGTCCTTACTACGAGATTTTCTCTTAATTATTTCAGGTGAGTGTTTCTATGTATGCATGATGCATGAAATGCTATGTTATACCTATAAATGTTATTTAATGAAATGTGTTACTTGGGAAAAGATATGTACTTTATCGCATCTATTCCGCAATGTGTTACATGTCTTGATTATTCAATGTGTTATTTGTGCTTGAGACTTCCGTGGTTAACTTCACCGTTACTCCACGGTTAGTCAAACCGATCGTGATTAGGATGATATAAGATGCTGGGTATTTTAGGGCGTGTTGTTCTTTCCTATCTGGGTTGAATTCCTCAAAGAGACCAATTCTGGATTGAACTTTCTTGCTTGTTGGCCCTCCAAGATTGAGATTACTCTCTAGATGTGGTAGCCTGTATGGAGGGTATAAGGTGAATGGTGGTTAGGGTACTTGCTTGTTAATACTGATCTAATCATTGGCTAGGACCTAAGCTATTATCTCGGTCCCAACGCCAATGTTACATGCTTCAATACTTGCTACTTTTGCGGTCGAGCTTGCTCCCGTAGTCGAGCCTGTATCCGTCCTTGACTACTTGTTATTTAACTTGTTTATACACTGTTTATTGAAATCGTTAATTATTATTATTTAATATTATAATGGGTTACTGGTATGTTTGCATGACTTGAGCACTCACTGGGCTATTATAGCTGATCCCTTTCACTTGTTTTTTTTTTACCAGGCTTCCATTACTGCTAAGGTTGGCAAAGCAGATTTTGGAGATGTTAGATAGATTTTGATAGCCAAACTGTTTAGGCTATTAATGTAATTACTGTGTATATTTTTTGGATGTAACACTTAATGGTACTTGTACTCTTAAGTTGAATTATATGAGTGTATTTTTGGGTTATGTATGTTTGGATCAATTGAGTGAGTGCTTGATTTGAGTCCTGACGAGAGCTAGGCAGGCAGTCCGCTAAGCCCTTTGGTGCGCCTTAGGGTAAGGTGGGGCTGTCACAGCAACACTTTCTTGGAGTAGAGAATTTCAACATCAAATGATATGAGAATAGCCTTGAAAGCATTCAATCTGGGTCTACCAAATATTACATTGTAAAGGGAGGTAGCCTTCAATGCTAGAAAATTAACCCATTGGAAAGCTCTAGTTAGTTTAATCCCAATTAAACATGTTTGTCCTTTTGGCACGACTGAATTTCTCACAAAACCAACCATGGGATTTTCATTTGTGACAAAATAGCTAAGTTGAGATTCATGTCCAAGAAAGTCTAACAAAAAAATAATATTAAATAAACTCTTATTGTGTTCACAAGATACTTAGCAATAATTGTGCTTACAACTAAAGGATCATCATGACAAATGCATTTTGAGAGGACTTAGCATCCATTCCAGTAGGTCCACTAGCAATAGCATTGATCCCTCTTGCCACCCGGTTCTTTGTCTTGGTGGCAAGACAGAGATTCTTTTGTGCATGATTTCTATCATCACATCCCAATGCCCAAATCAATAATCTCCTATCTTCCAGATCTTCTCTCTATTATGTTCTATTATTTTGATCACTTTTTTAGTTTTCATGTCAATCTTGTCGATTAAGATTTCAATCGTGCCTAATTGTGTTTCCTATTTAGTGGCAATGTATTGCTCTAACTATCTTATTCATATTACCAGTTCAAATTTACGAATTATATTATGATGCTCTTCAATTTTATGACTGTAGAATATTTATTTTAACCTTTTCAAAACTTGGAATAGACACCCAGGAAGGTCTTTTAAGGATTCCTAGTTTCTCAACGTAAGGGAAGATTTAATTATGGTAGTATTCAAGGGATTTCAAATCTTTATCTTGGAACATCTACTCCTTGATCATTTTAGCTTGCCAACTTGAGTAAAAAAATTTGTTACTTTGTGCTTTCTATTATCTAAAGTCCCAAATTCATCCATTATCAAAAGTTTATCTCTTTTTCTTAATATATTACTATCATTCAATCGCATCATGTGCTTCGAGTATTAAATTTTACTGGGAATCAAGAATCTCTCATTCAAAGATGAATTAAACAAACTAAACTTAATTCCACTAACAAATGTAGTTATATTGAAACAAATTATAGAGTCCCAAAGAGTTTATTATGTCTTTATCATATAGCCATCAAGTCTACAGCAAAATTTCAAGGAGTATAATTCTCATGAAATTTCAAAAATATTAATTTAACTGAGTGTAGTTATTCATCAAATTAAGGAGCAATTCCAAGTGGCCAGGTGTGATTGGGCTATAAAATATGCAATAAAATTTCACACTCAATAAGTAATAAAAACCTACTCTCCTATATTTCGACAAGTATATAGGCTATTGTAGTATAAGAGATTAGGTATCGAATTCTATAAAGAATCAATATTATGCAAGTACTAGAGCTATGCTTTATTATTAAAATAATCACTTAATGAGAGTAAGGTATTGAAAGATTTGTAAAAATGCAATAGAATAATAACTTAAATAAGAAAGACATCATCTCTCTCTCTCTCTATCTATCTCAAGGCCGTTCCATTTGAATTTCAAACAAACTAGGGTTCAACCTTATGGCTACCCTTCAACTCACTAGAGGTCAACCTTCGCCACCAGGAAACCAATAATAGCTGGTATGGATGGTTGGTCTCTCCAAGAAACCAATATTAGCACGTGTGGATGGCTAGTTAGTCACCTTTGACAAAGATTTTCACTGAGATTGTTGCCAATTTTTCCTCTTTGGTGGCTACAACTGATTTTTACAAGCCAAAGGAGCAATACAAGGTTGCACCTATAATATCCTTCTCTATGGATGAGATCAACACGTTAGCTGCTCTATCTAAGTTTGCCCTTGTTGGAAAATTCTTCAAAGGCAGGCCTTCAATGGAGGCTTTGAGAAAGGAATTTGTTAACATTGGATTCAAAGGGCCTTTTTCTCTCGGTTTAACTGATCAAAGACATGTTCTTATTTGCTTTGATTTGGAGGATGACTATCATAGGTGTTGGCTAAGAGAGGTATGGATGTTTCAGGATTTTGTGATGAGAATCTTGAAGTGGACTACTTCTTTTTCGATTCAAGTGGAATTTGCCATTGTTCCAACATAGATCAAATTCCCTACTTTGCTGGTTCACCTATTTGGGAAGGGTCCATTATTTGCCATAGCGAGAATGATAAGTGAATCCTTACGTTTGGATGCCTCCACAGCCTCACTTTCAAGGCCTAGTGTAGTGCGGGTGTACATTGAACTAGACCTGAGCAAACCTAGACATGAAAGAATCTTGATTAATAACAGCGGCTTAGGTTTGTGGCAGCGAGTAAAGTATGAAAATTTACCAGATTTCGCGAGGTTTGCCATAAGATAGGTCATGTGGAGTTGGAATGTAAAACAATTCAGGAGTCTTCAAGAGAGCAGATTGAGGTCCAAGATCATAATAAAAAAATAGGTCAAAAATTATAATGGATTTCTAAAGAAGTTGATAAGTCAACGCACGTGACAATGAATTCCAAACAGGTAGTATAGGAGGAGAAGAAGACAGTTCGGTCACCAATCAAGCCTACACATAAGGATAACTACAAGTCATTGAAAGTAGGACTAGTGTTGATTCATGAAAGTCAATCACAAAGATTTGAAGGGTTAAATGAACAACAAAAGGGAGTAGCATTGGATGAGTATCTAGTCTTAATCTTGGGGAAAAGATTTGATAAGCACGAAGGAGATAGGCTCTCGAAACAACAAGCTAATCTGATTCAAAGTCCTCTAACTGATGAGTTGATTCATGAACAACCAAAATTTCAGATGGTGGATGGGAAAAATCTGGAGCAGATGATGGGTGGTAGATATAAATTGTTCTTAGTTCCAGTGGCTGTAAAACCTGTATTGTAGTCAGGAAGGAGGTGATCCACTAATGCAGCTGAGATGCAGTCTTGTGTTCCAATTGTAGAGATTAAGAAATGGCAAAATAACTTTACTAAGCATTAAGGAGGCTACAATTTGGGCCATCATATGGCTACATGCAACTTGGCAGAAACATCCCTTGAGGTAAAGAAAAAAGGTAGAAAACCAAGGGAAAGTAAGGAACCAAAATAGCAATCAGTAACCACTCTTTAAAGGGGTCGTTTAGCAGCTGTTTTGAAAGAGAGTTTACAGGCCTCTCCTAGCAATAATGATAAGGTACTATAGGTTTAAATGGCTTGCCCTTTGAATATTTTAATTTGGAACATAGAGGGTGCTTATAATAAGGAGTCTCTTAATTATTTGAAACATATGTGTATTAAAAATAAAATCCAATTGTTGGTGTTAATTGAAACATTCTCATCTGTGGATCGCTTGGATTTCACAAGACTTGGGTTAGGGTTTGATAAAGCGAAAATTTGTCTAAATGAAAAAATGTAATTTTTTTTGTTTAATTTTTTTCAATGTGATTTCATTAAAATGGCTAATCAGTTGACATATTGTAACATTGAATCGCCTTCTACAATGGAGATTTCTTTTTTAGTTGGTTATGCTAAGCATATTGCAGTAGCTAGGAGAGATTTATGGGTAGCTTTGGAAGTTCTGGCAAGCACAATTCAAACTCCATAGATGGTGCGAGGAAATTTTAATATTATTGCATCTCTAGAAGAAAAAATGTGGGGTGTTGTGATGAGGTGCCATGACGTGGATGAATTTAATGAGGCAATTTTAAAGGCTAAGTTATCCACAATTGAGTTTAATGTATCTCTGTTCACATGGACAAATAGGAGGGTGTGGTAGAGGTTGGATAGGGTTTTCATTAACTCAGAAGGGGCAGCTGCTTAAAATATGGTTTGGGTTTCACACTTGACTAGAGGAAGGTCGAATCATTCCTCATTGTTGACTTGAAAATCACTAGCATCTTAGCATAAGAGCTCTTGTAGATTCTTGAATGTATGGGCGCAACATCATCAATTTTTGTAGGTGGTTCGAGATTCCTGGGAGCGTTAAGCATGGAGGGAGAGGGATGGTAGCCTTTCATAAAAAATTGATGGCATTGAAGAAAACTTTAAAGGAGTGGAATGTTAGTGCATTTGGAAATGTTTAATATCAAATAAATCAAGTCTCTGAGGAAATGCTGAATGTACAAGAGCTTTATAATTGGAATAGGGAAAACAAATTCAAATGTCAACTATCAGAAGCACAGGCTAAGCAAATTAGATGGCTGGCCATTGAAAGAGATTTTTAAAAGCTAATTTCTCATCTCTTTTTGGCCATAATGAGAGAATTCAAAGAGTCCAAAATTTTTCTTATGATTTTTCACAACTAAGTGGGGATTTAGTAGATAAGTTGGAAGTTCTTCTGTCTGAGGCTGAGGTAAAGGAGGTTGGATTTGCCACAAGTAAAGATAGTGCAGCGAGTCTAGATGATTTTTCAGTATTATTTTATCAGGAGTGTTGAGAAATAATTAAACAAAATCTTAATGCAGTTGTGGATTTCTTCTCGGATTCTCCTCTACCAAAAGGGTTCGAGGCCACATCCATAGTTCTTATTTCTAAACATAGGGGGCTGTGCAGTTGAGAGATTTTAGACTAATCAACATTTACAATGTCAACTCCAAGATTATTTCAAAATCTTGTTTGTGGGACTGAATAAAGTCCTTCCAATGATTAATCTACCTCCAAAGGAGCTTTTGTTCATAGAAGACATATGGAGGACAAAATCTTATTAGCAGAAGAGTTGGTTTGGGATGCTTAATATGAAGAGAAGGGAACCAAACTTAATTTTGATACTTGACATAGAAAAGGCTTATGACAAATTGGATTGGACTTTTATCATGGATATGATGCGTGCATTTAGTTTTAAGGTTAGGTTTATTGATCTGGTTTATAGGATTTTGTCAAATAATTGGTTTTCAATGTTGATCAATGGACATCAAGCTAAATTTTTCAAGTCTTTTATAGGTGTCAAATAGGGGGATCGGCTTGTCATTATAGATACGAAGTGCATTAACAAAGGAATGCACCATTTTTTCCAAACTAGGGTCCAAATGTATCATCAAGCTTTGGGTTGTTAGGTACAAATTTGATCGTTTGTTGATAATACAATTATTTTCACACGACTTATTAAGTCTTGAGGGCTATCAAATCATTCTTGGAAGATTATCAAAGAAAGTCAAGTCAAAAAGTTAATAAGAGTTTGGCTTTCCTACCATCTTACCATCATTCTATTCACAGAAAGTGGGTGAATTCTATTTTAGGTTTTAAAACTGATAAGCTGCCTTTAATATATCTTGGGCACCATTACAAATAGAAAGGATAAGGGGTCAATTTGAGGATATTCTGGCCAAAATTAGAGCCATGATTCAAAATTGGTCTTCAAAGTTTATCTCACTTGATGGCAGAATTTTACTTACACATCATGTTTTGGAATCTATTCTATTATATTTGATGTAGGTATTGTCCTCCCTCTAAGAGTGTTCTCAGTAAGTTTGGATATTTACTAAATGATTTTATTTGGATTGGTTTATCAGATAGTAAAAGGTTGCATTGGAGAGCTTGGAAAAGATTTTGTTATCTTATTGAAGAAGATGGTCTTGGGTTTAAATCATTCAAAGAGGTTGGAAAAGCTTTTGACATGAAGTTACAATAGCGTGTAAGAGAGCACAAGTCACTTTGGGCTCAAGTTATGTAAGATAAATACATTAGGTATCATCATCCGGTTCATGCCCCATGTGTAAATGATTCGGTGGTGTGGAAAAGGCTTTGCAAAATTAGATTGGAGGTTGAAGAACAAATTTTCTAGAAGATAGGGAAGGGTGATATTCACTTTTGGGAACAACAAGTGGGTAAAACCATTTCCTCTGTCTAACGTTCGAAGGTCATGTGATAAGCCTAACTTGCGAGTGAAGGATTTTATCACAAATGGTAAATGAAATTTAGAATTGTTGCAAGATTATGTTCCCCTTAACATTATTGAACTAATTGCAAATATTTCCATTGATGATTTGGAATGCTTCTTCCTTGGGAGAATTTTCAGTCAAGTTAGCTCCTGAATTGATAAGAAGGAAAAAGCATACATCTTTTTGTTGTTGAGCAATGTGGTGCAATTTTCTTCCGAGTAAGATGTCCTTTTAAGGGTGGTGAATTTTACATAACTTATTACCTATTGATGTTAATTTGCAAAGAAAGGGTATAGCATTAGCTTCTAGATGTTCTTTTTGTTTAGCCATAGAATCTCAGGAGTGTGTGTTTTTATTTTGCCCCTTGACAAGAGAAGTTTGGTTGCACTTTAATTCTCTCTTTGGTATTCCATTTTTGGAGCACACTTGGTTTGGAGCACTTCTTATGCAATGGATAATTATAGCCCCTTAGGGAGTGAATGAACATGTAAGTTGGGAGATTCTAGTAATTGTTACTTGGTTTACTTGGGGTGCACGTAACAAAGCAAAGTTTGAAAGAAGATTGTTTACTGTTGAAAATATCATCAATTCAGTTTTGGAGTTTTTCCATAGGATGGGGATGGCTAAAACTATTTCTAAGGTGTGTTGCAAAGGAAATGAAATGGTTTTTAATCATTAGGTCTTTGGTCCCCACTTTGGGAAGAAGTCAGAACTGATTGTACTTGCTTGGAAGGAACCTATGACAAGGTTTGTTAAACTCAATACAGATGCTTCAATGAGACGAGAGGTGGTAAGAAGAGGGGGTACAATTCGAGATCACTTGGGCAGACTAGCTTTTGATAAGAATCTAAATAGAAGGACAGTTTTGGAAGTAGAAGCTCAAGCATTGTGTTATGGGCTTCAATTATGCAAGGATCGAGATTTAATTTGCATTGAAGTTGAAGTGGATTCGTAGGTACTTCATAGATTATTGGCTGGTACACAGTCTTCAAAATGGCCTTTATATTTAACTATTCAGAAGATCAAGCATCAACTATCGCAACTCTCAGGAACTTTACATCATATTTTTAGGGAGGCAAATACAGTAGTAGATTCTTTAGCAAGACTAGACTTCTCTCACAATATTATATTTGGGTCATCTCAAGAACTTCCCAATAAAGTCAAATCACTTATCGGGTTAGATAGATTTAACTTTCCATATGTTAGAAACATATTTGTAAAGGGGTAGTACTCCTTGTTTATTGTTTTTTATCATTAACAATTTAGAGGTCAAGTATGCCCCCCCCCCCTTTTATCTTTGTAATTGATTCTATTTATGTTTTAATAACAATTCTGTCCCAAAATCCTAAAATCTAAACGAAAACCCTGTATTATGGAAGGAGCTAAATTCATTCTAATTATACTAAAAGCACACCAAAAATATATAACAAAATATAATATATATATATATATATAGTAAAACAGGTAGGTTGATATCTACCCAGCTCCACTATAAATACTTTAAGCTAGTGCACCTATAATTCCTATAGTATAGTGTATGTGAGTATCAGGTGTCGTCCCACAGAGACTATGAGGACTGGTAGTATTTTTTTTTTTATTATCTAACCTCTCAAAATGAGTCATGAAACTAATTAAAGTACTAACTAACAAAAATTAACTACTTACAATAAGACAATCTAAACAATCAGTAGAAAAAACTAACAATAGTAGAGGCAAGATTTAGATGTAGAATTCCCCTAAACTAAATGTGCTATGATTCTAACTTGATTATTGATTAATCCAATTACTTAGAAACTAAAATCCCTTAACTGAATTATATTCTTTCTCAAGTAATATAATTTCTATTCCCTTGATTGATTAATTGGAATCTTTTCTCAATTAAAGCTCCAAAAAGATGCAATTAAGTTCTATGGATTTTATTTGAGTGGTTAGGTTTGAAACTAACCTAGGAAGACGTTTGTGATCCCATCTCTACCAACCTATTCAAGCCTATTTATTCATGAGGTGATCTAATCACATGAGCAATTTCTCAATCTACCCATAGAAACCAAGATTGAATCAAGGAAGCTGGCAAAATCCTAATTCAAGCACATTATAATTCATGAACAAATCAAAGAATAAAGTGGGTTTTCATTAAATCAAAAATAAAATCAATAACAAGAGAGTTTTGGGTTCATCTCATCTAGATCCAAACAACTTAGTTCATAAGTGCAAGATAAAACTCAACAAAAGACAAGAAAATGTAAAAGAAACTCATTCTCATGCAGCTCTTGAATCTCCTCTTGTGTCTTGATGAAGTCTCCTCTTGATTTATTCCTTGAAAGCCCTATAAGTTGTCCCTCTACTGTAATTTCTTCTCTCTACATTGGATTGCCAAGATGTGTGTAAAACTATGTGAAATATCTGTAAAAGATTTATTTCTAGGATTTTAATCCCTCTTTATGGTATTTCTTATGTCTTAGAACACAAAAGGATCTGCATCCCTCATCCCCAAGAGAGGTAGCCTTCTTTTCCTCAAAAAATTCACAGAATTTTGTAGTGAGATAGCCTTTCCTAAGCATACAACGCCTCCTAACCATGCCGCAGGTAGTGCTCTTGCTACTTTCTAACCATACCCATAGCTCTACGCGTTGCACAGGTTCAACTATAGATATCTCTTTAAAGATGGCCGAATCTAGTTTTGCTCAAAACATTTTTCAGTTAACTTTCCAACAACATAAGAATCAAGTCATTCGGGCTCTGTAGGCTGAAATATGAGCAAAATACTAGGAAGTGGTTAGGAGAGCATTACGGCGCAAAGGAGCTTCAGTAACTTGGAATTTTGGTTATGCAAACTTGAGAATTGTACTTTGATATCTCATAATAAATGTATATCATTATCCTAGCTTTAAAATGTACCAAGAATCATCAAAATCTAATTTCTCTTGTTTTTGATATTGCCAAAACACTAAAACATGTCATTGCTGCCAAAATCCTTTACTCACGAATTCTTCATCTTCCATTACATCTTTGCACTACTTTGAGGGATTCTTGATTTAACTCATTACCAATTTCAAATCATCTCAAAATATTTTTCAATTATCATCCAAACTAATTCGAATTGGTGACAAAATGTGCAAACACTATAAAAACACAAGAATAACACAAGTAAAAAACACTTACACATTATTTAGCTATTAAACTTAAGAATACGAAGGAACAGTAAGTAATAGAGAGAAACTAATGAAAACTCTAAAAAGCCTAACCTAAATATTATTAAAAATCACTACACTTTGGTAATTATCAAATCCTCCCACACTTAAATCATTGCTTGTCCTCAAGCAGTGAACCATACAAATCCAAAATCATTGACTTAGCCAAAGTGAAAGTGACACACGCATTTTTTTTTAAAAACATTTTTTCAACAACCAAGGCAATCTATGTGCAATGATTTGTCTTATTTTAAAGCAAAAGAAAAGAAATTATATGTTAATTTCACTAGTTCAATTCCATTTCTCTATTTTACTCAAAATTTGTAAGCAAGCCAATCTTATAGCTAGTAAGGACAACCACATGCCCATGATTAATTGACTTTTACAAATAGGGACTTTTCATTAAGCTTGGCCTTTTCTTGGGACACGAAGTTGCATTTTAACCCGAAGATCGACATTGGCCAGATGAATACCTCTGGTTACTCAGCACTTCATCTACCAAAGTTGTTATCCGTGCTCATAATTCTAGCACCTTTTTTTGAGAAAGTTGACATTGGCCAAATGAAACTAGTGGAGTATAACCTAAGCATAATTATTCTTTCCAAAGATTTTCTCTTTTGAAGCACTTTTTTTTCCTTTTTTGTAGATTTTTTTCAAATAAGCACACTCAGTCTCTTTTCTCAATGCACTACTAATTATAGGACATAATTCATACCTACTAATCATATTCATCACTTAACTCGTGAAAAATCAAATAAAGACAAAAAACTTCATTAAACATGCAAAATTTCAACATAATTGCTCCTGCTTTACTCAATCTACTTTCTCTAAAATAAAGATTCCTAATTATATGATAGAACTTCCCTCGTAAATTAAGAAAGAAAATCTTAAAATTACACATAATTACTTCACTTGGATAAAAAAATTGACAATTAACAACTTGAACAAAGTAGGTGCTCTACAAAGTAGAGTTTCTCCTATAATAAAGCGAATTCCCTATCAAAGAAAATCAACAAATAATACCAAATAAATCAATTTTCAATAAATCATCCAATAGGCAATATTACTACGAAATATTCTGACTCCCCCAACACTTAAACCACACATTCTCCTCAATTTGTGAAAAAGGCAAGGAAAACAAAAAAAAAAAATTAAAAGGAGTACTCCCTTTTTATAGTTGTCACCTTTCATAAAACAATATGGCTATTGGCAAGAATTCCATAATGAAATATAACACTGCAGCTACATCATAAGACAGTCACCCTACATCATCCAATTTAATAGTCTATGCCAAAGGAAAAAAGAAATAACTAAATATATTCTACTTATACTTAAAAACAACTAAAAATAATAAAATAAATGTTGGGTTGCCTTCAAACAAGCGCTTTGTTTAACATTGTTAGCTCAACGTCATCAAAGTTTATTACGTTACTCTTTGATGAAAGACTTCGTCTGTCCACTCTTTGTTCATTTTGGGCCTTTGGATCTAAATCTTTGGATATCTATTTTGTTCAGCACCTTGTAACCCAAAATCCTTTGGCTTTGTTGGTGACACAGCAAAAAATGATAGTACTACATTCTTCCATTGTGACCTTGCTCTCATATTCTCCTAGCTTCCTCTTACATGGCATGACATTCTTAAGATATCCATCGTACAAAAAAACCTATAAAATAGTATTACCACAAGGAATATTTAAATGCAATGATTTAACATGACAAACACGAGGTGCATCCGGTAGAATGGGAGGATTCTCCTAATTCAATCGATTTACTAGATAACTCCGCCTCAATGACAACTCTTTTCTCACTCTCTTTTTTCTCTTCAACCCATTCATGTTCTATCCCTTTAATCACCATTGGAGGGTCACTTAATTGACCACCATTAGAAATATCAGTCATTTCCACTTGTTCATTAGGATTTAACTCAATGTCACTCAGTAAGCATATTGGTTCCTAGTGTTCATAGCTTCAATAATTTGGCCTATAAAATTCTCAATAGTTTTGTAATGGCGACAACTCGTTCCCCCGTACTTTCAATTTCCACTTCAATCCTATCAAGTCTATGATTCGTTGCCTTAATGAAATTAACAACAGCAAATTCCAACTCAAGTTTGGACTGTACATGGGAAGGATATGAATGAAACCTATAATCTTTTACTCTCTCATTGGCTAACTCCCAAGTAGATTTTTGTTAGTTCTCTTGCTCTACCCATCCGTAAAGTGAGTGATTCCTCTATCTCGAGTTATATGTATTGGGATAGGGGTCATAATAAGGTGAATGGTTATAAATGTCATCATCTCTGTCTACAATTAAAACAATCATAAGAATTATGATGTCATCCACAATAGGTACAAATAACAAGACTTCTTTGAGAATAAAAAGAATCACTTTCAACTTGCTCATTAACCCTATTTACAATGTCATCAATTATCCTTTCAAGAGCATCAAGTTTATCCATACTAGTAGACTCTACGTTGTTACCTCTTTTATTGGCCCAATTATAGTAATAATTCGCAATCTTCAAGTAAAAGTTGCATATTGAGATTTCTATTTACACCCTAATAAGCAAAGATAAAATAAATGAAATTAAATAAGAACAAACAAAAGAGAAAAATGGTTAGAGTAATAGAAACAAAGCATTCCCAATATCCTAGTCCCGGCAATGGTGCTAAAAAACTTGGTATCCACCCAGCTATACTATGGATACTTTACGCAAATGCACCAATCATGCCTATAGTATAGTGTATGTGAGTACCGAATGTCATCTTATAGAGACTACGAGTACTAGTACTAATATTCTTTTTTATTATCTAACCTCTCAAAAAGAATGATGAAACTAATTAAAATACTAGCCAGCTAAAATTAACTACTTACTATATGAGAACCTAAACAATCATTAGAGAGAATTCATAATGGTAGAGGCCAAGATTTAGATGAGAATCCCCCTAAACCAAACGTGTTATGATAATAACTTGATTAATGATTAACGCAATTACTTTGACCCTAAAATCCCTTAATTGAATCATATTCTTTCTCAAGTAATATAATTCTTATCTCCTTGGTTGATTAATTGGAATCTCTTCTCAATTTAAACTCCAAAAAAATGAAATTAAGTTGTATGAATTTCATTTGTGTGGTTAGGCTTGAATCTAACCTACGAAGACTTGTGGATCCCATCTCTAGTGACTCATTCAAGCCTCTTTATTCATGAGGTGATTTAATCACATGAGCAATTTCTCAATCTACCAATAGAAATCAAAAATTGAATCAAGGAAGCTAGCAAAATCCCAATTCAAACACAATATAATTCATGAATAAATCAAAGCATAAAGTGGGTTTTTCATTAAATCAAAAATAAAATCAATAACATGAGAGTTTAGGGTTCATCCATCTAGATCCAAAAAACTTAGTTCATAAGCACAAGATAAAACTCAACAAAAAATAAGAAGACATAAAAGAAACTTATTCTCAAGCAATTCTTGAATCTCCTCTTGCGTCTTGATGAAGTCTCCTCTTAATTTATTCCTTGAAAGCCCCATAAGTTATCATTCTAGAATCGTTTTCTTCTCTCTACATTGGATTGCCTAGATATGTGTAAAAATGTGTGAAAGATGTGTAAAAGATGTGTTTCCTTTGAGTTAGCTTTCCAACAGCATAAGAATCAAATCATTTGAAGGTCTATAGGTTGAGATATGCAAAAGAAAACCGAGAAATGGTTGAGAGAGCATCACAGTGCAAATAAGCCTTAGTAACTTGGACTTTTCTTGAGAACTAGACTTTGATACCTTCATAAAAATTGCAGATCATTATCTTAGCTTTAAAATACACCAACAATCATCAAAATCCAATTTCTCTAGCTTAAGATATTGCCAAAACACTTAAATATATTGTTGCTGCCAAAACCATTTCCTTACCAATTTTTCATCCTCTATTACTTCTTTGCACCACTTTGAGGAATTCTTGACTTCAACTCATTGTTAACTTCAAATCTTCTCAAAGTATCTTTTAATTATCATCCAAACTTATTTGAATTGGTGACAAAATGTGCAAACCCTATGAAAATACAAGAATAACACAAGTAAATAGCACTTACACATTATTTAGCTATTAAACTTAAGAATAAAAAGAAATAGCAAGTAAACCTAACCTAAATACTACTAAAAACTACTACTATCACAAATTTAGCGCTCACTACCAAGTATAACTATTTAGCCTCTCCCTGAAGAATGGTCAGCAAAAGCAAACATCCCAGATCATCTTAGCCAGATTCAAATTAGACAGTGAATTAAGATGTCTCAGATGATCACTTAGAACTATATTTCTATAATATGAAACAAAGTAGTCAATTTGATTTGAGGCATTAGTATATCCCTAATTCATCTTAGGAAGGGATTTCTTCTTACCTCATCAAGACATTGTCCATTCTGGCAAACATAAAATGAAAATGCTAGATTTAAGCATGCATGAAATTGTGTCTATGGAATTAGTCCTAAAAAGGTTCCAGTCTCTAATGAAAAGATATGCACTACGTATTTGACAATTTTGAGCACTTTGAAGCTTTTGTAATACGAACTCCCGATAAAAGAAAAGCAAAGATAGACAAACAAGTTCCTCCAAGGGAAGTTCCTCGATATGAGATGTCAAGGAGCGCTCAATTTTATTTCAAAGAAGATGATCAAGATTTTGTTCCTCCTAAGCATGAACTTGATTCCAACAATAAAGAATTTGATTTGGCACATAACCCTTGTTGGGAAAATTTGTAATTCGATACCGACCTAGAGAATATAGACGCATTTCTTTAATTTTTTTTCACAACACTAAGTACAAAATAACAAAAGAAAAAATTAGAACAATGAATAAACTACTTCTGTTATTCCCCAAGTGGAGGCTGATCCAATAATTTCAAATAATTTCAAATTTTAAACTATTGATTCAAAATGCTTAAATTAAATTATTAGCTATCCATAACTCGAGACATTATTAGCCACTCCTTTCTTTTCTCCTACTAATATAGGATAGGAGTACCAAATTCACCCCCTCAAGATGTTTGCTTCCACACGATGGCTAATTTTTAATCTGGAATATACTTAGTTGTGTAGAATTTCTAGAGATGGCTCATATGAGTTCTCGAAGTAACTCCCATCCTTACAAAAATGTAGCATTTTGTCCCATATAGCACATAGTTTCTACATTCCATTGTGCAATCGCAACTCAATACCACTAACTTGGTCTCTAGAAGTGACTCATATGAGCTTTAGAATTGAACCCCACCTTTACATCGATGTAGCATTTAGTCTCACACAGTGCTTATTTCCACACAGCACTTATTTTCTTGCATTCCATTGTGTAGTCACAATTTAATACCTTTGATATAGTCTCATCCTATTGTATAATCGCCACACAATATTATTGGCTCAGTCTTATCCTATATAAAAATCACAATGATGGCCTAGTCTCGTCTCCATTATGTCTATTGGCTCAATCTCACCTCTATTGTATAATTGTACCCTAATATCATTGGATCATTCTTACTCCATATAAAGACCACATACCACGACCTAGTCTCATCTCCATTATGTAGTTGCAACCCACATTATTAGTTCAATCTCACTGTGTACAAATACTACACAAACTTTACTTTGATACCAATTTAATCATGCCACGCCCGTACTGATCCATTAGCTTAACATGCCACATCTATTTTGATCTATTAGCTTCTGGACCCAAAATATTAGCCTAAACTCCTTTAACTAAATTATTAGTTGTCGATAGAGGCATTACAACTTCCCACAAACAGCACCAATTGATAAACCAATCTTCAGCTCTTTCAATAAACTACACCTGTAGAAAGGAGTTATCTAATAAATTTACGTGAAATAGAGAGAAAATTACTCCAAAGTTTAAGTGGTACAATTATTATTAACTGAATCAAATTCAATATAAAAAATCAAAATATTAATATAGAGAGAATTCGAAAAGTAGATGAGTCATAAATGCTTACCTTCTTCAAATTTATGAAGGGATGTATATAGGCATGTCAATGGGTCGAGTTCAAGCCGAAATTGAATATTTAGAACTTGAACCTGACCAAGAAAAAAGGTTCTGGACCGGAACCCATGTACCCAACGGGTCCATTCTTTCCTTCCCAGATTCGGATCTGATGGGATCCGGACCCGAGTCGGGTAGATTCGCAGACAAGGGTAAATTTTTTTTTTTTTTTTTGAAAAAATGCGACCAATTTATGTATACAATAATACAAATAATGACAATAACATAAATCTATCCAAGTAAACAAACAATATCCCAAATTAAAACATCAACCAAAAAGAAAGTGGAAAGAATCTAAAATGCCCCTAGCAAGAAAGTGGAAAGAATCTCAAATGCCCTTCTCATCTCCCCATTAAATCTCACCACGATGAGCCAAGAGGGATTGAGAGGAAGATTTGAGTTTAGCAAAAAGAACTCTTGCAGTACCAAGGTCTTTCCAAGGATAATATCATAAATTTGACTTAGTGAGTAAATAGATGAATTGTAATCTTATGGGGGACTTGATTGTATTTTTAAAAATTTATTTTCTATACCAAAAGACTAGAGTTTTCTCTCTCTCTTCTATCATTTTCTTCTTCTTCTCTTCTTCAAAGCTCTTTCCCTTCTCTCTCTAAATTTTCCCCACTACTCTTACATGAAGGAGGTACTGAAGAACCAAATATTCAAGAGGAGACAAATAGGAGAAGTCTTGAAGCTTCTAACCAAGGTAATTCTTCCTTCAAAGCTCAAGTTCTTCTTTTGGTTTTGGTCTAGGTTAAGAGTGGCAGATTTGGAAAGTTTTAGGGTCTTCATGCTTTTGAGTATGTGCTTGTGTTGGTGCGTGTGCATGTGCATGTGAGTGAATTGATGGTGGAATTCTGATGAATGTGAGTAAGGAACTTGTGAGATTATGTGTGATCTATAGCTTGTGCTTATAATCTATAAGTGTTTTGAGCTTGATATGCTTTGTTATTACTTTATTGTGTCATTTTGGTGTTGATTAGAAGTTGGGTTTGGATGGATTTTGCAAATTTTCGCAGACGAGCCATGGGTGGTGTGTGTTGAGCCGTGGTTAGGGCTCAGCGAGCCTTCACCCGCAGCAAGTGTCTGCCTGACGACTCGCGGGTGGGCTCAGTTGAGCCATGGCCGCGGCTCGAGGCTTGTTGGTCACGTCTAGTCTTTGCCCATTAAGCCATGGGTAGGACCGTGGATGGCAGTTGGGTACCCACGGATTAGCCCCTGGCTTGTGATCTGCGCATCAGCTATGAGGATCCACGGGCGCAGATCGTAGCTCAGCACCCGCAAATCACCATTTTTCCGAGTATTTGGTTTCTTTTTTGCACATAAGGTATAGGTTAAGCCTTATTAAGATCTATTGATAGAACAAGCATATAATTGGGTTTTATTTTGTGTGTTTTAGGCGAAAATGGTGACTACCCCTATTCGGATTATTTAAATTAACCTTTGGATCAAGGTAAGTAGTACTTGAATATCTTTGCCTTTGGAAATGTACTTTGTTAACTTTAATGTTTTGAAATGTTAATTTCTATATAAATGGGCTTGAGTTTGGTTATATATTCTTGCTTTATTATGAAATGAGTATACGTGGCCTATTTGTTATTTGAATGAATATTGGATTGAGTTCTTGTATATGAAATGGATTATAATGGGACTAGTTCCTTAAAATGGTGATTGTGAAATACGCTTTGAATCGTACTAATCGGGTGATATTTAGCTTTGAACCGAACCCACCGGGTGAAAGTTGGATTTGAACCATGTTAATTGGGTCGTAGTTAGCAATTGGATATCCAGGGTCATTTGTCCACTAACTACTTGAGCTCTCATTGTATTGTGCTATGATTACAAATGTGAATTTGAATTGTTTATAAATGACCATGTATGTTTATGAATTATGTGGACTACCGTTTTGTCATTGAAAATGTATGTATACTGGTAACAATCTCGAGCATCAAAGAGAACTTTTACTACTTATTGGTTGATTTATCACTCACTCCACTCTTGTATCTGGTAAGAGATGAATTTGAAGAGGAAGATTGACATGACTTTTGGGCCTCTTGACTTGTGTCTTTGGGTATTAGAAATAGAAGAGGTTATTTTTTATTTATGGATTGTATAGCCATATTTTTGTACTAGCTAAGTTATACATGGGTTTCCCCAATTATTTTGCTATGGGGCAATGGAATTGTAAATGGAGTATGATTATTTTATATGAACAAAAGATGTCCTTTGGCTGTGTTTGTACATTTAGTAAGTTGTGATTTGTTTTAGTTAAGGTTTTGTGTCAATTTAGCCTTGTGTTTTAGCGTAACTTAGAGCATGGCGGGTGCCATTTCTCGGGACACGGGGCGTGATAACTCTTTTTACACAAACCCAATCTAAGAGAAAGAAAACAAAAAAGAAAAAGAAGGGCCAAAAATCAAGAGGAAGTCCATGGAAGAAGATTAAGGGAATTTAGAAGAGTAGAGCCATTGCCAGAACAACAACGGAAGCAAAAAGAGTAGGTACAAAAATACTAGCAACAGAATCCAGAGAAGGAGCTGGAGCCTTCACGGTAGCCATATTTTGAATGGTTGATAAGGCCATCACTATCATCATAACAGCAACCAACAACTACCTTCATCTTCATCTAGGGAAAGTGAAGAGATAGAGAGAGAAGAGATGGAGAGTTGGAGTTGGAGGAGAATTGGGAAAAAAAAAAAAAGACCGCGTTGAGTTTGAGTCTAGATTCGACCCATTGACAGGGTTAGATGTATAGTGAAAAATGAATGACAAATGGTGCATAATGCACCCTTTTGGTCCGATGGCAGTTCAGTCCCCATCGGGTACCCCTGTGCCCAATTGAGCCTCTCCCATAGAGTAGATTATGAGTAGGGTAGAATACTGTTAACTATTGGCCCAAAAAAGGACAAATGGCAAGATTGTGAAATGTCAACTATATCCAAGTTGATGTCCTAGCATCTCCATATAACAACCAAATTGGAAGAATTAACGCATAGTGGATCATTCTCTTTCAACGAAAAAATTCTTTAAAAAAATTAAAAAATAAACTTGAGGACCTTACAACCTTGCAACATCTCACTGCCAAAAAAAGAAAAAGAAAAATAAAAGATTATCATAAACCAAATTTTAGACCTCTCAAAACATATTAGTCACAGTTTATGAGTTTAAGTGACAAAAATTGTCATATTTACCCAGAAATGTAGAAACTTTTGAGATCGTAAGAAAGAACATATTATTTACTTGGAAGTGTAAAGTCATCAATGATTCAATGCAATTTTACTTTTTAGTGTCAAGTATAGTAGTTTCAGCATATTTTATTTTAGCCAAAAATTATCTAAAGCTTAGACAAAGAAATTTAAACATTAAAAATGGGCAAAGTAGATATAGAATTAATCCAATGGAGCTCACAAGTTAAAAATGTACTTTAAGATCTACTACGTTCATATTGAAGTTAGTTTTGGTGTGTGCAATTGTCAAACAAAAATGATACCATACAACAACAACAACAATATCTAAGCCTTTGTCCCACTATATGGGGTTAGCTATATGAATTATATTTCGCCACTGTATTCGATCTTGACAGATGTTTTTATTGAGATTTAAACATAACGTGTCTTTCCTAACATTTTCTTTCCAATTCTTTTTTGGTCTTCCCTTTTCCTTTTAATTTGACTCAAGACTTCTCTATTTTCTATATCTCATACTAGTAAGGCATCTAGATATCTCCTATGCACATGTCTAAACCACCTTATGTGTAATTCTCTCATCTTCTCATCAACTGGTGCTACCCTTACTTTCTTTCTAACGCATTTATTACTTATTCTATCTAGTCTAGTGTGTCTGTACATCCATCTCAACATTCTCGTTTCTGCTACCCTCATTTTTTGTCTAGCACTATAATCCATAAAGCATCGTTGATCTTATAGCTGGCTTATGAAATTTTCCTTTCAATTTTAATGAAACCTTACGATCATAGAATATGGATTATGCACTTCTCCATTTGTTCTAACTTACTTGAATCCTATGTGTAACATATTTATCTATTCTCCCATTTCCTTCAAAGGTAAATCCTAAATATTACTCTATTTCTACTTCTATGATTACTAAAGTGGCACTCCATATATTCTGTTTTGACCTTCCTTATGGTAAAACCTTTCGATTCTAGTGCCTCCCTTTAATCTTCTAGCTTGGCATTCGTTCCCCCCCCCCCCCTCCTCCCCCTCTCATTGAATTAAACTATATCATCTGCAAACAACATAGGTTCACGAATGGCTTTCTGTAGATGTTCAATGATCTCGTCAATTATTAAGGCAAAAACATATGGACTCAAAGTTGATTCGTAGTGTAGACCTATAGTATCCGAAAATTCTCCTGATATCCTTACTAGTATGCCGACATATGCTGGCGCATTCTTGATATTTATCTTTTATAACTCCTATATAAGCTACCCTTACCCCTTTCTTTTTTAGAACTCTCCACATTATATCTCAATAATGTAGATATTTTCCTCCAAATTATGAGATGAGCAGGACATTTGATTTTAACTGTAAGAATTATATCACCATAAAATACTCTAACCTATAATATCACATAAAAGAATTAAAATTTTTGTCGCGTTTGGTGCAATTGCATTGAGAACTAGATATTATTGTTTTTGTCCCAATTAAAACGGTGGCATTACAATTATAATTCACCTATTCACAACTATTAAATTTTTATCATGAATGAGACAGCTATTGGTGTACACAAAATTCTTTTTCTTTATCAAAGAATTTTCTTATATTTTGGCCTGGCAATAAATATGTCGCATTGATATATCAGATTGATATATATGTCACAAAATTCTCAAATCTTAGTAAAGTACCTTAGGGATCATCAGGAGTCTTCTATTGCCATTAGATCTATTTTGCAGAATTTTAAGCAGCTTTGTTTTTTGTTTAATCTCGTTAGAGTCAAGAAAGTGTACAAATGAGGTAGTGTGCGCTCATGATTTAGCTACTCAAGCTGGGAAGTTACAGATCAATATATGCATGTGATATTGTTTCTTAATGGATGTTTCTTGTTCAAATATATATATATATATATATATATATATATATATATATATATTACTCCTACCAATACCACAATCAGGTACCACGGATAACCGGAACTACATATTATTGAATAAATTGGTAAAATTGTAAAAAAATATTACAATATAAATACTTGTTCAAATTTAAAAAAATTACTTGTGCAATTTCAATTACTTCACAAAAAAATAAAATTACTGAAATTCTTGAATTCAAAATTACAAAAAAATACTTGTGCAATTTCAATTACCTTGCAAAAAAATAAAATTACTGAAATTCTTGAATTCAAAATTAAAAAAAAATACTTGTGCAATTTCATTTACCTTGCAAAAAAATAAAAGTACTGAAATTCTGGAATTCACTTTTTTTAAAAAAATAAAAATATTATAAATTAAATTTTTTAAAACATAAATAAAAAAATACTTGTGTAATCTTAAAATTCTCCACATCTAAATTTTATGGAAGTTATTTTTTTTAGTTAGCATCAAGAATATGTATGATAGTTAGTGTATAAAAACAAAAGATAATATACAAATCAAAAAATTAAATGAAAAGAAAACTCAAATAAAATTTTTAAGTTTTCGAGCTATCATAGACTTGAAAATAAAATGATTTAATACTCCTCAAATCTTTTACAATATTACTCATTAAATCCTCTATAACGTATATTAATCTTTAAGACATATATGTTAACAAATTCGATTTAAGACATATATGTTAACAAATTCGATCAATTAACCGCAACTTTTTTAAAATTAATACACAAAATCCAAACTACTTTTATAAATGAGGATCGATTAACCTAACCGCATTTATAAATGAAGATCGATTGACCTAATCGCTTTTAAAAAAAAAGTTTTAGAATGCATTAATTTTTAAAATTTTTTAATTTTTTAATTATTTTTGTCCATCCCTAATAAAGACGCAAATTTTCTATTCATTACTCCCCTTGAAGTCTGGGCCACTTGGAAAGGGGTAGAGCAGGTGCGCACTCCTACAAGTACGCAATGGCAGAAAGCCATTCAAATATATAATAATTTTTACATCATGTTAAAGACAACAATAATATCCTAAATCTCAAGTACGGAATCTATATTACTGGTAACTTTCTAATGCTTCTACATTAAGCATAACAAATTAAGTATTGATCCAATAAAATCATGGGAAGGAGGAGATTCTCCAATGATTATAATGGAAGAGATGGTCCAAATCTAAATAAATATGTGATAAATTTTATTTGTATTTATTTACCACCTAAAAGGTTAAGAAGATTTATCCAGGTCATGCTGCTCCCGAGGACCATCAAAAGACTGTGTCTTCCTCAAATTCCAATGAAGGCCATCATGGATGCTGCGCAAGAAATCACTCGTAGAATCAACATGACATGCAGTGGGCACCGGCCAAGGAGCCATGCTACATACGAGTGCATCTCCTGGAGCCAACCGTTTTCGGTCTTTTCCATCAAATGATGCCCAGGCATGACCTCTACTGTTGAAAGGTACTTGTACACGAATTATAACATGCTCAGGCAATATTAAAGGCCGAAAAGATAAAGAGTGTGGACAAATTGGTGTAAACAGGATGCCTGGAACCTGCAGTCAGATGAAAACATTTAGCAACACTACGGTCACATGCAAGATCAATAAGAAAAGCATCGTGTTTAATCCACTAAACATAAAACTTTTTTATCCATATATGTTATTATTTCTGAAGCGGAGCTCAAGATACCACGTTACAGTCATTTCATATTTCCTTAAAAAAAAATGTTAACTCCAAACCAATGAATAACCAAAATTTGTTTGCAAAGATTTCACTAGAATGTGAATCCTACGTATTCCAAATACTATTCCATTAGATAAGCTGTATAACAATGCAATATGGAACAGTTACAACTGCATAGACCAGTGTCTACTATATTAATCCAAAAATTATGATGATGCAAATCACTTCTATAAACCATTTCTCATTAACCCAGGCGAAATAAACCAAAATACTAGGATTAGCCAACTTTCAACTAATAATGAAACTCAACAGACTTAATCCAGGAATTATCCTGACGCAAATCACTTCCATAAACCATTCCCTATTGCCCTCCAAACCAAAAGAACTATACAAAACCATATTGCATTATTTTTCTAATATAATCAGCAATCTCCACCAGACCTAGGAATGGCAGCAGGGTGGGTAGGTAATGGATGGGGCTAATTCCCCACCCCGGCCCCCACTCCCCCACCCACTAAAAAAAAAAGGGGGCCCACCCTGGCCCCCACTCCCCCACCCACAAAAAAAAAGTGCCCCCCTGCCCGAGGGGGGGGGGGGGTGACCACCATTGCCTCATCCCCAGCTTCCGTAACATACCACATAATATTATGTAAATTTATAGAAGACAATAAAAACAGAAAACTAGCCAAATCTGGGGCAGGGTATGGAAAGGTACACCCACCTAACTGCCGCAATCCTAACCGGGACATGAAATCAGCAATTACTCTTCCAAACAATACCAACAACATATCCACACACAAGGAAAATATTCAATTGAATACCTGAGGATGAACCATTGAACCTCCTGCTGCCAGGGAATATGCTGTGCTTCCCGATGTTGTTGATAAAATCAAACCATCACCTTGTACGCAAGTGACGAAGGAGTTATCACAGTAGCATTCCAGATTCGTGAGAAAAGAAGATATTCCACGATCTATTGTAACCTCATTTAGAACAAGCATTGGACCTTCAGTTTCGTATTCAGTTTTAGCTGCATCTCGAATAACAAGGCACTGCAACCGATGTCGTAAGGTGATGCTGATGGGACCACGTATCATAGAATTCAGGCACTCTCTATAGTGTTCGCTATCTGGTCTTTGTAAAGGTAACTTCAAATAGAAGAAATCCACAGTACAAAAAAGCTAGCCTTAGAAAACCACTTTCTGGTTACTCCTGAGTAGAACATAATATCATTGCACCTGGTCCGAGCTGTAGAAGCACAATCATAAAGCAGAACAAGAGGAATATGAAAGCTCTACCTAGACCTTCGATTGACCTGCAGGATCATACTATTTTTAAGATATAAAGATAATGAAAGAATCAGAAGAGTCTTCAGAAAGATAAAAAGGATACAGAATGGGGTCATGAAACCCAAAGATCCCATGGAAAACGGGACAACAGGTGGAACTGGACCTTTAAACATTGATGCTGCCTGCAATGTCAAAATGGAAAACTTTATGTACATATATACTGTAGAACAAAACTGAGCTTTCCAATCTGCGTCCAGAGAACGATGGCTTTTTAATTGCAATTTCTTACAGATAGAACTCTTGCCCAAACGTATGCAGGCATTGTTAATTTGCTATCACGCTACTTTATGAAAAATTTGCCTCCAACCATATGTAGTTTTATTTGGTCTGTCTGTCACTTGTTCCATAGCACATTACTTTTCATCTTACCATAACTCAGAAAGAGTTCTCAAAAATGCTCTCTTAGATCGCTCCACTAAACTGTAGATTTCTTTCAGAACAATTCCACCAATTACTAACAACTTAGATTGCTCTATTAACCTGAAGATTTCTTTCAGACAGTTCCACCAATTACTAACAATATTCAGATTGCTCTTCCCTTTTTTATATTGTTATTCCCTTTTCTTTTAAGTTTTGGACAGGCAGAACAGTATGATATTCTTGCAGTCTCAAATGTTACATGGTAAAGGCATGAAGTAAGCCATCTAATGTTTGTTTTGATATAAGATCACAGGGTTATAGTATAATTGACCATCATAACAAAGTAAAATCCATGAGAACATCTAGATCTAATTGAATAAGTTTCATAAATCTAGAGAAGAAATCTATGCAGTAAGATGACTTGCGTAAATCATAAATACTATCAAATAAAGAAAATTTGGTTATTCAGCCTGGTTAAGGAAACAAATACTCAAAAATGGATCAACAGTAACTCTCAAAAGATAGAACGAAAATTCAAACCAGAAGCCAAACACCATGTTATTGAATTGCAGACAATTTAAAGTGGCTATCAAGTCAAGAGATCTCTCAAAGCTATATCCCAAACTAAATGACGTCCATCAAGTGAAGTATGCAACAGCTTCCTTTCATCTAACTTCTGCTTTGCTACCAAATAAACCACCAACATAATTATCAAACTTCAATAAACACAATGTGGTTAACCCAAATCCAGACTTTTCATTTCTAAAGTTCAGGAACCTAAAATTATGAAACCAGACATGTATCCACCTCAATTGCAGAGTTCCAAATTAATGAAACTCGGGAGACTATCCTTTTGTTGTCTCAACATATATTCAGAAACTTCTGTGCACATAACAAGAATTTGCAGAGTTTACCAACATAAGGTCAGGCCCAGAGGGAAGACTGCTATAAGCACAATTCCTCTAGGACTAGATCCCAGATCCTGCAAGATCTCAAAATCTTACCTGCAGTTACATGTTAAACATTCTCATAATATTCTTGACCCGAAGATCAGGATATTGATAAATTAGCTTTCAAGTTGGAACTATGGCATCCTACAATATGTCACAACCTATAAAGTGTACCGATGCAACCTGGAGCTCACTTTGCTAGATTTCTCGTTTATAATGGATTCCTCAGTCTTAGAAACTTAGTTTACGACCCCCTTTCCATGCTTGGTACTCTTACAAAAAGCCAAATGCTTACAGATGTTTGTTATCTACCAAATTCTGTCAAAGAATATAGACTCACCCTTTTCAGCTAAAAAGCACAGATGCATTTATCCAAATCAGCTTGGCATCACAGGTACCAGGCTGATAGCCTGATACATCAGCAAATAACTTTACAAATTCAACGGACACCTTACTTCCTGCAGATTTTAAATCCTTGGACAAATTCACCAAGCCCTTTGGTTTCAATCTAGAGTATGCAAGACATTAAGAAGAACCAATAGTAGACACGTACAATGGATTAGGGAGAACTGGGTAAAAAGAAAAAACATTTCCTCATTCAAAGTCCCAATCACAACCATACAATATAAAAAACATTTTGGGCAAAAAGAAAAATTAATAATTGTTCCACAAATGACTCTCACAGAAACTAAAGCAGCATTACATACCCAAAGAACTGTTCCATCCCCGCCAAGAGTTACAACAAGGTCAACTCTCGTGTGCAAGAGCAGAATTTCCTCATCTGTGGATAAACGAAGAAAAAATGTTTACAACAATCATTTCAATATTCACATGCAACTGAGAATAAAGTGAAAAAAAAATCAAATAATAGTCAAATTCGTTGGATACAACATGGAGGTACTACATGATCAAAGAAACACATCCTCATTTTTTTCTGATAAGATTTGCTAACTTTAATCTGAGATTTTCAGATGAGACTAATCATCCCAAATACATCCATCATAGTCCAAACAAAGACCAGAGGGACGATAAAATGTCCAGCAATGTCCCAGGAACTAATATCATTATTATATGGTCACTACAATCATATGATGGATTGTGATGCCAGACAATGATGACAAGATGTAGAGAAAAAGTTGTGGTAAAATATATTAAAACCTAAATCCAAGGGTTTTGAAGTTTGAACAGTTCAAAGTCACCAATTTTCTAGTGTCTTTCTCTATCTTTTTCTTCAGATATAAAGGGGAGGAACTCTCCAATTACATGGTTACATCATTATCCAAAATTATACTAGCATAGTGCTTTTCTCCCAAAAGAAAAAATATGTAGCATGTTTACACCTGCATCTTCAGCATTGCAAGTTACTCGTAGTTGCTGATAGAGAGAACTTACATAAAGAAGAAAACATGACGAACTTCGTTCACTATTATTATGATTTCATGGTTTTGCATCATTATCATGGAATTTATAGCTTTAATCCTGCATTTAATCTTCAAAGAAATGAATAACGACTATATTATTACCAATCAGTGATTTAAGAACTACTTCATATCAGCCCTCAAGCTGTGCTACTAACAGCTATTATCCAAACCTACACCCAAATTCCACCTCCCCTCGCCTGATAAAGATCATCCCCATCGGACACCAATCATTATCAATTAATGCTCATCTCATTCTGCATATGTTTCATTAATTTGCAAAGCATGCTAAACAATGAAAAATGAGCAGTTACCACACTGCTTCACTAGGTTATTGTGGCCCACTCTAAGAGAAACTGACATCAGGAATCAAAACTAAGTGTGTGAAACTACAAATATTTGTAATCAGACAACTTTTGCCTTCTCTAAAATAATAGTCATCTTTTATGAGGACCCTGCACATTAATTTCTTCAGTTTCTACAGTTTCTCTTCGAGACAAATTTGAATTTCACATTACTAAGATGACATTGATGGTAATATAATTGACAGAAAAATTGTGGTTATCCCTTTTGTGAAAGGCCAAGGAGCTTCTGTGTCTCATTTTCATATTGAATAAAGTGTAAATTGCTAGTTCTAAGACTGACAGTATAAAAGTATTATATTTACAGACATAAAGATGGAGGATGAAAGTAAAAAAGTCTCATATGCAATAATAAGGAAGCAAATAAATTAATCGCATCTATATGAACCAGGATATAAGGCTTGATTAACAGGAATTCTGGCAGTTAGACCTTCTACACAACAATTTCCAGAAGTGGAACAGTGTAACAGCTCACCGTCTTGCCAGGTTTGTACAAAATCGTAGTATGGTGACACTGTCAAAAGTTCAGAGCGTACTCGTGGTTCAACAAAGATATTAACCTTTTTATTCTCTTTCAACCATCTGCAAATAGAATACAAAAAAGAAGTAACAAAGCACTTGAGTAAGTCAAAGCAAATCCAATGACGCTCTACTGAATCTAGAACAAAAGAAAGATTAGTTAAGATTTATATGTTAGTAGATTATAACAGTGCAAAACATGCCATATTTGAGGCAAGCAAGAAAGAACGAAGACCACTTAGCACATTCAAATTTTAAAGTTCAAAAATAAATAAAAAAAAATCTCCCCTCAATATTTGGCAACTTTAAACTGTCAGAACTAAAAAATGGATAATATCATATCACCAGGATAAGCCGTAGAGATTCTTAAAAGTTTCCTGTTAATGTTCATACCTATTACCTTTTGTTCACATGCTACCCACAATAAAAGCAGGAATGAAGGCCTGAGAGTGTACTGCTACTAGCACTGGTTATAGTTGCATATTTCATTTCCAAACTAAATCTGACCCATATGGTGATTCTGACATTCGCACATCTACACCTCATTTAGTGGTGAGGCACTAGAGTTTAGATGCCATATTTAAATAGTTGAGAATTTGAATAGAATGGTAAGCCGCTCACAGGTATTTCATGCCTACAAAAGATGCTTGTTGCCCTTTACCCCTCTATCAAGTATAGAGTGACGACAATCCAAGTGAAAAGATAGTTACTTGTTGCCCTTTACCCCTCCCAAATTCGAATAAGTTTCCCAGTGTTGTGATCCCTTGAGTCAATTGACTACCCCACTTGTTCAAGATGAACAGTGTGCCATGAAAACTGCACGTTTTAACTTTACATGGATGGTATACAGAAAATTTCATGGTAGAGAGCTGGTGCCATATTACACTGAAAGGATATCTCCAAAAATATTTTATAAAAGCAATGGGAAAACAGTTTTATTCAAGACCATGTGCACACTAGGTCATAATTAGAAAAAACATCAGAACAAACAATGAACAAATAAACAGGAAAGCAAGTTTCCATTGCACAAAACTTGTCAGTTAAACCATGAAAGTTGCACAATTCACCATCTCATGATCTACGCATAGGCCTCTCATGAGATTAATTCCTCAATAAATATGACATCAATGGAGGCTGGCTATTAAAGCAGATCAACTCCATGATGGTAGGAAAACAAACTTCAGACTGTAAGGATGAACATGATTCACTCCTCTTAAACAGAAAACTTAACTCTACTTCATTCGCTTAACACCTTTAACAATCAATATTAAATAAACCATGCTGCAGAGCCAAATCAGTCAGATAACATATACAAAACAGCAGGTCCCCTCTTTACCAAAATAAGAAAAAGAAAAAAGCTACAGAAGTGACAAGAGAAACAGAAAAATTCCCTCAAAAAGTTTTTGGAGCTTTTATTAAAATGCCTTTCTGGGGGAAGGAGAGGGGAGGCAGGCAAGGAAGTACTCATTCAGCAATCCAAAGAGTTGTGTGGCATAAGGACTTATCATCAAGCATAATTCTCTTCTTGACTTTTCAGTTTGATAATCTACTGCAAGTTGCCTAATAGCATCGGTCATGGCCCAAAATACGAGAAACATAAAATCTAAGGGTACGTCAATATTCTACCTGACCATTTCTGAACAAAGGATTTGAACAGAGTCTGAATTTGGTTTAGTCAGAATTAGCAGAGTCTTTGGAGGAGATTCCCACTTCAAAGAAATCTGTTTTAAACAAGGTCTATTCAGATAGACAATCTATATAGGCCAACCATAATTGATTCCTAATAGCAACAACAGAAGAAATTTAATGAATGAAACATTGCACGCTATGGAAGAATAACTAGTCTCATCACTATGTCATGACTCAAAAGACAATATCAGATAGCAACTTTTACAATAGAAGCAATACCTGTTTGCTGCTGCGTTCAGCAGTTGTTATATTCCCCTTTTCAAAAGAGACAATATCATGTTTGTGCTGATCACTTTTATTACCTTTACACCACCAGGAAAGTTTAAATGATGCCTGTTTCAAAATACAAATTGAACCAAGTATAGAATTTATCATTCAAACTAAAATATAAAGTCCAAGGAAACATAAAACAGACAAACATGAAATAGTTAACGTATTTAACTACATATCAATTTTCAGTCTTCTGGAGTTCACTCATCTATCAACGTGGGATTGTCCACAAATACCATACAAAAGAAACTTTCACTTTTTCTCAAAAAAAAAAAAAAAAGGAACTTCCACTAGCAACACTAACCAGTGAGAATAAAAAAAGTAAAAAATTAGAAAAATTAAAAAAAACTGTGACGATAATATGAAATTTTATCAATGACCACTTCAGCCACATTTAACAAGCTAAAAAGCCACCTTTCTCATCATCTTGCTCTGAACAGTATCGCAATTGCTATCAAGCTCGCCATCCCGGAGAACCTCGTGAGAGCAAATGCCGTTTTTACCGCAACACCTCTGATATTCTTCTGCAGCTTCATCAGATTGTGCAGGTCCATCAGCCAACTTATTATCTTTCTTATCACTACACTCCTTGTGTCGCTCTTCAGATAGCACTGTAATGCAGGCCCAATGGTTTTGGTTACAAGAGTAGTTTAGTATTCAACAAGTTACTAAGAAGTCTCAACAAGTATATCAACATTAACTAAAACCATACCGTATACCACTTCACAAAATTGTGGTTTTTCCTATCATTGTTTCAGTAAGGAAAAACCACCAATTTTGTGAACTGGTCATGTATGTTACTATGTGAATTGATTCTCCACAAGCAACACCCTAGCTGTTAACAGTGTTTCTGCGGGTTTAGTGGGAGAACATCAATGACATTTTTTTCATTTTCTTGTAAATCTACGGCTAGGCCTTTGTTCTGTCAGTCACTAGGAGTGC
The DNA here is from genome assembly GCA_024721245.1 of Mitragyna speciosa. NCBI lineage: Eukaryota > Viridiplantae > Streptophyta > Magnoliopsida > Gentianales > Rubiaceae > Mitragyna > Mitragyna speciosa. The sequence goes on along the minus strand of CM045565.1, from coordinate 11,818,187 downwards.
CTTTGTGCCTTAGCCAAAACCAGACAAGCGTCACCAACACAAGGTTCAACATTACACTACTTATGTACTTAACAACAGATAACAAGACAATTTTGTAATCTTTTCAGGCCAGAAGATCATAAAGGAAGCTAAGGTGACATGCTAAATTAGATTCTTGGCTGGTACTTCAGGCAACAACTGTTGAATCATTTTTTTATGGCAAGAAAATATAATAAAAAGCAGTTCTTGTCGATCAAAATCCACCAGATACATTTGCCCAGTCTATCATTATTCTTAGAGTCATCTTTTAGTGAAGTTGGTTCCCATGTCACAATAAGCTGACTCAAGTTCCCAATTAGATTATTCTTTGTCAAATTTGTGAACAACAGTCAGAAACTAATGTACTCCTGTGAACATTTGCCCATAAGATTCCAAGATTATAAGAGCTCTTAAGCAATAGATGCCTGTTGATACTGGTACTGTAAACAAAGAGTAGATATGATGTTTTAATTTGCCTGTATTATAAACTAAGCAATGTCTTCAGACTTAGATTTTCTAATGTATTAACAAGTCCAGACATTAGTCATAATCAATGATGCAATAGATAAGCCAATAACAAATTTCAATAGACTGCTTATAAATCAGAAACCTTGTTGCTCCCACTGCAGATTGCGTTCCCTCTCCAATTCATATTTACGCTTCCACTCAGCTGCCTCAGCTTGAGCTGTTGCCTTTCCTTCTGCAACTTGTCTCAATGCCTTTGCAACAGCTAAAACAAAGTTGCAGCATTAATCATTAGAATTACATCATGTCAGCAACCAAAAAGTCTCAGTAATAAGTTAGATTAGACTTCATCATACTTCTTAGAGCCTCAGAAAACTCAAAAAGATGGTCATCCATTCCTCGGTCAAGCGGTTGCTGAATCAATTCCTGCACTGCCTTTTCAGAACCAAGAAGAGAGAATGAACCACTAAAGCCATTCTCCTGTGGTGGAACACTTGCATTTCCCTAATCACAATGACAAAATTAGTACAGTAAGTGACAGAAAGTCAAAACACATCATGACTATTTTTAAGCAAAAATTACTTTGAAGTGCTAAAACAGCTAAGCCACTAATAATGCTTAAATAATTACATTTGGACTTTAATCATATTCGATGAGTTAAACAAGAGAACGTTCATGAGGTTAATTCCATTAAGATACTAAAGCTGACAAGGGTTGCTTGTGAAAGAAACCAAACAACAAACCAAAGACACACAAGAACAATAACTAAAATAAATCTCATGAAGAGGAGTGCAAAGCACCAACAGCATATGAAGTGCATGTGCAACAGTCTGAACAAGAACAAAGTGAGAAAGAAAGAATTGAGTTTTGCTTCTGGGCCAAAAGAAATGCAGCTTCCTGACCTAATCAAGGATTTGGGCATCTTGGTATAATCTCATAAATCTTGCAGAACAAAAAGAATTGAGTTTTGCTTCCGAGCCAAAAGAAATGCAGCTTCCTGACCTAATCAAGGATTTGGGCATCTTGGTATAATCTCATAAATCTTGCAGAACAAAGCTTGAGAAATGGTGTATATTGATAAACAATGCTCTATTACAAATGTACAAGAAACCTGCATTTATAGATACAATGAATCTAGACATAATATCTATAGTAATAAAGAAAAGATTCCCTAATCAATTCCAAACTATTCATATCCTAATTAGATTCTAATGATATCCTTGATTTAAGGATCCTTATAACAGAATAGGAAACTTAACTAAGCTTAACTCTATCCACTATGCAAGGTTTCCCGTACTTCCTTACAAGCTAGCGAATAGGTTTTCTCCATTACCAACTTGAATATACTGTTCTGAAACACTAAGCTACTCAACCCTTTGACAAGTATATTGGCAAGTTGACCATGTATAACACAAAGGGCACACAAATCAATCTATTCTCCATTTTTTCCTTAAAAGTGCTAAATAACCTGATTGTGCTTTGTTCAGTCATGTTGCACAGCATTGTAATCTATGCTGATTGCAAACTTGTTATCGCAATAAACGCTCATTGGGGCCATCCCACTTAATCTTTCAAATCTTCAAGAATGATCTTTAGTCAAAACAATTCACACAGCTCTTAAGCTATAGCCCTGAATTCTGTTTCCACACTAGACGTAGCCACTACATTTAGCTTTTCACTCCATATCACAAGATTTCCACCAAAAAAAAATTCCAATATCCCATGATTGATCTTCCATCAAAAATTGATTCTACCTAATCTGCATCAGTGTATGCTTCTAAATTTTAAAAAACCTCCATTCCTTCTATACAAAATAACTCTTCCTGGTGTTCCCTTGAGGCACTCTATGACCCAATAAGCTACTTGCAAGTGAACTTATTTTGGTTGTACATGAATTGATTGTTCACGCTCACTACCTACACTTTATCTGGCTGTTTCTGACAAATAAATAAGTCTCCCTACTAGGTGCTGATACATTTCTCTATCCACCATGACATCCACTTCTGCTCTTCTAAGTTTAAGGTAAATCCATAGAAGTGCTAGCTAGTTACATGCTGTTTGCCTATTTCTTTGAGGAGATCCACGACATACTTCTACTAGGAGATGAAAATGCACTGTTTCTAATGAGCAACTCCAATTCGAAGAAAATATCTCATCTATCCCAATGCTTTGATTTCAAACTCCTTAGCTAAGCATTGGCCCACTATTTTCTATGAACATCATTTCCGTCACTATTATGCCATCGACATACTCCAAGAGAGCCATAAATCACCCTAAAGGGGAGTTCTTAATGAAAAAAGTGTGGTCCCCTTGGTTTTGCTTGTAATCCATGGTCATCATAATTATTGCAAATCTTCCAAACCTGGCTCGACATGATTGCTTAAGGCCATACGAGGCCTTTTCAATTTGCACGTAATATGATCATCTTACTGCTTCGCGTAACCGGGTTAAATCTCCATAAAGACTTCTTCCTCTAGATCTCCGTGTAGAGATGCATTCTTGACATCAAACTAGTGTAAGTCACAACCCCAACTATGTTCATCTTTGCAACACGAATCAAAGTCTCAAGGTAATGAATTCTATAGACTTGAGTATACCCTTTTGCAACCAGTCATGCCTTGTATTTCTCTATCAACCCATCTACCTTATACTTCACATTATGTACCATTTGACACCCTACTGGTTTCTTGTCTACTAGCAACTTTACCAACTCCCAGATTTTGTTTTTCTCCAATGCCTCCATCTCCACTTTCATAGCTTGTTACCATTTTTCATTAGACTATGCCTCAGATATAGTAGTTGGGATGGTAATGGTATTTAGATTCATTTAGGTTTATAAGAAAGGCTCTATGAGATAGAGAGGATACCTTGAAAGACAAAAATTTTGCGAGGGGATATAATGTTCACTTTGTGCGCTCTCTAGCTCCTTTTATGGTGGCAATAGGAAGGTCCTGATCACCCTATTCAAAGGACTCAGCTTGGACTCTTGGACAAGCACAGGTTCAACGATAGCTATCTACCTCCTTGAGTACACCTTCCCCTCGCCAAATCTTATATTTTCCTATGTTACATTTACTCGGGCACGAGAATGTAGATACGGGTATGAATGAAGAGTCCAACACAAGTACAACTAGAAAGAGTGAAAATTTTAGTTAAATATGCCATATCCATACCCATATCCCTATCGTATCGACATGACACGACACGACACGACACGAGTACGGTGAAGGTGAGTGAAGAGTCCATGTAATATAGATATTTTCTCAGGCAGAGTTCATGTATTTTAGTCTTGGGTTCATATGTTTCAAGCTCGACTACAAATACTATTTCATATTCCAATCTAGGCATATGGTTAGGAGGACTTTTAGACACTAAAATAGAACAAAACAAGAAAGACAACCTTCCTTATCCTCACTTGCTGAACTCTCCCTCTAAGGGTAAGGATTGGTAAAATAGTGTTCCTATTGATTGGACATAACATCCATTTAGACATAAAATTTTTTTGCTGGAGGGTGATCGCACTTATAACCTTTTTTGAGTCGAATAATAGCGCACAAAAAACACATTTCATAGCCCTTGGATCTAGTTTCTCCCTGTATTCACTATGAATATGAACATAAGAAACACACCCAAAGATTCTAGATACTTGGTTATTTGTGGTGTGTAGGTTGGGATAGAACGTTAAAAGTTCCATTAAAGTCTTGAATTCCAAGACTCCGGTAGGCAGACGATTTATGAGATGAGTGGCTATAAGAACTATTTCTCCCTAAAGGTATGTAGGCACTTTTTTTTTTGAAACATGAGGGTTAAAGTTTTTTCAAATAAATGTCCATTTTCCCTCTCCACCACCCCCATTTTGTTGTGGGGTATTGATACAAGATGACTCGTGCACTAACCTTTATTTCTGAAAGAATGGGGTGAGAATTGGATTGAAATAATCCCTTGCATTATCAAACCCAAATCTCATGGTACTGATCCCAAATTGATTTTGAATCTAGGAGGATAACTAACATCAGAATTATGTTAAAGCAAAAAAAAAAAAAAAAAAGCCTAGGTTACATGAGTGCAATCATCAATAAATGAAACAAACTATCTTGATCTAGCAACCGTAGAAATAGTAGATAGACTCCAGAATCACTATGAATTAGAGAGAAAGGAACAGAGCTTCTTTTATTAGTAATTGGAAAAGATATGTGCTTATTACTAAAATTTTATTTCTATACTTATCTATAACAATCTAGTCCAACATCTTACTTATTAAGGAGAAGAAAGACAACCAAAACACCTGCTAACTCTTTTGAAGGATCAGCTGCAATAAAGCCCTCTTCAATTTAGTTTTATGCTTGCATTTGAAACAAGTGGATGCAGAGTAGTTGAGAGGAGTTTTTCCGTGAAACAACAATTCAATTACTTTGTTTCACAAGAAGAGTTTGTATATACTAGAATCAGAGGGGAGGTTTACTTGTTTGATGGCATTGTCAAAATGGAAAATAGACTATGAGCTTAGTTCTGCCTTTGGAGGACCACCGTCAACAAGACAATTACAGCTGGTTGACCATCACCAAAATGATTTTCTGCCTATGTTAACATCAATACAAACACTGTCCCATACTAGCTATTGGAAGTTTCACTGAAGAATAACAATTCTTTATCCAAATTCCTGATCAACCATCTTTATCTTCATTCTTCTTTTGAATTTCTCATTTTGTGAGAAAGTATAGGATTAACATTCATTAGCATTTATGCTCCAATTTGAAAAGATCATTTTGCTATTTCTAGCATTTATAATTCAAATTAACAAGATCATTTAGCATTTACCCTTCATTCTTATATTCTTGCCCTTTAGTTTCTTCAGATATTCATAGTCTCCCATTTCAGCAATTAAACAATGCCAAACGAATTTCTACTCTTAGGGACTTCTTACTACTAGGAAAATCTTACAAAAAGCTCCATTGCTAAAAAATCAATAGCTTCTTAGGCACCTCAACAACAGCCTCATTTAAACAAATCAATATGCATGAGTCCCAAAGGTACATGGAAATTTAAATTTTAGAGCATTCAACCAGAGTCCAGTAGGTCAGACCATCATATAAGCAGCCCGTGCCGTTACAATATGCCAAGCTTATATTAACAAATCATATGCAAGACAAAGCCAAGTTGCTCGCAATACATTTGCTCATCATTAATACCAATAATTTGCCTACCAAGCATTTAATGACAAAGATTTGACATCTAAACAGCACAAATCTACAATACATCACCAATGCAAAGATATGAACAGCTATAAATTTTTCTTTATTTATTTACTTTCTTTCTTTACTTACATTTTTTTTTTTTTTTTCATTTTGGTTTTAAAAGATCAAAATAAAAACTGCTCTTTTGAGTTAATACCAAAAACCTTTTGCAAAAAAATGGAACCCACAGCTTGGCAACTGAAGGACATATAATTTTAACGCCTTCTTTATATTGATTTTTGCTATTATTTGCATCTAGACATGTTTATGCATGTCAACTTGCTTTTTTCCATCCATATTCAGACTAACCACTAACTATAAAAATTTACCAAAAAAATCTACTAAAAGCAATAAACAACTACTTTAGAAATTTTCGAAACTAATCTCAAAAGCAGTCCTTCAAGTACGTCATCTCCCACAAAGACTTCAATTCAGTTCAAATTTGAACCCGTAAATAAGAAAAATGAGGGGGAAAAAACCAACCGATTCAGCTTAATAAGCCCTAACTGACTGAAAATGAGACAAAAATATAAAATTAAATGAAAAATTCGGAGAGCGAAAAAGAACCGCAAAAAAAAAAAAAAAAAAACTTACATTAGAGGTTACGTTGTCCTTGGGAGACATAGCACTTCTTCTGGAGAGAGAACACACACTTCTACAGAGAAGTGAGAAGGATTGAGGTTGCAGAGGCAGCTCAGGAGCAGTTGATCATCAATGGAGGATTGAGGATTTGGTATTTTGGATTTTGTTGGGTTATTAGTGATTTGATGAACTCCCACAAGTCACAGAGATTTTCTTTCTTTTTTAAAGTGAAAGAAAGCAAAATCGAGACTCGTGTGAGAGATGCGGCCTTATATATAATATACACACACTTTAGAGATAGAGAGAGACAGAGAGGACTAACGGACTGAGTAGTCGGTACATTGGTTGCGGGCCCAACACGAGTGATCGCCACGTACAATACAAATATTTATCCAACATTGCATTTTAAGAGTTTTATCACAAATAATTGCCTTTGTAATTTCTTTTTTTTTTTTGGATAAATGTGCATGATATAAAAATATAATTAGAAAATATTTTTAAGAAAAAATATGGAATAATATTTAATTCAAAATAGACCGTTCAAAGAAAATTCTAGACCTTATATAAGATAAAATGAAAATTTCAAAGTCAGATCAACTGACCCCAAAATCACCTAATTAATATATCTACCAGTTGAATTAGGATTTAAGAAAAAATATATTTCTGTTGGTATTACACATCCCTTACACAACATAATTTCAAGTTAAATAATGGAGAAAAGGACGCGGAAATGGAGGAAGGAGGATTCTGATTTCTCCCTACCTTTTCAGTGCACAAAGTCAATTATGGATAAAAAAAAAAAGTGGTCAATGATTGGCATATTATTTGGACACCTATGCTATAGCTTTATAACTTCTATTGTAATCAACAAATCAACCTATCATTTTACTATTGAATCTTAACTATTTGAAAATTAAGTGTGCAATTTAGACATACCCCATTATTAGGAGAAAATACGGAAATTATTCAATGCCACTACTTAACTTGCTATAGTATAAAACAAGAATTATCAATAACAAAAGTTTATAAATTTCAGCAAAAATGTCTGACATAATAATCTAACTATACATAAAATATATGATACTAATTTGGTGCGATGTCAGTTTATATATATATATATATATATATATATATATTATACAGACACACATACAGAGTTTAGGAGACATTTGAATCTAATTCTTCAATCACTATTACTATTTATATCATCAACCCTTCAATGAGCATGGATTTTGGTAATTCCCTTAACGTGTTTGGTTTAACAATGGAATAGTTATCATTCCTCCTCTAGAAGGGTTAATGAGTTTGATAGAATAGTATTTTGAAGGAAAATCATAATGATTCCAATTATTCATCACTTTTGATTTCGATTGATGAATAACAATAGTTGTTTTCCAAACATCAAGAATCGGTATCATTACTACTAACACCCTTTCTCCTCTCTAATTCCCCCAAACTAAACAACCCTTGCTTCCTCAACTATTTAGTATTATCCAACTTTTTTTTTTTTTTTTGTATCTATGTGATTTGAATTTCAACCAAAAATTGTATTATTTTTTTAGAGAAAAATTAGCATACGGTGAATAATTTAATGAGTACGTCATTTTTAATAAGAATCACACGCAAGTATTATATCACTTCTTAATCTATTTATAGTAATTGGCTTGCTACAACTGGTGCAATAAAATTGTAAATGAGAAATTGGGTTGGTGGATCCTACAGTAGAAGACGCGTGGGGTAGAAAATGCAGTGGAAGTACAACTTGGACAGTTAGCGTAGCATCCGGATTTAGGGATCTAAAATGTGTGTCAGTGCTAACATCACACTATTTTGTAGCGGCCCCAGCCATCAGGTCGGGTCAAATATCACTTGCTGTTGGCCCGATTTGCTTGACTTTTTTCTTGAGGATGAGCTAGCTCCTTCGCAACTCTTGGGACGCCTATATTTATTGGAATCTATTCTAAAAGTTTTCAATTTCATTCAATATTTTTGACAAATTTGTTGAAATGTTGTTAAGAAAAAAAAAATCGGCAACTACATGTGTCAGAGAGAGATTTTGGAAATCTAGAGACGCCGTATTTGGAAAACGCAAAGTTAATTTTTTTTTAATTATTTATGCGCCACGTTACTCAAACGCGACGCTAATATCAAATTATTTATAAATTTGGATCTTCCTTGAAGTTGAAAAATAAAATACGCATTTGACAAACTAGAAATAGGTAGCATTCGAGTGTGAGTTCATAAATGATTAAATAGTATATTTAGGAGTAGGTATTGGGTACATTACGCACGCCATGTGACATGTCACGTGATATATTAGAACTAATTACATATCGTCAAATAATACAAAGTGTGACACATTATTATTACGTAATGATAAATTATTAGTTTTAATGCATCATGTGACAATACACGTGATGCATTTAATATTTTTTTGGTGTATCGGGGGTTGCTAAGGACAACACATGTTCCACTGTAAACAATTCCCACATTCATTTCATCGCATTGGCTAGAGTACAAATTAGTCAAAAATGTCGAGAGATAGTTATTCAAAATTCTTTTCAGGAAAAGAAATTGGTCAAAATTGACCGGAAGCTGAAAATGATTAATTGGAGCAGTCTCAGGGAATTTTCCCTTTTATGTTGTTATTTATTTTTTTGACAAGATTAAAAAAAATTTACAAACCAATTTGCAGAAACCTTAGTTTCAAATATCATTAAACTAAGTTTAGAACACAGACATTTCTAATTAAATGTTTCTTTAATTATTTTTTTAAATTAACCTTGCACATAAAAATAATGATGGGCTGTTTTCTTTTGCTCTTTCCACCAAATTGTATATACAAACTGATAGTTACGTGTTTTAAAGGATAGCATATCTAGGTGGAAAAACTTCTATGTAGACCCAATCAATATATGAAAAAATGTCCATTAGATATTTGTTTAAATATGATAAAATAATTTTTAAAACGATGACCTTAAATCAACCCAATTAAAGCCCACAGAAGGATTGAGCTTACCAAGCATTTCTGAGTCTAAATTGCATTTTGTTAAGTCTAGACTGCTCAATTCGCCCAATTCTTGTATATCATCCTTTTCTGTGAGTTCAGAATCCATGTTCTCCTAATATAATATTTAAATCAATGTCTCAATCGAATTAATGGTTTTCTGCTTTTGACTAGTTTTGAATTAAATAGTTTCACGATGGCTAAATTCGCAAAGTGCACAGGCTTCCCAAAAAAAAAAAACAACAAAAAAAGGTTCCCCATGAAAGGACAAAACAACAGGCACTATTATAAGTCTATCACATGAGTATAATTTATGCTTAACCTTTAGTCCTCGTTTAGTTGATAAGGATTCTATTTAGGGAAATTAATCTGATTTCTCAAATGTAAAATTCTGTGTTTGATTGGTGAAATAAACTTTGGGTAAGGAATATGATTCCTAAAAGCTAAGAATTTAACACCAAAATTTCAGGAAAGTGAATCCTATCATATTCTGGTATAGTAATTCCTAGCGCTGGAAATTTAACGAATGACACAGAAGATCCCATCACACTTACACCACATCCTCTACATATATTAAAGATAAAATTCTGTTTGTACATAAATATTTACAACCCTAATGGTCTTAGTGGAGAAACAGAGTCCTCCGAGCAGTTTAAATTGACCTCCAAGAAGCCAAATCAAGATTCCTCCAAAACAAAAAATATCACACCCGTGGGATTTGCTTTGACATTCCTTCCATGAAAGTTTATTTGGCTAACAGTTGAAAGAACCAAATTCTTCCCCCAAGAAGCCAAATCAAGATTCCACCAAAACAAAAATATCACATCCCCGGGATTTGCTTTCACACTACTCCCATGAAGGTTTATTTAACTAACAATTAAAAGAACCAGATCTTTTCCCAACATTCAATTTGGCAACACTATATTTTTTCATTCCTATTTTCAATAGCTTTTTTCTACCTGATTTTAGATTATGATTTTAAAAAAATTTATTTTGCGATATTTTCAACTGCTTTTTTTATTATATTTTTGAATTTCTTAAGCTAAAATCAGGAATAACTGATTTACAGCTTTTTTAAAATTAATTTTTTATAAAAATAAAAAATTATTGAAAACAAGCCCTTCGTCTCCCCATTCAAGTTCAATATATATTTTTTTTATGTTATTGTGTTGTTTATGTATTTTTTTCCACTTTTGGTATATAAACTTTGATCATCATTGTAGTTGAAAATTTTCACTAATAGGTAATGGTGTATTTAAAGTATATCTAATTTGCTGCAATTTGTATTGAAGTTTATCATATATTTTTCTTTTTCTTTTTCTTTTTAACCCAACACAGAGTAATAGTAAACATACAAGTTATTTTAGATTATTTTCCCTGACAAACTTGGTTGCATATCCAAACAATAGACTATAATACGCTCCTTTAAAATCCCTCAATTGAAATTACCAGGAAAGACTTTCCATTTCAGAATAGTTTCCCGCTAACCAAACTAGGCCATAGGATTATAGTAAGAAGTGTGAAATTGTATTCAGTTTTGATAATGTCGCATAGCAATATGTACTAATATTTTAATATATAATACTGCTCATAGTTAATGATTAGAGTCATATCGAGCTCTGAATCGTAAGATGGGGGCAAATACCTCACGGAATCCAAAGCAAGCAATCAAGATAAAAGGTTATGCATTTTCTTTAGAACTTTTTTACTCTAAAGTTTCCCTTTATTGTTAAAGAATGTGACAAAGGGGGTGATATTTTGGTGCCAAGAAACAAGTTTAATTGCGTGAGGTTGTTGATTCTTTATAATATGATCCTGCTTTCCAAGTCTTCCTTAAGGACCTTGACCGTTCGTAACTGTGAGTTTAGGTTACTATCAAAATAAAACACAATTCACACAAATAAATAATAAAATTTATAACCTAATACTCGTTCCGTAAGTGCACGGGTCAATTGTAGTTGAGACAAATATTAGGGTCGATCCCACGAGGAAACAAGATTTAGCAACTACTAAAGCTACCAACTTGCTTTATTATCTAAATAATCAACTTTGGAGATGGTGAAAATGGTAGAAAAATTAATTTCAAGTAAACAACAATGAAGAAACTAATTAAACAAAGTTGACTAGGCTTAAGAATCAACCATGTATGAAAGTTTAGCTTATGGCCATGATGATTTTTATCCATGTTTAGGATTCAATTCTATTTTTATTCCAAACTAAATCTCTCTATGAATGGAAGACTACTAATACATGAGCTTTTCTACTCTCGTGGTAAAGTCTAGCATGCATTAGTTCATTAAACTCATGAATTGTGGCTTTAAACCTTAATCCACCTACGCAAATCACTACTCTCGTGAGATTCAACGTAAGTTCCATTTACTCTTTCTATTGTTAAGTGCAAATCTCTTGGTCAAATAACAACTAGATAACTTAAAGTTGGTAGCTAATCAACAACAAGTGTTAAAACCAAGTAAATGAATAACCAAGAATAAATTAGCCATAAACTAATTCAAACATATTAGAGATTCATCCTAAACCTAGTAGGAGTCAACTTAGTTCAACATGGTAAGGGTAATATTAAGCACATAAATTAATCTAAACAAGCATGCATGAATGAAACTAAAAGGAATAAGGTTAGAGATGCTCATTTGGTGGATGAACTTGGCTCCAAGACTTGTCCTTGTAATTCATCAAACATATTGAATAAAAAGTAGTTCCTTCAAAGTATTGTTACAAGAAGATGACTTTGCCTACTACAAAACTATGAAAGAAAACTACTTTAAGTATTTACAAGGAGTGCTCCTCCTACCAAATATTATACACATTCAATCAATTGGACCTCTCCTGTCAACCAAATCTCCCTTGTAGTCACCCTAACTGCTACTCTTCAACCACCGCAAGTCCAAATCCATCCATAGTCACCTCTCATCTCTCTCAATCCTACCACCAAGCACCACCAACGCTACCAACCTCCTCCACCAGCAATAAATTAACGCAAACTACCCAAAACCCCACCACCACAGACCCCATCACTAGCAATTTCCCCAATAAACCAACAGCGAAAACGAGCCTGGTCACAGCCACCTCCCACCTGCAGAAGAACAAAAACCAGCAACACAAACAATTCTCCATCCCTGTTAAACCACCGCCACAACACCATCCCCTTCATCACCACTCAATCCCCTGCCCTTGAAAACCATTGTCCAGTCACCCACCTCCATAAACCAAACACTCACCTGCAATCGAAAACTAACCAAATCACCATTATCCAAGTCACATATACACAAAATCACCATCGTCACCAGAAACCAACCATGTTCACCAAGCACAAAGCCCACCCATAAAAATTACCCAGAAGCACACAAACAGAACCAACGTCCACCTTTGCCTCCACCACCGGAATGCTTTTGTCTATCATTACAGCCCTAAGGCTACCAATTGCTAGCCCAAACAGTCACCAAAAGCCAACCAACTTCACCAGCCCAGCAACACTAAAGATCCACGATCATGGCCAAACAAAGCCCACGCCTCTACCGCTGTAATCAAACTCCACCCACCTGCAAAAATACAATTGCAGCTCAGAATCATAGAACGGTCAATACTGCCATCCGAAGTGTTAGTAGATGCCCTAAAACCAAGATGGTTTAAGGTGTTTTGTATTTACACTTAGTTATGTTATATTTGTCCATGTGGTATTTTTCTTTATCATCTATACTTGTATTTCCATATTACTTGTTTGATTGATAAAGTCCTTAGAATACTGACTGTGTATTAGAGATTGTAAGGGTTACAATTATGAGACCATAATACATAGAGTCATATTCTTAAATATCCCTAATTATAGTATTAATGATATTGGACATCATTAATGCGGATAGACTAGCACATACTTTGCTTCTACTTATAGTAAGTAGTAGTTGATCTCATTGACTATGGTGTGCATGACACTTAAGCTAGTATGTGGATGCTTGTTTCAGAACAAGTTCATTGGATTGATCTGCTAAAAGTTTCAACTATAGTGCCAATGGTTGAGCTCTTAATGGCAATGGTGTAAGTGATCCTTTGACTTGAGATTATCATAGTATCTTGAGTGTGAATTGCTATACTTTGACTCTATTCCTCGGTGCCCGTAAAAAGGTAACCCATAGGTTAGAGATTGGATATAGTTTGAAGCATGGAAAGATAGTGAATAATCAACATAGGATTCACCACTCCTTAATAGAAGAGTATATCCCTTTATAGCCACTTGTTGGAAATATTAACTCACAAATCTTCTGCAGAAATGATAGTATAACTTAGAAGTAGTTTCAAGGTTATACATCATGGAGAGTTGTATTTCTAGAACAAGAAAATATAAATTAGTTATTATTAATAGTATGCACTATACTTTTAGACGAATTGGGATATAGTGTGGTAAAAGGATATTAATTACATGGTAGCATTGTCATTGAAGGGTATGGTCTACCATATGACTTTCCTATTCACTTGGGTGGTCATGATGCATTGCTAGACGCCACTCATGATCTATAAGTATGAATTGATTAATTAGTGAATTAATGATAAATTAAAGTGTTTAATTTATCTAGCTCAATTAATGAGTTATAATTTATACTTATTGCCAACGTGAATGGAACCTAATGGGTCACATACATAGAGAACAAAATTTTTGGGTTAAAATGTAATTAAGATAAGTATGAGATACTTATGGGGTTAATTTATGAGATAAATTAACTTAAAGGACTTATTTATAAATATTCTAAATTTTGTAGGAAATTGGTTTCCTAAAAGAAATAAAGTAACTAATTGGTTTCCTTATGGAATAGATTTCCTAAAGGAGAAGGTTTAGCTTAAAGTAAGTTACCTAAACATTCTTGGTTTCCAATTAGCTTTATTTTCTAAAAGACTAGAATACTTCTTCTATAAATAGGTTCATGCTTTGACTCTTGAATTATTATTGCAACACAAAAGAAAACTAGTTAGAGAAAAATTGAAGAAAGAAAAGACACATATCTTTCTCTCTCTTCTAATTGTTAGGTTTTTCTTTTCCTTGTGTTCTTAAATAATTCAATGGAGCTAGCACTCAAAAGTCAAAGCAAGCAAGCCTACAAGGTTCCCAAATAAGCTGTTCATGTGGATATCGTTAAAGGCTCTATGCTTGGAGGGCTTTTTGTGGTAGATCTAACGTCTTCTTCGAAGGATCTTTGCCTAGTAGCATAAAAATCTTCTGTGCTTAAGGTAATCTTCATGCAAACCCCCTTGATAATCATATAGATATGTCAAAGAGATCCATGGTTAAGGCAATAAATTTTTATTGTTCCGCTGCGTTATCTATGCTATTACCTTACAGTGGTATCAGAGCCTTCTTTGATTATATCTATATGATTTGTGTTTATTTAATTGTCATAAATATGGATGGTTTGTTCTTGATGAAATTTGTCTCAAAACGTTTTAGAAAAATCAAGAGTTTGATTTTTAAGAAAAGTTTTTGATTGTTTAAAAGTGTTTTAAATAATTAAGATAAGTTCTTAAGGTTATTTTTATGGTTTCTAAATTATTTTTGACATGCTAAAAAGTTTTAACATGTTTTGATTCAAAAAAATTTTGAAAAACACCAAAAAATTTCAAAAATCGTATTTTTTGGGTGCAAACCGCACGATAAAACTACGCGCGTTTTGATTCGTGATTAAAATCTCGTACTTTCTGTCTGCAAACCACGGATAAAACTGTGCACGGTTTATAAACCACGGATGAAACCGCGCATGTTTTGTTCCACGGTTTGTAGGTAGAATCTTAGCTAGATTTTTCTTAAATTTTTGGAAAACACGAATTTTGGTAATTTCTCTATTAAAACACTTTTCAATTTTAATTGTTAATATTTAGAAAGTAAAATTTGGAAACCTATACCTTTTATAACTATATTTTTGAGACAAATAAATTTCAAGAGCATTAATCTAATTTATTTAGACCATATGATTTATGACTAGAATTAAATAAATTAATTTATTTAATTGTTAAATGGTATGATGGCATGGTGGATGATTATGGACTAGACCAATGTGATTGAATGATTATTACTTCTTTTATGGTTAGCTTGTATTGGTTTTATAAATAGGGCTTGCGTGTCCTTCCCTCTCTATTTTTCTGATGTAATTCTCTTCTCTCCTAAATTCCCCTCAAATGTAACTCGAGGTTTTTTGATCAATACTTGGGTAATGCATAAGATGTAAATTTCAAAGAGTTAATACCCAACTATCTAGGAGTCATAAGAGTTGTGATTGATAAATAGTTATCTACCTAATTGAATTTATCTTTGGGGCATTGGCCTCCGTCAAACCCAAAACTAATTAGATAGGATCCTATCCCACTAGAAATCTCCAACGGATTTTCGAATCAATATTGAGGGTTATTGATTTGAAGTAAAATAGTGGGAGCAAATCAAATAAATTTACGAATCCACATTTTTGGTTTGCATATATAACATATAATAAATACTTATTTTCTATCTTTACTTTTTGTAAAATGTTTAACGTGAATTTGCGATCGATTCTTAACAACAAACTCAATGAAATCAATTTTGAGGATTGGAATATCAATTTAAGAATTGTTCTAAAAAATGAAAAAATTGAGTATGTCCTCGATAGACCATTGCCCCCTACTCCTACTGCTACTGCATCACTTGAGGACATAGATGCATATGAGATGCACAAAACCGACAATGATGCTGCAACATGTATCATGTTAGCTGCTATGTCCCCGACATTGCAAAAGCAACATCTTAAGATGGATGCTCCATCCATGATTGTGCATTTAAAAGAAATGTTTGACGCACAAGTTAGGACTGAGAGGTATAAGACCTCAAGGGAGCTTTATCAATGCAAGATGGCAGAGGAATCTTCAGTGACTATTCATGTACTGAAGATGATCGGGCTAATTGAAAAATTAGCTGATTTGGGACACGTCTCTGATAATGAGTTAAGTATTTACTTAATTCTTCAGTTCCTCCCTGAGAGCTATTCACAATTCATCATGCACTTCAACATGCGAAAAGTTGAGTGCATGTTGACTGAATTGATGAATATGCTCAAGACTGCTGAGCCCAATCTTAAGAAGGAGAAGGGCACCATTATGCTTATCTCGGGCTCCAAGAAAAAGAAATCCAATTCTAGACTTAAGAAGTCCAAGAAAAAGAGAAGCAAGCTTAAGGGTGGGGTTAAAAAGGACAAACTCAAGGGCACATGCTTCCATTGCGGAAAAGATGGGCATTGGAAGAGAAACTGCAAGGCCTATCTTCACTCTTTGAAGTCAAAGAAGCTTAGTGAAGCTTCAACTTCTGGTATGTTTATGATTGAAATTAATTTATCTACTAACTAAGACTCATGGGTATTAGATACGGGATCTGGATCTCATATTTGTAATAATATGCAGGGTCTTAAAGATAGTAGATCCCTAACAAGGGGAGATGTCGAGTTATGCATGGAGAATGGAGCAAGAGTTGCTGCATTAGCCGTAGGAATCTATGTACTCTTTTTACCCACTAGACTTATTTTAGAATTAAGAAACTATTATTTTGTTCCCGTACTTACAAAGAATATCATTTTTATCTCATTGTTAGATTTGGATGGTTTTACCATCATTCAAAAGAATAAAAGTTGTTCTTTTTCACGTGATGGTATTACATATGGTATTGGTATATTAATTAATGGTTTATACATTCTAGATGAACAAAAGTCCATTCTCAACATAAACACCAAGAAACAAAAATTAGATATTGTTAACCAAACATACCTTTGACATTGTAGATTTGGTCATGCAAATGAGAAACGCATATCCAAGTTACATCAAAATGGATACTTGGACTCATTTGATTATGAATCATTTGGGACATGCGAATCTTGTTTACTTGGCAAGATGACCAAGACACCTTTTACTGGAAAGGGTGAACGTGCTAGTGATCTTCTTGGGCTTATACATACTGATGTTTGTGACCCAATGTTCTCCTACTTCATCACTTTCACGGATGACCATTTTGGATATGGTTATGTGTTTCTAATGAAGCACAAATTCGAAACTTTTGAAAATTTTAAAGTTTTTAAAGATGAAGTTGAGAAACAACTTGGTAAGAGTATCAAAACATTTAGATCTGATCGAGGTGGAGAATACTTAAGTTGAGAGTTTCAATAATATTTAGAGAAAAATGAGATTATTCCTCAATGGACTCCTCCATACACGCCACAACTGAATGGTGTGTCTGAAAGGAGAAATCGTATTTTATTAGATATGGTACGTTCCATGATGGGTCATGCATCACTTCCTATTTCATTTTGGGATTATGCCTTAAATTCCACCTCCTATATATTTAACCGTATTCCATCAAAATCTGTTGATACTATACCTTATGAGATTTGGTATGGTAAAAAACTGAATCTTAATCATTTGAAGATTTGGGGTTGTTCTGCTTATATAAAGCAGAACATGTCAGACAAGCTAGAGGCTAAATCTGACAAATGCTTGTTTGTGGAGTATCCTAGAGAGAGTCGGGGATACTACATCTACAATCCCCTTGAGCAAAAGGTGTTTGTTTCAAGACATGCTATTTTTCTAGAAAAATTATTTATTTTTGAAAGAAGTAGTGAGAGTAAAGTAGAATTTGAAGAAATTCAAGAACCACAAAATAATCAATAGATGGAACAAGTGTTTACGCCACATATTGATGAGGC
Organism: Mitragyna speciosa; assembly: GCA_024721245.1. Lineage (NCBI taxonomy): Eukaryota > Viridiplantae > Streptophyta > Magnoliopsida > Gentianales > Rubiaceae > Mitragyna > Mitragyna speciosa. The sequence continues at coordinate 11,800,164 of CM045565.1, read as the reverse complement.
GCAGTCGGAAGCTCAAGTTACACAAGAATTTCGTAGATTTAGTAGAACACGTTATGCTTCTGAGAGATATGGATTTCTCATTAGTGAGAGCAATGATGTGTTAGTCATAGATGATGACGATCCTACTAGTTACGAAGAATCTATGTTTAATGTAGGCTCTTTGATGTGGCGTGAAGTCAGGAAATCCGAAATGGATTCCATGTACGAGAACAAGGTATGGACCTTGGTCGATCCACCTGAAGAGATAAAACCCATAGGGTGCAAGTGGGTCTTTAAAAGAAAGACTGACATGGATGGTAACATTGTTACCTATAAAGCAAGGTTAGTGGCAAAATGTTATAAAGAAAGGCAAGGAATTGACTTTGAAAAAACCTTTTTACCAGTAGTTATGCTTCCATTAGAATTTTGCTTGCTATAGCTGTTTATTATGACTATGAGATTTGGCAAATGGATGTCAAAACTGCATTCTTTAACGGGAATTTGCAAGAGGATGTGTACATGACATAACCTGAGGGTTTTGACTCTATTGATAGTCATAAGGTATGCAAGATACAAAAGTCCATTTATGGACTCAAGCAAACTTCAAGGAGTTGGAACATTCGTTTTGATGAGACAATCAAAGAGTTTGATTTTCTTAAGAACGAAGATGAGCCTTGTGTATACAAAAAGGTGAGTGGGAGCGCTGTCGTTTTCTTAATACTTTATGTGGATGACATATTGTTGATGGGAAACGACATATCTTTACTACAAACTGTAAAGATATGGCTATCCAAAAGTTTCTCCATGAAGGATCTAGGAGAGGCAACCTATATTTTGGGAATTAGAATCTATAGAGATAGATCCAAGAGGTTGCTTGGTCTCAATCAATCGACATACATAGACAAGATACTAAAGATGTTTAGTATGGAGCAATCGAAAAAGGGGTACTTACCTATGAGACATGTGATTACTCTTTCGAGAGACATGTGTCTTAAGACACCTGTCGAGATTGATAGCATGCAAAAAATTCCTTATGCCTCGGCAATAGGATCCATTATGTATGCTATGTTATGTACGAGACCCGACGTCTCCTATACTTTAAGTGTTACGAGTAGATTCTAAACTAACCTTGATAAGGGTCATTGGGTAGCTGTCAAGAGTATTCTTAAGTACTTGAGAAAAAGAGAAGAACTAAAGAATTATTCTTGGTTTATGGAGGACACACTTTAGAAGTGTGTGGTTTCATTGATGCGAGTTTTCAGTCGGACAAAGATGATAGCAAGTCGCAGTTTGGATTTATATTCACGTTAAATGGTGGTGCTGTGAGTTGGAAGAGTTCGAAACAAGAAACTACCGCTAATTCTACAACTGAAGTCGAGTATATTGCTGCTTCTGAAACTGCAAAAGAGGCTGTCTAGATCAAGAAGTTTGTTACGGAACTAGGAGTGGTTCCTTCCATTGTTGATCCTATACCTTTGTATTGTGACAACAATGGTGCCATTGCCCAAGTAAAGGAATCTAGGTTTCATCAACAATCCAAACACGTACTTAGGCGCTACCATCTTATTAGGAAAATAGTTGGTAGGAATGATGTAAAGATAGAAAAGGTTCCCACAGATGACAATATAGCTGATCATCTCACTAAGGCCTTGTTCCAGAAAAAGCATGACGCTCATGTAAATGCTTTTTGCCTAAAACAAATGAGTGATTGGTTTTAATGCAAGTGGAAGTTTGTTAGTGTATGCCCTAAAACCAAGATGGTTTAAGATGTTTTGTATTTACACTTATTTATGTTATATTTATCCATGTGGTATTTTTCTTTATCATCTATACTTGTATTTCCATGTTACTTGTTTGATTGATAAAGTTCTTAGAATATTGACTGTGTATTAGAGATTGTAAGGGTTACAATTATGAGACCCTAATACATAGAGTCATATTCTTAAATATCCCTAGTTATAGTATTAATGAGATTGAACATCGTTAATGCAGATAGACTAGCACATACTTTGCTTCTACTTATAATAAGTAGTAGTTGATCTCATTGACTATGGTGTGCATGACACTTAAGCTAGTATGTGGATGCTTGTTTCAGAACAAGTTCATTGGATTGATCTGCCAAGAGTTTCAACTATAGTGCCAATGGTTGAGCTCTTAATGGCAATGGTATAAGTGATCCTTTGACTTGAGATTACCATATTATCTTGAGTGTGAATTGCTATACTTTGACTCTATTCCTCGGTGCCCGTAAAAGGGTAACCCATAGGTTAGAGATTGGATATAGTTTGAAGCATAGAAAGATAGTGAGTAATCAATATAGGATTCACCACTCCTTAATAGGAGAGTATATCCCTTTATGGCCACTTGTTGGAAATATTAACTCACAAATCTTCTACAAAAGTGATAGTATAACTTGGAAGTAGTTTCAAGGTTATACATCATGGAGAGTTGTATTTCTAGAACAAGAAAATATAAATTAGTCATTATTAATAGTATACACTATACTTTTAGACTAATTGGAATATAGTGTGGTGAAAGGATATTAATTACACGGTAGCATTGTCATTGAAGGGTATAATCTATTATATGACTTTCCTATTCACTTGGGTGGTCATGATGCATTGCTAGACGCCACTCATGATCTATATGTATGAATTGATTAATTAGTGAATTAATGATAAATTAAAGTGTTTAATTTATCTAACTTAATTAATGAGTTATAATTTATACTTATTGCCAACGTGAATGTTACCTAATGAGTCACACACATAAAGAACAAAATTTTTGGGTTAAAATGTAATTAAGATAAGTATGAGATACTTATGGGGTTAATTTATGAGATAAATTAACTTAAAGGACTTATTTATAAATATTCTAAGTCTTGTAGGAAATTGGTTTCCTAAAAGAAATAAGTAACTAATTGATTTCCCTATGGAATAGATTTTCTAAAGGAGAAGGTTTAGCTTAAAGTAAGTTACCTAAACCTTCTTGGTTTTCAATTAGCTTTATTTCCTAAAAGACTAGAATACTTCTTCTATAAATAGGTTCATGCTTTGACTCTTGAATTATTATTGCAACACAAAAGAAAACTAGTGAGAGAAAAATTGAAGAAAGAAAAGACACGCCTCTTTCTCTCTCTGGGTATCTCTCTCTCTCTCCTAATTGTTAGGTTTTTCTTCTTCTTGTGTTCTTAAATAATTCAAGGGAGCTAGCACTCAAAAGTCAAAGCAAGTAAGCCTACAAGGTTCCCAAAGAAGTTGTTCGTGTGGATATCGTTAGAGGCTCTACGCTTGGAGGGCTTTTTGTGGTAGATCTAATATCTTCTTCGAAGGATCTTTGCCTAGTAGCATAGAAATCTTCTGTGCTTAAAGTAATTTTCATGCAAACCCTCTTGATAATCATATAGATATGTCAAAGAGATCCATGGTTAACGTAATAAATTTTTATTTTTCTGCTACGTTATCTATGCTATTAACTTACATGAAGCACCATCAAGCAGTCCAAACCGCCCCACCAGTAGCGTTGGTGCCCATAGATCGTTGCCACTAGTCACCCCCACACCCCGAGACCACTATCAATTGCCCCTCGCACGCCATTATCACCAGCGCACACACAATGCTCAAGGAGGTAAAAAGAAAACACATTTATTTGTCTTCAATTGGTTTGATAGTTTATGCGATTGTGTCTAATATGTGATTGTTATGTTTGGATCTTGGGTTTTGGTCAAGTGAAGTTGGATTTGGGATTTAGGAGATTTAGGCTTTCTTGGGAATGGAAGAATCCGAGAGAGAGAGAGAGAGAGAGAGAGAGAGAGAGAGAGAGAGAGAGAGAGAGAGAGAGAGAGAGAGAGAGAGAGAGAGAGAGAGAGAGAGAGAGAGAGAGTGAGTGAGTGAGTGAAAGATGAGAGTTGGAGAAACTGAGAGATGAAGTTAAATGGAGCAGAAACAGGAAGAATTGGGAAAACAGAACTAAAAAGGAAAAAGAAAGAATAGAGATCAAAGAGAGAAAGAGAGAGAAAGAAAAGAGAAGAAGACAGGAGAGAGCAGAACTAGAGAAAGGGAGTGGGGTTTTTTTTTTACGTTTTGATTTTATTGGGTTATTTTTCTCATTTTAGTTAATCATCCGATGTAATTCAATTTTAGTTTATTTAGTTAGTTTAGTTAATTGGGTTACTTTAATTAATTTGGTTAGTCTTGTCTAGTCTGGCATTTAATGTTCTAGTTATTTTATTGTATGAAAATATAAATTTGCATTTAAACCTTTAGGTCCCATTTTCTCTCAATTGCATCCTAGTTGGTTTACAATTTCGTTAATAATTGCTGTGGTTTAGAATTTGGCCCCCCTCAAGTTGTCAAATTTTAAGACCTAGCCCTTCATTTTATTGGAATTTTTAGCTTTTACCCCATGGTTGCTGAAATTTTATAATTTGGTCTTTTAATTCGTTCATATATATGTTTTGTGCCCCTAAATTGATAAGATTTACAATTCTTGACCCCTTGACTTTGATAAATTAGCAAAGTTAGTCCCATTTGTTCTTGAATTTGCACATTTGCTCTTGGGTTTGCTTGAATTTTTATTTTTATCCTTTTGTTGTTTGAATTTACGATTTTACCCCCCAATTTGTGTGAAATTGCGAATTGCACCCCTATGCTCACTTACATTCACGATTTGATCCCTTAGTTGCTATACTTACATTTTACCCTAATTTGTTAATATTTGCATACTTGGTGCTTTACTCATTATATTGTGATACATTGACGTGTGTGTTCATTTTCTTAAGCACTTGTAACAGATCTTCAAAGAGGTATTTCTATTTCTCGTTAATTTTGTCCTATGTGCTCCAATGTGCCCTTGTGTGATTAATTATGCATTGTCTTCACATGTTTCTTATTTTACGAGCTTTTTATGTATTTGACTACTTTATGCTATTTAATTTCAAATTTTTATTATTTGACAAAAATCTAATAGTTAGATTACAATTTCTTATTTTTGCCTATCTTTTGTATTTAGTTAGTCAATATAATAGTTAGATCACATTTCTTATATTTTCAGGAAAAATTTTGTGTTTAGATAGCCGGTGTGATAGATAGATTTATTTTTACTTTTTCCCCTAAAATTGTAGTTAATTCTTTGGTGTAATAGTTAGGACTTACGTGCTTTTGTGTGCTTGTGTGCTTATATGTTTTACCGCTTTCCTTAAGATTTTTGCATCTAAAATATCATGTTTATGTGTTAGGTGCTCTTACGTGATCTTATATGTCTTTATATGTTTATTTTGCTTTGATTCATATTTTACTATTTTAATTCATGATTTATCAGTTTTATTATTTCGTCACCACACTAGTCCAACGTTAGTTGTGGTTTTCACGCCTTCCTGCTAGTCCAACACTAGTGGGAATCCCTAGAAAGGGCAAGTCCAATACTAAATCCTTAGGGCATTTTAGTGCTAGAAGCACTCATGCACATTTTACTTCTCACTTCACACATTTTTAGTTTTCTTTCCATTTTGCATGATTTTTTATTATTACTATTATTTATTTATTTTTGACACATCTTTAAATGCATGACATCTAGGTTGTATCTCACTTAGAATTTAGGTCATTTTGTGTGATCCGACTAGAAATAGTCGTCTACTCACGTGGGAAGCGGTGGCATACATGCCGTTCCCCCCTTCATGAATAGAAACATTCAGTCACGAGATATTAGTCCTCCGTACCCGTCATGTTGCATACCCACCTTCTTTCTTCACTTACTATATATTATTATTTTATTTTCTTTTTGCATCGCATTTTGCATAGATACTTGTGACTCCCTTGAGGTCTCGACTCGGGTTTCGCAATTAAAGCGATAATCTCGACCAAGCCTCGACGGGACCTTTGGACCCTCTCGATACCCACATTTAGATTTTAGGATTTGCATTCATATAGATACATCCAAACATGATAGATTTTAGGGTTAACTTAGAAAATTTTGATTAAGCTTCGCAACTAGTTTCAGCTAGGTAGAAAGGATGCCTTAGGTGCAAGCCTTTGCCTTCTCTTTCTTCAAATGTGACTCCCAAACCTTTTTCTCTCGTTTTTCGTAGACCGGAGTTGGAAATGGGTTTTAAATGATTTTTCTAAAACTTTACTTTTGTTTTGTTAAACAAATTTTTTCAGGTGACTTGGTACACCTTAACTCAGTACCAAGTGGCGACTCTATTTTTTAAAATAAAACCCTTTTTCAAAAATCAGTTGGCCAAAACTGTCACACTTTTAGTCCCGGCCTTACTTTCTTTTAAAATACCATTTTTTCTAAAAAACACATTTTTTTACCAAAAACTCGAATTTTATCACACACACGGTTTTTCTAAAACTCTACCTCTTCGAAATAGGTCACCAGACTGCCTTTTTCAATGTGCGACAGTCTTGACCCCACCCATACCTTTTACGACTTTTACGATGTGACAGTAACATAGCATGCTTTGAAGTACTTGATTTTCCCCACATTTAGTTCTTGCAATGTGGCTCCAAAGAGGTAAAATTTTAATGTTTGTTTTTGTGAGCAAATGTAATGTCTTATGATGAAGTGAAAAGCAAATGAAACTTGAACTCAAATGTCTTAAATCAAAATTTCATACTTTGATGCAAAAAGTTAAAGTTTGAATTAATGAAATGAAACATGCAATGCAATCCAAGTGAATGTGTTAAAGTGGTGTTTTCATACCCATAAAGTTACCAAACAATCACACAAACAATGCTATAACATTTGCCAAACAAAACCATACAAAAGCACCAATGGAGGGCCAAAATTCCATAGATCCGTGGGTCAGACCCGTGGATCAATTACCCACAGATCTGCAGCACCTTCCAGAAGTTGCTGCTGCAGAATTTTGCACCAGGCTGATTTTTCAGCCACTTTGGCCATTGATTTCTACCATTTAAACCTCTAGTTTTGGGCAAATAACTTTATAATCATGTAACCATATTAACAAAATTTGAATTCATGCATTAAACTCATCCTAAACATCAACACATAAAAAATGAGAATCGATCAAAATGGCCTTCCCAAAAATTCTGCAACATTGAATTTCAAGATGAACTTGATATTCAAATTTTTCCTTTTCATGTTTTTGATCAATCCAACACTTCAAACATGTTTCCAATGTTAAAAAAAAGTTGTTAACATGATTTTTAGGCATTGAAAACACGGAAATTCTAAGATTAAACCCAAAGTTACAAAGAAACTCTCTCGATGAATAGTGAGTAAATGAATAGTTACTTTTGCACTCAATACTTCAATTTGATTCTTTGAGTTATTCTAACCCCAAAAATACTTTGAACAAGTTTCAAATGATAAAACAAACTTGCTCAAAACTAATTTGTGCATCAAAAGTTCATGGATTACCCAATGAGAATCAAATCGCTCAATGAAACTTAGCTCATGAATAGTAACCAATGGAATAGTAACTTTAAAACTTAATGCTTCAAATTGGTTTCCTGTTCATTTAAACCACAAAAACACTTCAAACACAATTCACATGATGAAACTAAGATGTCTAAACCAAATGTAGCTTCAAAACACAAGAGATATAAAAGTTTGGCATTCAACATCCAAGTTTAAACATGAAACCTCATGGATTGCATCAAAATGCTTCAAGTTCAACTTCAAACTAAACTAATCAAGCAAACTAAATTAAAAACACATCTAAAAGATAAAACACACCAAAGCAACTTAAAATACCAAAAACAATAGGTTGCCTCCCAACAAGCGCTTCATTTAAAGTTTAAAGCTAGACTTGGAACACCTTGGTCACATGATAGGTGTATCCCACAAAGCATGTATTACACCTTTGGTGCTCAATTGATTCAACAAGTATAGATGCATCCTTTGGGCCAAAATGAGTGCTCCCAAGTCCGTGATCCATTTTGCAATTGTCCCTACCACTTGGAAACACTTTAAAAGAACTTCATAGCCATTATTGGCTATGCCTTTCTCTTGTGTTAGTATTTTGTCAATACCAATAAAATTCATGTCACAAGTGAAAGAAAGATCATTTTTCTCATTGTGCTCATTCATTTCTACCTTTGAATTGTCAATGTCTTCATTAAGAACAAGTTTATTCATGTGTGCAAAAGTAGGTGAAACAACTAATTCATCATCAATATGTACCTTTTCAACTACTTTTTCACTTATATAAATATTCTCCTCAATTACTTGCTCTTGCACATGTTCAAAAATAGAATCATCAAGTATTTCTTCACATTCATTTTCATGAAACTCATGCACGATTTCACAGGTGGAGGATTCTAAATGTTGATCATTATGGTCCATTTCCCTACTTTCAATCCTATTTTCCATATATGCATATTCATGAATTTCATTATTATGCTCAAAATCATGTTTATCATGCATAAAGGTGTCTTGTGGATTTTCATTAGTTTCTAATAGTGGTTGGATTGAGCCACAATTATATTCCTCATGATTATCACCACACATAGAACAAATATAAACATAACCATAAGCATCATAAACACCATAATGTTCCATGTTATTCACACTATTAGCACATACCCCTCTTTGAACTTTAACTTCTTTTTCATCAAAAGTAGGATTATTTGTGATTTGATTATCAATTTCCACTCTCCTACTTTCAACTAATTGATCTTGAACATGTATTTTTTCATTTGAAACACATGACGACTCAAGGTTCATCTCATTTTCTTTTTGCATACTTTCCTCATTCCTAGAGTTCAAGACTTCTCTAATTATAGCACAATGGCATTCAAATGCATCACATATTGCATTAAATTCATCCATTTGGGCATCAATTCTTGCACAGACCAATCTTTCTTTTTCAAAAAATTCATTTGAAACAGAAATAGAATTAGCTAGCATTTCATTTTTCATTTCCCAAGATGAATTTTGCTCCACGTAATTAGATTGATTGGAATAATCCACTTGGTTTGTCCACCCCAAATTATCATTTTGAGCATAATATCCATATTGAGGTCAATAATTACAATTATCTCCATGTTGTACATAACCATTGAAATCATATTTATGATATCCTCCATAATTTATACAACTAGGATTATTCACATTAAGTGCATGACCAAGTGTATTTATCATGCCATCTATTTCATTCATTTGTGATTGTAACATTTGTACCTCATTATTAAAAGACATATCTCCATGAATACTAGACTTGTATTCATGATAAGGCCAATAGTTGTTTCAAGAGCAATTGCCTTCCATGTGTTTGATAAAATGCTTGAACCAAGTTTTGCTATATTTCACCTTCCTTCACCTAGATTCAAATGGTACCTACAAAAACACCAAACACAAGATATCAAAACAAGAAAAACTAAAAATGTCTAGATTAATAAAGCTTGTATTTGCCTTGATATTGCCAAAGTTTCTTTGTTTCCCTGGCAACAGGCGCCAAAAACTTGATTGTGAGTTTAGATTATATCAAAATATAGCAATAAATTCACTTAAAATCACACAAACAAGTAATAAAATTTATAACCTAATACTCGTTCCGCAAGTGCACGGGTCAATTGTAGTTGTGACGAGTATTAGGATCGAATCCCACGAGGAAACAAGATTAGCAACTACCAAAGCTACTAACTTGCTTTATTATCTAAACAATCAAACTTTGGAGATGGTGAAAATGGTAGGAAAATCAATTTCAAGTAAACAACATATGAAGAAACTAGTTAAACAAAGTTGACTAGGCTTAAGAATCCACCAAATATGAAAGTTTAGCTTATGGCCATGATGATTTTTATCCATGTTTAGGATTCAATTCCATTTTTACTCCAAACTAGATCTCTCTATGAATGGAAGACTACTAATACATGAGCTTTCCTACTCTCGTGGTAAAGTCTAGCATGCATTAGTTCATTAAACTCATGAATTGTGGCTTAAACCTTAATCCACCTATACGAATCACTACGCTCGTGAGATTCAACATAAGTTCCATTTACTCTTTCCATTGTTAAGTGCAAATCTCTTTGTCAAATAACAACTAGATGACTTGAAGTTGGTAGCTAATCAACAACCAGTGTTAAAACCAAGTAAATGAACAAACAAGAATAAATTAGCCATAAACTAATTCAAATATATTAGAGATTCATCCTAAATCTAGTAGGAGTCAACTTAGCTCAACATGGTAAGGGTAATATTAAGCACATAAATTAATGTAAACAAGTATGCATGAATGAAACTAAAAGGAATATGGTTAGAGATGCTCATTTGGTGGATGAACTTGGCTCCAAGACTTGTTTGTGCAATTCATCAAACATGTTGAATACAAAGTAGTTCCTTCAAAGTATTGTCACAAGAAGATGACTTTGCCAACTACAAAATTATGAATGAAAACTACTTTAAGTATTTACAAGGAGTGCTCCTCCTACCAAGTTTTAGTTCTAGCTTTTTCAAGCATGAAACTAAGCTCAAGTCATGTATTTCATGAATACAAAGGCATGTATTTATAGAAATAACCCTAGCTCAAGTCTCTTTTCAAGTTGTAGACATAATGATCAAATTTGATTCCAAATCTTGTAAAAGTCTTCCTTGAGCTTTGTGTTATCTTTTAGAGCATCCCAAAGTGCAGCTGGACGTTGGAATTATCTGCAAAAGTTGTGTGAACAAGCTGCAACTTGGAACCAGCGAAAATCAGCAAGTTGGTGACGATCCGCGAGTGGGATCCGCGGGTGGCAACCCGTGAATCGTGACTGGCAGATTGCTCCTCATTTCTAGTTTTGCCCTTTTAAATTTTAGTTATTCCCATAATGCCCTTGAGACATTTTTTCATAAATAAACCATAATTTCCTTGGTAGAATTTGGTGAAAAGAATATTTGCCTGAAATTCTAAGTTTAAATGATAAAAATCGCACAACTTGAATCAACTTTGAATTTGATATTTCTTGAGCTTCAATTGATCCAAATTGTGTTTAATCTTCATTTCCCTACAAAATCAAATAAACTTGGGCATTAATTTGCTCAAAATAATATTTCCACCTCAAAACCCTAATTTCTGGACCAAAAGCCCTAATTTAAGAGCAATCCTTTATTTGATGGAAAGTAATGAAATTAAGCCATTTTAATATTGAAAATATCAAAAACATACTAAAAAAATAATAAAATCATATATAAAATACTATATTAAAATAGGTAATTTTATTACTTATCAGGTTGCTCAACAACAAAAGAGAACGATAATTGACCATGACCGAAATAGTTTGTTTGATGATTATTTTTAGGAGTGTTTTTTTTAAAATATTACTGTAATAGTTTTGAATTTTTAAATGAATATATATATGAAGTAAAAATATAGTTGAAAAACATATTTGAAAATTTTTAAATACATGTTTTTAAAAAAATAGAGCCAAAAAACGCATCTAATTTTGAATGTTTCTCTAGGTCTTATTTTGCAAGCATTTTTTTGGTTTTTTCTTTTTAAGTAAAGAAAATAAATTATACATGACATTTGCAGAAGATGCTAGGATTGACGTCAAAAAAATTTCTATATCTAGATTCCTACATCAAGATATTCAACTAAATTTTTGAAAGGAATTCTATCCATATTTCATCTTTTATTTTTTGCCCCTCAAGGACCACAATGTCCTAGTAAATTTTCATACAACTAATAAATCTTGTTTCCAGTAAATATTTTGAAAGACACTTTAAACTCATAAATCCATAACTTCTACCCAACTTCAGTAAATATAAAAAGTTTACTTTTGTGTAGAGATTTGCAATTCTATATGTCAATTGACTGGGTGTTACAAAATCTAGCTAATAGAAGCCACAATAATTTCATGGTTTAAATTAAAACTTGAAAATTCAAGTTAAGGTCATGCCTAGACCTAATAAGGCAATTATAGTTTGAATAAGGCTTAGGTCCATAGGCAATGACCCAAACTAGCCTGCACATATTCATATGTGTGTACTACACGTAATAGCATATCTTTCATGCATTATAGTATATCTTTCACACGCAGGCATAGAATAGATGATGAAATTGACGTCATTTTTTCACAGAAGCATAAATTTTTTGTCGAGGGTGTCTACGAATCAAGGTGTGGATGATAATTTTACCATTTTAGTATCGAGTTTACCATTATTTTTTGGTGTTTTATCTTGTGCCTTTAGAGCACATTATAAAAAGCTCTATATGTAATTGCTAGCTTCTTCTTTTTTTTTTTTAGTTTACTCTTAGATTATCACTTAGCTGAAACTCTTTGTTGTGCCTTCGTCTTGTCATCCACTGCTTGGAAACTTTTTTCATACGAAATTTAAAAAATATTGGGCTTTATTTTTTTGTTTAAAATATCTGAAAGGTTACTAAACCTATAGCAAGGAATTAAGGCATACGAACTCCACCAAATATTGTTCAAAAAAAGAAAACTTTGGCAAATATAATTGCCTAGCATTTTGTTTCTGCAAATATAGCTGTTGCGTTTTGGTAATTTTTTTATCAGAAGGCCAACACATTTTGGAAACGCAGTGGATTCAACAATTTTTTTTATTAAAGGGCTGCCGCATTTTCTAAATGCTGCAGCAGAAAAACTTACTTTTCTAGAAAAAGTTTTCTGATAAGTTCTGAAAAACTAAAAGTAGTATACAGGTCGTCGCGTTTTGAAAACGCAGCTGCCATTTTTTTTTTAATTTTAGTTGTTGAAATCAGCGGCTAGTTTTCAATAGTTGATGAATCAACAACCATAATGTTCAAATCCTCCTATAAATGGCAGCTGTTTGTAGCCTTCATTTTCACACCTTGCATTCTCAGTCTCAGTTTTTATCTCTCAACTCTCTTTTTTCTCAGTCTTTCTTTCTCTAAACTCTCTCATTTGATGTTGTCTCCAGCGGGAGCAATGTGAAGGAGATTTTCTTGTGTCTCTAGCAAAGAAGATTGGCTTATGTAGCGAGTGAAGTGAAGGATTGGCTTCTTGTCTTTCAGATCTGGTGGAATTAGGGCAAAGGCTCACCGCATTTTGCAATTTTGGGATCGGCTTTAAATATTTTGCAATAACAAGTATTTTTTCAACATTTTTTTTGTAATATTGTGTATAAATTGTTATAGTTTTACTATGTTATCTAGTATTTAATTGTAATGTCGTATTTACATTCTTAACTCAAAACTGTTGTATATCTATAATTTGCCCCTTAAATGTTGCATATTAACATATTGCCCTAAATTGTAGAATATTTATAATTTAGTCCATGAACTGTTGTGTATTTACATTTTGGTTGTGAATTTTTATGTAATTAATTTAGGCCCCTAAAAGTTTGTGCCTCTCAACTTTTGAATATATATATATGCTGATCCCTATACTTGTGAATATTTACCATTTGGCCCCACAACTTTTGCATATTTTTATTGACCTCCAAACTACATATTTGTATATTGGCCCCTCAAACTTTGCATAATTATAATTTGGCCCAAAACTTTTATATAGTTACATGTTGGCCTTGAAATTTGAATATTTACATTTTGGCCTCTAAACTTTTGCATATTTATAAATTTGCCTTGCAACTTTTATTTATTTATATTTTAGCCCCTGAAGTTTTACATATTTCTATTTTGGCCTAAAACTTTTGTATAATTATAATTTGACTTCCAAAATTTTTGTATTTATAATTTGACTTCATAACTTTTGTATAATTATATTTTGGTCCCAAAATTTTGAATATTTATGTATTACCTATGCATATTTATAATTTTGCCCCAAAATTGTTGCGTATGTATATTTTGGCCCCCAAACGTTTGTATATTTATATTTTGATTGACCATGTGATTTTCCTATTTAGTTAATCACTTAAATGATAAAATATCCATTTTAAAATAAATGATAATATGTTTATTATTCAATTAATGATATCAAATTCAACTATGAATTGAATATGTTGTTTAGGATTAGTTACATTTTTGCGTTATCTACGAAACTTAATTGGATGCACATTAGTTAGATTAGGTGAAACTTGTTGAATGATCATATTTTGGTAGTTCATCTATACTGGAGAGAAAAAATTGTGTATGCCAGAGGATCAATGCTGTATGACCCAGTATGCCCAACAAACTTTTGTTCCTTAGAAAATGCATGTTTTAAAGATCTCGTGGATAGAGTATACAATGTTACAAATCTAAATCAGGATAGATTCAATATTACTCTAATACTTAGGAGTTGCTTACAACAACATGGTGTGTCTGACGCGGTGCCTTTGGTAGTTGATGATAGGATAGACGCACTGTATTATTTGAAAGCAAATATTCAGAAAGCCACTGAGATCTACGTGAAGGTTGAGAAGATCTAAGGATTGAAGAACATGATACTCAGGCCAATGAAATGTAGGCTCATACTTGATCGAGGCACTAGTTTATGTGGCACGTTGCCAATGGATGAGGGAGGGGGGGATAGTTGATGTGTATAGAGGTCAATCTACCCAATTCGAATATGGAGATCTCCAGTTGACTAGGATAGGATGGAGAAGAGTTCGTAGGCTACGTGATGATAGTTGCCCTAGTAGCAGTGGAGCGGGGATTCATGTCTTCCACAAAAGAGTTTCGTGGTGGGCACAATGATGAAGATACACTTGACATTTCTAGTACATAAACAGACATTTAGTTTGTAGATGTAGACGTGGACTCCAAGTTAATACCAAAGTATGATGAATTCGAGGATGATGCCCAAGATTATGATGCATCTAGACAGGGAGTCATTAACTATCAAGATGTGGGTCCGAGTTCAACAAGAACCGGCTATGACCCAGCAACACTGCAGCATGATGCTAGTGTAGATACTATTTTACAATTTGACCCTTTAAGCGGAGGTAGCGTTGAGAAATTTAATCTGTGGAATAAACACACGAAGGACCTTCGTTTGGGCATGCATTTTGATAGTAAAGAACAAGTAAGAAAGTACTGACATTGTGGTCCATAAACGAAAATAGAGACTATAAAGTTCGAGAAAGCACTCCAAAAACATGGTATGTCTAGTGCAGGGTTCGTAACTTCACACCTCCATGCAATTGGCAATTGACAGCAACATTGCTCAATTCTTATAATATGTGAATGATAGTGACTTCTGCAGATGAACATACACGTGTCCAATGTGTAACATAAATGATCATCGACAATTGAGCGGGGTTATAATTGCTGAGCACATTATCCCCCACCTTAACAAGGTCCATTGTTCAAAGTGAAGGAGATACAAGCATTAGTTAAGTAGGAGTGTCATTTGCGATGTATTGAACAAGAAAGTTTGGTAAACTTGTCGCAGGGCCACTGATATTGTGCACAACGATTGGTAGTCATCTATAATTCTTCTATCAGCATGCATGGAAGAGTTACAATGCTCCAATTTGGGGACAATTGTTGCATGGGATCCATAACCAAGTAACACCCCTTCTAACATCATTATTGACCATGTATTTTGGGGTTTTGCTCATATTGTTCAAACTTTCCGTTATATGAAACGAGTGATCTTTATGGATGGTTCATTCATGAAAGAAGTGTACCAAGGAAAATTACTCGTGGCTATCGTGTACGATGCAGACAATCACCTCCTATCGCTAGCATTCTCCCTCATTGACGAGGTAAACAACTGAAACTAGTTTTGGTTTATAAGGTTACTATGCATTCATGTATGCAGTAATATTCAAAGTTTATGCATGATCTCTGATGAACACAAGTCAATTATCCATGCAATGACAATGCTTCAAAAACCATTGGGATTCCGTAACTTTTGTCTTGTGTACGTGTGATAGTCATCTATCGACACATGTTTTAGAGTGTCTAAGTAGTGGTTTTGGCTTAGTATCTTATGATTTTAATTAGTATTTTTGAGTCAATTCAATTATTTTCTAGATACACTTCATTTTGCCACTTGAAGTTTACATTTGAGTATAATTGAGCCATATACTTGCACTTATTCTATAAGTTTTTTCAGGTAGAAGGATCAAGCATTGGATGGCTATTAGGAGTGAAGTAATGGCCATGAAGAATTAAAAGCTGAAGAGGTAATTTTGAGGCAAAAGGGCCAAACCATGGATCAACTTTGAAGAAAACGTGTGAGAGTTCTCGCGCGGTTCACAGGCAGAAGACCAACTGCGTGACCAACCGCACGCGGTTGTTGCCGCGGTTTTCATCCAAAAGTCAGACGTGGACAAGATCGCGTGAGTTCTCACGCAGTAGTGCATAGAAAGCAAACCCTTTAACCAATCGCGTGCGGTTTGCCAGGGCTGGTCTGCAGTTTCTTGAATTTTTGAGAAACTGCGGGAGATCAATGGACGAAGTTGAGAAACCATGGGAGATCAACGGACAAAGATGTGCGTGGTTTCTTGATAGATTCTGTAGCCAATTTAGCAGGTGGGAGTGGCTTTGGTTGGTTTCTTAGCATAGAATAGAGGAAAATTGGAGATTCTTAGGGAGATAGAGAAGGGAGAAGAAGGGGAGATTCCAAGTGGCAAAAGGAGCATGAATCTTTACCACCTAGAAGAAATTGCAGAAATTGGCCAAGAGGAGACTTGAAGACTTCATTGAGAACGAGTTTTTATGTTTCCTTTTTGTTAATTAATATATTTTCGTTAACTTTTATGGGGTAAATCTTTGTAGTTTAGATTTGTTGAACCCAATTGTGAAATTAATGAGTTGATTTTTGGGTTATACTAATTACCATTCTTGATTTGAATTAATTTGTGACTCTACTTGTTAATTGGATTGGGATTTTGCATACATCCTTGATTCAATTGTTGATTTTCTATGGGTAAATTGAGACATTGCACATATGATTGAGTCACCTTATAAATTAAGGAAATTTGAATGAACCACTAGAGATAGTGTTCCATGAGTTGTTCCCTTTTGTTGAGTTTTGGAGAAGACTTGATAAATTAGAGCTCATTAATCTTAAAGCATCTAGTTGGGATGTTAATTGTGAAGAGATTCCAATTGAACAACCAAGAGGGTAGGGATTGTTGCTCTTGAGAAAGGTTATGGTCTAAATTTGGAGGTTTTGGATTCAAATTGAGTAATTGGTGATAGCATTAACCCGTAATTGATTCATTGAGTAGGCAATTGGAGGATACCACATCTAGACTTAATTTGCCATTACTATTGTCAACTCTCATTCTCCATTGTCGTTTTCTCTTGAATTTTGTAGATTAGATAGTGTTTTCATTTTTCTACTTTTAGAACTCCGTTTGTGCTCACTAAGCTAGATAAAAGAACTCAAGTGAATACTAGTACTTGATAATCTCCGTGGGATGATATTCTGTGCTCCCCTACACTTTACTACGAAATAATAGATGTACTTGCTTAGAGTTTCTTTGGTATAGTTCAAAGGT
Source organism: Mitragyna speciosa (assembly GCA_024721245.1). Classification (NCBI taxonomy): domain Eukaryota; kingdom Viridiplantae; phylum Streptophyta; class Magnoliopsida; order Gentianales; family Rubiaceae; genus Mitragyna; species Mitragyna speciosa. The sequence goes on along the minus strand of CM045565.1, from coordinate 11,782,854 downwards.
TATGCATCAATGTGCAAGGTAATTTCACGCAAAAATTTAAGAATGAGAGGTAATATCCAATTTCACATGTTTTTGCTAGTTGTAAATTTTTTTCCATTCACCCCTTCAACATGCAAGTGTTGTGTAAGCTTAAGAAGCTTGTGATGGCAGTTGAACAGGCCAACCAACCTTAGAAGTATGATGACATCATGAACCAAATACAAAATTTTGATCAAGAGGCCCACGATTGGATGATAGACACCAATGTTAGACTCGAATAGTGGGCTCTATGCAAGAACAATGGATATTGTTGGGGTTAAACATCGACAAATATGACAAAATGCTTCAACAACTTTCTGAGAGATACTAGATTGTTGCCTATCATTGCATGTGTTCGCTTTGAGCCAAACCGTGAAACTATTTGTAAAGAAGCTAAAGTTGGCATAGGATGTACAATACCCACTCCCACAATATAGTTGGGAGAAATGTGTGGAATGAGAAAAAAAAAGGAAAAGACATAAAGCAAAAGTTTATGACCCCAGAAATGGATTTTTTTGCATCACAAATGGTTCGCGTCATGGTTATGAGGGCAGTCATGCACAAATTGTAAACATTAGATCATGAACGTGCACATGTCATAAGTTTTAGCAACACCAGTTCCCTTGTTTGCATGCAATGGCAGCGTGCTCTAGTTGTGAAACAAACCTTATAAATCTCATGGGGAATGAGTATACTTTTCATGCTTATTAGGCAAAATTCGACCTCCAATTTCATCCTCCGAGGGACCAAAACTATTAAGCAATGTCAGAATTAAAATTAACCATCAATAGTAGTCGGCTAAAACAAAGGCAACCAGGGTCATTGAGAATTACTAGAATTTGGAATGAGATGGATCAAAGATGCGTGGGCATGGTGCACTGATGTAACAATTGTTTACAGCCTAGATACACGGCACCAAATTGTCCTTATGTTGATTTTTTCATCGGTACTAGGTTGTATTTGTGTCCATTGTAAAGGAAATAGAGACTCCTTATTTATTTTCTCATTTAATCATAATTATGTGCAACTATTTAGTGGTAAGGTTCATGTCCCCCTCTAATCATTTTTGAATTTAATAAATTTTTAGAGTGGCGTTCCTCCTTATGTACAGGGTTTGTCATTAAATAAAACAAAATTGTTGTTTCTGAATTTTAGTTTTTGGTTTTAGTTTTAGGGTTAGTTTATAGTTTAGGGTTTTAGGGTTAGTTCTTAGTTTTTAATTTTTAGTTTCTAGAGTTAGTTTTTGGGATTTAGGACTAGTTTTTTATTTTTTGGTTTTTAGGGTTAATTTTTTAATTTTTAGTATTTAGGGTTAGTTTTTAGTTTCTAGTTTTTAGGGTTATCTAGATTTTATTTTTTAGTTTTTATGGTTAGTTTTTAATTTTTAGATTTTAGGATTAGTTATTAGTTATTAGTTTTTTGTGTTAGTTTTTTGGGTTTAGGGTTAGTTTTTTAATTTCTAGCTTTTAGGGTTAGTTATGTTTTAGTTTTTAGGGTTAATTTTTAGGGTTTAGGTTTAGTTATGAGTTTTTAGTTTTTAGGGTTAGTTTTTTAATTTTTAGTTTATAGGTTTAGTTATAAGTTTTTTATTTAAATTTTTAGTTTATAGCTTTAGTTATAAGTTTTTTATTTTTAGGTCTAGTTCATAAGCTTTAGGGTTTGTTTTTTTGTTTAGTTTTTAATTTTTAGTTTATAGGTTTAGTTATGAGTTTTTTATTTTTAAGTCTAGTTCATAAGGTTTAGGGTTTGTTTTTTTGTTTAGTTTTTAATTTATAGGTTTAGTTATGAGTTTTTTATTTTTAGGACTAGTTCATAAGGTTTAGGGTTTGTTTTTTTGTTTAGTTTTTAATTTTTAGTTTATAGGTTTAGTTATGAGTTTTTTATTTTTTGGTCTAGTTCCTACGGTTTATGGTTTGTTTTTTGTTCGTCAACTATCCATATTTGATGCACATTTATTTTGTATTTATTATTGATATTTTATCGTATTTTTTATACGTGTAGGCATGACTTGAAATGGAGCAGTGGCACATGAGTACCACAAGCTCGATTTAGGGTCCTATTGACCTTACTCTTTTATGTCTCTAGTCACACCATAGATTTGCATTGATCTTCTGTGATGAGGGCGATGTCCTCAAAGTCAAGCAATTTGATAGACATTTTTGGATGTTAATGTAGACCCTTATGTGCATTAGTGCATTGATATTGCCAGATTTGCAGGGATATCTAGGTTGGGGTTATTTAGATTGGACCACGGTTTGGTTATTGCTTTTTCTGAGTGTTGGAGGCAAGAGACACACACATTTTATCTACCTATTATTAGTGAGACCACTGTCACCTCACAGGATGTTGAGATGTTATGGGTTGACAGTTTGCCCATTACATTGGTCCACAGGTAGCGAAGCAAACCCTAGTGGAAACAATTGGTTCATGAACATTGGGATTCTAGCTGAATGACAATGACTTCAAGGATGCACAGCTAAAGATGGAGTGTAACAATAATTGAATGCACCACTACTATTGGATACCCTTAATGAGATGGTTGGCCAATATATCCGCATGTATATTTTGATATTATTGGGTAGCTAGTTGTTTATAGATATGTGCGGGAATATTGTTTGTGTTAATTGGCTTACTTATTTGATAGATCTAGGGGCAATGGGGCAATACCGTTAGGGAATCCCTATGCTAGCATATTTGTACAGACATATATGCGATGCATGCCATGCTTTCACTAAGGTCACATTGGGGCCCTACATGTTGCTTCAAGTAAAACAATTATATATGTACCCCATTTATGAACTATTATTATTTAGTTTAATTATCTAAACCTTAAAACCTTAATTGGTTGAGTGCAACAGCTTTGGGCATGGGAGCGGTTTCTAACGATGCGTCCGGTCATTGTCGCTCTGTAATAGGCCTGCGTTTATCCCAAGAAAGGTAGATGTGCGACTAGGCATACTATAGTTGACACTCCCTAGCATCTCTAGCCATTATTGAGATAAGTTGTTTATGTTACATCTAGATCAAGTATTTTGTCATTTTCACATTTTTAAAAATTCCTTATGTTACATGATTTTTTTTTTGATCCATCACTAGCCATTATGCTTTTGTTGCAGTTTATTTCGATGCCTTGCACTGACAATTTATTGTTTCTTTGCCTGTCATTGCACCACTGATGCTCACATTAGGCAGGCTAAGGTCCCTTTAATATTCTAGCACATAGTTGAGTTTCATTTGCAAGATCGTGTCATGCAGTAGCTTTGAATGCGACAAGATATTCCATTTGCTTTGACACTGATACTGGGAGATTACATAATCTTGACCTATCTGGTTTCCTAGGATAGGATTGGAGTTAGTTTCACAATGGTTGGATCAGTTATTGGAATGGCCACGTAGATTCGGTTGTTTCTGGATAGCCCACAGATGTACTATGACCATCGAATGTGTATATGTAGTGGTACCATTGATAGAGAATCTTATATATCACACCTGCCGTTCACCAGATTCGACATGATGGGCACTAGGATGTTTCCGAACAGTTCAAGTACATAGTAATTATTATTATTAACTTTTGCATTCAAACTAATATGATACTTTATATGAGTTAATTACTGACAATTTGTGATAACAAATGAGCAGTATGCATTCTATAGGACAAGAGTCAATATCTGACCTCTATCAGGATGACGCCACTCAAACTTTTCATCCTGTTCTAATGACGATTCGAGATGAGACATTTGGGTCCATGTAGTACCTATAGCAATTTGATCGCATGGTTGTTGGCCCTTCTTTGCGGCAGGACACTAGCTTCTCTACATTGCACAGCGTCTCTTACCAGAGGTCAGCCACACATGTCCCTAGCTAGGCAAGGGATCATCTTATGGAGATAGACATCGTCATAGGCTTGGTCTGCGTAATGAAGACACACATGTGAAGTAAGGAACTCCAAGTGATCACTATATTTATGTGACATAGGATAGCGTACAGATCATGCATTTAACAAGTGTAGCCTTAGCTTACAATGCTTGTACCTCTTTCGTAATGTATACTACTACTGCTGACTCAGGTACTAGGCCTCTACGGTTGTGTTTTCTATTGGATCTGAATTGCACCCTATATTTTAGTTCCTCAATTGTTTGGCCGGTGGTTTTCCTAACTAGGCTTGTCTAGCATTTTCACTCTGGATCCTCTTCCACACATGCCTATCTCAGGCTCGTCCACCTCTTGGAGGATTCACTTGTATCAATTCATATTAATGAGAAACGAAGCTTTGGAGCCTTGTTCAACCAACAAATAAACAATTCTTACTTTAGCTCTTTATTTTCTTCCTTGTTTATAAGTTGTTTCTTTCATATGTTATTCACACAAGCTATGTTTAACTAAATACTTATCTAGGGTTAGATGAAGATAATGATTTGAATGTTATTTTACTTGCTGTAGCTTATACTTGCTTATTGATCTACTAAGGTTTAACATTTGTGGTAGCTTGATATTACAAATCATTTAGATGTTATTTGATATTGATAAATGCTTTTAACATTTGAAAATGATAGATGAAGCCTATGATGTACACATATGAAAATAGTGGTAGAAGTAGGTGGATTGAGGTTGTTTAAGTTCACAATTCATGCATTTCACAAGGGTTCATCATGATATAGTTGAACTATAGTCAATTCATTGTGAGAACAAATCTTGATTTCATATGGATTTGCAATTCTAAGCAAGACTAGTTGATAATAGCAAGGTGTTAATTCTTTTAAACATATAAGTGATAATCAGTGGATTCTATATTCCATTACTTGTATTTTGTGAATTTCATCCACTAGTTTCACTTCGAGCAATTGAACTTTCTTCACTTGCACACCACATATTTGATAATTTGTCTATATAATAAAGTGAGTGATAAAACTTGGTAATTGTGACAAATTATTTTTTCCTACGATTGACCCTAATGTTGCCCTAGTACAATTGACTCATGCACTTGTAGTTTAAGAGGTATTAGGTTAATTTTATTACTTGTTTGTGTGCGTTCTTGAATGATTTTATTGCATAAGTGCATGCCATAATACCACCACATCAACAAAAATGACAGAGGCCTCGTAGGGCTCAGGCTGAAGCCGGACTGCATAAAGGCCCCGAGAACCAACTCAAGCTAGCTATTGGGGTGAGGCAAGATATAAGAGTTCAAATAGTTGTGGCACTAAATTAGATGACATAATGTTTCAAATGACAAGAGGCCTATCAATCCCAGAAAACTGAGTATCAACATTTAAATAAAAATCACCCGTTCGAAGACATGGCTCTGAAATAGTTCTAGAAATTTGCCCAACCAAAATTAATTGAAGAACCTAACCCAGATCAGGCCGAGAATTGGCTTAAGCACATGGTGAATATTTTTGTTATGTTAAGATATTATGAAATAAGGCAAGTAGCCTTTGCCATTTCAACTCGAAAGAGTGGCTTGATCTTGGTGAAGTGTGATAAAAAACAAGTATGATTTGGAAGGCACCTCTTGGATTTAGGCCAATTTTGCCTGGGAATTTTTCAACAAATACATAACATCTATTATACGGGAGAGGCGTGAAAATGATTTTATAAGTTTGAGGCAAGGGACATGGTCGGTAATCAAGTATGAAGCTTAATTTATGCCGTTATCTAATTTTGCTAGCTGTCGATGATCAAAAACTCAGGAGACATTTTGTCAAAGGCTGGAAATTCATGAAGCCTTACTGATCGCCAACATTGATACTTATGATGTAGCATTCGAAAAAGCATAATGGTTCAAGGACACTAAAGCCCAACTAAAAGCCTACTAGACCTACATGATGGTAGGACCAAGCGAGGGGCTAACACCAAAAAGGAATGCACTCTTCAAGAGATTAGTCTTTGGTCAAAGAATTTAACACAATTTCAAGCCTTTTGGAGCTTTTAGAGGAGGACACTCAACGCCAACTACACTTGCTCATTGATATTGTGGCACTACAACAAAAGGAGGCTATGGAGGCATTTTTTAGCCCTTCTAGAGGCGGTTGTAACTGCCTCTATAGGGCCTTGGGGCGGTTTCTAAAACCGCTTCCGTTGCGATCGGCTCTATGAAATAAAGGCTGTTTTATCAAGCGCCAGGGAAGGCATAGTTATAAAGGTGGTTTTTTTTTCTCACCTTTGGGATGTTTATAATCGCCCCTACTGGACAAGATAATAGAGGCAATTTTTCACCTAAGGGGCGGTTAGCTAGATTATTTTTTAAACAAGTAAATTATAGAGGCGGTATTTTTTTTGCTTTAGGGGCGATTTTAACTGCCTCTACGTGATTCTTTTGGCAAAACTAATGTAGCTAATGGAGGTGGTTTTTTTCCTCCTTAGGGGCGGTTTAAACCACCCCTACTGGATTATTTTTGGCAAAAATAATCTAGCTAGGGGCGTTTATAAGCGCCCCTATCAGAGGTCTAAAATGCCCCTAGATAAAACCAGCGACGGTTTGAAACTGCTTTCACTGACTATTTATTCCAAAAATAACCCAACCAGGAGCGTTTAAAACCACCCCTACGAGCAGTTTGAACTGCCCCTATATTTTGTTTTACCCAAGCCACAAAGGGAAAGCTCTGGGGGCAATTTTAATGGCCTCTATAATTTGTTGTGGACTTTCAAAGCTCTACCAAAAAATATGTAGCGGTTTAAACTATTTCTATATTTTTGTATTACTTAATCTATTTTTTAAGTGTTTAAAACTGTCCCCATGAGCTTCACATTTGGCCTCTAGCTATTAAAAAGTTGATCAACGAATAATAAAATCGATTATGCTATACACACACACACACACACATATACATATTACACACACACACACACACACATGTATATGAAAAAGAATACCAAATTAACTACATACTTTCATTAGGATCCTAAAATTTGTACAAAAAGATCATGTCATATCACCTTTTAGAATGTCTACAAAAAATAACAAGTCTTAATATGTCTAGAAATAATAATCTCTATTATCAACAAAAAGACTGTGTATTACTGCGATATTTTTCCTTAGTGATATCTTCTGGATTTTTCTTGTAACCATGTACAAAAAAGATCAAACTTGTAATCAATTAAGGGGATTAATTATCTGGCCTCTCCTTTTCAACCTGATCAAAAAAATGAAAATAAATTATATGGTCAAACTAACAATGAAATAGGTCCAACAATCAAGCCCATCTTCACATTGACTGACCACACTCAAATGACAAAAATGCCTCAAATATTAGCTCAGAAAAACCAAGAATAATAGCTAAGCTTGTGTAGAAATGTTATTCCACTAAAAAATTTTAAAGCACAATATTCCTCATAACAAAATCACTTCATACTATCAATATCAATTCATATGAATCTAGTCACTTGGGTATATTCATAAACGTAAAGTAGTTTGCAACCCTCAATCAACCCTTTCACTTTCATACAGCTTTCTTTTTCATGTCCATACAATACTACTACTATTTAAGTATACATTTACAAGACAAAGATGAAAAACGAAAAAACTAAATATCATAAATAGATTTAGATACTAAATAATTGTAGAAATTTAAGATAAAGCACAAATTCTGCTAGACTAGTAGGACACAAAGATAATATAATATAAGGAAAAAGATCAGATAATCCAAAAAAACATAAAAAATCATCAATGAGATGCACATAAGGAGCGTAAAAAACTAGAAAACAAACTAAGGTAAGTGAAGAACACAAGATGATATAGACACAAAGAACGAAGCATGTCAATAATAAATAGATAGAACACACTAGAAGTCATAAACAAATCAAACCAAGTTTGCCACCAAACTCAACAAGTCACAACCCAACCATAGTACATTTATGTACCAATAGAACTTGTTACCTCTAAAAGCCTTCATGTTTTTTCTTTAAAAATTCTAATATCCTTATGACTCCATCTTGGGATATGCAGTGGTGCATATCCCCCATTTCTAGCAAGTACTCAAATAAAAGAACCCAATGTAGCACCATCTTTCACGCATGGAACGCCCTCTTTGATGATTTCAATGAAGATTCGTTCATTGGAATTGATTTTTCATACCTCAACCATTGTAGTTTTTCGTCATGTGCAGAAATGTTTTCCATGATTGTCTACAAATAATGCAAAGCATGTATTAGATATTCACGAAAATTTAAAAACTAAAAATTGTATTCTCAATATTATATTAAAAATGACCTATCTTTCAATTGGGTATTCACTATTTTCTTCACCCAATTGAATCATTGGTGAATTTCGCTAGTTGATTTTCATCTTGAGGCAAATATGTGCTTTCTTCTTTTAGCTGATCCATTTAACTTGTGCCTCTTGCACTTATAGTTCTTTGGGACATTGCGTGCACCTAAAATAATCATGCTACTTATATCCATAAACAAAGAAATAATATATATTATCAAAATAAATTGATTGTACTTAAGTCATACATTCACGATAGGAGCTAGTCTCCCCTGAGGGGGATTAAGGGGGGTAACGTTCCAATCTAGTATCTACCGGGCCGCTAGATGCCATCCACTCATCACAGTAGAAAGAACAAAAAAATGATTTGCCATGATGCTTGAATAATACTATTAAATAAGTGTAGCCAACAAAGACCTGTAAAAAGTGACTGCTTTGGCATTTAATCATCCATGTCAGCTTAAGAAACATCTAGGACAAAGCCACAAAATTGATAATGCATATCAATTAGACATAATTTTGCACATAACATATGCATGTCGTGTGAAGTGGAGCAAAAAGCATCCATTTGCATTGCAGTTGCCTATTCTTCATTTATTAAAATTAAGTCGTGCACCGGGGATCTTTTTGATATTTTTTAAACATAACTTAAATTTACATTTTAGTATTGCTTAGTCCTTCTACGGAATTACACGTGGGAAGATCTGATAAAGAAAAGAAGAAAGGAAAAAGGATCATCACAAAGTAGATTCCAACATAAAAACAATGTGTGAATACATATCTTAATCATTTAGTATTCAATGCTGTAGTATACTTCATGCAGATGAGCCCATTATAAGTACCTTCTAACCTTTAATTATAGTCTAAATTGTTGTAAATCTTGCAAATAGCTCGTACTCTTCATAACAAAAAAATAATAAAAAAATATTGCATTACCTTTATTTCCATTACTAGTAGATACCCAACCCTACAGAACATATACGTCAGAGAATAAAATGAACTCACTGCAAAGGATAAATATTAAACTAGTTCAAAATTTCCAAATTTTTTGAATTTCTATTCATCCTCCGTGCCCCCAAACAAAAAAAAAAAAAAAAAAAAAACAAAGAAACAAACGTTTAGATGGCCTTTTTCCTTTTTTTTACTGTTATTAAAAAAAAATCTGCTAGCATCTATTCCTTGCCACTACTTCCTAGAGTTTCTTTTTTTCTTCCTATTATTCAATCAAAAGAATATCTGTTTCTTTGTTCTCATCTTTTTGAAAGACTGCATGAAACAGTTAGAGGCTTAAACTTCAATCACGATGCATTGGATCAGGTTTTCCTGGAAACACTTGACTTAATAAGTCACCTGAGTTTTCAGAACTAGATATCCGCCGCTTATCATTTTCATGGTACACATAAGAAATGCTATTTTTATCTATCCAAGCAATAAGTTGATATGGTCAGAAACTGGATTTGTCTTTCCCCAACCCTGCATAATGTTATTGGATTAATATTCTCATGATCAAATATTTTAGTTGCTTACTCTTTTATACCCATGGACGCTTTTTTCATAAATTGCAACTCCTTTATGTGGCCATGTAAGTCCCAAATTTCCAGACACATGAAGTAGCATGCTATTTGTACACTTAGCTAGTTTTCTTTACCACAATCAAAATAAAAGTAAACAATTATGTCGCTGATTGCTTAGTCTCATCTTTATGTAAATTGTTTCCCTAGTTAACCTATTTCTTGAAACAGTAAATAGCAGTTAATCAAGCTGTATTGCCTTTACAAAGGGAGGGGAAGAAAGGGATCAAATATAAATAAGGGCTCCCAAATTACAACATGAAACTTTGATGAGGACATCAATGGTCGTTGTCAAGTTGGAGAGGCTCGTGATTATGGAGGTGCTACCAAGAGTCCTTTTCAAGATATGGGAGGTCCAATGAATAGGTTGAAAGCTAAAAGGATGAAACAATCTTTGCAAGGTTTGATTATAGAATTACATGAAGATGAAGCTACTTGATTGAAACAAGAACCTACAAGGCTATTCACCTATTTTGGGCTAGAGTTGGAGGAGCTTGGAGGTCGTGGACTTGGATTCAATTGAAGAGCCCATTTGCCGCTTGAGGTTATAGGTTTCATGGGCTTAGTTCGTTAGTTTAATAGCCCAAGTTGTACCTTTAGTTGTACGTTTATGTTATGGTGCAACTAGGGTTAAGTTAGTTTCCATATTTAGTTTATATCTTGATGTTATGTGCCTCTTTATAGAGGGTGTTACTATTCATCCAAATTTTGAACGACATTAATCAATAATATTGAGTTTTTCTCTTCAATTGTGCGCCAGTGCAAATTGAGCTTTCTTAGTTCTTTGGCTAAAGAACTACTCTTGATTGCTTGGCAAGGCGTTTGTTGAGTATTCAAGAAAATCTCGCCTAGGGTTCATCTTTGAGGGTTTGAATCTATCCAATAGGATTATCGACTAGGTGTATACACCACATTGTTGGTTAGGGGCCTAGGATTGTTTCTTAAAGGGGGGAGTTCAACGAATCTAGTTGAATTTGAAGCAAAACAATCCGAGTTGTTCTTGGGGTCTTCGACAAGTTACGAAGGGGTCAAGAAAATTGGGTTGCATACTTGGAATTCGAGAGTCTTGGACTGTCATCTCTTCTGTTGAACGCATCAATTGGTATCAGAGCTTTTGGGATCTTGAAAGAAATCAGGTTTTGTGTCAACCCGTTTGGGTATATCCTTTGTTTTTTGTTTTTTTGTATGGATTTCTTTTCGAGACGGTCCTTTGGGGATGATATTTCTGTAATGTACAAGAGGGTGGACGAAACTCCCGATCGTATCAATTGGTATCAGAGCCTTGGTTCATCTTGAAATCCAGGTTTTCCAAGCTAAATTTTCCTTTGGAAGATTTCGGTTATATCCTTTTTTTTCTTTCTTCTTGAATTCTTTCATGTTTTGTTATCGTTCTTGTGGTGTCCTTTTGCGTTTGTTTTTGCTGTCCAATCTGTTTAGCTTTGTTTCTCCGCATTTCTAGTCACTTTAATTTGTGTTTTGTGTCTTTTGTTCGTGCTTTAGGGTAGTTCTAGTCTATAGAGTCGTTCTTGCTATTTGCATATCAAGAATTCTAGATTTTTGTGTGGTTTAAACTTGTTTTCTTGGCTGTTTTTAATTGTTCTTAGGTGTTTTAATTTTTCTTGTGTTAAAAATTTTGAGAAAATTGAATCTTGGCCTAAATAAAAACCTTGAAATAATTTTCCTAAAGGTTACTCTTGATTTCTGGTAAAAAAAAAAAGGTACTGTTTCCCAACTGTAGCAGAACTACTGTTTATCGGTACTGTAGCGGTCTACTGTAGCGTACTGTTCATCGAAAAATCATTGTTCATTAAGTGAATTTTGCTTGTTTGTTTGAGTTTTGTGGGTTAACTGAGTTTTGATTAAAAAAAAAAGAAAAAAAAGTCTTGCACAAAGAAAAGTCGTGCAATACAAAGGAAAGCGAAAGAGGCGTGTAAGGTGATAAAAACCAAGCACACAAACTAAACCAAATAAACTGAAGTATATTTGGCTGGAATACTGTCCTTGTGCAACCGAATAAACTTGATGAAACATCCAGATCGTTGGACAGAGAACAACACCACGTACGAAAGTTTAATTGACTAGATTCTACTCTTCTTGTTTCTTGGTGTTTTGGTGGAGTTTCTTGTTATTTCTGTTTGAACATAAGTCCATTAAAGTTATTAAAAGACTTTTAAAAATCAAGATTTCTACAAGAAAAGCCACATACTAGGGGTGTCATACTTACTTCTCATATCTGAAATTTCTAATGTCTTGATTTCTTTACTTCTATTTGGTTCAAACCTTACTCTAGGCTTCCATTTTCACTACTTCTCATCTTGAATACTTGATTGAAGTTTTTGTCAAGCTCAATTGAGCAGGTTCTTATCCAAAGGCATACAAGGTAAGCTCAAGGAGTGGTAAGAAGCTAAGGTGTGAGCTAATCATTGGGTAAAAGCCAAGTTTCATTGGTGAGCAAAGACTCAGTGCTTTAGAGTTTAACATGCGTGCCATGGAAGATGAATTTAGGCGCGTGTTCACTAAGTTGGAGGACATTGACTTGGCTATCAAGGGAAAATCACATGTGGCTCAAAATGCTCGAGGTGATGCTTTTGATGATGGCTATGATTTTGAGGAAGTAGTGTCCCGTTGAGGGAGGAGAGTTCCTTAACAACGTGATAGCAATTTGGGGAGCATAAAGATGAAAATTCCACCATTCAAGGGGATGAATGACCCAGAGGCATACTTGGAGTGGGAACGAAAGGTTGAGCACATGTTTGATGTTCGCAATTATTCTAAAGAAAAGAAAGTTCAACTTGCTGCAGTTGAGTTTATGGAGTACGTTAGCATTTGGTGGGATCAATTGTGAAGTCTTGTAAGAGATGTGGGGATGAACCAATTCACACCTGGGCTGCCATGAAGGTGATTATGAGGAAAAGATTTATTCCAAATCACTATTCATAGGATTTGCATAGGAGGCTACAAACTTTGAAGCAAAGTTCTTCCATAGTTGATGAATACTACAAGGAGTTGGAGACATTCTTAATTCGTGCTGACATCCAAGAGGATGGAGAGGCTATCATTGCCCGATTTATAGCTGGTTTGAACTCCGAAATTTCAGATATTGTAGAATTACAACATTATGTGGAACTTCAAGACTTAGTAGAAAAGGCATAAAAGGTGGAGTGCCAACTCAAAAGCAAGAGGAACCGAGGTTTTGGAGGGGCTCAAAGCCGTGGCACATGGAGGGACTCTCGAGATAGAAAGTTTGATCAAACTCCACAAAAGCTAAAGGAGACTTGGAAGAAGGGTGAGTTGAGTTTCATGAGCAATAAGCTAAGGGGTGAGAATTCTTCATCTAAGCCACCAAGCAAGGGTAAGATTGAAACTCCTACGAGGCAAAGAGATGTTAAATGCTTCAAGTGTCAAGGTTATGGGCATATCTCATCTCAATGTCCAACTAGAAGAAACATGATCATCCTTGATAATGGAGATGTGGAGAGTGAGCATGTAAGTGATGATGAGATGCCTCCACTCAAAGGTCCTAGTGATGCTGATTCGTGTCAAGGAGATCCATGCGAGGTTGATCCACCTAGTGGTGAGATATTGGTGACTAGGAGATTATTGAGCATTCAACCTAAGGAAGAAGAAGAGGAGATGCATAGGGAGCACATATTCCACACTAGATGTGTTGTTCAAGGCAAGGTATGTAGTGTTATTGTTGATTATGGTAGTTGTACTAATGTTGCTAGTACATTGTTTGTAGAGAAATTAAAATTGCCTACAATTCGACATCCAAAACCATACTACTTGCAATGGTTGATGGATTTTAGAGATGTGAAGGTAACCAAGCAAGTGCTAGTGGCATTTGCTATTGGAAGATATGTGGATGAGGTGTTGTGTGATGTTATTCCTATGCATGCTTGTCACATCTTATTGGGACGTCCATGGAAATTTAATAGACGTGTTCTTTATGATGGTTTCAAAAATACCTATCGCCTAATTTGGAAGAAAAAGAGTTTATATTGAAGCCATTGATGCCTATGGAGGCTTATGCTGACCAAGCTCGCATCACAAACGAGTGCAAGGTTCATGAAATACCAAGGGACGAACCAAAAGGAGCTCAATCCGAGGGGGATGCAAATGATCAAAGTGGATTTCTAGGGGAGAGAGAGAAAGATCGTAAGAATGAAAAAAAAGAAAAGAGAGGAAAAAGAAAGGGGAAGGCGTGATTAGAGGGGAAAGAAAAGTGAGTGCTTATGCTGAGAAAAGTGAGATTAAGAGTGCATTGTTGGCAAAGCAACAATTACTTGTAATCTTGTATAAAGATATTTTCTTTTCCACTAATGAACTTGACCATTCTATTTCTCATGTTGTTGTTTCTTTGTTGAAGGCATATCAAGAGTTATTTCCTGTAGATATTCCAAATGGATTGCCACCCTTGAAGGGAATTGAGCATCAAATTGACTTTATGCCTGAAGTAAGCATTCCAAACCGTCTTGCCTATAGAGCTAACCCTGAGGAAACAAAGGAGATTCAAAGGCAAGTGGATGAGTTGTTGGAGAAGGGTTTTGTGCGTGAAAGTCTTAACCCATGTTCCGTGCCTGTGATTCTCGTGCCTAAGAAGGATGGTACTTGGAGGATGTATGTTGATTGTAGGGCCATCAATAAAATCACGGTAAAGTATTGTCATCCTATACCTAGGTTAGATGATATGTTGGATGAATTGCATGGTTCACAATTATTTTCTAAAATTGATTTGAAAAATGGCTACTATCAAATTTGAATGAAAAAGGGTGATGAATGGAAAACTGCTTTCAAAACTAAGTTTGGTCTTTATGAATGGTTAGTTATGCCTTTTGGTTTAACTAATGCTGCTAGCACTTTTATGAGGTTGATGAATCATGTTTCTGTCATTTAATTGAGAAATTTGTAGTAGCTTACTTTGATGATATTTTTGTGTATAGCAAGTCCTTGCAAGAACATGTTGAATACTTACGTGCTATTTTTGAATTACTTAAAGAACATCAATTGTTTGCTAACTTGAAAAAGTGTTCTTTTTGCATGGATTCTGTTATTTTTCTTGGTTTTGTTGTGAGCTCTAACAGAATAAGTGTAGATGAAACTGTTAGTATATGCCCTAAAACCAAGTTGGTTTTTAGGATTTTTATTACGCTTATTTCGTGTTATACTTATATAGGTGGCATTTTCTTTGTCATTTAATACTTGTTATTAATATTACTTGTTTATTTGATAAAGTCCATAGAATATTAAATGTGTATAAGAGATTGTAAGAGTTACAATGATGAGACTCTTATTACACATTAAGTTATATTCTTAAATATCCCTAGTCGTAGTATTAATGAGATTGGACATCATTAATATGGGAAGACTAGCACATACTTTGCCTCTACTTATGGTAAGTAGTAGTTGATCTCGTCAACTATGGCGTGTGACACCTGAGCTGGTATGTGGATGCTTGTTAGAGAACAAGTTCATTTGATTGATCCGCCAAGAGTTACTATTCATAGTGCTAATGAATTATACTCTTAATGGCAATGGTGTAAGTGATCCTTAGACTTGAGATTACCATGGTATCTTGAGTGTGGATTGCTATGCTTTGACTCTATTGCTCGGTGCTCGTAAAAGAGTAGCCCATACGGTAGAGATTGGGTATAGTATGAAGCATGGAAGGATAGTCAGTAATCGATATAGAATTCACCACTCCTTATTATAGGAGAGTATATCCCGGATTGGCCACTTGTTGAAATATGACTTAAAGAATCTTTTGCGCAAAAGTGAAAGTATGACTTGAAAGAGTTTCAAGGTTATACTTTTATGGAAATTTATATTTCGGGAACAAGAAATTGTTAATTAGTCATTTAAAGAGTGCGCACTACACTCTTATACTAATTGGGATATAGTGTGGTGAAAGGATATTAATTACGCGGTAACATTGTCATTGATAGGTGTAGTTTGCCATATGACTTTCCTATTCACTTGGGTGGTCATGATGCATTGCTAGACGCCACTCATGATCTATAAGTGCAAATTAATTAATTAGTGAATTAATGATAAATTAAAGTGTTAATTTATCTGGCTCTTAATTAATTAATTAATGAGTTATAATTTGTACTTATTGCCAACGTGAATGGAACCTAATGGGTCACACACAATAAGAACATGGTCTTTGGGTTAAATTGTTATTAAGATAAGTATAAGATACTTATGGGGTTAATTTATGTGATAAATTAACTTAAAGGACTTAATTATAAATATTCTAAGTCTTGATGGAAATTAGTTTCCTAAAAGGAATTAAGAAACTATTTGGTTTCCTTTTTGGAATTGGTTTCCTACAGGAATAGGATTAGCTTAAGGTAAGCTTCCTAAACCTTCTTGGTTTCCAATTGCTCTTGTTTCCTTAAAGACTAGGATACTACATCTATAAATAAGTCCATGCCTTGACTCTTGAAAGATTGATGAAACACAAGATAAAATTTAGAGAGAGAAAAATTGAGAGAGGCGTGTTTTCTCCCAAGAAAAACGCCACACCCTCTTCTCCCTAAAGGTTAGGGTTTTGTCTTCCTCCTCTTCTTGTTCTTGTGTTCTTCATGATATTCAAGGGAGCTAGCACTCAAAAGGCAAGGCAAGCAAGCCTAAAGGTTCCTAAAGATCATGTTCGTGTGGATACCGTTGGAGGCTCGACACTTGGAGGGCTTTTCATGGTAGATCAACACCTTCATCGAATAGGATCTTGCCCTTTGAAGCATAGAAACCTTCTATGCTTGAGGTATTTGTGCTAAACACCCTTTAATCGTATAGATTATATCAAAGAGATCCATGGCTAAGGTAATAAATTTTTAAATTTTCCGCTGCGTTACTCCCCTTATTATCTTACAGAAACTAAGGTGAAAGCCATTATGGAGTGGCCGACTCCTACTACTGCTAATGAGGTAAGGTCTTTTCATAGTTTAGCAAGTTTCTATAGAAGGTTCGTGCATGATTTTTCTACAATTGCTACACCTTTGAATGAACTTGTTAAAAAGAATGTGGCTTTTAAATGGGAGAAAACGCATGAAGATGCATTTAATTTGTTGAAGGATAAACTCACTCATGCTCCATTGTTTAGTTTGCCTAATTTTGACAAAGTTTTTGAAATTAAATGTGATGCTAGTGGAATTGGAATAGGTGCTATTTTAATGCAGGATTCTAAGCCAATTGCATATTTTAGTGAAAAACTTCAAGGGGCGAGCTTGAATTACCCAACCTATGACAAGGAGCTTTATGCCTTGGTTCGAGCTCTTCAAACTTGGCAACATTATTTGTGATCAAAGGAGTTCATCATATATTCTGACCATGAAAGCTTAAAATTTCTCAAGTCTCAAGGTAAGTTGAACAAGAGGCATGCTAAATGGCTCGAGTTCATTGAAACTTTTCCATATGTGATCAAGTATAAGCAAGGTAAGGAGAATGTTGTTGCTGATGCATTATCTCATAGGTATACTCTTCTTACTTCCTTGCATGCTAAATTACTTGGTTTTGAGTATTTGAAGAATTTTTATGTGAATGATCGTGATTTTGGTGACATTTGGCATATTTGTATGAATCAGTCTTCACCATTAGGTCGTGTGCATGGATGGTTTTATTTGCATGAAGGTTACTTGTTTAGAAAGGACAAATTGTGCATTTCTTTTTGTTCCACGCATAATTTACTGATTAGTAAGGCTCACGAAGGGGGTCTTATGGGACATTTTGGTGTTGTTAAGACTTTGGATATCTTGCATGAACACTTTTATTGGCCTCATATGAAATGTGATGTGCAAACTTTCTAGTGCTAAGTGTATTACTTGTAGGAAAGCTAAGTCCAAAGTGATGCCTCATGGTTTTTATAGTCCATTGCCTGTTCCTACTATTCCTTGGACTGATATTTCTATGGATTTTGTTCTAGGACTTCCACGTTCTCAAAGTGGCAAAGATAGTATTTTTGTTGTAGTTGATCATTTTAGTAAAATGGCACACTTTATTGCTTGTGTTAAAACTAATGATGCAACTCATATTGCAGATTTGTTCTTCAAGGAGGTTGTTCGTTTGCATGGATTACCAAGGACCATAGTGAGTGATCGAGATGTCAAGTTTCTGAGTCACTTTTGGCGCACTCTTTGGAGTAAGCTGGGTAACAAGTTGCTATTCTCTACTGTTGCTCATCCTCAAACGGATGGACAAACTGAAGTGGTTAACCGTACACTCACGACATTACTACGAGCAATCATTCAACACAATCTCAAAAATTGGGAAAAGTGTTTGCCACACATAGAGTTTGCTTATAATCGCACTATCCATTCCTCTACTTCTTATTCTCCTTTCGAAATTGTTTATGGTTTCAATCCTCTAACACCTTTAGATATTTTGTCTTTGCCTTCTAGTGAACAAGTTGACATGGATGGCAAGAGAAAGGCAGGAATTTGTCAAGGAATTGCATGCCAAAGTTCGTGCTAACATTGAGAAGAAGTATGAGCAATTTGCAAAGCAAGCAAACCGTGGAAGAGTCAAGGTGCAATTCGAGCCTGGAGATTGGGTTTGGATTCACTTGAGGAAGGAACGATTTCCTCAACAAAGGAAATCTAAATTGAGTCCACGAGGAGATGGTCCTTTTCAAGTTCTTGAACGAATTGGAGACAATGCATATAAGATCGATTTGCCAAGTGAGTATGGTAATGTTAGTGCAACTTTCAATGTGGCTAGATCTTTCTTTGTATGATGTAGGTGATTCGAGGCCGAATCTTCTCGAGGAAGGAGGGAATGATGAGGACATCAATGGTCGTGGTCAAGTTGGAGAGGCTTCGTGATCATGGAGGTGCTTACCAAGAGTCCTTTTCAAGATATGGGAGGTCCAATGACTAGGTTGAAAGCTAAAAGGATGAAACAAGCTTTGCAAGGTTTGATTATAGAATTACATGAAGATGAAGCTACTTGGTTGAAACAAGAACCTACAAGGCTATTCACCTATTTTGGGCTAGAGTTGGAGGAGCTTGGAGGTCGTGGACTTGGATTCGATTGAAGAGCCCGTTTGCCACTTGAGGTTATGGGTTTCATGGGCTTAGTTCGTTAGTTTAATAGCCCAAGTTGTACCTTTAGTTGTACGTTTATGTTATGGTGCAACTAGGGTTAAGTTAGTTTCCATATTTAGTTTATATCTTGATGTTATGTGCCTTCTTTATAGAGGGTGTTACTATTCATCTGAATTTTGAACAACATTAATCAATAATATTGAGTTTTTCTCTTCAATTGTGCGCGAGTACAAATTGAGCTTTCTTAGTTCTTTGGCTAAAGAACTACTCTTGATTGCTTGGCAAGGCGTTTGTTGAGTGTTCAAGAAAATCTCGCCTAGAGTTCATCTTTGAGGGTTTGAATCTGTCCAATAGGATTGTCGACTAGGTGTCTATACCACGTTGTTGGTTAGGGGTGTAGGATCGTTTCTTAAAGGGGGGAGTTCAACAAATCTAGTTGAATTTGAAGCAAAACAATCCGAGTTGTTCTTGGGGTCTTCGACAAGTTACGAAAGGGTCAAGAAGATTGGGTTCCATACTTGGAATTCGAGAGTCTTGGACTGTCATCTCTTCTGTTGAACGCATCAAACTTTGATTGCCCATCTCTAGATTTTGCATTCATTTGCATCAACGACCATTATATGTATGACAACCCTGTATTTATTTTGCTAACCATTAGACAACCCTATAGGCCTAACTAAATGCATATAACCTGGGTATAGGCTTTGCATCATACAGTAAGGTCTAATTGATATTTTGATCACATCCATATGTTTCAGAAATTTGAAAAAGAAAGCAATCTTTTTTGTCTTTTAGATACTAACATTCTCCTTAATGTCATTCTCATTGTAATTGTCTAGTATCCCTTTCATTTTCACTTCTTGGTCCTCTAGTTAATTGTATAGGATCAAAATTATTTTTGACATTTATGAAGTGCAAATATTCAAAAGATCTCAAGCTATATAGTGCAACTATCACCCTGTGCCTAAATTGTATCCAGTCGATTATTACACATCCATCATTCATGTAGATGATTATTCACAGTACACTTTAAATAATAATTGTAGAAAAAAGAATTGATGTCAGTATCCATACAACTTAAATCCCCCTACCCCCCCTCCCTAAAAAAAAAGGTTATCTGTACTCCTTCCACAAAAACCAATAACCAAAAAAAAAAAAAAAAATCCCCACATTGCAACCATGAGCCATGAACACCCATTTTCTTTTCCTTTTATATTTTTTTTGGAAAGCCCAAAAGTTTTTAGCATTAAGAAATTTAATAACCTCTGGGCTTGCAAGACAAACAATGGACCCAACAATCGACATTTTTTCCTTGAATTCCTTTTGGAAACAATGTCATTCTAATAATAATTAACCTAACGAGTGGAATGTAACAATAAACAAAGGCTTAGAAGAATCAAATGCTAGCTGTCATGCTGGAAAGTAGCTAAATTACTTTACAAGAGACTATGCAAGCAAGAAAAGAATCCAATTATTTAAACCTACAAAGAAGTGGGACCATATTTGCAGTACTAACTCTAGCATTAAGGATTAACAAAAGAGATAGATGTTAGGATATAATACAACTTACAATCGGTACCTATTAATTGCAATAGTCGGTACCTCCCTTTTGCCGGCCGAAGACATAGACTTTTTCTCCAACCTTTCTACCATGCTGTGCCTTACAAATCACCAATTAATCACACGGTCAAAGATGAAGAACTCAGCTACTCAACTATCGTTCGGTGGAGGAGTTTAGTATTTTGTTGCTGTGGCAGAGACAGTGATGGCGTTTGGTTAGACAGCCAGTGTCTCCTACTCTCTCTCTCTCTCTCTCTCTCTCTCTGTGTCTCTGTCTCCAGAAAGAGTGGTTTGTGCTTGAGAAAAATGAAAAATTAGAGGGAGGGAGAGAAGGGCGCAAGAGGGAGATTGGGGAGATGGGGAAATTTTAGGCTTACCATTTAATTTGGGGGCAGTATTTAACCTAGCCTGCCTTAATGATTAAAACATTTGATGTGGTCTTGAAAAATGCCTCCAGATAGAGGCAGAGGAGAAGCTCCATGTTTTTGTAGAGGCGGTTATGGAACCACCGTCGTAGATAATTTTTTTGTAGTGTGGTAAGCCCAATCATTGAGAAAATGAATATTGAAGGAAGATCAATAAGTACTTGTGATATGGAGGTGATGGACACTAGGTGAATAACTACTCTAGACTTCAAGTGGAAAGAGGATTTCTCCCGCTGCTAAGTGGATTGGCTCGAAGAAAACTTGAAGAGTCATGAGACTAGCCTATGGTTCCTGCACAATTGTATGAGATTGATAAGAGAGATGTGCCAAACAATTTTAGGATGATTGAAGGTGCAATTTCTATCTTTCACCTTGTATCTTGGGTTTTAATTGACCTAAGGTCCATTCATTCATTTTGTGAGCCTTGACTACATGAGTATCCTAAACCTCAGAGCAAAAAAGTTAACCTATGAATTGAAAGTAAATACCGCTACAAGTGGATGACTTTTATTTGTGAACTTAGCTTACAAAAATCGTGAGATTTGGAGTAAGGAAAGAAAGTTCCTAACAGATATCATAGAAGTCTCAATTTATTAATATGATGCCATACTAGAAATGGACTAGTTGTCTAGATACCATGCACAATTGGATTATAGAACCAAAGTGGTGAAGTTTTGCCCACCTACCGAAGAATGAATCTTAGAATTTTGTACAATGTGTCCATTTCCTAGAAGTCATGCTAGGAAATTAATGCCAAAATATGATTAATGATACTTAGCCTATTTAATTAATCAACCAAAAGACAAGGTCAAAAATCAAAGAAGAATAGCAGTAAAGGATTATATAGATTTCTTTTCAGAAAACTAACGTCGTCACCACCTAAATGGAAAATAAAATTTGTGATTGAATTGCAACTTGGGACGACCCCAATTTCATGGGCACCTTATCAAATGGTCTTAGCCGATGATTGTGAGTTTAGGTTATATTAAAATATAGCAATAAATCCACTTAAATTCACACAAACAAGTAATAAAATTTATAACCTAATACTCGTTCCACAAGTGCACGGGTCAATTGTAGATGTGATGAGTATTAGGGTCGATCCCATGAGGAAACAAGATTTAACAACTACCAAAGCTACTAACTTGTTTCATTATCTAGAAAATAAAGCTTTAGAAGTGGTGAAATGGTAGGAAAATCAAATTCAAGTAGCAAACGATGAAGAAGCTAGTTAAACAAAGTTTACTAGGCTTAAGAATCCACTAAACATGCAAGTTAAGCTCATGGCCAAGATGATTTTATTCAAGTTTAGAATTCAATTCCATTTATACTTCAAACTAAATCTCTCTACGAATGGAAGACTACTAATACATGAGCTTTCCTACTCTCGGGGTAAAGTCTAACATGCATTAGTTCATTAAGCTCATGAATTGTGGCTTTAATCCTTAATCCACCTATGTGAATCACTACTCTCATGAGATTCAACATACGTTTCATTTACTCTTTCCATTGTTAAATGAAAATCTCTTTGTCAAATAACAATTAGATGACTTGAAGTTGGTAGCTAATCGGCAATAAGTGTTAAAGACCAAGTAAATGAACAATTAAGAATAAATAGGCCATAAACCAATTCAAATCATATTATAGCTTCATCTTAAACCTAGTAGGAATCAATTTAGTTCAACATGATTAAGATAATATTAAGCACATAAATGAAAGTAAACAAGCATGCATGAATGAAACTAAAAGGAATAAGGTTAGAGTTGCTCATTTGGTGGATGAATGATAAATGCCAAAGTGAAGTAGTCTTAAGTGAATTTTAATAGAGGTTTTTAGTGTTTTTATATTAGTTTTTATTTATTTGTGGTGCAATTTCTCTTTCTTTTGAGTGGTCAGGTTATTTTAGAATAAAAGCTACTCATATATATTATTGCTGTGATCTTGCAGGTGGTTGTTGAAGTATCCGCATATGGATTTTAGAAGGAACCAAGTGCTCAAATGGATGATTAGAAGTGAAGAAATTGTTCAGAGATGAAGGCCAAAGAATTGGTGCAAGAGTGAAGTTAGAAGCAAGTTGGAAATTCAAAATTTGAAGTTGGTGATGGTACCCGTGCTTGTACCCGTGCCGCGGGTATGATCAAACTGTCCGTTTGGCGAATCCGCAGCTGTAGCCTCTCCACGTGTACAGTCGCGGATTCGGGTCGCTGATGCACACTTTTGAGGCATTTCGGGAGATACAAAAAGAAAAGACTTGTACTCATTGAAGGAACGATTTTTAGTCTTCTTTAGAGAGTGTTTAGGTAGGAAAAAAATAGAGGAACAAGGTTTTAAACCCTAGCTCCATAGATCTAGAAAGTGCAGCATAAGATAGATGAGAGTGGAGAGACAACTTTGAAGGAGATCACTTGTACAACTCAAAAGGGGAGAATGGCAGCAACTTGTGGTTTTTATGAGCAATAAAGACAATAAGTTTTCTGTTTACATTTCTTGTCTTTGATACTTATGTCAATTGATTGCAAAGGAATTACTTTTATTGCTTTAAATATGAGTACTTAATTTGCATATCTAGGGTTTAGATGAACTTGTGATTGTAAGGGATATGGAGTAATTGGTGATATTATGCTATTGAATTACTTTGTTTATTCATTGTTCTGGTTAATTGAATTGTAATTGCTTGATCACCAATTATAATTTCTCAATTACTATTATTCAACGAGAGTTGGTAGTGGTAGTGGACAAAGAACAATTGAAGTCTAGGTAGTATTTCACACGAGAGTAGTGGTACTCCTAGGTGAGTCTTGATCAATTCATAAGGCTAAATTAACCTACGCTATAATCTCTGCCACGAAAGTAGGAGGGATCTAGTAGGGAGGTAATCGCTAGTTTGTCACGAGAGTGAAAGCTAGGTACATTTGGAATTGGGCTCTAGGTGAGGTAATGAGATTGTATAGTTGAAGCAATTGCTCCTTTCTCTTAGATCATAAGGGATTCTAAGTCCTAGATACTCTGATCATCAGTTTCCTCTGAATTTCTACTTTTGCTTCTTTAGGGTCGAGTGTTAACAAGGTAGTTTTAGTTTTAATCGTGGTAATTGGTTGTCTAGATAATAGGGGAATTTATAAGGGTCTAGTACTTCTTCACCTTTCCTTGTGGGATCGAACCTAGTTCCCTTATACTCAATAGCGATCTGTCCTCTTGCAGATATAGGTGAATTAGGCAATTTTAATTTGGTGAGTCAACCGCATCTAGAGTCTTCTCTTAGCCTAATTAAACCCTACCAAGTTTTTGGCAGCCGTTGCCGGGGAAGCGGTGATTAGAATATTAGGTCTAGTAAGTACTCTATTAATCTAGGCTTGTACTTTTTCATTTTTGTTTAGATTTTATTTTATTTAATTTAGGAGTAAATTTTCAGTGAGTAGGGTAGTTTATGCATAGAGCTTTAAAGCCAGTGCTTCCTCTTGACCTCTGAGATAGAGCGTACTGCTAGGAAGCTTAGGAAGAAACGAATTAATCCAGTAGTGGAAGAAGTAGAGGAAGATAGGAGTATAGGACTTGAGTTAGAATCCGAAGTAGAAAACTCTGAATCTAATAGTCCACAAGTGCAAATGGCTGAGCAGAGAGCATTGAGGGATTTTGCTTTGCCTGATGGGACTGGCGCCCAATCAAGCATCGCAAGACCCATAGTTAATGCTAATAATTTTGAAATCAAGCTAGCCTTGATTCAGATGGTCCAACAGGAGCAGTTTGGAGGAACTTGCCATGGAGGACCCAAATGCTCACTTAGCTAATTTTTCTGAAATCTGTGACACTCTGAAAGTAAATGGAGTCACAGAAGGATGCTATAAAGCTACGTTTGTTTCCTTTCTCTTTGAGAGGGCAAGCTAAGCTTTGGCTGCATTCGTTTGCACCTAACTCTTTCACCACTTGGGCTGAGCTATCTAGAGCATTCCTAAATAAGTACTTCCCACCTGCTAAGACTGCCATGCTTAGGATGGACATAACTAGTTTTAGGCAGTCAGAGGGAGAGTCATTGTATGAGGCGTGGGAGAGGTACAAGAGTTACTTAGGAAATGTCCTCATCATGGACTACCAGAGTGGCTCATTGTACAAATATTTTACAATGGCTTAGCATATTCTACCAAACAGAACGTAGATGCTGCAGCGGGAGGGGCTTTAATGGGTAAGTCTGCAGAGGAAGCCCAAGATTTGATAGAGAAAATGGCTAGCCAATAGCTACCAATGGGCCAACATTAGGGGTAGTCAAAGAAGGGGAACGACCATGTCTATATCTGACCATGATACCCTAAATGCACTATCTTCCCAGATGCAGGATGTGCTTAGTATTCTGAAAAATGGAAGTGGCCCTAGCTCACAACCTGTCATGGCATGTTGCACTATGCTGTGGTGGTCAGCATGAAACAGCTGATTGTGCTTCTAATGAACAAGTGCAATATGCCAATTTTAATAGTCAACCTCAGAACAACCCTTAGTCTCAACACTTACAATCCTGATTGGAGGAACTATCCAAATTTTGGATGAAGAGAGAGGGGTGCATAGCAAAGGCCAGTTAACCCACCAGGTTTTCTGCCTAAACCTGCCCAACCTGCACAGAAGCCAGATTAGGAGATAGATTTTGAAAGTTGTTTCAAGACATGGATAGGAAAATGGCTAATATGCAGAGAAATATTGATAACCAAATTGGGCAACTTGCTGAAGCTATTAGGACTAGGAACAAGGGTGAATTGCGTAGTCAACCTGAGATCAATCCCCATCAGCATATAAAGGCTATTACACTTCGTAGTGGGAAGGAATTAGAGGAGCCTGAGAGAAAAAAAGATGATGTTAGGGTAAGCAATCAAAATGGGAATTTAGAGAAAGTAGAGGAATGATATGAGAAAGGGACGAGTAGAAGTAGAAGTTGGTAAACCATTTGTCAATGTCAAGGCACCTCCTATACCCTTTCTACAAAGGCTTACAAAGGAAAAAAATAATGTAGATTTTGAAAAGTTCATGAATATTTTTAAGAGTCTGCACATTAATATTCCATTTGTGAATGTTATCATGCAAATTCCCTCCTATGCAAAGTTCTTAAAAGAACTTATGTCTCACAAAAGGAAGTTAGTGGATAATGAGATTGTTGCTCTCACTGAGAAGAGTAGTGCTCGTATCCAAAATAAGCTTCCTCCTAAGTTAAAGAATCTGGGTAGCTTTTCTATCCCTTGCACCATAGGGGAATTAGAAATTGCTAAAGCTTTATGTGACCTTAGTGCCAGTGTGTCATTGATTCCTTTAACTATTGCGAAAGAACTCAGGCTTACTGAGTTGAAAAGTACCAACATGACCCTTCAACTAACTGATAGGTCAATTCGTCACCCATGGGGGTACTAGAGAATGTGTTGGTCAAAGTGGATAAGTTCATAATACCTATTGATTTTGTGGTTTTAGATATGGAGGAGGATATCCAAATGCCTATTATTTTAGGGAGACCATTTTTAGCCACAACAGGTACCATTATAGATGTGAAAAATGAGAAACTTAAGTTTCAAATAGGTGATGAAGAAGTTGAATTTAATTTCAATAACACAGTTAAATATCCTTCATTCACTAATCATGTCTATTCAGTGGACCTTGTAGAGGAGCTTACTGAGGAGTTTGGGTTAGTTACTCTAGATTGTGACACACTAGAGTTGTGCTTGACAGGGAGAAGTCCTGATACGCGCGGAGGAACGTGGAGTTGCTTGAATTTCCAAGTGAAGCTTCGAATTTTCCCTTGGAGGATTTCGACCCTTCAAAGTGCTCAAGTAGGACCAATTTGAGCGAGTTCAATATGCCTACCTAATTGCTCTAAAGGACTTAATCAAACAAGAAAGAAACTCTAAGCTAGGGTTTTGATCTTGGAATCACTCGACAAGATCGGGGGTAGTTCTTAATCAGCAAAGAACCAAAGAAACTCTCAATTTGAGAACTCTCAATAATAATATTCATAAAATCTGATTAAAATCGTATGAATAGTATCATAGCCTTTTATAGGCTTACAAAGATGATTCTAGAACTTAAAATTGTAAGTAACTACTAAAACTAGTTGTAACCCATCACAATTAAGCAACTAACTAAAGTTACAACTTGTAAAGACTTAGGAAACTATTAAAAACGAATTTAAGCATAAAAATAAATAAGAAATTCGTGTTAAGAATTCCTTATGGGCTGGACGTCTTCTTTAAGCTCACTTGGGCCTTCATCTTGCAACTTAAAAAGGCCTTCCAACAAGTCCAACCAAACCAGCACCTTGGAAGCATGCTATGGACCACTTAATAGCTTCAATTGGACCTTCTTTCAATGTAAATTTAATCCATAGCCAATGCATAAACTCTTGGCCCAATGAACACACTTGAATAGCTTGATCAACAAGTCCATTGGCAAGCCCAAAGTCATGATGAACAACAAGACAGCAACAAAGTTTGATTGTTTCCACCATGATTAACCACCATTCAAGCTCATCTTGAGCTAAACGAGTTGCTCCATGAGAATGTCCAAGCATCATGATTGAAGTTGCTCCTTGGATCACATCAATCCCTCCTCCCTCGAAAAGATTCGTCCTCGAATCTGCAGATATCATATAAGCTAACATAAGTAACTAAAGATTGATAGATAAACAAATCCCAACATGAAGCGTAAGTGTCAAATGAAAAATGGACTAGCCTAACACAATTAGCATAAAATACTAAATCACAACTCAAAGATGCAAAAACAATTTCTAACTTAAAAAGAATAAACAAATCTAGATGAAAGCTATCTTTAAAAACATGCAAAAGAATTAACAAATATGAATGATGCACAAATAAATCACGATTTGAATAACCTAAATGACCATGAATGGACTTAAAATAACATGCATTAACGAGATAAAAATCATGATCAAATAAAGATGTATGGATACTAGAATGATGTGACAAAAGCACATGAATATCATCACAAGCTATAACACTAGAATATTTTGCAAGAATAAACACATAGCAAAAATGACTTTTAGAAGTTAAACTCTTAAGATAAACAAACTGAAAACCATTAGTATAACTCCCTAAAAATCGTTTAGAAGGTCTAAAATAACACAAAACATAATGACAAACACAAGAGTTATCAATATGCCTTAGACAGAAAGTATACACTAACATGCAAACCCTAAAACTCACAATGTTGCACGATATATCACATAAAAGCAACTGAAAAATGTTCAAAAAGGAATGATTAATCACCAAAAAATTGTTGGAACCTATTGCACTAGATGAAGCTAAACAACTTAGATGCAAGACATAACCACTTAAACTAATGGAATAAACATGCAAAATAGAATTAGAATAGAAATTAAAAACATTAAAACAAGAAAACTTAGGCCACAAAATGTTTGAATCGAGCAAGTTCTTCAATTTAGTTGTGGCATTTGGACTTAGTGAATCAACCCAATTGACACCATGCCACCAATCAAACATGTATTTGATCAACAAATTGGTGTTGATGGCATGAGACCAGATTTTTGTCTTAAAACATCTCTTCTTCACCAAATCATGCTTTTGAATCACTTGCATCTCTTTGCTTGATGATGATAATGCTCCATCAATTTGCAACTTTACACCATTGAATGAGCAATTTGCTGGTGGCATCTCTTTATCTTGAAATTGACTTCCAAGTTGCTGCAAAGGAGAAACAAAAACACTAGGAGAACAAGCGTTAGGAATGTTAGCAAAATAATCTATTTCTTTGTACATAGGTACAAGAAGTTTAGGCCTTTCAATCAAAGCACTCCTTTTCTCACTTTTGCTAGCTTTCACTTCCACTCTCTTATTTTCCTCTTCTTTTTCAGAATTGTTCCTCTCAATTTGTTCTCCCTCAAGACCTATGCCATCCTCACTCTTCTCTTGCACACACTCTTCTTTTGGATTATCCTCACTTTCTCCTTCGAGTGCATTCTTTAGCTTTGCTTCCAAGGGTGATGTTTCAGCCTTTGTTGTTTCCAAGGATGCTTTAAGATTAACTTCACATGGTGGAGTGGTAGCCTCACACGTCTCCTCTTTTGCACTCCTTTCTTTTGCTTGTATGCTCAATGATCTTTCCCACTCCTTGCAATCTCTTGCAATTCTTTTTCTATCCTTAGTTGCCTCAAGTGGTGAGAAAGGAATTAGTATGTTCTTTCGCCCATTCCATATAAAGGAGTATCTATTCTTCTCACTATCATACTTGGCATTGATATCAAGTTGCCATGGACGCCCTAAGAGTATGTGACAAGTCTCCATAGGTATCACATCACAAAGAATCTTATCACGATACTTACCAAGTGAGAACTCCATCTCCACTTGATTGGTCACCTCCAATTCTCCATTGTCAGTCAACCTTTTATATGGATTTGGATGCTTCAACAAGGGCAAACCTAGCTTTCCAACACACATAGTACTAGCCAAGTTAGTGCAACAATCATGATTGATTTGCATACTACACTACCTTATTTTTCACAGTGCATCTAGTATAAAATTCAACTTGTTGCACTTGTTCACCATCTCGCAATGATTGCATCTCCTTAGGCCATGAAGTTGATGGTTTATCCTTCTCTTCAAAAGCAACGTGATTGCCTCCTTTGGATGTGAGGTGATGACCCGTTGATCCTCAATTGATGGAGTAGAATCCTTCTCACCCACATTTTCTTTTTGTGCAGCTACAAGTGCTTCATATCTTCTCATAACACTAGACATAAACTCCTCCTTATCCCAATTAAAAATATCATCGATGCGCTTCCTTAAATCCTCTTTCTTTGAAGTATGATAATTCTTGGATAGCTTTTTAGAGGATTTTGATGCCACACTTGTGATCAAATTGATTTGTTCTTTTGGGAACAAAAGCTAACCACTGACATGTTTAAACCTACACAAAAAATGTTAGAACAAAAGAAAACAAAAATAAAGAGAACAACCTTACCACTCCCTTAGTGTATACACTCAAGCCCTCGTGTATCACTCCAAGTATTTATGGCTTTTTCCCTCCAATGAGCTCACCCCTAAGCCTTTTTTCCACTCTTGAGTAGCTTCTTTATATGTTCCTTGATGAAAGAACCAGCTCAACCTTTCTTGTAAAGCTCCAAGAAGTTAAACCACAAGAGTAAATGTAGAGGTCAAGAAAATAAGCTTAGAGTAATTGTTTGATCAAGAGAATTCAAGGAAAAGATGGAATAAACAAGACTTGACTCAAGAAAACACAAATTAGAAACCCTAATGTGTGGTATTCTTGTGTGAAAAACCTTGATTTTTAAAGTTCTCTTGAAAAATATGAATATTCTTATGCAAAAAACAAAAACTCAAAGCAATCCTTGTTGGAGTAGGATTGTATACCCTTTCCAAAATGAATTCTTGAACAAATAACAATTAAAAACCAACACAAATCAATTAGGAAAGTCAAAAACACGAAATTCACTACCCCAAGAAGCTGAAAAACACGAAAAAATTAAAAAGGAAACACCCTACAACAGCCACTTTCCAAAAAGAAAAGGAAACTCTTGCACCTTTAGGATTAGTTTCCAAATTCACTTGCAACTAACTTTCCTTCTCCCAATTGGTTTCCAACACAAACTAACTTCTATATAACCACAAAACAGTCCCTTATTGTCCCTTTTTAAGATCAAATAAGCTGGAAAATTTTCAGAAAAAATCGTAGCTAAAGATTAACAAAAATTCCAGCAAGTTCAAATTAATCAAAGATTCAAGAATCAAGTTCAAGAACTTGCTCCCATCAATCCCAAGCAAGAAGATGGTCCCAAAACTCAACTAAATAGCCCCAAAACTTCCAGAAAAACGTGCTAAACTCCTCCTTTTTAACGTTAAAACTTTCTGAAAAATAACCAGAAAAATTCGTACAGCACACAATAGCAAAATTCCAGCAATCAATACTCAAACAATTCAACCCCAAAACCCTAACCAATTGGAGATAGGTTAAAGGTGACTCAAAAGGGCTTCAAGAACTTCAAGAATTGATCAAGAAACTTCAAGAAATCAATCAAGAAGCTCAAGAATTCAAGACAAAAAAATTCCAGCAGCACTAAGAATTCAAGAAACTCAAGAACACCTTGGTGCAAGTTCAAGAACCTAACAAGTGAGTCCAAGATCTTCAAGAATTGTACCAAGAACACCAAGAAACTTCAAGAAACTTGAATAAAACTTTGTGCACGGTTTTTAACTTGTGTGCACTCCTTTTTATTCTTTTTTTTTTTTGTCTTTCTTTGTGCTTTTTTTATACATGAATTTCTGCCTCTCTTTTTTTTTTTTCAGAAACGATTTTTTTTCACACAATAAAAAACTTAAACCTCCAAGAAAGTTGATTTGTGAATGTTCTAAGTTCAAGAATCTCTTTTCTTGCAAGTTTTTAACACAAGAATTTTCAAGAAAACAATAAAAACAGTCAAGATTATCAAGAAACCACACAATACCTAGAATTCTTGATTGAAGACAACTAAGAATGACTCTAAGACCTTAAAGAAAATCAAGAAAGCACAAGAAGAAAACACAAGAACACAAAATTGACACGATTTTTTTTTACAAGAACGTAGGCCACAAGAACAAAGAAAAAACACAAGTTGTTTAACTAGGCACGAAGCACTTGAAAAACAACAACACAAGACACGATTCAAAGAAAAAATAAAGGGATATATCCAAATTTCTCCAAAGGAAAAATTGGATTAGAAAAACCTGGAATTTCAAGACTAGCTCTGATACCAATTGATATGCGCGGAGGAACGTGGAGTTGCTTGAAATTCCAAGTGAAGCTTCGAAATTTTCCCTTGGAGGATTTTGACCCTTCAAAGTGCTCAAGTAGGACCAATTTGAGCGAGTTCAATATGCCTACCTAATTGCTCTAAAGGACTTAATCAAACAAGAAAGAAACTCTAAGCTAGGTTTTGATCTTGGAATCACTCGACAAGATCGGGGGTAGTTCTTAATCAGCAAAGAACCAAAGAAACTCTCAATTTGAGAACTCTCAATAATAATATTCATAAAATCTGATTAAAAATCGTATGAACAGTAGCATAGCCTTTTATAGGCTTACAAAGATGATTCTAGAACTTAGAATTGTAAGTAACTACTAAAACTAGTTGTAACCCATCACAATTAAGCAACTAACTAAAGTTACAACTTGTAAAGACTTAGGAAACTATTAAAAACGAATTTAAGCATAAAAATAAATAAGAAATTCGTGTAAGAATTCCTTATGGGCTGGACGTCCTCTTTAAGCTCACTTGGGCCTTCATCTTACAACTTAAAAAGGCCTTCCAACAAGTCCAACCAAACTGGCACCTTGGAAGCATGCTATGGACCACTTAGATGACTTCAATTGGACCTTCTTTCAATGTAAATTTAATCCATAGCCAATGCATAAACTCTTGGCCCAATGAACACACTTGAATAGCTTGATCAACAAGTCCATTGGCAAGCCCAAAGTCATGATGAACAACAAGACAGCAACAAAGTTTGATTGTTTCCACCATGATTAACCACCATTCAAGCTCATCTTGAGCTAAACGAGTTGCTCCATGAGTAATGTCCAAAGCATCATGATTGAAGTTGCTCCTTGTATCACATCAAGTCCACTTGTGGAAAGCAGTGAGGAAAAAGGAGAGATGGCACTATTTCTAGATTCTAGAGAGCCATTTAGGAAGAAATTATCTTTCGAGGATCTAGGAGTAAGTAAAGAGATACCACCTCCTTTTGATGTTCAATCTCCTCAATTGGAATCAAAGTCATTACCTAAACATCTTAGGTATGAATTTTTGGAAGAAAAGGATACATTACCCGTTATAGTAAGTATTGAGTTGGATTCTGAGCAAAATGAAAAATTGATTAAAGTCTTGAAAAAACACCAACGGGCAATAGGTTGGTCAATTTCTGAATTGACAGGGGTAAGTCCTTTTATATGCATGCATCGTATACTACTGGAGAACAATTGTAAACCCTGGTAAAAGCTCAGAGAAGGCTTAATCCTAATATGAAGGAGGTTGTGAGATTAGAGATTTTGAAGTGGTTAGATGCGGGCATTGTCTACCCAATTTCTGATAGCACACGGGTTGGCCTTATACATGTAGTGCCAAGGAAAGGAGGCACTACTATTGTTAAAGGGAAAGATGAGTAACTCATTCCGTCTAGGCTAGTGGTTGGGTGGAGAGTTTGTATTGATTATAGGAAGTTGAATTCTGCCACTAGGAAAGATCATTTCCCTTTACCTTTTATTGATGCTATGCTAGAGAGAATATCTGGTTATGCATTTTATTATTTCTTGGATGGGTATTCTGGGTATAATCAGATTGCTATAGCACTTGAGAATCAAGAAAAGACGTCTTTTACTTGCCCCTATGAAATTTTTGCTTTTAGACGCATGCCTTTTGGTCTGTGCAATGCCCTGCCACATTTCAGTGTTGTATGATGGCTATCTTCTCTGACTATATTGAGAGAATTATGGAGGTTTTCATGGATGATTTTTCTATTTTTGGTAAATCTTTTGATGATTTTTCCATAATTTTGAATTGGTTTTGACACGGTGTGAAGAAACCAATTTGGTTTTAAACTGGAAAAAGTGCTATTTTTTGGTCAAGGAAGGCATAGTGCTTGGCCATAAGATATCGTCAAATGGGATAGAGGTTGATAGAGCCAAGATGGAGGTCACAGAAAAAATGCCTCCACCAATCAATGTTAAGGGGATTAGGAGTTTCTTGGGACACACGGAGTTTTATAAGCGATTTGTTAAGAATTTTTCCAAAGTAGCTAAACCCTTATGTGATTTGTTAGTCAAAAATACTCCTTTTAACTTTGGTGAAGAATGCTTGAATGCATTCAACAGGTTAAAGAATGAGTTGACATCAGCCCTTATTATAACATTGCCTGATTAGAGATTGCCTTTTGAACTAATGTGTGATGCCAGCAATTTTGCATTAGGGGCAGTTTTAGGTCAACGTAGGGAAGGTTGGTTGCATGTGATCTATTATGCTAGTAGGATTTTGAATGAAGTATAGATTAACTATGCAACCACAGAAAAAGAGTTTTTGGCAGTTATTTTTACATTGGATAAGTTTAGATCCTACTTAGTAGAGTCTAAAATTATCATTTTTACTAACCATTCAGCTCTCAAATACCTGTTGTCTAAGAAAGATGCTAAACCAAGGTTAATTCGGTGGATTCTCTTACTATAGGAATTTGATATAGAAATTAGAGATAAAAAGGGATTAGAGAACTTAGTGGCTGATCATCTTTCTAGGTTAGAATACATTCCTACTAATGATCAAATTCCTATCCAAGAAAACTTCCGTGATGAGTATGTGTTGACTGTGAGGGAATCACCTTGGTATGCTGACTTTGTTAATTACTTAGTCAGCGAGATAATCTCCAAAAAGTTCGGGTATAATAAAAAGAAAATTTTTTTTCATGATTTGAAGAAATTCTTTTGGGAAGAACCTCTTCTTTATAAACATTGTGCAGATGGGATGTTTCGTAGGTGTGTACCAAAAGATGAGGTTCAAAATATTCTTTTGCATTGTCATGGTCTTGAGACTGGAGGCTATTTCAGTACTACCAACATAGTTGCAAAAGTGTGGCAGTTTGGTTTTTATTGGCCGTCGATGCATAAAGATGTTAGAAATTTCATTCTAAGGTGTAATGAATGTCAAAGAACGAGAAATATCTCTAGAAAGGATGAAATGCCTCAAACTTCGGCCTTAGAAGTAGAATTATTTGATGTTTGGGGTATGGACTTCATGGGTCCTTTTCCTAGTTCACATAACCATAGGTATATCTTAGTGGTTGTGGACTATGTTCTGATCATACTCGCACCCGTACCCGTGCCGCGGGTACGTGTCGCGGATCCATCAGAAGGATAACAAAATGTACTGATCATACCCGCACCTGTACTTGCGCCGCGGGTACCATCAAAGGCCTGCCCAAGCAAATTAATTCGAGGAGATGAACTTGCGCCCATACCCACGCCATGGGTACGTGCTGCGAGTACCATCAGAGGCTTGCCCAAGCGAAACCATTCGAGGAGCCGAACCCGCACTTGTACCCGCGCGGTGGGTACGCTCCGAATAGCCTTATAATTCGCATTTTGTTTGATTTCCCTCATTCTTTTCATCTTCTTCCCTACAACTTTAAGTTCACACGTATATTTGATCAACTACCCCACTTTTACCTTTAATCTTTCACTTTAACACTTGTCCTACCACATCCCTTGGATGTTTGGTAGAGGATTTCTTTTTAGATTTGGTTTTGCCATTCATCTAAATTGGGGATTGTGACTTGTGAGCATTCTTGAGGGGGGTTTTGCTACTTAAATTTGTGGACTAATCTGATATCCTTTGCAGTTAATTCCTCTTTTCAAGTAAGTTTTTCTTAGTCACTCCCTAATTTTTTAATTATTATGGGTGTTAATAAGGATTTGCAGCCCTTGTTTTTCTTTGATGATTTTGTTGGACATCTTGACATCCATTGACTAGTTTTACACTCTATATGTCATGGGCTTTGGATTTTCTGTATTTATTTGTTAGATGCATTAATAATACACCATGGGATTGTGTTCTTGATTAGTCATTTGTCTAATAATGTGGAAAAATTTGTTATGCCTATTGAACTTTTTGTGCCCATTGAGATTGTGAAAAATCACGAGAATTAAATGCTATTGAGATGCTCTTTAGAGGTTATGGTGTTCTTTTGATGATGGGTAATGGAAGGCAATGTTAATCTGTACAAGCTTTGTAGTGAGAGTTCATTAGGAATGGCTTTTGGAGGATTAATAATCTGTTTTGATTCTTGGTGATTAATTATCTGCCTTTCATGTTATTTATATTCATATGCATCTAATTGTGGAAAGTGAAATCTTTAGTATGGAATGGGTGTTAGTTCGAGGCATGGATGTTGTGCTAATTCTCTTGTGCTAAATATCTGCATCTAAATGTGCTGGATTTGTACTAATTTTGTTATGCTTGATGTTTAGATATCATGCCTAGGACAAAAATAACTGGTCAGCCCAGCAAAGCGAGTTACTCCATCCAAAAGGGGTAGTAGTGGTGGATCTTCGAGTCGCCAACCTCCGCAACGTCAGTGGGATGAAGACCGCTTCACATCTTTTGAGAATCAAGCAATGGTATGATTCTAGGAAGCATAATGGATTTATATTGAGAAAGACATTGCTCCAAATGTAGATGCGCATTTGCATCTAACAGAGATGTTCACACGCTTAGGATGGGCTCCAATCCTCAGTTTGCCTAATTATTATTATCCTGAGTTGGTATGTGAGTTTTATGCAAATATAGAGGATAAAGAGGACCATAGCAATTATGCATTGACATCTACTAGTTCGGGGGCGTCCAATTCAACTAACCCGCCCGAGATTGGCTGAATTATTGGGTTGTAGGGATGAAGGTGAAGGGGTCGCATTAACACGTCGGTTTCAATGGCCAGGACCGTGGACACAACAGAAATGCGCTACAAGGTTCAATGTGGAAGTTGAGTATACACGACGAGATCGAAGGCCAGTTTACAGGGCCAATAAGTTTCTTCCTCCATATCATGTTGCGTTGTTCGTGATATGTCATAATGTCCATCCAAAACGCAGTTCAAAGAATGAATGTCGCGCAAGTGACATGTATTTTTTAGATGAGATGGTCAATGAGTATGTGCAAACGGAGATATTGGGACCTAGTCCATTAGCTAGTATCATCATAAGCTACATGAGGACCGCTGCACGTGTGATGGAGGAGGACATTGGTTTCGGTTTTCCACGTCTCCTTTCACTGGTTGTTGCTCGGTATAGGTGTCAATTTACAAGGTCAGTGGAAGCAATCAACAGATGCCACAGACATAGTGAAATATTCATGCACTCTGCAATATAAAGGTAAAATGCTTATGCCATTAGAGCCATACTGCAGGAAGGTGGAGATCAAATGGAGGAGATTGACGAGGACGAGATGACCCTAACTGGATCAAGAGGAAGGCTCCTTGGGGACACGGGGAACTGTTGAATTCAATCTTAGATGAAGTCCACGGCACCATAGCATCCTATGGACAGGATGGAAGGAAGGATAGAGGCTATGGAAGCAAGAATGACATCTATGAGAACGAGCTAAGCCTCTTGGAGGCCATATCGACCAGGAGCCTAGAGTTTATCTCATTTCTCTTATGACCTGCTTATTTATTTTTTTTTTATGTTTTTTTTAGGTGGTCTTTACTTTGTTTTGTTTCATTTGGGATATTTGACCTCGTTATCTATCTGCTTATGCTTCGTTCTTTTTACATTGGTGTGGACTAACCCTTTGGAAATGTAGTATTTGTTTTTGATGAAGTGTCGTATCGTGTCTAAGGTTTGGATCAAGTTCCTACACCCACAGTGCATGAACTTCTACCGGTTTTGATAGGGAAGTATTATTTCAAAATTTTTATAATGTCTTCTTTTCATTCTTATATTGCACACCTTGAGGACAATGTGCGACTTAAGTGTGGGGGGAGCTTGAATGGGGTTGGATATCGGTTGTTGTTCGTTGTGGTCTAGTTAAAATTTTTTTTGTGAGATATCCAGTACATTCGATTATAAGTCTGATGATTGACTCTAGAGAAAGTGATGTTGAGTGGAGTAGAGTAAGTATGTCTAATGTTGAGGAAGTATAATGAAAGGACTGTAATTGTCATCTCTGCGAGAGTCGATGAGTGAGTTAGCACATTTTGATTGGTGAAGATAGTCTATTTATGGTAAGTAGACGTAAGAGTGAGGGATAAGTTTTCTGTTTAAAAAAAAAGAAAAGAAAAAGAAAAAGAAAAAGAAAAAGGAAAGAAGGGTAAAAGTAGTAATAGAATGTGAAGACTTAGGGATTACTCCAGCTAATTTTGATACTGAGTAATCGGGGGTTTGCATTTACAAATGTGAAGCACTCGCATAAAAAGGTGTCAAAGTTATGAGTACGCATAGCAACCCAAAGAGGATGAGATGATTGAGTAACCGGGGGTTTGCATTTACAAATGTGAACACTCGCGTAAAAAGGTTGTCTCATCCGATTGGGAAAAGGCCTAATCTTCTGCGTAGCCATGAGTGAATAAAATCCTAAGCTCTTACAGTTGAAAGCGATGAATAGATGAAAGCACCTTTGATCTTGTTGCTTTACTGCTTTAGTGGACTCAAGTAGAGATGATAGATGAAATTAAAAAGGAATATGACTGTGAATAATTGCTCTTTCTTTACTTGATGTCATGAGTATCTAGGATTGATCAATCAAGGTTATAATTAGAGTATGCTGGGTATCAAAGTGGTTAGTCGTGTTTTCACACATAAGTCCCTATTTTAAAGGCTTATTGCTTGAGGACAAGCAATGACTTAAGTGTAGGAGAATTTGATAATTGCCAAAATGAAGTAGTCTTAAGTGAATTTTAATAGAGGTTTTTAGTGTTTTTATATTAGTTTTTATTTATTTGTGGTGCAATTTCTCTTACTTTTGATTGGTCAGTTTATTTTAAAATAAAAGCTACTCATATATGTTATTGCTGTGATCTTGCAAGTGGTTGTTGAAGAATCCACATATGGAGTTTTAGAAGGAACCAAAGTGCTCTAATGGATGATTAGAAGTGAAGAAATTGTTCAGAGATGAAGGCCAAAGAATTGGTGCAAGAGTGAAGTTAGAAGTAAGATGGATATTCAAAATTTGAAGTTGCTGATGGTACCCGCGCCTGTACCTGTGCCGCGGGTATGATCAAACTGTCCGTTTGGCGAATCCGCAGTTGTAGCCTCTCCACGTGTATAGTCGCGGATTCGGGTCGCTGATGCACACTTTTGAGGCATTTCGGGAGATACAAAAAAGAAGAGACTTGTACTCATTGAGGGAACGATTTTGAGTCTTCTTGAGAGAGTTTTTCGGGTAGGAAAAAATAGAGGAACAAGGTTTTAAACCTTAGCTCCATAGATCTAGAAAGTGCAGCATAAGATAGATGAGAGTGGAGAGACAACTTTAAAGGAGATCACTTGTACAACTCAAAAGGGGAGAATGGCAGCAACTTGTGGTTTTTATGAGCAATAAAGATAATAAGTTTTCTATTTAAATTTCTTGCCTTTGATACTTGATTGCAAAGGAATTATTTTTATTGCTTTAAATATGAGTACTTAATTTGCATATTTAGGGTTTAGATGAATTTGTGATTATAAGGGATATAGAGTAATTGGTGATATTATGCTATTAAATTACTTTGTTTATTCATTGTTCTGGTTAATTGAATTGTAATTGCTTGATCACTAATTATAATTTCTCAATTACTTATCATTCAACGAGAGTTGGTAGTAGTAGTGGACAAAGAACAATTGAAATTTAGGTAGTATTTCACACTAGAGTAATGGTACTCCTAGGTGAGTCTTGATCAATTCATAAGGCTAAATTAACCTACGCTATATCTCTACCACGAAAGTAGGAGGGATCTAGTAGGGAGGTAATTGCTACTTTGTCACGAGAGTGAAAGCTAGGTACATTTAGAATTGGACTCTAGGTGAGGTAATGAGATTGTATAGTTGAAGCAATTGCTTCTTTCTCTTAGATCATAAGGGATTCTAAGTCCTAGATACTCCGATCATCAGTTTGCTCTGAATTTCTATTTTTGCTTCTTTAGGGTTGAGTGTTAACAAGGTAGTTTTAGTTTTAATTGTGGTAATTGGTTGTCTAGATAATAGTGAAATTTATAAGGGTCTAGTAGTTCTTCACCTTTCCTTGTGGGATCGAACCTAATTTCCTATACTCAATAGCGATCTGTCCTCTTACAGATATAGGTGAATTAGGCAATTTTAATTTGGTGGGTCAACCACATCTAGAGTCTTCTCTTAGCCTAATTAAAACCCTACCAATGAATTTGGCTCCAAAACTTGTCTTTGTATTTTATCAAACATGTTGAATACAAATTAATTCCTCCAAAGGCTTGTTATAAGAATAAGATTTTGCCTACTACAAAACTAAGAAAGAAAATCTACTCTAAGTATTTACAAGGAGTGCTCCTCCTACCAAGCTGTGGTTTTTACTATTTCAAGCACAAAACCTAGCATATCTTCTATGGACTACAAAGGCATGTATTTATAGAATAAACCCTAGCTCAAGTCCTTGTCCAAGTTGGAGACATCATGATGAGATTTTATTCCTTTGGCCTCCAAAGTCTTCCTTGAGCTTTGTGTTATCTTCTAGGGCATCTCAAAGTGCAACTGGACATTGGAATTATCTGCAAAAATTGTGTGAACAGGCTGCAAGTTGTAGAGAGCCGAAATTTGCAAGTTGGTGCTGATACGCGGATGGCAACCTGCGTATCGTCATCCGCGGATCACAATCTTTTACCATTTTACCCTTTTTAATTTTTGGTTATTCCTTCCATACCCTTGAGACCTTTTTCCACCATTTGAACCATAATTTGCTTGGTAGAATTTGGTGAAGAAAATATTTGCTGAAAATTCCAAGCTTAAATGATAAAATTGGTACAACTTGAATCATCTTTGAATTTGATATTCTTTGAGCTTCAATTGATCCAAATTGTGTTTAATCATCATTTTCCTGCATAATCAAATAAACTTGGGCATTAATTTACTCCAAATAATAATTCTGCTCAAAGTCCTAATTTCCGGACCAAAAACTCCTAATTTTGGAGCAAATCTTTGTTTGATGAAAAATAATGATATTGAGCCTTTTTAATTTAAAAAAAATACTAAAAACACACTAAAAACACATATAAAATATTATACAAAAAATAGGTAAATTTATTACTTATCAAACTCCCCCACACTTGAATCATTGCTTGTCCTCAAGCAATTGGAAAATCAAGAGATCAAATACATGATTCAAGGTTTTGAAATAGTAAATGCTACATTGTTGAATGTAATTCCACAAGATAAAGCAAATAGGCATTATGCAATTCCTTGTAAAGTTTCTAATACTAATAATACCAAGTAAAAGAGAAGTAATTATGTCAAGATTAAAACTTATTCAATCAAATTTCCTTCGCTTTACAAAATTTTACATACTAAGTATTCAATATGGACAATCATATACAATTCAATTTAAATAGGGACATATTGCACTTTATAATTTGTAAGTGTCTTTTGACGCGAAGGTTGACATTTTTAGATGAAAACCCCCGATTACTCAACACTTTGATCCTTTTAACCACAATTCATGCTTTAGTTTGAGAAGTGAAATTGTCTTTTGATGAAAGGATCGACATTTTGTGATCAAGACCCCTTATTACTCAACAATTCACTTTCAATCAAACTTGCTATGCATGCTCTTAATTCAATTACCGTTTGACGCGAAAATTGACATTTTGTGATGAAGATTCCTGGTTACTATGCAACTTGAATAATTGGAGTAGTAATAAACATTTATCAATTTTGCACCTCATATATTTGTCCCTTAATTCA
Organism: Mitragyna speciosa; assembly: GCA_024721245.1. Taxonomy (NCBI): domain Eukaryota; kingdom Viridiplantae; phylum Streptophyta; class Magnoliopsida; order Gentianales; family Rubiaceae; genus Mitragyna; species Mitragyna speciosa. The sequence goes on along the minus strand of CM045565.1, from coordinate 11,741,588 downwards.
AATAATGCATAAGTATACTTCTTGTCCATACCTACGACTAAGAAATGTAAAATTAAGTAAAGAACAGAAATTTAGAATCAAACATGCCAAATCAAGACATAATTACAACTATCTTAAAAAGTATACTTTCTTAGAAACAAAACTCCTAATCACATAATGACTATTTCTCATATATTACTGTAGAAAAATTTCAAACAAAGTTGCATAAATTACTTCAAAATGTAAAGGAATTTAACAAGTTCATGGCATGAAAACATGTTAAAGAAGCAAATTTTCAAAAATTTTGGCCATATTTTACCAAAACAATATCCTGGCACTCTTTACTCCAAATCCCAACCAAACATACTCTTATACCTTTCCTCCACACTTAGAATGATACATTTGTCCTTAATGTGTAAAGGAAGAGTTAAGAATACAATATGAAACACGAAAACTCCCCTTGCTTGGTTTGAGAATCCAAAGGTTGATATTGTTTATGTCCTTGAAGTTCATTGGCCTTGACAAGTCTTTCTTTGCAATGCTTCATCCAATTCCACATTTGGTCCACACTTTGCTCATTGTCCTTGCTTCAAAACTTAGAAAAAACTCAAAAGCTATGTTAAAGCATGTTTTAATCACAAATAAGCTCAAAAAGTAACATAGCATGTGTCGAAGTGTTTGCTTTCCCTCACACTTAGTTTATGCAATATGACTCCAAGGGGGTGAAATTTTGAAAGACAAATAAGATGAGCAAATATATTATGTATTGATGAAGTAAAATGCTAAAGAAACTTGGTCAAAGTTGCTTCATATCAAAAATCAACCACTGCACGCCATGTATTCAAAATTACAAATTAAATTTTAAACTATAAGCATGCAAGATTGGAACATGTTAAAATAGTTAATTTGATTGTTCAAAACATGTATACAAACCAAGAAACACATGTTGCAACTGAACCAATTGAAAAACAATGAAAATGAACATGAAAAACCACTTTGAACAGTGATCTGCAGATGTTTATCTGCGTATCACTAAGCCTGTCAGCGTATCTCTGTACAGTGTATCACGCGGAGCTCCTAGAAGTTGATACGCGGCAACGATACGCGGATGGCATCTGCGTATCTCAGCCGCATATCACTTCCTGTAACAAGCAGTGATTTTCTTTTTCTACAAGTTGCTGTTCCGTTGGTTCTTTTCTTTTTCTACAGCACTTTCAGCTTTAAATTTAACATGTTTTTGAACACTTTAACACTAGGAATAAGTTTGAATCATACAAGTACACATGTGCAAACACAACTTTCTCAAGTTTTGCATCAAATGTATACATCAAGCATAAATAGAGCATGAATCCTCAAGTTGCATAACTTGCAAAATTTGAATGCACATTCCAAACCAATAATGCACACATGTTTCTTTGAGCATATTAAACATACAAACAAGGCCTAACAACATATAATCTCATTGAACCTCCAAATGACCTTTTTGCTCAAAGAGTTCATCAATCATGAATAATAATTTTCATCAATTCCAATTTTCTAAAACACCTCATATAGCACGTAATATTTATGTTAAACATTCTCATTAGCATGAACTATTAAAGAAGAAGAAATTTAAGAATCAAACTTATGATTGAAATCTCTTGAATCAAACTTGATCATCCAGTTCCAATTTGCATACCTACAGGAGAAACAATTTAACACACTTTTAAACTACATAATACTTAGCAAGATAAACTAAGAATTTCTCAAAAATATTAAACACGTTGGGTTGCCTCCCAACAAGTGCTTCATTTACGGTCTAGAGCTAGACTATTTCTCAACCACAACATGTGATTGGAGTATCCCACAAAGGATGTAATACACCTTTAGTGCTTAATTGATTGAGCAAGTAGAGGTGCATCCTTTGCCTCAAAACAAGTGCTCCAATGTCCATAAACCTTTGTGCAATTATACCTATGACAAAAGAACACTTTAAAAGAATTTCATAGCCATGATTGGTTATGCCTTTCTCTTATGTTAGTATCTTTTCAATACCAAGAAAATCAATGTCACAAGTGAAAGGAAAATGATTATTCACATTAAACTCCTCATGTTCTACCTTTGAATTTTCACTTTCTTCATGAAGAACAAATTCATTCATGTGTTCAAATGTAGATGACACAACTACTTTATCATCAATATGCATATTTTTAACTACTTTTTCACACATATTAACATTCTCCTCAACAACTTGCTCTTGTACATGTTCAAAAGTAGAATCATCAAGCATTTCTTTGCATTCATTTTCATGAAATTCATGCATGATTTCACACATGGGGGATTCAAAATGTTGAGCGTCTTGTTCCACTTCCCTACTTTCAACCATATTTTCCACACATGCATGTTCATGAATTCCATTATCATGCTCAAAATCATGTTTCTCATGCATAGAGGTGTCTTGTGGATTTTCATAAGATTCTCCTTATGATTACCACCACACATGGAACACATATGTGCATAACAATAAGCATCATAAACTCCATATTGTTCCATGTTATTTACATTATTAGTACATACACCTCTTTGAACTTTAATTTCATTCTTATCAAAAGTAGGATTGTTTAGCAATTTGTCATTAACCACCTCATTCCTACTTTCAACTACTTGATCTTGAACATGTTTATTTTCAATACATGATAACTCTAGAGTTGTTTTATGTTCTTGTTTAATTATTTCCTCATTCCTAGAGTTCAAAGCTTCTCTCATTTTAGCCAAATGGCCATCCAATGTCCTACTCATGTTATCTATTTCATCCATATTGGTATTAGACTTCATGTTCAAGGATGAATTTTGTTCAACACAAGTAGGTAGATTTGGTTGATTCCATTGGTCCATACATCCCAAATTATTATTTTGAGTATAATGTTCATATTGAGGTGAATAAGTGTAACTATTACCAAGTTGTACATAATTATTATATCCACATTCAAAATATGCATGACTACCTCTACAAATAGTACAACAAGGATTGTTTACACTAGAATCATAACCAAATCTACTCATTAGCATGCCTTCTAATGTATCCATTTGTGATTTTGACATTTGTACCTCATCATTAAAAGACATACCTCTATGAATACTAGACTTGTATTCATTATATGGCCAATAGTTGTTCCAACAAGAATTGCCTTCCATGTGTTTGATGAAATGCTTGAACAACTTCTAGTTTGTTTTCACCTTCTTTCACTCTTGATTTACAAGGTACCTACAAAACACAAGATATCAAAATAAGAAAAACTAAAAATGTATAGACTAATGAAGCTTGTATTTGCCTTGATATTGCCAAAGTTCCTCTGTTTCCCCAGCAACGGCGCCAAAAACTTGATTGTGAGTTTAGGTTATATTAAAATATAGCAATAAATCCACTTAAATTCACACAAACAAGTAATAAAATTTATAACCTAATACTCGTTCCGCAATTGCACGGATCAATTGTAGATGTGATGAGTATTAGGGTCGATCCCACGAGGAAACAAGATTTAGCAACTACCAAAGGTACTAACTTGCTTCATTATCTAGAAAATAAAACTTTAGAAGTGGTGAAATGGTAGGAAAATCAAATTCAAGTAGCAAACAATGAAGAAGCTAGTTAAACAAAGTTGACTAGGCTTAAGAATCCACTAAATATGCAAGTTAAGCTCATGGCCAAGATGATTTTATTCAAGTTTAGGATTTAATTCCATTTATACTCCAAACTAGATCTCTCTACGAATGGAAGACTACTAATACATGAGCTTTCCTACTCTCGTGGTAAAGTCTAACATGCATTAGTTTATTAAGCTCATGAATTGTGGCTTTAATTCTTAATCCACCTATGTGAATCACTACTCTCATGAGATTCAACATAAGTTTCTTTTACTTTTTCTATTGTTAAATGAAAATCTCTTTGTCAAATAACAACTAGATGACTTGAAGTTGGTAGCTAATCAACAACAAGTGTTAAAGACCAAGTAAATAAACAAACAAAAATAAATAGACCATAAACCAATTCAAATCATATTATAGCTTCATCCTAAACCTAGTAGGAATCAACTTAGTTCAACATGATTAATACAATATTAAGCACATAAATGAAAGTAAACAAGCATGCATGAATGAAACTAAAAGGAATAAGGTTAGAGTTGCTCATTTGGTGGATGAACTTGGCTCCAAAACTTGTCCTTGCATTTCATGAAACATGTTGAATACAAATTAATTCCTCCAAAGTCTTGTTACAAGAATATGATTTTGCCTACTATAAAACTAAGAAAGAAAATCTACTCTAAGTATTTACAAGGAGTGCTCCTCCTACCAAGCTATGGTTTTTACTCTTTCAAGCACAAAACCTAGAATATCTTCTATGGACTACAAAGGCATGTATTTATAGAATAAACCCTAACTCAAGTCCTTGTCCAAGTTGGAGACATCATGATGAGATTTTATTCCTTTGGCCTCCAAAGTCTTCCTTGAGCTTTGTGTTATCTTCTAGGGCATCTCAAAGTGCAGCTGGACGTTGGAATTATCTGCAGAAGTTGTGTGAATAGGTAACAAGTTGAAGAGAGCCAAAATCTGCAAGTTGGTGCCGATACGCGGATGCAATACGCAGATGGCAACCTGCGTATTGTCATCCGCGAATCACTCTCTTTTACCATTTTGCCCTTTTTAATTTTTGGTTATTCTTTCCATGCCCTTGAGACCTTTTTCCACCATTTGAACCATAATTTGCTTGGTAAAATTTGGTGAAGAAAATATTTGCTAGAAATTCCAAGCTTAAATGATAAAATTGGTACAACTTGAATCATCCTTGAATTTGATATTCTTTGAGCTTCAATTGATCCAAATTGTGTTTAATCATCAATTTCCTGCATAATCAAATAAACTTGGGCATTAAGTTGCTCCAAATAATAATTATGCCTCAAAATCCTAATTTTCGGACCAAAAACTCCTAATTTTGGAGCAAATCTTTGTTTGATGAAAAATAATGATATTGAGCCTTTTTAATATTAAAAATACTAAAAACACACTAAAAACACATATAAAATATTATACAAAAAATAGGTAAATTTAATACTTATTAGCCGAGTTGAAGGAGTTAATATCCAACTACAAGAATTGTTGGAAAGCGAATTTGTCTATCCAAGTGTATCACCATGGCGAGCCACAGTATTATTTATATAAAAAAATAATGAAACGTTGAGAAAGTGTATAGATTACCAGGGATTGAATAATGTTACCATCAAGAATAAGTATTCATTACCCCTTATTGATAAACTATTCGACTAGCTAAAACAAGCAGTGGTGTTCTCTAAGTTTGATTTGAGACAAGGATATTATTAGTTGGATATAAAAAAGGAGCATACTGCTAAAACTATCTTCACTATTTGATATGGTCATTATGAATTTGTGGCTATGTAATTTGACTTAACTAATGCTCCTACAGTGTTTGTGGATTTAATGCATAGGATTTTTCACCCATATTAGGATCAGTTTGTAGCGATCTTCATAAATAATCTTTTGATCTATTCTCATGAGGTGCATCTAAAAATAATTCTACAAACTCTTAGGGAACACCAATTGTACATCAATTCAATAAATGTGAATTTTGGTTAGATAAGGTATCCTTCTTAGGACATATAATTTCAAAGTATGGTATTGCCGTTCACCACTCAAACGTTAAGGCCATAGTAATAAAGAAATGGCTCAAAAATATAACTATGGTGCGTAGTTTTTAGGAGCTAGCTAGGCATTATCAGAAGTCCATAAAAGACTGCTACAAAATTGCTAGGTCTTTAACAAATCTAATCCAGAGTCAACTCAAGTTTAATTAGGAAGAAAGAAGTGAAGCAAGCTTTTAGGAATTAAAAAGGCAATTGATCACACTCCAATTTTAACATACAAAGGATTTTGAAAATTTTGTTCAATATATAGATGCTTCACAAGAGGGATTGAAATGCTTGTTAATGTAGAATAAGAAAGTAGTGTCTTATGCCTCACAAAAGTTAGAGCAATACAAGATGAATTACCCAACCCACGACATGGAGTTGGTAGCAATAGTATTCATCTTAAAGAAACGGAGGCAATATCTGTATGGAGTAAAATTTGAGGTATATACCAATCATAAAAGCTTTAAGTATCTGTTTTCTTGAAAAATAGTAAAACATGTGTTAATGTAGATGGATGGAGCTTCTTGGAGACAACAACTATAGTTTTAACTACTATTTGGTAAGAGCCAATGTGGTTGTCAATGTATTGAACAGGTGGTAAAGGTGGCTGGGCTAATGATTGAAGAGCGAGAGTTATTCGAAGGTGTCTACGAGTGGAACCCAAAACCTACTCTATGGAGGTTGATATTTGGAAATGTTATTGCTCAACAATTCATGTGATTCCAAATTAAAAAGGCTTAGGAGCAACATGCTACTCTGAGAAATTGTAGAAAAAAAGCTCAATGAGGAGAATTGTCTGAATATAGTATAGGGTTAGATGGGATAGTAAGATTATAAAACTAGATATGTGTGCCACAAGATAAAGAGCTAAGGAGAAAAATGCTGGAAAAGGCCTATCGGGCAAGGTATACTGTCCACTCTAGTAGCAATAAAATGTATCGACACAAAACGATCTACTATTGGGACGAAATAGAAAAGGATATCATGTAGTTTGTGGCTACTTGTTTGACCTCTCAACAAGTTAAAGCAGAGCATCAAAAACCTTCCCGATCACTCCAACCTTCGGACATTCTACAATGGTAATGGAAATATGTAACTATGGATTTTGTTACAAGGTTGCTTAGAATGCAGAGAAGTCAAAACGTGATTTGCATTATTGTAGATAGGCTCACTAAATCTACTTATTTCTTATCGATAAATGTCCAATATTCATTGGAAAATATGCCAAGACTACACCTAGACGAAGTGTCGAGACTATATAGAATTGCCATTAGTATTGTATTAGATTGAGACCTTCGCTTTGTCTCTAGACTGTGGTAGTAGTTATAGACGGTTTTAGGCACCAAAATACATCTCAACACTGCTACTCATTTACAAATTGATGGACAATCTGACAAGACAATCCATACCTTGACATGCTAGTAGTTTGCGTTCTAAATTTTGGAGGAAGTTGGGATCAACATCTTATCCTAATAAAATTCGCATACAATAAAAACTACCACTCCTCTACTGGGATAACTCCATACAAAGCACTTTTTCAGACTACTCAGAGTGGATAAAAATCATATGTTGATAATCGAAGAAAGGATTTGGAGTTTAATGTAAGAGATCGGATATCCCTTAAAATATGCCCATACAAAGAAATCATTAGGCACAAGCGAGAAAAATTGAGCCTAAGTATATTGGACCTTTTGAGATACTGTAGCAAGTCTGAAAAAGTAGCTTACTATTTGGAATTGCTCACACAACTATCAAGGATACATAACGTCTTTCATATTTCCTTATTGAAGAAATATCAACATGGTCCTTGACACGTCATACAATATGAAGACTTAGAACTACAAGATGATTTCTCATGCAAAGAGAAACCAATGAGAATATTGGATTGAGAGATCAAAGTAAGGAATAAAGAAATACCACTAGTGAAAGTACTATGGCAATACCATGGTACAGAAGGCACAACATAGAAACTGGATAAGGAGATGCATAGAAGTACCCAAAACTCTTCGTGGATTCAGGTCAAAATTTCGAGGATGAAACTCTTTTAAGAAGGGAGAAATGTGAGGTTTAGCACGTAATACTAATACAAGATTTAATTTCAAATATATTTAGGTGTCAAATATCATTATTAGGATTATGTTGAGTAGGTAAAAGTAATGATCAAATTAACTAAACCTACTTACTAAAAACATGGTACTCTTAAAACCCTATGTCAAAGTAATTGTAATACTATTGACTTTGCTAAAATCTTGATTTTTGGATATTTAACTAGATTTTTGTACAATTTCTAAGGATAATTTGTGTGATCATGATAACAAAACCTAGTCTCAAAGGGTTGGCATACTTGAAATTCTAATACCAATAAACACTGTGTATTATGCATTAGTTGTTAAGCTAGGAGTATAATATATATCTATGCTAATTTAATTGGTGTAATTAGCACTTAACTAACTCCTAATAAGACTAAATATTATATTTGAAAAAACAAAGCCAAAGAGATTGAATGAATGACAAGAAGTCTTAGTAAGTCAAAAAGGAAATACCAATCAAGTAGAAGATGGCAAGTAGTTAAAGTGTAAGTTGTCCTGATACAACCCCTTGGATGCATATATGAGTTCTTGGAGAAGCCTTGATGATGCTTGGAATCAGGGGATGAGTTAGGATAATTTCTTAAAAAATTTCACACGATTTTTATGTTCAACTTGGGCTTGGAATTTATGTTTATGTTGCTGAATGTTTGGGCAAACGTGTGAGCTATTATTTGTGGATCAAGTTTGTATTCAAAGGAAGTTAATGAAGCTTCCTTGGAGACCATGAAGCCTTGTTCAGCCCAAGTCAAGTGACCAAGCCTCTATTGGGCTTAGAGAGACCCTAGTTGGGCCTAAGTTTAAGTTTTCATGTTTTAGTAGTTTTCTTTGAGTACAAGTTGTAATCTTTAGTAGTTACCTTTTGTGATAGGTTACAACTAGCAGTCCTAGTTAGTTTCCAATTAGTTTTATTTCCTTATTGTGATGTTTGACCTTTTTTTAAAGGGGAGTTACTGTTCATCCGAGAATTATGATGATTATTGATAATTTTCAGCACTTTGAGTGTTTTTCTCGTGATGAGATCTTCTAGTTCTTTGGTGATTAAGAACTACCCTTGTTCTTAATGAAGAGATTTTGTTAAGTTCAAGTTCTCGCTTAGAGTTTATTCAATCGGTTTGTTGTTAGTCTTTTAGGTTTGTCTACTTAGGAATCTACACCACAAGTTGGTTAGGGGTCTAGAGCGAATTCTAAAAGGAGAACATTCAACGAAGTTGGATAGAATCAAAGCAACCAATTCGTGATTCTTGGAGTCTTTGAACGGGGTTTCAAAGGAGTCAAGCATTCGAGTTGTTCAACCTAGAATTTTCAAGACTTTCTTGGCATTCACTACTTCCGCGCATATCAATTGGTATCAGAGCAAAGGTTTCTTGATAATTCCAGGTTTTTAGTCCTATTTTCCTTTGGAAAATTCGGACATATCCATCTATTTATATTTCTTTCAATTCGTTCTTGTGTTCTTCTTGTGTCACGTCTTGTTTTCTTGTTGTTTCGCGTTTGATTCTTGTGTCATGTTTCTAATTCAATTCTGTCCAGCCTTGTTTTGTGTCGTGAATTGTGTTTCTTATTTTGTTCTTGTGTTATTTTGAATTCTTTTAGGGTCCTAGAGTCGTTCTTGATTGTCCTCAATCAAGAATTCTAGGTTTGTGTGATAATTTTTGTGTTTCTTGACTGTTTTATTATTTTCTTGAAATTCTTGTGTGAAAACTTTTCAAGAAAAATCAATTTCTTGGACCTAAAAAGCCTAGGGTTGAAGTTTCTTGAAGTGGAAAATCATTTGTGGGGTGTTTGAACTAGGGTTTGGAAACGTTTGTGGTTGTGTTGAGTTGTTACGTGAAAAAAAAAATTCCAGAAAAAAAGAGGCATGCTAGAAGGAGAAAAAGAAAAGCCAAAGCACAAAGAAAATATCAAGAAAATTGAATTAAAAGGCATACACAAACATCTAAAAGCCGTGTACAAATTTTATTAAGTTTCTTGGTTGATTCTTGGTGTTATAAGTGAGTTCTTGAAATTCTTAGACTTACTTGTTGTGTTTCTTGAAATCTTGTAAACTGTCCAGTTGTTTCTTGAGGTTCTTGGAGAGTTTCTTGTATTTCTTGAAGTTCTTTAACATCTTCTTGAAGTTCTTGAACACTTTCTTGAAGATCTTGAAACACATTCTTGAAGTTCTTGAGCAAAATCTTGAAGATCTTGAAGTTCTTGAAGTTGCTAGTTGCTGGAATTTTTGTCCTTGAACATTCTTGATTGACTACTTGATTTCTTGAAAAAAAATCTGGTTTGGGTGTGACTTTGGGAGGTCTTGGACGAATTTTCTGGATTTTTTGGGATTCTTTTGTTGAGTTCTTGGCCAGCTTTAACGCCATATTGGTTAAAGTTGAGTTCTTGAGCCTTGTTCTTGAATCTTGTCCCAAACTACTTGCTGGAATTTTTTATCTTGATTGCAGATTCATTCTGAAAATTTTCCAGCAGGATTTGAACTTTAAAGATAAGGTTTTTTTGAGTTGTTTTGGTGATATTTTGCTTCAGGTTTCATAAGTGAATTGGTTGGATCAAGTTCTTGAACTTGGTTCTTGGTTGAAAATACTTGCTGGAATTTTGTTGAACTTGGAGTTACGAATTTCTGAAAATTTTCCAGCCTGTTTCTGATTGTGTAAAGGAGTTTTGGGGGTAGTTAGTGTTTAAATAAGGGAAAGAATCCTAGTCCTTAAGGATTGGGAAATTCAGTTGGGAAAAGAAAAAGGAAAGCAAAGGGGAAAGTTTCCTTGTTGCAAGAAACCGTGTGAGCTTGTTTCCTTATTGCAAAGCCGTGTGGAGATAGCTTAGGAAACCACCTGAATTCAGTTAGTTGACCGTTTATTTGGTTTCCTAAACTGTTGGAATCGTGTTTTCTTGGTTTCCTAATTGGTGTGGCTTGCTTCTTTGAGCATTGTGGTTCGAGCTTTGAAAGAATAACTTGCTGGAGTTTTTATTTTTTGCACAAGTTCAATATTTTCAGTCAAGAAAACTTTAAAATCAAGAATTTTCACACAATTATACCACACATTAGGGTGTCTATATTGTGTCTTCATTCTTGGTCATTCTTTGGAATTCTTGACAACAAATCTACTCTAAGCTTCCTAAGTTTTTTTTTGTTACTCTTATTCCTCTCCTTGATACTTAACTTTTGACACTTTGTTGAAGGACAATTGAGCAGGTTCTTCATCAAAGGGCATATAGATTGATCTCAAGAGAGGTAAAAGGCTTAGTGGTGAGCACAAGGAGGGTAAAAGCCATAATATTTGAGAGAAGTGAGTGCAAACACTAAGGGAGTGTTTCACATATTCTTGTTTATTTTCTTTTTTTATTATTAACGATTTTTCTTGCAAGGTTTATTCATCATGTCTAATGAAAGTGTAGAACAAAACTTTGACATGAAATCTATGTGGCAAGCTATGCAAGAGCAATTGGCTCAAATGAATGACTAGAATGGAAGGCATGGAGTCGGCCTTTAAAGCCCAAACTAGGGTTACGAGGAATCCAGTGTATGAGGAGGATCATGGAGATGAAGCATCCGAGTATGATGACATAATCACTCGAAGAGGAAGGAGGGTTACCAACAACCAAGATAGCAATCTTGGAAGCATCAAGATGAAGATACCTCCTATTCCAAGGAAAGCTTGATCCTGAGGCATATCTTGAATGGGAACGTAAAGTGGAGCATATTTTCAATTGCCATAGCTACTCGAAGAGAAGAAAGTGCAATTAGCTGTAGTGGCATTCACGGATTATGCTAGCATATGGTGGGATAAGCTTGTGAAGGAAAGAAGAAGATGTGAAGAGGAGCCTATTAGAACTTGGCGTGAGATGAAGAATGTCATGAAGAAGAGATTTGTGCCAAGTTACTATGTAAGAGATCTTCATCATAGGCTTCAAACGTTGAAGCAAGGTTCAATGAGTGTGGATGAGTATTACAAAGAGATGGAGATGCTCATCATTAGGGCTGATATCAAGGAAGAAGAAGAGGCTTCAATGGCTCGATTTATAGCTGGACTTAATACGGATATTGCTGAAAAAGTGGAGCTCCAACACTACCTAGACATCCATGACTTGGTGGACATGGCCATCAAGGTTGAGAGACAATTGAAGGGTAGATGTGCAAGGGGGTATTCTTCAATGCAAAATCGAGCTAATTGGAGAGTAGAGCAGCCAAGGAGAAGTGAGAGAAGAGTTGATCAACCACGGGCTACTCCAACTCGTGAAGGTGCCAACAAAATTGATCCATCATCCAAATCATCTTCTAAGGGTAAGATTGAAACTCCGACAAGGCAAAGTGCTATTAAGTGTTTTAAATGTCAAGGTTATGGTCATGTAGCTTCTCAATGTGCAAGTAAAAGAGCTATGATTGTGCTTGACAATGGCGATGTTGAGAGTCTGAATTCAAGTGATGATGAAGATATGCCACCATTGGAAGGAGGAAGCGATGAGGAGATCATTGAATGTGCTGGTGATCATGGTGAAGTTTTAGTCACAATGAAGACGTTGAGTGAACAACCTAAAGAAGACGAGGAGAGTTTGCAACGAGATCACATCTTTCATACTAGATGCATTGTCAATCATAAGGTATGTAGTGTGATAATTGATGGAGGTTGTTGTACTAATGTGGCTAGTTCATTGTTTGTAGATAAGATGCAATTGCCTACATTGAAGCATCCAAATCCATATTATCTACAATGGATGACTGATACGGGGAGTTTGAAGGTTACCAAGCAAGTGGTTGTATCTTTTTCCATAGGGAAGTATGAAGATGAAGTTGTTTGTGACTGTTGCACCTATGCAAGCTTGTCATATAATTCTTGGAAGACCATGGCAATTTGATAGGAGGGTGATCTTCGATGGATTCAAAAACACTTATTCCTTTGCTTGGAATAAAAAGAATGTCATCTTAACACCTATGAGGCCAATTGAAGCTTATAGAGATCAACTTAGAATAGGTGAAGAGTGTAAGATGAGATCAAAGGAAAAGAGTGTTCGTGAGAAGAAGAAAAAGAGTGAGAGTCATGCGAGTGAGAAAATTTCTGAAACTTGTTTGAGTGAGTGCAAGAGTGTCTTACTTGTGAGGGCTAATTGTCTTGTACCAATGTACTCTTAAGAAGAAATTTATTTTACTAACTCACTTAACCAATCTTTTCCTAGTGTTTTTGTGACTATTTTGCAAGTTGATCATCGAGGAAAAGCGCGCCATTATTGCTGCCATATTGTCCAGATTGGTTTAATCCACTTGGAGGATAAAATCATGAAGTGGGAATTGATGCAAAGTTCAAATGCCACGTTGAACTTGGCTGAATTACTGGATTTTACTGATTCGTGGCTTAATTTTTTGTGTTTTCTTTATTTAAATTGTTTTACTTTACATGTTAATTCAGCTTTGCATGTTTATTCAATTATTTTAGGTGATTATGTTTTGCATCTAGTTAATTCAACTCCTTTTAGTGCAATCTGTCTTAAAAGTTTTTGTGTGTTTTTGTATCATTATTTAGATGATTTACAGCATGTTTTGAGTGAATTATCATGCCATGATAGTTGTGTAAAGGTTTGCATAGTCGTTTGTGTAATCTGTCCAAATTTAGTTCATGGTCATCGTGTGAATTGTTATCTTGCTTTAGATGATTATGAGTGTTTCATTAGTAGAGCTTTATATCATGTTAGGGTTCATAAGTTTTTCAATACATTCTGTCCAAAGCATGTTCATGATTTACCTAGTAGTGACTATTGTGTTTTTGAATTTGTATTGCATTGTTCTTTTATTCCTCATATATGTGTATTAGGGGAGTGCATTGTCAACGTTTTTCAATTTGAATTTCTTAGAGTTTTATCTTCTAAAAATTTTTTTTATTATGTGTTTGTTTATACGTGCTATCCTATATGTTCTAGTGTGTTAGTTTTTAGTAATTTTCAGATTTTTGAGTCTTTGTTGCATGATATGGATTGCGCAAGTTTAATAGTTGGTAGTGATGTGCATGGTTCGTCTAGTGACTATAATTCTATCTGTGTGTTTATTTCTTCTTTTGATTATATTTGTTATTTTATTAGTAGTCCATGCATGCTTATTATTCATGTTTTTAAGGATGATACACATCAAGATATGTTTATTATTCTTAGATCAAAATCTGTCGTTGCATCATTCATGATTGTTTTTGAGCTTTATCTTGTTTCATCTTTAGAGAACAATGAGTTTTTAGGTATTTGCTTTTATTCTTGTATTGAGTCATCTGATTTATATGACTTAGTTCATATCGTAAGTGTCATTGGTGGTCCTACTTGTTTATCTATCCATCATTTAGTTACTTATATTGGTTTATATGTTATAGGCGATTCGAGGACGAATCTTCGCGAGGAAGGAGGGAATGATACAACCCCTTGGATGCCTATACGAGTTCTTGGAGAAGCCTTGATGATGCTTGGAATGAGGGGACTGAGTTAGGATAATTTCTTCAAAGATTTCACACGATTTTTATGTTCAACTTGGGCTTGGAATTTATGTTTATGTTGCTGAATGTTTGGGCCAACGGTGTGAGCTATTATTTGTGGATCAAGTTTGTATTCAAAGAAGTTAATGAAGCTTCCTTGGAGACCATGAAGCCTGTTCAGCCCAAGTCAAGTGACCAAGCCTCTATTGGGCTTAGAGAGACCCTAGTTGGGCTTAAGTTTAAGTATTCATGTTTTAGTAGTTTTCTTTGAGTACAAGCTGTAATCTTTAGTAGTTACCTTTTGTGATAGGTTACAACTAGCATCCTAGTTAGTTTCCAATTAGTTTTATTTCCTTATTGTGATGTTTGACCTTTTTTTAAAGGGGAGTTACTGTTCATCCGAGAATTATGATGATTATTGATAATTTTCAGCACTTTGAGTGTTTTTCTCGTGATGAGATCTTTCTAGTTCTTTGGTGATTAAGAACTACCCTTGTTCTTAATGAAGAGATTTTGTTAAGTTCAAGTTCTCGCTTAGAGTTTATTCAATCAGTTTGTTGTTAGTCTTTTAGGTTTGTCTACTTAGGAATCTACACCACAAGTTGGTTAGGGGTCTAGAGCGAATTCTAAAAGGAGAACATTCAACGAAGTTGGAATAGAATCAAAGCAACCAATTCGTGATTCTTGGAGTCTTTGAATGGGGTTTCAAAGGAGTCAAGCATTCGAGTTGTTCAACTTAGAATTTTCAAGACTTTCTTGGCATTCACTACTTCCGCGTGTATCATGTCCTTGATGCAATAAACTAAATTGTTCTTGTATTGACCTAGAAGGCAGTAAGACTAAAGAAAAATAAACTAAGGAAGCAGAATAAAAAGTGAAAGGGACAAAAGAAATAATAGGAAGAAAATTGGGGTTTTGTTAAATTGAAAATGTGGTATGAGTCGAACATGTTGGTAACTAAACTAATTTTGAGCTAGAATTTGATGATGATGTCATTCTTGTTTGGACTTATGGTCCGCCAAAAAAAAATGTTGTAAATTAAGTCTAGTTTTCGAAGGTGACAAGTTTGGAAAATTTGGTTGAGTAGAACTAGAATTAGGCTCGCTTGAACACATATTGGTCGAGAAACCATGACTAGAAACTGAGGACCTCTCTCCATGGTTTCTCTCACAGCAACTCTCTGACCAGAAGCCGCTACTTCTCTACAAGAAACTCTAATTTTTTTCAGTCAGTTACTTCTCCACCCTAGCTTAAATATTAATTAATTTTACCCTAAATTATAGGTAAATCGGACAACAATTAGCAAACACATATCGAAAGGACACTCAGGTACTAAGTTTAGCCAATTATGTTCATATGTTGTTTATACTGTAAAATTGTTTTTGTTTAAACATTTCAAATGTGCATAACTTATTATGCGATACATGTCCTTGATTGGTAAATTGCCTATTGTTATTGGTTCTTGCTACGAACTCGGTGGCATACTTATCGCCCAAAGTAAATATTACTATTTATGAAATATTGTTTACCAATGATTAGTACTATATATGCAATGAAATTGGTTTGTACTTTATCACACCAAATAATCTTACTGCGTACTAAATACTGTTAATTGCTGATTGATACCTGTGCATGCAACTGATAACTGAATACTAATAGGCCTTGCTTTGTGACGTGGTGTAGGTTAAGTATGAAAATATAGGCAAAACACACGCAAATCAAGTAATAAACCTAATCTCCCAACTTCACCGCAAGTATACGGGTCAAGTGTAGTATGGGGAGTATATAGCTATCGTATCCCACGAGGAATCAATTAATTGCAAGTACTAAGGCTTTAATGCTTACTTTATTATCTAAACAACCAAAAATCAAGGTGTGTAATAAAAGGAAGTTAAATAGAATAGTTAAATAGTGACAAACACTTGTAAGGATTCAAATCTTCAAGATGTCTAGAATATAGAATCAACTAATGAATCATAAGATGCATGAATAGCTTGCTAAGTATTATCTTGCTTTGTTGAGAATCCAATTCCATTTAAATCATAACTAGCTCTCACTATGAAATGATTAGATTCCAACTATTCTCAAGATGAAATCTTATGAAAACGTGAATTGCAATGATTCACTTAAGCGCTCATTATTATCATATGAATAACTGAAGTAATACTTGTTCATTTTTCATTATTAAGAGCATTTCTCAATGACAAGTAACAACTGGATGATTTGTTTATGTTGGCTATGCAAAAACAAGAGTTATAACTTGAACAAGTAAGCAAACAAATGCAAGCTTAGCTAGCTTAGCTAGCTTAGAGAATTTAAGTCATGCTATGGATTCATTAGCTTCATCCATATTCTAGATAAAACTTTTAGTGAATCATGACTAGTGAAACGCAAAGAAACTTAACAAGAATAAAAGAATCCATGCTTCAAGTATGAAACTAAAAGATAGGGTTGAGAAAAGCTTATGAACAAGTTTTCAACTTCTATTTCTTCTTCAAAATGTTGAAGTACAAGTGTGTTTTAATATGAAGAGCACTATTCTATTGAGTTTGAGAGAATTCTATTAATTCTCTACCAAACTAAAGACAATAACTACTTTCTATTACTAAAAACTTGTTACAAAGGATTTACAAATGACTTCTATTTATAGACAAATGTTCCTCAAGTCATTTTCCATCTTGTATGAATCATTAATGCATGAAAAAAATGAAAATTGTTTTAGGGATTCCAAATGAGCACAAAAGTCTTCATTTGTTCTTTCAATGTATTCTCCCACTTGTAAAACCCTATCCCCATCTGAAATGTCTGAACAAATCAGCTGGAAGAGGATGCAAGTTGATGCCCTAGAAAATCCAGCCGACTTACGATCCACAAATGGTGATATGTGGATGACAACCTGCGGATCTCCATCTGCAGATCACTCCTTTGTGGCCCCCACTTGATTTCTGATTTTTACTGAGCTAGACCTCATGTGTGCAAGCATTTTCCATGTATTTCCAAGCATTGTGGTGAAGAATTGGATTTTTTCATTATTTTTGCACAATTTTTCCTCCAAGTTGTTCATCCAACTTTATCTCTTTGAATCACCATTGAATTTGATTTCCCTTTACTCCAATGGATCCAAACTAAGTTTTAGTAAGATGATCCTACAATTATATATAAAAATTGTGCATTAATTTGCTTAAATAAAAATTTTGCCTCAAAAACCCTAATTCTGATAAAAACCCTAATTCTTAGCAATTGTTGAAAAATGAGTTATTTGTAGCCAAAAATACTTTAATTATGCTAAAATAACATCTAAAACATATAATAATATATATAATAATATTGGTAAATTTATTACTTATCATTTTGAACAAGTCTAGCTTTGGTTGAATTGGTAGTGGGCTTGGTCACCAAATTATGGATGCTTGGGCTTCTTGGCACCTACTGGCCTGTGGTGGAGGTTCTATAGGTCAAGGGGATGTACGTGAAAAATGATCAAGTAATACTCGAGTTTACCAAATGGTCTGATGTCGCCATGAGATAGATGCACCAGAGCAATACAGGTTGTTTCTAGGATTACTGCATACCATGGCAATTGATACTAAATGTTACGAAATACTATGTATTGAATTGAATGAAATGGTCTAAAAGGCAACAAGCGATGAATATTTCCTTGAGCTATATATTTGGCTCGATCTTGAATACTATTTAACATGATTTTGAGCAGTGTTTAATCCAATCCTTAATGCTACTAAATATGATCTTGAGTGATATTTGACTCGATCCTGAATAGTACGTGACATGGTCATTCTGTATCCTTCCCTCAAAGCCTCCATCGAAGGAGAGAGGTGAAGCCAATCAACGCACAAGAGACATTAAGTGCTTAAGGTGCCAGGGGTTTGGACATGTGGCTACCCAATGTCCAAATAAAAGGGCAATGATTGTCATGGACAGTGGTAATGTCAAGAGTATATCTTCCAGCGATGATAAAGGAATGCCACCTCTTGAAGGAGGATCTAATAGTGAGAAGGAAGTTGTTAGTTTTGGTGACCATGGAGACTTATTAGTTACAAGGAAGATTCTGAGTATCAAACCAAAGAAGGATGAGGAGGATGTGCAAAGGAAAAACATCTTTCACACTCACGGTACAGTTAACAACAAGGTATTTAGTTTAATTATAGGTGATGGAAATTGCACTAAGGTAGCTAGTACCTTTGTTTGTAGAAAAGATGGATTTGGAGACAATAAGGCATCCTACACCTTATAAGCTGTAGTGGCTTGGAGATTCGAGAAACCTCAAGGTGACCAGATGGGTTTTGGTGTCGTTTGCCATTGGGAGGTATAGAGATGAAGCTTAGTGTGACGTAGCTCTAATACAGGCTTGTCACCTACTATTGGGGCAACCATGGCAATTCGATAAGTGCTACTATATGATAGGTTCTCTAACCGGTAAACATTCCATTCGGAGAGCAAGAAGGTCATCTTAAACCCATTGAAGCCAAGTGAAGCTTATGCAGATCAAGTAAAGATATCTAAAGATTTTAAGGCTAGAACTCGAGGAAAGGGAATGCTTGAGTGAAAAAATGAGAGTAAGTGTAGAATTAACTTGGGAGGTGAGAGTTCAAAGAGAGAGAGGGGAGCTAGTAAGAATAAGAGTGTTTTGGTAGTGAGGGCAAAATCTCTTATACAAATATATTCAAAAGAAGATGTATGTTTTGCTAGCTCACTTAATTGCCCTTTTCCTAGTGTTTTTGTGTCTTTTTTGCAGCTTAATTCATCAAGACATTTACCATTCATAGGGTGACGGTTTCTAGAGAATAAAGATGATCAAGTGGCATTGTTCAAAGGAAAAGGGCTTGAGGAAATTCATAGCGCCATCACTATGGTTCTTGATTTGACTATTTGGGTTTCTTGGTGCCATGGGTTTTTGCATTTAATTCATTTATTTCATTTAAGTATTTCTTGTGTGAATTTGAGTGCTTCTCTGGGTTATGAAATTTGTTATATTGAATTTATGAAGCATTGTGAGCTTAGTAGTGCAATTTATGCACCCTGTCAAGTTGTTATCTTAGTTGTGACAATTCAGTGTGTTGCTTTGAAGTGTCTTGATAGGTGTTCATATTTGTTACTTCTTAGGCATGTTTTTACGGATGAGTTTCATCAAGGTATAATTATTGTTTTAAGGCTTGAGTCTATTTGTGCATTTGTGGTGTTTAGGTGTGAGTTATATAATGTTAACTCTAGATTTTGGGTTATTTGTGTTTCTGGTTGTTTGGGAAAATTTGAGTCTTTGTTTGAGAATGTTTGTGGTTAGAATTTGCAAGGTGAGTCTACTAACTTAACTCATATTTCCATTACGACTTATGTCAATTTTTATGGTGCAGGCAATTCGAGGACGAATCTTCACGGGGAAGGAGAAATTAATAGAGATCCAAGAGCATTTGCACTTGATGATGAAGTCATGTGGAACAAGGACAATGCACACAAGTCATCATCAAAGTTAACCACCTTGTTTTGGGCTAGAAAGAATGGACAAAAAAGGAGTTCTGGAGCAATCCATACCTTATCCGTGCCTATGGATAAGCTGAGAATTCAAGCAAATGGAGCATCAGAAGATATGAAACTTCTAGTCCTATCCATGCTGCCTATCTATGCACGGATAGCCAGCATGGATAGGAACATAATGTGGCGAGCATGGATAAGGACCTTCTGGTCCTATCCTCGCCGCCTATCTGCATGCGGATAGCCAGCACGAATAGGAACAAAGGGTTTTGAAGTTGCAAGACAATCTTCTGGTGCTATTCGCGCCTATAATTGTGCGTGAATACCAGGCTCAAATAGTAATGAAAATTACACAATTTGTTTTTTTGTTAGTATTTTGTTTGTTTTTTTTATGAGTTGTAATAGCATTATTAGCATGTGATAGGTTACAACTAGTGCTATTGTTTAGGCTTTTCTATTATTGTATTACGCCTATATAAAGGATAAACCTTTATGTTTCAAAGATCATGTTGATTAATGAAATTTGTGAGTTTTCTCAAAACTTTGAGAGCATTCTTTGTTCTTTGGTGATTAAGAACAATCTGGTCTTATTGGAGCGATTCCGAGACCACAAACCGGCTTAGAGTTATTTTTTCTTGATTCGATTAAGGTCCTCTAGGTTTGTTGTTAGGCCCTTATAAGATTGTCTTCGTTGAAGAAGGCATAGTTCGATGCAAACAATCCCACATTTAGATCCTCCTTATTGAAGAATCAAGATCGGTCTAAGGTTCAACGGATAGAATATAAAACAAGAATACATGATTAGTATAAACGTTAGCAATATTTTTAGTAGAATGGCGACACGACTAATGTGAGAAAGGCTTTTGGCAATATTCATTTAGCTGTTCAGTTGGCTGAAGACAACCTGGCTCATGCTGAACTTTGTCTCCAACAAGACAATTCGGACATTCAACAGGTACAACTTAATGCTGCTAAGGCTGCTTTGAGGCGTTCCTTGGCTTTAGAAGAGAGTTTCTGGAAACAAAAGGCAAGAGTTAAATGGTTGAAGTCGGGAGATAAGAATACCAGATTTTTTCATGCGGTTGTGAAGCAATGTCGAGTTCAATCTGTCATCCATAAAGTCCAAAATTCTTCTGGTGACTGGTTATCAGATGAGTCTGAGATTTCAGCCGAGGCTATTCACTACTTTTCTTCCCTTTTTTTAGAAGAGGACATTGATCACTTTGATATAGAAGACATCATTCCGAAATTAGTAACTTCTCATGAGAATGATGATTTGGATGGTGTACCTACTTTGGAGGAGGTAAAGCAGGTTGTGTTTAGCATGGATGGAGATAGTGCAGCAGGTCTAGATGGTTACACGGGCAAATTTTTTACAACTGCTTGGGAGATCATTGGGGAGGACATTCATCAGGCAGTTGTAAGTTTCTTTAGTGGAGCTGAAATCCCAAGGTTTGTCACCGCTACTTCTATTGTGTTAATTCCTAAGGTTGTGAACCCGAAGGATTTTTCACAATTCCGGCCAATTAGCTTATGCAATTTTTTTAATAAAATTATCTCTAGAATAATGGTTGACAAGTTGAGACCTATTTTGCCTAAACTTATCTCTCCTAATTAGAGTAGTTTTGTTAAAGGCAAGTTAATTGCTGATAATTATTTGCTAGCACAGGAGATCCTAACTGGGTTACATAAGCGTAATAAGGGAGGTAATATGGCTATCAAATTGAACATGGCAAAGGCTTATGATAGGGTTAATTGGTTCTTTCTTATTTGAGTAATGTGGGCCTTTGGATTCGCAGAGAGATGGTTGGATATGATTTGGAGGTTGATTTCTAATCCATGGTTCTCAGTAATTATTAATGGATCACCGTGTGGTTTTTTTAAAGGCTCTAGGAGATTAAGACAAGGAGACCCGTTATCTCCATCTCTTTTCATTCTTGGCTCTGAGGTACTATCCAGGCTTCTTAATCAGTTATTTTTTAAAATTGGTTTTCATGGTTTCAGTTGCCCAGACATTGTCCCCAGATCAATCACCTGGGATATGCAGATGATATTATAATTTTTTCAAGTGGTGGTTCATCTTCATTGACATTGATTTTGGATGTTATTAACAAATATCAATCTATGTCAGGGCAGAAAGTTAATGTTGACAAGAGCTATTTCATGGTGCACCCGAGCATGCCGAGATCAAGAAGGATGAGCATTAAGCATTTGTTAGGTTTTTCGATGAAAGAATTCCCTATCAAGTATTTGGGGTACCCGTTGTTTGTAGGGAGACGCAAGAAGCATTTTTTTGTGAGTGTAGGTAAAGCTGTTATTAGGAAGATAGCATCTTGGAAGAATAAGTTTTTATCTGTTGGGGGTAAAATTGTTTTAATCAAGCATGTTCTTTCTTCTATTCCTGTCTATTTCCTTATGGCAGCCTCTCCCCCATTATCTATTTTACATGAGTGGGAAAGTGTTTTTGCCAGGTTTTTGTGGGGGGAAGCTGATGGTAAAGCCAAACGTCATTGGATTTCTTGGGAAGAGTTGTGTGATCCACAAGAAACTGTAGGTGTTGCTTTTTAGAGTCTTAAAGATGTTCATGCTGCCTTCTCCATTAAGCTTTGGTGGAGGTTTAGGTAAAATAACTCTTTACGGGCCCAATTTATGATGGCTAAATACTGTTCAAAGGCTCATCCTTGCATGGTGGTTAATAATCAATTTGCCTCGCATACGTGGAGAAGGATGCTAAAGGTTAGAGAAATAGCGGAGCAAAATATGGGATGGATAGTTCAAGCTGGCAATTCTACTTTTTGGTTTGATAACTGGATGGGATCAGGTGTTTTAGCATCTAGATTAATTGATGTCTCAGATCATTTGGTGAACTTCTTTTGTTTGGAGGGCAAATGAGATGGTGATAAATTATCTCAATGGGTTCCTAGGCAAGTGGTGTCATAGATTCTAGCTCTTCCAGCTCCAGAAGATCAGACCCCTAACAGGATGGTTTGGCAAGCTTCACAGTCAGGTGACTTCTCTCTCAAATCAGCTTATAAGTTGGTTCGTGATCCAAAAAATTTGTCATTTATGTTAGGCAAGATTTGGCACCCTTGAATTCCTGTTAAAGTGTCTTTCTTTATGATGCGATTATTAAAGGATAGACTTCCCTTGGATTCTACATTATGTAAGTTAGGATTTCATATGGTGTCAAAGTGTTTTTGTTGTTTAAACTCTCAAGTTGAAACCGTTAACCACATTTTTTGTAATGGAGATATTGCACAATGGGTGTGGAAGTACTTTGGAAATGCTATTGGGTTATTGTATAGGGGTTCTTCAATCAAGTGTTTTATTGCAACCTGGTGGTTTAAGAAGGCAGATAACAAGTTTTTGGAATTTGTCTTTCGTTTGCTTCCATTACTTATTTGTTGGAAGCTGTGGAAAGCAAGAAATACTAAGGTATATAATAGTGTGCTTCCGTGTGCAGAGGTGATTTGTATGGAAATTTTAAAGGAAATGAAGGATTTATTTAACTTGCAATTTTCAAGTTGTGTTATTTCAAGTTTTACCTAGAGTGCTTTCTATGATGATCTTAAGGCAATCCCGGTGAGGTATAGGTGCAAGCAAGTTATTTCGAAGATGCCAAGCCAAGGAGTTCTTAAGCTCAACATTGATGGATGTTCTAAAGGTAACCTTGGGAAGGCAGGTGAAGGTGGGGTCTTGCGAAGTAGTGTTGGAGAGATGATTTTGGCTTTCTCGATTAATTTTGGTGAAGTAAATAACATCCGGGTAGAGGCTCATGCTTGTCTATTTGGTATTAAATGTTGTTTGCAACAGGGTTATATGTCTTTTGAAGTTGAAAGTGATTCATAGGTTTTGATTCAAATCATCAGTAGGAAGGCTAATTGTCCATGGTCCATTTATAGAGAAGTTCAGCAAATTTTGCAATTGGAACCACACTTTATTCATTTGAGTCATTGTTTTCGGGACGCTAATCAGGTTGCAAATGTCTTGTCTAATATTGGAGTTTCTCATCAAAGTCACAGGATTTACACACAGAGTTTTGAGCTGCCAACACAAGTCTGTGTTGCATTTAGATTAGATTTGTTTCAAATATTTTTAGTTCGTAGAATAATATGCTAGTCACTGTAAAAGGAATAGTATTCCTAATTTATTGGCTGTCGTATTCTTGATGTATTAGAGAGGTAAGGTTTATGTTCCCCTCTTGTTAATTTGGTTTTTTAATAAAATTTAGGGGTGGCATCCCTCCCCGTGTACGGGGTTTTGCCAAAAAAAAAAAAAAAGACTTAATGTGAGAAAGGCTCTCTACAAAAGATGCAGGTTTACTTCCAAGAGCAGATGACATATTTTGAGAAGTTGAAATATGGTTGTACAATAGAAAGAGAGAGTGGGACTAAAAAGAAACTTTTGTTGCCCAAAATTAAACTAGTTAATAGATTTTGGGCCTATAATACATATGCTTGCCTAACTCAATAAAGTAATTGCCACGCTAGAGTGTTGATTTTGTCAAAGCTAGCTCCAAGGCCAAACACGTAGGTTGTACCACTATTTGGTAAAAGCAAATCCAGTGTAGAAGAAACTAGCATGCCTACATGGATTCCTATTTTTCCATCTAGAAGTATATTTCTATGTAACAAATTAAGCTTTGGCACGGAAATGCATTAAAAGCCCAGCAATGAACAGCATAATTGGAAAAACCATGGCACAACATTCACCAAACTAGTACTAAACTCAGCTTTTCTAATTGATGACTAATTTATAATTCATGGGATATTTCTTGTTAGCCAGTGGCATTTTATTTTACTAGAAAAATAAAAAAGAAGTAGAAGATAGGGTTTTACCTGATAACACTAAGAAAAGTTTTAATCATAACGAAGGAAAATTAAGCTGTCCATATTAATCGAACATCCATTTGTTTGGTTGTATTTTTTATAAACATGTTTTTTAAAATCTTTAGACACGTTTTTAACTAACTTTTTATTTCAAAAACACATTTATCGACAATAATCTTTAAAGCTACTATGGTAATATTTTAAGAAAAAAACACTCCAAAAAAACAACCATACAAATGGTGAGTTTTTGTGGAAAATTAATAACTTTTCCTGATGCATGGTAGTATCACCATGAGAACAAGCTAACATTTGCTGAATTATTTTTTTGTTCAAAGAATTAGAGAAATTCCTAATTATATTCCCCAAGAAAATCTTACTTCAAACATTTTTAACATCTTAATTGACTCTGAGTTTACTTAATAAATCGAGTGACCTACAGGATGACTTGATTGTTTGAACAATTGGTGGAGTGTATTATCACTCCTCTCAAGTTTATGGCAATCCACTGGCCAAGCAAATCTTTGCTGCAACTCATAAAAAACTAATATTGGCCGTGCAACGGGAAATATTTTTGAGTTACAGAAGAGCTATTGATCTTATACACACACACACAGACACATACATATATATATACATATTTATATAGACACATAAATATATATGTATACGTATATATATACATATATACGTATACATACATATACATGTATACATATACGTGTATACATAAATATATATACGTATATATATATTTAGGTATACGTATATATATACGTATACATAAATATATACATGTATACGTATATATACGTATACATGTATATATACATGTATGTATATACATACACATATACGTGTATGTATATACATACAGGTATATATACATGTATACGTATATATATACGTATACATAAATATATATACGTAACTGACCCTTCAACCTTACTCCCAAACTTGGAAAAAACCCCAAAAGCTTTACTATTCTAGAGCAACCCATCCAGATGTTGTTTTAGAAGAAAAACCCAATGTCTTACAAAACAGTTACAATGCAAACAACATCTACGAATGGAGTATAGATGGCATGTCAAAATACAACATTATGACTGTTCTCCAACAAATGACCATGGTAGCCACGGGCTACAAAACAACTCATGGTTGCACAGAACAGTTAGCTGCACATATCCTTACTGTAGGATTTATTGATTAACTCGAAGGATGGTGGGATGAACACTTATCTGCAGATGACAAGCACAACATCATGGAATCTATTAAAATGGATACTCACGGACAGCCAATTCTCAGAAATGGAGAAACAATTCCAGATTCTGTTTCAACACTAATCTTTTTAATTGCTAAAACTTTTATTGGTGATCCAGGAATCTTCAGAGAAAGATCATCTGAATTACTTAACAATCTCAATTGCAGGAATTTGTCCGATTTTCGATGGTACAAGGACACATTCCTCACCAGGATCTATGCCAGGCCTGATGGCAATTAAACATACTGGAAGGAAAAATACATTGATGGCTTTCCAAAATCACTCAGAGACCTTGTTCGAGAAGAACTCAGGACTGAACATAATGGAATGGTACCATATGAACAGCTCACATATGGTCAACTCACAAGCCAGATTCAAACGGGGAGAGAGGACCTTTAAAAGAACAGAAAAGTAAAAGGGAAGAGGGTCACCGTCGAACGGCCTCTTGGGAGAAAGGGGTAGCCAACCATATGTATAAAATTAAATAATAGAATTTAAAAGATAGAAATAAAAGTTGAAAGATTGAAGAGTTACAGGATTGATTCTTTAAAGAAGAAAACTAAAATTACAATATAAAGTTGAGAGAGAATTCTAAAAGAAAGACTAAGAATTTTAAAGAGAAAGAAAACTTCTCCCTATCTTTACCTTAGAGGGGTATTTATAGCAAAATTTTCGAATTGCTATAGTAACCTATTACAGTGACTTGCTACAATGACCCTGCTATAATAAATGTCGGTAATATGATTGTACAGTAATTCCGCTACAGTGTACAATGTACAATAACTTTGTTATAGTAAAAATTTAAAATTTTATAATTTTAAAAATTATAAAATTTGTGAATAAATTTCAAAACAGTCATCTTCGTTTTGTTGCCAGAAGTCTACTTCTTCCTCTTCTGATTCTGATTCAGACTGTGGTAGAGGTTGCGAAGCTGCCTTCTGTGTTTGGGAAGATTCTAGTTTAAGTTGGAGAATAATATTTTCCAGTTGCTTGGTATATTCTTCTCGATCTGAAATTGATGCCAATTTTACTGCTGACAAAGACTTTTGTTTGAGAAATTCAGTTGTTTGTTTATCAGAAGTTTTGAGGCATTGTGGGTTCTGGCTAAACCATTCTTGTAGTTTCTGTGATTTGACAGATGAGATGTCGAAAGTATCCCACCATTTTATGTAACCCTGTCTTACTAAGATGAGCAACTGTCTGTTTTGAGTATTTGCTTGTTTGACAAATTCAAACTTCCACTGGTAAACCCAAGCTAAAGAAAACTTGGAGAAGAAGTGAATTGAACTCGGGTGGAAGGTGTTGTTTGAAAACCTATTTTGAAAGTAGTTGTATGCTTCTGCTACCTCCGTTGGAAGAATTTGTTGGTTTGGTCTAAAAATACTCCACCATTGATTGAACCAAACTGGAAAGTCATATTTGTTTATTTTCTTGAAATAGAATAATCAAGAGTGTTTGTGTTCCTTGCTTTGAAAGGAAAATGTTTGGAATCAGACCTGTTTATAATCCCAATAGTCATACCCGGGTGGATAAAATGGTTGAAAAAACTGTCTAGGTTGATTAAGATTAGGAGTCCAATATGATGGTTTGAGAACTTTTAGAATTGTGCACATGAATGTGTTATGACTGGTGCCTTTTCGTGTGGATATGTTTTGATTTGAACTGATTTGATATCTACCAAAATCATTTGGTAAAACATTTGGTTTTTTGTTGGAGTTGGGGGAATGAAGTTAAAGTTTGGAGGGAGGACTTGTTTAGCAACAGAAAATGGGTTGTTTTGCCAAAACTCAGGTTCTGTTTGAAGAATTGTATAAAATGATTGGTTTTTCACATATTGTGACTTGGGTTTTAAGAATGAAGAGGAAGCTGTTTGAACAATTTGTTTAGAGGAGGCTACTGGTTGGACAGGATAGTATTCTTGGCTTCTACATGCCAAGTGTTCTAAATCTCGACATCCATAGATCTGAAAAAAATTTTCCATTGGAGTAAGCTGTTTGTTTATATTGTCTTGTTTATCGGCAATATCTGCCCATGATTTTAGAGATTGGAGAACTAAAGGAAGGTTTGGTTGCATAGCTATAAGCTGTTGGATTTGTTCAAGGGTCATTGCTAAAGATTGGCTAGTGACAGATTGGGATCAGTTGTTTTTAGTTGAAGATAAAGTACATTTGGGAGAGTTTGAGGCCTTTTTAGTTAGAATATGCTGTTTTTTTGGGTTAGGGTTCGAAGGTTTTTCCTCTTTCTTTTTCCTTGGCATGATTACTTATTCTGAAAAAATTCACGAGTTAAATAATTAGAATGAGAATTTGAAGTTTCCTTGATATATTCAATATCAAAATAAAAAACAGATAAAATTGCTTGTCATCTTGCAAAAATTTGTTTAGAGGTAAGATTTTTTACATCTTTTGTAAAATATCTTTTGCAGACTTGCAATCAATGCGTAACAAAAATTTTTGATTTAATAAATTAGACTAAAATTTTGAAATACAAAGAACAATTGCTAAAATTTCTTTTTTGATGGTAGAATAATTCTGCTAAGAACTATTCCAATGTTTGGATGTAAATGCAATAATATGTTCTTTATCGTTTTGTTTCTATTTGAGAACACTACTATAACCAATGTCAAAAGTATCGATTTCAACAATTTTAGGTGCAGTGGAGTCAGGAAAAGTAAGATTGAGCAAATTTTTTGCATGAAGCTTAAGAGTTCTAACAATGGAAGTATGTTTATCAGTTCATGATGGAGGTGTCTTTTTAAGACGGTCATACAAAGGTTTTGTAAGATTGCTTAAGTTTGGAATGAAGTCTGAAACATAGTTTAAGCAACCAAGAAATCTCTTGAAGTTGCTGTTTTTCTAAGATTTGATCAGGAAATTTTTCTAGCAAATTGCAGTGATCTTTGGATAGGAGTGATTGTTCTTTGAAAATATTTTGTCTAAGAAATTGAATTTTTGGCTAAAATAGACTAATTTTCTTTTGAGAGATAACTAGTCCATTGATTTTTGCTTGGTGAAGGAATGTATTTAAGTGTTTGAAATGTTGATCAATAGAGTTTGAAAAGACTAAAACATCATTAATGTAGACGATGATGAAGGTTGAAAAAGGATTGAAAGATAGTCATTCATAATCTTTTGAATTCTGAAAGGAGCATTTTTTAGGCTAAAAGGCATAGCATTCCATTCGTAGTGCCCAAATAGAACAGTAAATGCTGTTTTATATCTGTCTGAAAGATGGATTTGAATTTGCCAAAATTCAGATTTCATGTCGAATTTTGAGAAAATTTTAACAGCATGAAACCTTTGTAGAAGATCCCTTTTGTTTAGAATGGGATATGGAATCCATTTCAAGACTTTGATTAGAGACTTGTAATTGATAACAAGTTTGGGAACTCCTCTTTCAATTTCAGAGGTTTTGTTGACATAAAATCCTGGGCAACTCTAGGGAGAATTGCTTGGTTGGATGATACCCTTTTGGAGTGTGTCATCAATCTCCTTGCAATGTTGAAGAAGGTCCTAGTTCTTTTGGATTGGCCTGGCCTTTGTTGTGATTTGTCTTTCATCAAAATCTTTTTCATATGGTAAGGTAACTGTATGCTGCTTTCTATTCCAAAATGCTGTTGAATTTCAAAACACACTTGCTCCTGAAATTTGGTTTGAAATGCCTGTATCTTTTTTGAATATTTGACTGTTGAAGTTGTTCATCAATACTGCTTGTATTCAATTTCTTCTTTAAGGAAATTGATCTGAGTTGGTCTTGATGAGAGATTTGATTTCAAATCTCTATGAAGTTCTGTTTAGACAAAAGGAATAAGGACTTTCTCCGCCAAATCTGTCGGTAGCCATTCCTTCTTCAGTCTAGTTGTAAGGAACTGATCTTGATTGATAAATGAAGTTCCAAGAATAACTTGGATTAGTCTGATCCTTGGAGAGCAAAAGGAGTCGATAAATTGTTGCTGACTGAAATCTGATAGCAACATTAGTGAGCTTGTATTGATTTGTAATTTTGTTCCGATTTGCTGATCGTAAGTCCTTCTTGGTTTTTTCAAAATATTTGGTAGGAACTAATCCTTCTTGAATACAGCTTCAGATTAGCTCCTGTGTCAAATAAGGCTAGAAACTTCGAAGGATGAAGTCGTTCTGGATGACAAAGTTGATTCAAGACTTCCATTTTCTAGTAGAGATATAAGGAAATTTTGTTTATGAAATCTCTTATTGTTGGCATTAATTGAGGTTGATCCTCTTTTTTCTGCCGATTATCTCTATTAGTCATGAGATCTTGGATAACAAGTCGATCAAGTTCTTGTCTGGCTTTGATGAGTCTAATTTCTTCCTTTAGCAAGGTATTCTCATATTGGAGGTCTTGTGTTGTAATAACTATTTTTGGTTTGTTTGGGAATCAGTTCAGGATGTCTGTGAGATTGTAGGTATTGACTATTCTAGGGTCTTTGGAAAAAAAGTTTGTTTGAGCTATTGATATTGAGGCTGAAGAAATGGTCAAAGTTTCTTTGAATCTATCAGAATAAAGTTTTTGTTTTTCAAGCTCATTAATGCTTACAATAAGGTCAAGCATTAAATCTTGTTCTTTGGTCAAGACATTGATTTTAGGATTGTAATCATCCTCTGTTTTACTGGATTGTGAGGAAAAGTCATCTTTCTGCAATTGGTTGATGTCATCATCTGATGAGTTGATTTCTTCATTAGTTTGTCCTGAAATTTCAGAATCACTTGAGTTAGCAAGAAAATTCGATATTTGTTGTTGTAATTGGTCATCTAATTGAATGGATTGGATTTTCTTTTTGAGTTTGCAATATTTGGCTATGTGGTCTGGTTTGTTACATTTGTGGCTGATAATATCTAGCAAAGCAAGAGGTTTTTGTTTTGGTTTAGAGTTTTGAAAGGTAGATAGCTTTTTTGGTCTGAAAGTTTTTCGTCTGGATTGATATCTGAATTGGCAATAGGTAGTCTTTTTTATTTGTGAGGAATATGTTTTTCCTTCCTAGTTTTGTATGATAAGATGGAAGACCAAATTGTTCATAGAAAGATCTAAGATCTTTTCGCCTTTGTGCCCTGTTTTTGGCCAATTGTTGCATCATCTTGTCCTGCCTGCAGATTTTTAATGCAACTTGTTGAATTTGACTGGTGAGTTGTCCATAAGTAAGTTGTTCATATGACACTACTCCATTGTGTTGAGTCCTGAATTCTTCTCGAACAAGGTCTCTAAGTGATTTTGGAAGGCCATCAAAGTATTTTTCCTTCCAGTATGTTTGATTGCCATTAGGCCTGGCATAGATCCTGGTGAAGAATGTGTCCTTGTACCATCGAAAATCGGACAAATTCCTGCATTTGAGATTGTTAAGTAATTTAGATGATCTTTCTCTGAAGATTCCTAGATCACCAAT
Source organism: Mitragyna speciosa (assembly GCA_024721245.1). Classification (NCBI taxonomy): domain Eukaryota; kingdom Viridiplantae; phylum Streptophyta; class Magnoliopsida; order Gentianales; family Rubiaceae; genus Mitragyna; species Mitragyna speciosa. The sequence goes on along the minus strand of CM045565.1, from coordinate 11,710,426 downwards.
AAAAGTTTTACCAATTGAAAAGATTAGTGTTGAAATAGAATCTGGAATTGTTTCTCCATTCTAAGAATTGGCTGTCTGTGAGTATCCATTTTAATGGATTTCATGATATTGTGCTTGTCGTCTGTGGATAAGTGTTCATTCCACCATCCTTAGAGTTGACCAATAATCCTGTAGCAAGTATATGTGCAGCTAACTATTCTGTGCAACCATGAGTTGTTCTGTAGGTTGTGGCTACCATGGTCATTTGTTGGAGAATAGTCATAATGTTGTATTCTGACACGCCATCTATACTCCATTCGTAGATATTATTTGCATTGTAACTATATTGGGTTTTTCTTCAAGAATAACATCTGGATGAGTTGCTCTAAAATAATAAAGTTTTTGAGGTTTTTTTCAAGTTTATTAGTAAGGCTGAAGGGTCAATTTAGATAACTGATTTTCAAAGCTTTCCTGTTTAGTTTCTGAGTCTATTTTTTATTCTAAAACATAGGTGGATTGGTGAACTGATGCTGAAGCTGGTTCATTTGACCTTTGTTTGGTTGTGGGAGTAACAAAGGATTTTTTAATTTTTTGAAGTCTCTATTCTAGTTCAATAGGTTTTTGCCTTAACTGTTGGCTATACGTTTCTAGTATTTCATAAGGTTTGAAAAGAGGAACTGATGGAAAAGAAGTTGAAAGCGAGGCTTGAGTTTGTACTACTGGGGATTTGGTAGCAAGGTATTATCCTATGGTTTGTAGATATTTGTTTGTATAATTGTTTTGCTCATAGATACCCTGTATATTTTAGGCGTTTATCGGGTCTCCGGGTTTGACTTTTTTGAGTTTGAACGGAGTGGCTGCTAATTCCATTGCTTTGTAATTAATTGTAACTGGTTGAGAAGGTGAAAATTCTGAATGTACTTCTCCTTTTGTAGTTTGCCATTTCTGTGTGACACAGATAGAAGAATAATCTATTCGTTCTATCTGAGAATATGATTCAAACCATTCAAAGAACTGAATGTGTTGTTGCTATTGATGCATAAATGCATAGTATTTGTCTTGGATTTGTTCTTTGGCATCTCCTTGAAATTTATTGAGAAACCATTAACGTTTGTCAGAATTATGTTCTGCATAGAATTCCTTACAGAGGAATTCTTTGTTGATCTGGAATGGAGAATCTACTGACAGAACTCTTAATTCTCCAGGGATTTGTCCAGCATTATTTGGAATATCAGTCGTTGTTGAATACGTTGGAGATCTTGGTAGACCATCGTGCTCATGCTCCTGATGTTCTGATGTAGAAGTTTCTGTTTGCACTGTATATCTAGCTTGTGGGATTCTAGCTCCAAAGTCTAGATCCTGAATGTTAGTTGCAACTGATGAAGTGGATCTGCGTCCCTGAGTAAAACTCCTTCTTGACAAATCCATATTGATCGTGGAAGCTGATGAAAAATCTTTGACTACAAGATCTATCAAACCGAATTTGGACAGATCCTGTAGGAAATTGAGTAATGCTTGAGACAGTTGTATTTTGTACTGGAGTGATAGGAACTATTTCTGAAAGCATCCAGTCGTCTGGAAGAGTAACTTGACTCCATGATGATTGATCTAGGAACTGAGATGTTAGATCTCGTAAGATCTGTTTGAAAGAGAGTAGTTTCTCCCTTTTTGCTTCTCATCTTTGCTCCAGTGTTGAAAGCTGAGTTCATTGCCTTGTACTGGATTCTGTAAATGATAGCAACAAGAAGAGAACCAGATCTTGTTTTGTAATTTGCAGTTTTTATGTTTAATGTTAATGTGTCCAATGATGTTTCAGTCCTGCAAAGAAACTATAAAGTTTGGGAAACTATCAAAATAAACTGGTCCTTTGCATAGGCTTGTTTTTGCCATTCTGAGCAGAGAATCATTAAAATTTAGGAACCTGCAATCTCTTAAACATAGTAAAAGGAATGCATCAAGTCCTTCCCTTGACAGGGGTTTTGCTGCGATCTGAACTAGTCCAATATGAAGATAATTGTACTTTTGTTTATGCTTCTCAATTGTTTTTCTTGACAAAAGTTTGATCTCTTCATGATCAAAATTTAAGGCTATAGTTTGTTCCACAGTCTTGATTGTACAGTCAGTTTTTAAAGACCATTTTGATTGATAAATATCATGATTGGGATAAGTAGGAATTTTTCAATTATCGATTGCTTGTTTGATGTTCTCTAGATTAATTTCTTCTTTAATGATGTTTGAAGAAGATGATGAAGATGCAGATGATTTTGAAAAATTTTTAAATAATAAAGACATATTTAAAGCAAAGAAATAAGTAGTAGGAATAGGAAACAAAATGATAAAGTAATAAGCAAATAAGCAAATAAAGCAGTAAAAAATTTAAGTTGTAATACCCCTTTCCCCTAGGTACAGCTACTTTTGGGATCCATGGGATAAGAATTATATTTTTTAACAAATTATGTTAAAAATATCTGAGATCTATAACCATATCTCATACTAATCGGTACGTGGACTTCTATCTGGCAAGCCATTGACTGCCCTAATCAGAGATTTGGGACTTAGGTCGTCCAATATACCAAAAAGTACTCGTCAATATGACCTTCTAAATATAGATCTTTCATATTCATGTTTTACCATATTGGATTTCTCCAGTACCCTCAACGGTGCTACAAGTCTTACTGCCCCTCTAGGTCGTATTGCCAAGACTCACCGTTGGTAAAACACAAGCATAAACAAGAATATTCAGATCTAAGCAAGAAGCTTACAGATTCATAATAACCGTATCATAATAAATTGAAAAACATAATTAACACCCCACTTCCCCCTCTAGCTTTGATACCAAACGAGGAGAGAGGACCTTGTTAAGGAAAAATCAAAGTCATATATATATATATATATACGTATATATATATTCAGGTATACATACATATATACGTATACATAAATGATAAGTGTCTAGTTTGTATATTTCTTAATGTGTCTAGATTAGTATTTTAGGCTGGTTTTTAGGGTTTAAATAATGAACAATAGTCACTTTTATGTCTATTTCTTCTAATCTTGAAGTTTGTAGCTAAAATGTGCAAATGAGTGGTTTAATGTGCAATTCATTATGTTTTGTAGGTTTTAGCTATAACAATCATCAACTCGGATCAAGTTAAGTGCATTTGAATACTATTTGGAAGTAATTTGAAGTTGATGAGAACTAGGAAACAAAAAGGTCCAAGATGTGGCATGAAGGAGCAATGGTAGAAAAGAATTGGTGAGAAAAGGGTTTGACTGCATCGACATGTTTTGTGTTTTGGCAATATCTTGAGCTAGAGAGAGTGAATTGAGATGATTCTTGAAGCAGTTTAAAGCTAAGAGAATTGTCTACAATTCTTATACAGATCTCAAAGTTTGATTCTTAGGTTTACAATGTCAAATTGCCACATTACTGAAGCATTCTTGTGCAGCAATGCTCTTCCGACCACATCTCGGTGTTTTGGCCATATCTTTGTGTACACAACTCCAAACGACCTGACTTTTGTGCTCCTGGAAAGCTAACTCAAAGGGTTAACTTTCATGTTTAGAGTTAAAGCCAGTTTGGCCAACTTTCTGACCAAACGCGCTGCTAAATCCGCGCTGCAGGTTGCACTGTAGGTACGGTCAGAAAGTTGTTAATTGAAGCCGTGGCTGTATCCTCGCCTCGGGTTCTAGCGTGGGTTCGGGGCGTAGATGTACGATTCTGAGGCACTTTGGGGTTATCTTTCAGGGGATGAATTCACACTCTTTGTGGATGGTGGGGATATATCTCTAGAGTGTTTTGGAGTGCTAGAAACACAAGAGAGAAGCTTAGCATAGTATAGAGAGAGATTAGAATAGAGATTAGCAAGGGTCTCTCTTAAAGAGATTTTCTCTCTTTGAGAGAGCCACCCCTTTAGATTAGTAAATCTCTCTATAGAATAGTGCTATTTGGAGGAGTTTCTTGTACACATCAAGATTGGAGGAATAATAGAAGATTTGAACTTGTTCATCAATCAATAAGTTTTCTTTATTCTATTTTTGTCTCTTTCTTGATTTATATGGACTTGTGTATTAAAGTTTTGATCTTTTATGTGAAATCCACCATGGGTATGTGCTAAATTGTTAATCTAGGGTTAGAGGAAACTAATGAATTCATGCATATGACTTGTTTGTGATTATTCATGTTATCTTGTGCTTGTTTGTTCTCTATTTTGATTTGCATGGATTTGTAGTTGCTTGATCACCAACTATGAATTGATAGTTGTTATTTTGCAATGAGAGTTGGTAATGATAATGGAAAAGGAATAGCTGAAGTCTAGGATGCATGTCACACGAGAATAGTGGTGCTCCTAGGTGGGTCAATTAGGCAATTCATGTGATTAATGAACCAATACTAGTATCTTTACCACAAGAGTAGGAAAGAACTACTAGGGAGGTAATCGTTAACTTGTCACGAGAATGAAGGTTAAGTATAATTGAGATTGGACCCTAAACAAGACGAGAACCAATAGCATGAGTTGATCCTTTCATTTACATGTATAGTCATTAGTTAACTCTATTCCCTAGTATCTTAAGATTATGAGTTTCCTCTTGATATCGTTATGCTATAGAGTTAATTAGTTTAGTTGTTTATTTTCTACTTATTTCTTCACATTGTTAATTGGTTGTTTAGATAATAAAGTGAGCAATAAAGCCTTAGTATTTCAATGACCTTTTTCCTGTGGGATTGACCCTGTTGCCCTATACTTGATACGATCTGTGCACTTGCAGTATATAGGGTAATTAGGTTTTATAACTTGATTAATTGTGTGTAATAGAATTAGATTATTGCTATATTTTTAGATCTAATTACACGCCTATCAATAAATATATACGTATACGTATATACATATACATGTATATATATACGTATATATGTATATATTTATGTATACATATACGTATACGTATACATATATCTATATGTATTTATATATACGTATGTGTATAGGTATACATATACATATACATATACATATACATATACATATACATATGCGTATGTATATATATCTATATATATGTACATACACACATAAATATATATGTATACATATACATACATATATATACAAGAAAATTGCAATTTCAGTCCCAAATGTTTGGGACATCGACAGTTTTAGTCTCTAAAGTTTAAATAAAAGCAAATCTAGTACCAAATGTTTCAAGTTTTCATCACATTTAGTTCTGTTGATCAGTTTTCTCAAAATTTTATCTGAATTCAGTCATGTAAAACTCACGTGACAGTTGCAAAAGTTTTCAAAATGAATTAAAAAAGAAAAAAATTTAATTGTCATAATTTATAATTTAAAGCTCACACGCGAACGCACTATCCAAGCGGATTTTTTTAGTTTTATCTATTTTATTTATCATTTATGAACTCAAAATTAGTGCCTTTAATTACAAATTATGACAATTAAAATTTTTTTCTTTAATCTAATTCTTTTTAAAAATTTTGTAACTGGCACGTGAATATCACATAACCAGATTCCAACAAGATTTTTGTAAAACTAGTCAATAGGACTAAACATGCCAAAAAATTGAAACATTTGGTACTAGATATGCATTTGTCCAAACTTTAGGGACTAAAACTGCCGATACCCCTAACATTTGGTACTAAAATTGTAATTTTCTCTCTCTCTCTCTCTCTATATATATATATATGTATGTATGTAATATATATATATGCATGAGTAGATATATTCATACATTTATATATTACATACACACATGTATATATATATATATATATATATATGTATGTATGTATGCATTTGTATATGTATTCATATCTTGAAAATGAAGGTGAACTAGCATTGTGGATTGTTATAAAAAAAACCTAGGGAAACTCTTGCATAAAAATCTTATGCTTTGGACTTATTTATATTTTTATTGAAACAAAAAGTTTTCAAAAGTTGTGCTGTTACTCTTTTGGACAGTTATTATCATGTCAGTGTTACACATCTTCCTTTCTTGATTTTTGCTTGACTAGTAGTTTTATAGTTTTTAAATTTTTGTTCTTCCAAACGATGTATCTATTAAAGCAAGGTGGTTAGATTTTTTATCAAGGGTACTCAACTGCTGAAACTCGAAAGAATTTTACCTTTTGTCAAATTCGTGCCGCACGGCAAGATTATTCATTCACTATATATACTAGAGGTTCGATAAGTCTTCATGCTCTAAAATAAAATCAATGAAATTTATTAGTGTAGTGCAGTTGATATGACTATTCCAGAAAGAGGTCGCTGGTTAAAGTCATAGGTTTTTATTATGAACTCATTTAGTCTATAAGGCATCATTAAAATCCTTGTGAGCCACTTGTTTCTCGGACAAAAGATCATATCTACACGGGCCATGACTAGATTCTACTTGATTAACATTATCAAAGATTTAATGATCTTTTAATTATCGATAAATAAATATTTCTTTAATTTGTGGACCCAACAAAAATACTTGAAATAAAATATAAATAGTTACCATATTTTGACCGAACTTAGCGTACCTACTTATTATTAAATTCGAATTCGGGAATTTACTCCACACGCAGACCTATTTCAAGTCTTAGGTGTTGTTGGAATGCAAGGACGGTTTTAGGCTTGGGAGGAGTTTTTGATGATCACGGAGCTCATTGATGTTGAACACTTCGGGAGTTCATTTAATTTTCCATTAAGACTATAGGATGTAATTTCTTTTTTTTGGGAGAATATGTAAGCCGTGGGGATGAGATAAGTAAGTAAATAGTACACACACAACTTATTGAGCCATTTTGTGGAAAGAAACTGTACATTATTTGAGAACTACAATGATATTCTTTCCCTCAAAAGTTATCATAATCCCATTTCAAGTTGACTTACTATTTTTTTTTTTTTTTGTTTCTATTCAAATATCAAAATTTTATGTGAAATAATTTACGTTACCTTTTTTTTATTAACATGAATATAGAAGCTTGACAAATTGTCAGCTTAGGAAATGATCATTTTTGTTAGTTTTTCATATTTTAATACTTTGACAGAAATTAGTTAATTTTTGCGTAGTTAGTGTCAAATCAAAATATTTTAAAGGATATCATATAAGTAATCTAAAAACAAAAGCTGTAGAAAAAATTAAATATTGGATGTTCCTTGGAAAGTGAAAACTAAAATCACATTATGCAATATATCTACAAAAATAGAACATACGTACATCCTTTCTTAATTATTTTTTATATTTAGTAAGATTGACAAAATTAAGTTGTTGCAGTTTTTCTATTTATTCTAGTAGAGAGGTATTTTAGTATTCTCAAGATTAAGAAGCTATCATATATATACTTCTTAATTATTTTTGTATCATATATATACTTCTTAATTATTTTTGTAACTAGTTAGTAAGCATTAGAGAAATTAAGAAGTCATAATTTTGTTGTTTCATTTTATTTCTAGAAGGTAGGTGTATTTTAGTTGGAATTTCTCAGTTTTAAGGGTAAAATATTATTCTTCACTTGTTATTTATGGTAATTTGAATCCTAATGGTATATTAGGTTGAGCTATATGTCAATTTACAAAAGTATATTAATTCTAACAATGAATGAAAATTAGTTCGTTTATATATATTTGGACACCATGGTCTTTTTAAGTTATTAAAATAATTTAAATTCTGAAAAAGTAACATTGGGGCAAGGATTTGGTACTTCAATGGTTCCAAAACGTTTTCATAACCCTTACCCCATGTTTGGTACACTGAAATGGTCCAGAATGGAAACGCTTTTCTACCCAAAATGCTTTTCCTCCCAGACTAGACTGGAAAAAGTTTTCCAAACCATTGTTTGGTAACCCAAGTCAGAATGGAATGCCTATTCATTTTTCAACGTTTGGTATAATCATATTTTGATGTCAGAATGGAATAAAATATATATTAATTTGACTTAATTGCCCTTAATTCTTTGCACTAGAATATATCATATTTTTATTTTGTTTGTATTTCTATGCCAACAAAAGACTTTAATATTTTTTATTTTAAAATTCTTAATATTCTTGCTAAAATTAAATCAATTATATTTTTTAATTAATTTTAAAATTTTTATAATTATTAGCATTATAATTAAAAATGCGCAAAAATTAATAATAAAACTACATTCACAATTAATAAAAAGTTTAGTTTTTACACATTTGCATAAAATTTAAAAATAGTATTTTAAACATTTTATAGCAAAAAAAAATTTCTAAGTATATATTAAACTATTATGATTTTAAAAAATAACAAAATTATTAATTGAAGTTATTAAAAACTTTATATTTTTTAAATTAAAAAAAAATTAGCAAATGTATCCTAGGTTTAAAAAAATAGCAAAAAAATGTGTGGGGATAAAATTGACTCCTATTTTTAAGGCCTTTTCAGGATGAAGTTGGAAAGGCCTTTCCCTAGATTTTGTTGAGGAATGGGATTCCCGGAAAAAGCTGGAATGATATTCCGGGTGGGAAAGGCCTTTCCAACTTAAAGTGTCCATACCAAATATGAGAATGGAATGGACAAGTTGGAAAGGCCTTTCCATTCCACCCCATTCCCATGTACCAAACGTGGGGTTAGTTTAGTTCTCAAATATCTCTTCGAATCTATCTAATCTCTTAATTTTTTTACTATTGTTACAAATACCAATTCATGCCAAATTTACCCTTCAATTTATGACATTTTCTATTTATCTTTTTCTTCATATTCTTTTTATCTTTCTTTATATTATCTTTCCTTTATTCTCCCTTGCCGTCCCATCCTTACCCCTCAAGGATCTCAACTGCTTACTTGCTTTTCTACCGGCTTTACAAAGATAACAAAACAAGTCACGCATAGCTTTAAGTCATTAAAAATGAACTATTTGATGTTTTTGGGTTGCAAATTGATCCTTTCTCATGCATCTCCTCCTTGTTGAAGTATTGGTTTCATTCGAGTACTAGATCTCACGGTAAACACATTCGTTGCATCATTCCTATAGTCATTTTGTGATTCTTATGGTTAGCTAGATATGAAGCTAGTTTTCAGGGGCTTTAATCACACCCCAAAGAGTTTTGCATGATATTGACAAATTTTTAAGACTATTTGCAAAGTCCTCTAATTCTTCAGCCAATGTTTTCAAGGGTGATAGCTAAATTTATCTTAAAACTTACTTTGCTTTGAAACCTTGGATTCGGATTGGTGTTAAAATTGTCTCGTGATCTAAGCCTCCTCGGGGTTATTATAAACTTAATACAGATGCTTCAGTTGTTAATAATCAGGCAAGTGCAGGAGGTGTTCTTCGAGATTCCGCTGGGAAAGTAATTTTTGCTTTTTATAAAGAATTTGGAGGAATGAACATTTTGTTAGCAGAAGCTATGGCCCCACATTTGGGATTGACATTGGTGTCTCAGAGAGGAATTAATTTTGTGCTAGCTGAAGTTAACTCTCAAGTATTGGTAGATATGCCACAACGAAATTAGATAGGCAATTGGCCATTATGCTTGACTCTTACTGGTATTCGTCAACACTTGCAACTCACTAATGGATCTATCAAGCATATTCTTAGATAGGCAAATATGGTTGCAGACAAATTAGCTGCATTGCCCTTATCTCAGTTTCATGTCTTTTCTGAGTTAGACTTACCTCCTTTAATCAATAGCTATGTTAAATTAGATAGCACAGGCTGTCCTTTTTTACGCAAATTCATTGTAAGGGAGTAGTACTCCTTTTTTGCATTATGCTATTTGTTTCTACTTTAGATTGTAATAATTTGAGGTAAGGTTCATATCCCCCTCAACTTTTTGATTATTAATAAAACTTGGGAGTGGAGTACCCCGTATACGGGGTTAGCCAATTTAAAAAAATTAGTCTAATTACACGAGAAGCCTGAAGGCCTTGTTTGGTTGGCGAAAAAGTAAAGTTAATTTGGAGTATGATTTCTCTGAATATCACTCCAGGGAAAGATATTTCTTTAATATGTTTGAATATTACTAAAAATATTTCTTTAATATATTTAAATATTACTAAAAATCTTGATAGGAAAGTCTTGTAGATTCTAATTCTAATGTTTGGTGTAGAATAATGTAATATGGAATGTAATATAGTTTTTACCAAATTCTAAAAATATCTCTACAAACACAACGTGAAAAAGATTAAGAAATAAATTAGCAGACATAGTTTTTTTTTTTAAATTTTCTAAACTTAAGATTTTAATTATATATAATAGAATAAGTGATAAGTAACTATTATCTATGAAAAAATTTATTAACAAATTTTAAAAATTAATAAATCTAAATAATATCTTAATTAAATGCAACAATGAAAACATTTTTTTTTTAAAATTTTGTAGCAAAAAAATAAGTTATTACAAAGTAAAAAAATTAATCATGCAATGAATAATAAAATACTAGCATATGGGAGTTTTTTCATATAAAGTAATGTATCAAATAAAAGTTGAAAAATAAGCACGTGTTTTGTAAAATAAGGATTGATATTTAAATTTTGTATAGAGGTTGAAAAAGAGAGGGAAGATTTAAATGCGCAGCCATATTCTTTATTAGATTAAAATCATGAAGAATGTAATTAGAATACGTTGGGGATGTGAGGATTTAGAATCCTAGGTTTTACTCCAACTTCCCAAATTTTGAGGAATGTTTGTACTTTCCCAATAAGTTAAAAATGAACCGAACAATAGAATTTAAATTTTAAGAAAAATTCATAAACATCCCGAGACATAGTAGTAATAAGGCTAGAAATCATTAATATTGATGGACTAACACATACTTTGCTGCTACCTATGATAAGTAGCAATTGATTTCATCAACTATGATATGTGACACCCCTAAGTAGGTATGTGGATGCTTAGTGGAGAACAAGTTTGATAGATTGATTCGCTAAGAATCAGTATATGTATATGCCAATGATTTGAACTCTTAATGGCAACTATAAGTGATCCTTAGACTTGAAATTACTATGGTACCTTGAGTGTAGATTATTATTCTTTGCTCAATTACTCATTACTCTTTAAAAGATTAGCTCATAAGGTAAAGATTGGATATAGTATGAAGTATGGAAGGTTAATGAGTAATTAATATAAAGATTCTATGGTCCTAATAATAGGAGATTATATCCCAATGTTTGGCCTCTTGTTGGGAAAAATAACTTAGTAAATCTTCTGCAGAAGCAATAGTATAACTTAAAAGAAGTTACAAGTTTATAATTCATGAGATTTATGTTTTAGAAACAAGAAAAAGAGTAATTAGTCAAATAAGAAGCATGCACTATACTCTTAGATTGATTAGAGATACAGTGTGATGAAAGCATTCTAATTGCACAATAACATTGTTATTGATAGCTGAAGCCTACCGTATGATTTTTTTTTTATTCACTTGGATAGTCATGATGTATTGCTAGATGCCACTCATGATCTATAAGTACAAATAAATTAATTAGTTAAATTAATGATAAATTAAAGTATTTAATTTATTTAGCTCCTAACTGATTAATTGTTTAGCTATAATTCATACTTATTACTAACGTGAATGAAGCCAATGCATCACACACATTAAGGACATAATCTTCAAGTCAAATTATTATTAAGATAATATGATATACTCATGAGGCTTGAATTAAATTTAGGGACTTGTATATATTTTTTTGAGTCTTGGAAGAAAAGGCTTTTAATTGCCATGTGGAATAATTTTCGATTTCTGTGTGGAAAGGGAACTATATAATCTTGTTGGATAATTGTGTAGATTAGGTATAGGAAATAGAAGCAAAATATACACAAATCAAGTAATAAACCTAATCTCCCAACTTTACTACAAGATACGGGTCAAGTGTAGTATTGGGAGTATTTAGGTATCATATCCCACAAGGAATCAAATAATTGCAAGTATTACAGCTTAACGACTTACTTTATTATCTTAAAAACCAAAAATCAAGGTGTGTAGTATTATTAAGAGGAAATTCAAGAGAATAGGTAAATGATGTTAACAACTTGTAGGAATTCAAATATTCAAGATGTCTAGAATATAGATTCTACTAATGAACCATGAGATGCATGAATCACTTGCTAAGTGTTATCTTGCCTTATTTAGAATCCAGTTCCAATTGAATCAGAACTAGTTTTCACTATGAAATGATTAGACTCCAACTATTCCGATGATGAAGTCTTGTGACAACATGAATTGCAATGATTCACTTAAGCATCCATTATTCACGTATAAATAACTTAAGCCTTATTTATTTTCCATTGTGCATAGTATTTCTCAATGACAAATAATAACTAGATGACTTCTTTATGTTGGCTATGCAAAAACAAGAGTTAAAACTTAAACAATTAAGCAAAGAAATGCAAGCACAACAAGTAAAGGCAATTTAAGTCATGCTATGGATTCATTAGCTTCATCTATATTCTAGATGAAGCTTTTAGTGAATTATGACTAGTGAAACACAAAGAAACTCAACAAGAATACAAGAATTCATGCTTTAACTATAAAAGTAAGAGATAGAGTTTAGAAAGGCTCATAGACAAGTTTTCAACTTCTATTCTTTCTCAAAGGGATGAAGTACAAGAAGTTGAGTATATGAAGTTCACTATTCTATTGAGTTTGAGAGAATTCTATTAATTCTCTTCAAGAATAATAATTCTAACACTAACTAATTGATTCTAATGGATTCTAAGGATGATAGACATCTTACAAATGACTCCTATTTATAGACAATTGATCTTCAAGCCATTTTCCAACTTGCAATTACATTCAATGCATTGAAATGATGGAGATTTGCATTGAGATTCCAAATGGACATAAAAGTTTTCAATTGTGTGCTCAATGGCATCTCCAACTGTAAAAACTTATCTTCTCCAGAAATGCCTATAAACACCAGTTGAAAATGGATGGAAGTTGCAATCCTAGAAAATTCACACCGACCTATTGATCCACAGGTGTGATCCGTGGGTGGATGACTTGTGGATCATCAATTCTGGGCCCACTTGATTTTCTGAATTTTGCTGAGCTGCTTCCATGTGTGCATGCACTTTCCATGTATTTCCATGCATTTTTGTTTACGTAGAATTAGGTCTCCCAAATAATTGCACAATTTATTTCTTGAAGAATTCTCTAAGTGGTTCATCCAACTTAATCCCTTGAATCACCTTTGATTTTGATTCACCTAGACTTCTATTGATCCAAATTGAGTATAAGTATGATAAACCTGCAAATTTGTACAGGAACTGTGCATTAATTTGCTCAATAAAAATTTTGCCTCAAAATCCTAATTTTTAGATAAAAAAACTCTAATTCTAGAAAAAGTTTAAAATGAGTTATTTACATCCAAAATTAATATAATAATACTAAAATCACACAAAAACATATGATAATATTGATAAATTTATTACTTATCAGATAAGATAAAGCTTCTTATTTCTATTGGTTTTTTAATAGCCTATTTTCTAAAGATTAGGATTGATTAGCTATAAATATGTCCTTAGCCTTGTCTCTTGGACACATGTTAAGACACAATATAAGTTGTGAGACAAAAGAGTTGTGAGAGAAAAATTAGGAAACAAAATAAAAGGAAAAATGCATCTTTATTTCCAAAGAATGTGCATATCTCTTTCCCACATTGTTAAAATTCCTCTTTTCCTTCTCTATCTTTATGTCATGCTTGAAAATTCAAGGGAGCTAGTGCTCAAAAGATAAGGTAAAACACAATAAGGTTCCTGAAGATCATGTTCGTCAGGATATCAGTAGTGACTCTATGCTTGAAGGGCTTTTGTGATAGATACAACATCTACAAATAAAAGGATCCACAAATTGGTGTATAGAGGCCTTCTATGAAAAGGTGTGATTGTTATACTCCCTTTATATTGTCACTACAAGAAAAATGACTTTTTGTGACAATTTATTATGAGTATTGCTATTGCTATTAGAAGATACAAGAATCCACTAATAAAATCTAGGATAGATGATGCTTAACCATAAAAAATAATAGACTTTTAACTGGTGCTTTACTAAAGGCAAATGAGACAATATTTCTATGAAGACATTGATATAGAGTTCACAGCATGCTAGACTCTTAGGTTTGCTAGAGATTTTAGAGAAAAACATAAAGAGGTAAAGAGAAGGTCTGAATATGGCAAAGACTGCAAGGGTAATGAATCTTACCATCCCTTTCCAAGAGTAAGAAGGATCTGGCCAAAGACTGATTGAAAATAATGGAATTTATCTACAACCATATAATTGATTAATTTGTATTGGCAAATATTTTTCATTAGCTAGTATAACATGAAGTTAGAACCAAAGACCTCTACATGATAATCTAGCAAGATTTGATAGCTACCCTAATTCTTACTAGCCTAGGAAAATAGAATTAGACAAAGATTGCACTATATATTCACTAGGGTAAACAATAACTAAGTCCCTTCTATGGGAACACACATATTCTCAACAATATACGAGATATATTGGATGCAAAAGACACAAGACTACTTACCAAAAGGCTACAAAGTTTTCTATGGAAAGTAGTTGGTCGCACTCTTTCACAACTACGTATCTTGGTCTTGAAGGATACATTTACTAAAAATCTTTCTATGTCAAACTTCGAAGAACACTAGGGCATAACATCGGCAGAGGAGGCAGTTCATCCCCTAGTGGAATAAGAAGTTTGAACACCCCATGAGAAGTTGTAAAGTGCACCGCAAAAGGGGCACCAGGGGTTATTATCCTTGATAATGTCATGGACGTTCCTTCTAGAAATGGGAAGCTTAGCTCTCTATAGGGGCACAATGTTGGTTGCTATTCCAGGGGAAACTACTAGCTGCTCCCTTTACAGGCAGGGACCAAACCATCTCCTAGCCTTTAGGGAGGAGCAACTAGGCAACCCTTCTAAATAGGTCAAGAGTGGTGCAATTGGTCAGCTCTATGATGCAACAATCTGGGCTTTAGGTCCATATTTGGGCACCATTCGCTAGAAAAAAGAAGAAGGAAATCATTCTCTTTTTACCAAGCTATCTATAAAGTGCTTAAGTTCAAAATTATCCTCAACCTAATTGTTAAAAGTGAGACAGAGGCATATACATCACACTAAGAAAGTTTAAGAAGAAAATTCTAGCAAATAGCTAATCCAAACTCTTGCAGATAGAAAAAAATATAAGCTCTAATAGATACATCAAGCTGCAGACAATATTCTAAACAATTGCATGTAGTCTTGTAGATAAAATTATTCTAATACAATTTCATTTCCTATAAGAATTCTTAGGTGGTGTTTGGTTTGCACTCGGGAATTGGAATTAGAATCGAAATCATTTCTCCTGGGTTTGGAATGAAACCTTTTATTCCAAAAATTGTGTTTGATGGAATAGGTATTATTACTATAATTGTTGGTTGGTTTTTTGAGAATTGAAATCATATCTGCTGGTGTGGGAGAGGCAAGCAAAGGTCTGTTGATCCTAGAGAGTTTTCGAATGCTGGTGCGAATGAAGTATGCTGACATACTATTGATCTCTTGGAGAGCTTTCGGATGCTGGTATAGACGAGACACATAGATATCCGAAAGGTTCCAGAGAGTATGTGGACGCTTTTATGAACGATAAATATGGATGTTCGTGTGACTAGCATTGCTACGGATAAGGATCTGTAGCAATGTGGATGGACCATGTGGATGCCGATAAGGACGTCCGCATCTCAGATTCTTTACACGAATAGCAGATTTCAATGGCCTAAACTTTTTACGTTGCTTGTTCCTATTACATTCGACATACGGGCACAAAAATCTCATTTTCCTTCTTCAGATTCAATGCATCTCTCGGGTTTGGCTAATGCTTCAGGTGTCACGCCCCGTGCCTCGGGACATGGCACCACCGTGACTAAACTAAGTTGAGTCACAAGGCTACAAAGGTTAAAGCATCCAAATAATTTACCCCAAAATAGCATATAAAGATAAACATAAATCCCAATTATCACACTTAAAGATAACATTAATCCCACATATTACAAATCTCAAAATAATAACCTTCAACTTTCTAATACACAACCAAGATTCTAACATTCTAGAATTCCAAAACATTTTCTAATTTAACATACCAAAGACTAACAATAGCCCCATTAGCTATTCCAAAACCTTGAATCCAACACCATCCTACACTGCATATAAAAAACAAAAGGAGGAGTGAAAACTCACCCAATAAGTAGTACAAGTATCACTTTATTGGCCTAAATATGTTACATTTATATATACATGCTATCATTCAAATAATCATCACTTTAATCATAATTCATTCAAATAAATGTGGCTCACATAACATTTCATATAGATACTAAAGAAAGAGGCTCAAGTAATAAAGCACATTGACCCTGGATATCCAGTTGTTAACTACAACTCGGTTAACACGGTCCAAAACAATAAGCTAACACTCCCCGGTTAGCGCGGTCAAAGATTTTATAGCCTCCACCTAATTTAAGGAACTAGTCCCGTCAATAATTACTCAACGCTAAAGCTCGATCACAAAACATTCATTCATTCACATTTGACCACATTTACATATCCATGGAAATCATTAACATATACATACTCATGCCATTTTACATATACAAAATAGTTTATAAAACATGATTATGAAAAATACATTTTCAAAAGTATAAAGGACATAGGTACCACTTACCTCGGTCCAAGCTAATTCAATTAATCCAAAGATAAGCGAACACCGTCTTCACCTAAAACACATAATTAGGCACTTAATTATAGTCTTAATCTATTCATAAATATTAAACAAAGCGCAAATCTAGACCCTACATGCTAAACGAACTAAAACCCACAAGAAAGGGTGATCTGTGAGTGGACCAGGCTGATCTGCTGCCCGCGGATCACCTAAGAGCCAACCGCGGCTCCCAGCAGATAGTTGAGCCATAGGTGAGCTAGGCGCGAGCCGCAGGCTGCAGGCTCACCTAACGGTTCATCATCTGTGGACCGATCCGCTGCGTATGATCGCGCCGCGGATCCGATCAGGACTTGGTCATCCAGCTGCAGGTTCATCTGCGGTGCACGATAGGGGTCGCGGACTGGCACCAGAAAAAGGTCCAGAAACGACCTGCAACAACCCAAACTCACACCCAATACTATTCATCTCCCTCTAGCTCGAACCAATCCACAAAACAACTCCAAAATGGCATAATATGCTAGGTAAACACCACATAAACACAATACATTTCATAAATCACAAATCTCCAACACAATCACACATTAATCTCTCAAGACTCTTCACTCACATCCACCATAAATCAACCTTCCAACTCCCACACTCTCACTACTACTAACTAACATAGTCATTAAGGCATAAACAGCTCTAAACTTTCCTTAAACACCCAACATTTTACACCAATCACTTGCACAAGCAAAGACCCAAGAAAACTAAAGTAGAATTTTAGGATAGATACCTTGGTTAGGAAATTGGGTTGAAGTCTCAAAGTTTCCACCTCTTGCTTCTCTTTGAAAATGAAAATCCTTCACTGTCTTCTTATTCTAGAGAGAAATGGGGAGAACTTGATAGAGAGAGAGAGCAAAGAGAAGAGAAGGAGAAGAAATAGAAGAAGAAGAAAATAAGGAAGAGAAGAAAATGAAAATAAATGGGAAAAGAAAACTTAGTCTTCTTTTAAGCTAAAGAAAATCAAATTTTCTCATATTGCAATTTAGCCCCTCAACAATTTGTTATCTACCTCTTCACCCAAAATTGGCCAAATTACTAAAGTGCCCATGGGAGGTCCTTGGTATTACATTAGGGGTCTTGAATTGATTCCCGTGAACTTTCTTATGCATCATTAAATTGGCATCTCTATCGCTATTGAGTGAATAAGATCTATTGACTGAATTAGATAGGAATTTCTGGAGCATGTCCATTCGGGCTTGGACGATAGATAGGTAGAGCAGCGGGACTTTTCTTTTTGTTTTGCTGCTTTCTTGATGTGGTGTGAATAGGCAGAAAAAGTGAGAAGAAAGAGATGGCAGGAGGGAGAAGAGTGAGAGTGAGAGAGATGATGAGTGAAAATGAGAAGAGTGAAGAGAAGAGATGAGAAGAGAGATGGTGGGAGGGAAAAGAGTGAGAGGGAGGGAGAAACGATGAAAAATGGGAATAAAATTTGGGTTTTGGACAAAACCATCCAAAATGGTTGGGTTTTGGGAAAATCCAAATTTTTGGGGTTGATTCCCAAATCTCAATTCCCATTTCCCTAATCCAAACTGCCATTCTAGGGTTCATTTTCATTCCCATTCCTAATTCCAAACCCTTCTTACCAAATGCCCCCTTAGTCTTAAAAGGAACAGGAGAGCAGCCGAACTTATATAGAGAGAAGAAGGTCCTACTTTCAAGTTGTCTTCTATTAAAATCACGATTTAAGCTAATTGGATTCGGGACCATGCAAGTTGAGCCCCTTTCTATTTCTCACAATTTAAAGTCTACGTAACATGTTAGTTAAAAGATATAATTATGCTGAAATAATAGCATAACTCTGTTGAAACTTGTGAAACGATGTCGTTTTTTCATTTTAATTTTGGCCTTGCTGGTTCCATCTCATCTATCCATTTTTTGCCCTTTAAATCTGGACTATCAACTTGTGAAAAATGAAACTTGTGAGGTCCCATTTCCAAGCAAACTATCATACTCACAAGTTCTCTTTGACCTTAAGACTAGGCATAAGAGTGGGACTAAAATGATGACGAAATAAATATTTTTCAAATTTTGAAGCGACACATGTAACCCCAGATCCAATAAATAAAATCACTGCTACTCAAAACTTATCAATCAAAAATCCATATAAACCGAGTAAAAAGTTTACAAATAGACAACTAAATAATATCTATTATTATAAATTCAATTTGGAGATTAAAAGCCCTCTCTTTTCTTGCTCATACTAACATAAAGGATCAGGGTGCAACCGGATGGAAGCCCTATCTCTATATGTAAGGCAAGATGTAAGGCAAGGAGTAGGGCTAGAGTGCGTCCAAGAATCTAGTCAAGGTATGATTCGGTTGAATAACACGTGTCATACCATTATTATTCATTTAGACGTAATAACTTCACTATTCTTTTTGTGTTACTAAAAAAATCGCTATTTTATTCATAGGAAGAAAACTACAATCTATAGTATATCTTGAAAAGAAAAATAACCCCTTCATAGCGCTGAAAATTTAAGGGTAAATTATGAAATACCTCCATGTGATATTATTTTCGTCCATATAACCTCTTATCATTTTTATATAACCGCATAACCCCCCTCTAGTTTTATGAAATGTGAAAAATGAATAGAATCAGTGCTTCATCACGTCAGCATTTGAATTGTCAATTTGTCCCTATGTATATAACAAAAAAAAAAAAAAATGAACAGGTAAACTACAATGTACTCTCTTGTAATATCTCTTTTGATCATATAATTCCCTTTATCGTTTCAATATGACCATAATCCCCTTTATCGTTTCAATATGACTATATAACTCTCGTAGTTTCATAGAATGTGAAAAATGGACCGAGCCTTGATGCGTGTATAACTCACTCGATGTCATGGAACATTAGTTCCGTCCATTTTCCATATTCCATAAAACCAAGGGGGATCATGTGGTCTTATTGAAACAACAGGGAGATTATGTGGCCAAAACGATACCACGAGGGAATATTTCATAATTTGCCCAAAATTTAAACATATTTTCATTTTCTTGGGGTTCTCTTTCAAGTTTAAATTGAACTCCAATTGCAGATTACTTCATGATTCTACAATTTTGTCCTTTTATTTTAGGCTTTTGGTATGAACATTGAAATAAATTTGGATTCACAATTTGGAAACAAAAATCTAAATACGCACTCAATTATATATTTTCCTACACTATTTGAACGGGTAAATCTTTTTTAACTTTTGACTTGTTACATTGGACATTGTAAATCACAGCCCTTAAATATACAGCTACCGTTTTTGGAAGACGAAACTGTTTCGTTTGATGCAGCTAAAGATATGCAATAAACACGGATAAATTATTCAATAAGGAAATCTAACTCTTAATTGTAGGAAAAAAATGATTCCAATTAATTGTGATTACAATAGTTTCAATTAACGCTTTATTACAATAGTTTCAAATGAATATTAAACTTAGGAGGCATCAAACCTTAAGCGGCGATTAATAAAACTGAAATATAAGGTCTGAAACCTAAAATCTGAAATTAAAGTGCTGAAAATACTAAGTTGATAAATTGATAAAGTTATATATGTTTAATAATTAGCTGAATTTAACCTCGTTAGTATAATAATTTTATCTTAAAAAGATAGAATATTTTAGGGATACTGCATGTGAAAGAGAAAGAGAAAGTTTGTGTTTGTGAGAGAGAGCATGTGTATTTATGTATGAGAATATGTGTGAGAGAAAGTATGTGTACACATATAAAAATGTATTTATGAATGGAAAATTATGTGTAAGTGTGTGAGAGAAGAAAAATTTATGTACATGCGATGTATGTGTATGTAATAAAAAATTCATGTATACAAAGTAAGAGTATGTATGTACATGAAAGTATATAAGCATGTGAAAGAGACTTTGTGTGTTAGAGAGAGAGAGAGTGTGTGAGTGAGTGTATGAATACGTGTGAAGGCATGTATATCTATGACTGCGAGAGCGAGAGCAAGAGTGCGCATATAAGAGTGAGCATGCATGTGATAAAAGTAATGTCTATGTATTTGGGTGAATGATAGAGAAAATATAAGCATACGTGTTTGAAAATGTGAGAATATGTATGTATGCATTGAGTGTGTGCAAATGTCTGTAATAGAGATTTTGTATGTGAATAAGAGTGTCTATGTATGAGAGAAAGCACATTTCATGTGTTCAAATTTCAATAAATTACATGAAAATTTTTCATTTAAAAGTTTATACATAAATTAAGTAGTACTTAATATACTAAATGATAAGAGAATTTTCTTATCAAACTTACTGAATTTAAAATGCTCTGAATTCATTAATTTGCAACATAAAATTAAGTTATCAAACATCCTCTTCAGTAACATATAAATTTAGCTAGCTTGTAAGCTTTATTTTTCTTGAGTTCTAGATCCTACACTTTCAATAAAAGTTTGTACCTCTCTAATCCGAAACTTGCATTAGAAGAAATTCTACAACTTTACCATGATCTGATCACCAAATTTCTAATAAATTTTCTAAGAACTCCAAAGAAAATGATACATTACATGTTTACAATGCTATGATCTCATCCGGCTCGCATTCTCTAAATTTAACTACAACGTTCTTCGCGCCTTCTGCATGCGTAGCGTCACAGCATTCACATCTATTGATCTGCCAGAAAAGTAAAATAAATAAATAAACATCAAATTAAAATAAAGTTTGTCAAGGACAAGGTTAGGCAAATTAAACAAGAAGGGAAAGAATTGAAAGTAGTGTGTAATCGACTGGACAGATTTAGGCAAATTAAACAAGAAGGGAAATAATTGAAAGCAGTGTGTAATCGACTGGACAGTTAACTTTCATATGAAAAATAAGATGATGACATACGCTGTGAGTTTGAAAGTTACACTAATTTTCATCAATTGATTATATTTTAGGATGACTAGATGTCTAAAATTATTTTTTTTAGGTAGATATCTAAAATTATATTTTTGAATACGTTAGCTAGTATTATGTTGTCTTCATATGGTCGTTTTGACTTTGTATGCCACATGAACATACAAAGATTGTGTTGCATGCAAAATCATTATCATGCTGCATAACCTTTCCTAAAATACTGAAAAGGATCCGTGGTTAGATCACTTGGTATGCTAGTTTCGTACGAAATAAGAGAAGAATGCATCATTACCGGGAGCGTTTATTATATTTTGTCCCCCTGATATTCAGCCCATTTTTATAATTAGGGGGACAAACTCTAATGAACTCCTAAGGGTATTATTGTATTTTCAGGTGTTTGTCACACGCCATTTTAGTTGACCGTCAAATTTTCGGGTATATTAAGAAAAAAAAAATGTTAGGGGCTGATGTGAAAAATAGATTGAACATTAGGGGAACAAACTGTAATAAACCGTTGCCGGGGTTATGCTCATTACTGCCAGATGTAACTGATAAGGCTACACAAGTTGTGATGCTATATTTACTTCATTTCCATTTAACAAATAACAACTCGTATAGCAGATTAAATTCTATCGTTCCTAGTTTGAAGTAATCGATAATAATGGGGATAACTTTCTACTGACCTCAATCCGCTTTTTTGCCGAAGAGTAGACGCGTATATGGGAAACATAATCTGCAGAGTGGCCGCTATCCACACATGGGGGCAAGTCTCTTGATGACGATCGATAATAAGTTGTAAGAATCAAATTGTCTGATATCTTGTCTATTGAATCAAAGAAAAAAACATGTGGAGATTCGCATCGATCATTGGAAGGCAGCCGAGTATTGAACATGTAAAAAGGTGGTTCTGGATTAGCTAACCATGGCAGAAAGGTTTGAATAGGAAGTTGAAGCCAACTTCGAGGCATTATTTTCTCATAGATATGGACCGAGTAGCCCCACGAAATGGAGATGGACCAATTATGTTGCCTATTGTAGCAAATTGTTTGCTGCAACAAACGTGAGTGGTCAACATTTGCAGCTTTCATCAAGTGGTGGATGGAGCTAATTGGATCCATGTTGCGGAAAATTGGCTCTACCACGTCCATGTGGTGAAGTGACAAGAACGGAGTCTTGGGGTGAGATGATAACAAACCAGAAATGTCACCATGTAAATCAATCTACAAAAAATAAATGAGATGATTGACCATTAACTGCGTTTAGGTTTCAGAAAACTGAAAGGAAAATCCTTTTATGAATGGGAATTTTCAAGACATGGAAAAATCTTGTTCTGTAGCCTTGTGAAGAAATACAATATTGAGGAGTTATGAAAGGAAGTGCTTAAGATCCTATCCTTTAATGTTCGTGTTCTGTACATTCCACTTAATTGTTTAAATGCACCTAGTTTCACGAAAATGACATAGTTGTGCCTAACCGCCGAAAATAATAATAGTTTTGTGAGAAGAGTAGTAAATTCAGTTTTAAATTATAAATTAAGATATCATCGTATCACTATAACGCTGTTTCATCCTATGATTTATTAAGCCATAAGTACATGACAAAATGTCAATTATGTTAAAGAATAATTTTGTCATGAAATATAATATTATCTAGTGTTAGGACAACAGTCCATCATTACAACACTGTTTCATCCTTTAATTTATTGAGTATGGGCAATACATGAATTGATACACAAGAGGATATTATACATGAAAAATGTGTCAAAATCTACCATTTAAAAAAAAATTGTATCTGAAGGTGTTTTTATAGTACTCTTCTAAGAAAGCGAGGCACATGTCTACTTTAGGATGTTACTTCTCCATTGAATGGCTATTCCATCCTTTTACATAATTAGAATTAGGAGTGTTTCAAAATAGTCTAGGATTTATTACCCAATATACAAATCTATCAGATTTTAGCAAACTAAAAGGAAAGTTTATATCCAACTCATATTTTTTTTTTATCTCTTTTGAGGAGATATCCAACTCATAGTTCAGCCTCACTATTACCTTACGTACAGAGTGCCAAACTAAACTTTGATTTTTGATTTTCAACTAAAGGTTGATTCACATGGTACATTTTGGGAATAGAGCTTTACCTGATGCAGACCTTTATGGGGAGATAGATTCACACCAATATCAGCTATACAGGACATTTCAATTATATCACCAGTTACAAGTTGCGGATATCTTCTGAGGCAACTTTCTACACTGTTGGCGAAGGCTTTTGCTAAAGGGTAACTCAATACGAACCCTGCTCCACCAAATCCCATGTTGAATGAGAAAAAGAAATTCGGATTAAGGCACTCAGATATGCCACCAATGTAGTAATACTTGGTGTGATCATATTTTGCAAGAACATCAACCATATTATCAACAAGAAATATGCTATCGTCATCCCCCATAACTAGCCATCTGAATTCTTGATGGTCCTCCTCTCTGAATATTTCCAAAATTGCGTGCACAACGCGAGTCACTATAGGTGCAGCTGGATTGATCTCTTTTATAAGTTCAGTAAGATCCTCAGATACCCTATATGGAGGAGAAGCCGAGGACCAAGGGAAGAGGTCTCCAGCTGGAGGTGCATCCAGGTAGACATACCCTCGTGTTACGTTGGGCCGCCACCATGCTTCACCGTAACCCTTCCTATGATGCCACGCTCCCTCAGAACCAACTATTCCAAATACAAGGTGGCTAATGTTGGTAGGAGAATCAGTAGACTTTGAATTCAAAAGTATTCTTTCTGTTCTTGAAATGGTAAAGGAATCTGCTGGCCATTTTGGATGAATTACATAATAGAATATAGTACAGGATGACAAGACTAGTCCACTGATCAATAGAGTTTTGAATAGCTTAGCTGCACGATTGTTGTCAGAAAGTCTCTCTTCAGTTTTTGCATATTTGGTTCCAGAAGCAAATGACATCTTCCCAGAAGTTGAAAAAAGGATTCTAAAATGAACAACTTTTCTTGCTCAAGATTAAATAGATTGGGCAGCTGTATATACATTTACAAAGTGCCTAACTATTTACTGTTAGTGTTAAGAGTTAGGACTTGGTTGACTGTTTTTTGCAAAGCCAGCACCGAACTACCATGTGTACTAATAGAAGCCTAAAAGCGGTACTTAGGGCGTTACAAGTGCCATTTTCCACAAGTTCATAGCCTTGATTTAATGGAAAAAAATAGACAGTTGAAATGTATGCCAACTGGACCAAATTTGAATTTAAAAAAACATAAAAAAGAGGTAGTTTTAGATAGAAAAATGGTTACACTACAATCTGGACAGTTACACCAAAATGCTGAACAGTTATACCGTACCCAAATTGTGAGAAATATCAAGGGGCTAAATTGCGATAGCCGTACCCCTAAAAGCCACAGGAAGATAAATTGC
Organism: Mitragyna speciosa; assembly: GCA_024721245.1. Lineage (NCBI taxonomy): Eukaryota > Viridiplantae > Streptophyta > Magnoliopsida > Gentianales > Rubiaceae > Mitragyna > Mitragyna speciosa. The sequence goes on along the minus strand of CM045565.1, from coordinate 11,685,465 downwards.
TAGATTTGACTAGAAACTAGCACGTCATATTCAAGTTAAGAAAAATTTGCGAATGGTTATTATTATTATTATTATTTTTTGAGCAGGCTTTGAGTGTGTGAACGTGTGTCACACTAGGCACCTAAGTTTCTCAGTTGTAAATTGTCATAAATTGCTTGGTTTGCAAACATATATATTCAAAATGAGATATTAAATAAGCTCAGAATTAATGTTATTATTAAATTGATCAGACAAATATTTACATTCACAACATAGTGAGAACCTTTTGCGTTGGTTACGCCCTTGAAGCTGTTGCGCTTCGATTTTGAAACCTCCACTCTCCGTTGCCTCTGTACTTTTGAAGGAGGCTAGCAAAATATAGCGGCAGTTAAGTATTTGATCAAAAGCTAATTGCCCACCAATGGATTCAATCAACAAAAATAAAGGCAATTAAGTATTCAGATCTCATGAAAAAAGAGATGAAAGTATAATTAGACAATTTTTGCTGTTGCTTTCAGGAGAAAGTAGCGTGAGGAAACTGTACAGAACGAGTTTGAAATATATTTATGTCCATTTTACAATTTCTCTTCTGTGTAAAATTTTCTTGACACATCTTTTTTATTAAACTAATATTATCATCTGTCAAAGTAGATATATAGTTTAAACCTAAATTGACCAGATTATAAAGCATGAAATTCTTCAGTTTTCAAAAGAAATAATAATAATAATAATAATAATAATAATAATAATAATAATAATAATAATAAAATCATAATATGTATAATATATGTTCTATATTTAGAAAACATATATTAAAAAAAGACGTGTTTACATATTTAGTGAATTCTCCTATCCAAAGAGCAATTATTTTTTTGGGTTACGAAATACCCACACTTGGTATCACTTTCGACCACATAATTTCCCTATATTTTCAATATGACCACTGATAAGTGATAAATTTACCTATTTTAGCATAAGATTTTATATATGTTTTTAGTATGCGTTTTGAGGCAAAATTATTATTTTGAGCAAATTAATGCACAAGTTATGTAATTTTGTAGAAAAACAAGGATTAAATACAATTTGGATCAATTGAAGTACAAGAACTATCAATTTCAAGGTGGATTCAAGATTGTATCTTTCATTACTTAAGTTGGGCAATTTCTAGAATATGTTTTCTTCATCAAATTCTACTAAGAAAAAGATGGTTTAATAGTGGAAAAAGTCTCAAGGGCATAGAAGGAACAACCAAAATTTGAAAGGGCAAAATGGTCATTTGAAAGTGATCCGCTGGCTACTCACCCGTGGATCGACACCAAGTTGTAGATTTTGGCTTTTTCTATAACTTGTTCACACTTCATTTGTGGCCAAATTCTACGTCCAGCCTTGCAAAGCTCAAGGCAAGACTTTTCAAGATTTTGAATAAAAAATCATCATTTCATCTTCAACTTGAAATGTGACTTGAGCTAGATTTCTTCTTATAAATAGATGACTTTGTAGTTCATTAGAAATTTGCTTAAGTAAGAATTAAAGCTTAGTTGGAGCAGCACTCCTTGTAAATATTTAGAGTACGATTTCTTCTTAGTTTGTAGTAGGATTATATCATTTTCATGTAACTAAACTTTGGAAGAAACCTTGTGTATTCAACATGCTTGATGAATCAATGGACAAGTTTTGGAATCTACCAAATGAGCATCTCCAACCTTATTCTTTTTAGTTTTATTCTTGCATGTTTGTTTACTTTCATATATGTGCTTAATCTCATCTTCATTATGTTGATTAAGTTGATAACAACTAGGATTAAGATGAAGCTATGATTTGAATTAGTTTATGACCAACTTTATTCTGGCTTATTCATTTACTTGGTCATAACATTTGTTATTGATTAGCTACCAATTTCAAGTTATCTTATAATTGTTATTTGACAAAGAAATTTGCATTTAACAATAGAAAGAAGTAAATGGAACTTATGTTGAATCTCATGAAAATACTGATTCTCATAGGTGAATTAACGTTTGAAGCCACAATTTATAAGTTTAATGAACTAATGCATGCAAAACTTTACCACGAGAGTAGGAAAGCTCATGTATTAGTAGTCTTCCATTCATAGAAAAATCTAATTTGGAATATAAATGTAATTGAATCCTAAACAATAATAGAGCCCTTAATGATCATAAACATATCTTTCATATGGATTCTTAAACTTAGTCAACTTTGTTTAACTAGTTTCTTCATAATTTGTTTACTTGAATTTTATTGTTCTACCATTTTATCACCTCTAAAGTTTGATTGTTTAGATAATAAAGCAAGTTAATAACTTTGGTAGTTGCTAGTTCATGTTTCCTCCTGGGTGTCGCACCCCAAAAAATATCGTGGACGGGTCAGTCCGTGACTGTAGCGCCCCAAAAAGGCAGTTCGGTCTGGTGACCTTTTTCCGAAAAGAAAGTTTTTAGATTTTGGAAAACTGTGTGTGTGAGAAAATCAATTTTTTGGTGAAAAAGTGTACTTTGAAACAAAATGATACTTTGAAAAACAAAAATAAGGCCAGGACTGAAATTGCGACAGTTTTGGCCAACTAATTTTGAAAAGGGTTTTGTGAAAAATGGAGTCGCCACTTGGTATTGAGTTAGGGTGTACCAAGCCACCTGAAAAATCATTTAGCAAAACAAAATAAAATTTTAGAAAAATATTTAAAAACCCTTTTTCGACTCCAGTCTACGAAAAAACAAGAGAAAAAGGTTCGGGAGTCACATTAGAAGAAAAGGAAGGCAAAGGCTAGCAGCTAAGGCACCCTTTCCACCTAGCCGAGGCTAGTTGTGAGGTTTAATCAAATTTTCTTAAAAATAACCCTAAATTCTATTGCATTTAGATGTGTCTATATGAATGCAAATCCTAATCCTAGTGTGGGTATCGAGAGGGTCAAAATGTTCCGTCGAGACTTGATCAGGATTATTGCATTAATTGCGAAACCTGAGTCGAGACATTGAGGGAGTCACGAGTGTAGATGCAAAATGCAATGCAAAAAGAAAAATAGTAAATAGATAATAAGTGGTCGAAGAAAAGTGGGGATGCAATACAACAACTACGGGAAACTAATAACTCGTGACTCGACTTTTTCTACTCACGGAGGGGGGAACGGCTTGTTAAGCCACCGCTTTCCATGTAAGTAGACGACTATTCCTAGTCAGATCATACAAATGTCCTAACTTCTAAGTGAAATACAACCTAAATGTCATGCACTGTCAAATGCAATGATAATAATAAAATATATACAAAAAATCATGCAAATATGGAAAATTTTTAAAAAAAGGAAAATGTGCGTGAAATGAGATGAAATGCACGCGAGTGAAACTAGCACTAAAATGACCTAAGGGTCTAGCATTGGACTAGCCCTTTCTAAGAATTCCTACTAACATTGGACTAGTGGGAAAGCGATAAAGTCACAACTAGCATTGGACTAATGTAGTGACGGAATAACAAAACTGATAAAACATGAATTAAAATAGTAAAACATGAATCAAAAGCAAATAAACATACAAAGACATATGAGAACACGTAGGAGTACATAAAACGTAAGTATGATATCTAGATGCAAAATCCTGAGGAAAGCGATAAAATATATAACCACACAAGCATACAAACACACATAAGCCCTAACTATTACACTGGGGGGGATTTAACTTACAATTTTAAGGGAGAGAAAAAGTAAAAGTGACTTATCTATTACACTTGCTATCTAAATACACACATATTTGTAAAAGCATGAAAAGAAAATAATCTAACTATTACATTGGCTATCTAAATACAAAATCTTGCAAAAATAGTAAATCCATTACATTTTTGCCAAATAATGAAATTCGGAACTAAATAGCATAAAGTAAATAAAAACGCAAAAAGTATATAAAATAAGAAACACATAAAGAAAGTGCACAAAAAATCATCACATAAAAACACATTGGAGTACATAAAGAGAAATTAACAAAGTAATGGGGGTACCTTTTGAAGACATGGTACTAATGCTTAAAAACACAAGTAGATACGTCAAGGTATCGCAATATAAATGAATAAGATGTAAAGATATGAAAGTATTGACAAATTGGGCTAAAATGTAAAGTCTAGTGACTAAGGGGGCTAAAATAAATTTCTATAAAGCTTAAGGGGTAAAATTGAAAATTTTACATAGGTCTAAGGGGGTGGAGATGCAAAATTAAAGTAAATTGGGGGGGGGTGCAAAAACATCAATTATAACGAGCACAACACATAATTGCAATTAATTAAAACTTAATTAAAAGAAGCTAAACTTAAGGGGGGCAATATTTGATTAATAAGGACTGAATTGTATAAAACACAAAATTCTTCAAGGGTATATTAATAATACTCAAAGCACAAGGGCTAAGCTATGATTATTTATTTTTATGATGAAATGACCAAATAATATGACAGGCTAAAACTAAAGCTGCATTAATTAACCTGATGAACTAGACTAACTAACAAAAGAAATAAAATAAATTAAACCGGAATAGAAACAGAAATTAACTAATCTAAAAAATGAGGTGACATAAAATAGTTAGAATAAAAGGAAAAATTAAATACCTTTGGTTGAGACCTAAAATGCCCTAAGATAATTTGTTTTCCATTAATTGAAACTAAAGGCCAAAGTGAAAAACAATGATAAAAAACCTTAAATCAAAAATAAGATGACAAACTCCCCAATTCGATTATCTTCTTTCCCAAATTCCTGTTTCTCCCTTTGCTTCTTTTTTACCTTTGTTCTCTTTTCTCTCTCACTTTATCAGCTTTCTTCTCTGGTTTTTCTTTCTCTGATTATGCCCTCTCTTTCTCTTTCTCTTTCTCTTACTCTCACCGTCTCTCTTTCACTCTTTGTCTCTCTCTATTCTCACTCTCCTTCTTCCTCTCTCCGATTTCTCTTCTCCAATCTCATCTTTCTCTGTTTTCCTCTCCTTCTCTCTCTCTTGTTCTTCAATTACTCCCTCCAGCATATCAATTTTTCCCAATTGGTTTGTCCTTCGAAGTAGGGGAAAGGAGATGTGAAGATGGAAGCCACAACGCAACAGTGGGTTTCGGTGGTGAGTGAGGTGATTTGGATGGCAAGTGATTGGCAATTCTGAAGGTGAGTTGCATTTTGATTATTGCTCATTTTCTTGCAGGTGGTGAATGTGGCTTGGGACTTGATGGTGGTTTGTGGTAATTGGTCATGGGATAGGCAGTCGCAGGGGAAAGGCTTGGAGGTAGTGTGGTGCGTGGCTGTGTTGGGATTGACGGCTCAATTGTGTTGGTTGGATTTGATGGTGAGTTTATAAGGCTGGTTATGGGCTGTTATGGGTGATGATTGTAATTGGTTTTGGGCAGTGGAAAATGGTGGTTTTGGGGTTGTAATTGGCGATAATAGGGGATTTGTGAAGGCGGCGATAGGCATCGTGGTGTTGGTGATTTGGGTAGCAATTGGGGTTGAGGTTGGTGGTTGAATTGGAGTGGCAAAGCTGGTAACTGGTGGTGATAGAGAGGTACTAACGGTGGTTGTTTAAGTGGTGTTTGTGGTCGTTTCTGCTTGTCTGGGACTGGAAGTGGGATTGTAATTGTGATATTTTGGGTGGTAGAGATTGATAGTTGCAGGGGGGTCTGGGTAGTAGATGATTGAGCTATGGCTTTGTGTTTGTTTGCTTGTTTTTGTAGGTTTGTGAAGCTTGGGATTGATGTCGGTAGTGACAGGCGGAGGAGTGATTGTAGGGGGCACTACAGGAAATTTAGTTTTTACCCACACATAAAATTGTTACACATAATATGTGTGGGTGATTAGCTACACATTTATTCCATATGTGTGGGTAAATCTAATATGATTAATTACTATATATTAGGCATTTATTATGTGTAGGTAAAAATGTATAGTTACATATGAATTTGGTGGGAAAATTTCCTTGCCAAATATTGAGAAATGGCGGCATTTTCAAAATTTTTTATTGCTGATGTGGCATTTTTTAATTTAGATTAAGTGTAGGTAAAAGTCAATAGTTACAAATGAATTGGATGAGATAATTTCCCTCCAAATATTGAGGGTTTTGCGGGTTTTTCCAAATTTTTAAATGCTGAGGTGGCTTTTTTTTTTTTTTTGCATTAAGTGTAGGTAAAGGTTAATAGCTACACATGAATTGGGTGGGAAAATTTTCCTCCAAATTGAGAATTGGCGGCATTTTCAAATTTTTTTTGAAATGCTGATGTCGGCCTTTTTGTTGGCCATATTACCCACACATAAGTATAAATGTCATATATGTGTGGGTAAAGATGACTGTAGCATTCATTATAAGCATGATGATGTGGAAAAAAATGCCACATCATTTATACACACACATATATTAAATATTATATACTTAATTACAATTTTATCCATTTTTATTTATAAAATTACGCACGTAAGATGTTTGAATATTAAATAAATAAAGGATAATTTTGTAAATTAACATCACATTAGTGTATTTGTTAATAAAAAATAAAAGAAAATACAAGAAAAAAAAAAAAAAAAGAAAGACAACCCTACTCTTCTCGGTTAGTCTCTTCCCCAAATCAATTAGTCTCACCCCCAAAGATAGCCCTGCTCTTCCTCCCATCCCCAAAACAACCGCCGCCAGCTCCCCTGTTCTACTCCTCGCCGAACCTCTACTGGTTTGCCCATCGCCACGTCGGCCAGCCTGCTCCTCGCCGCCCCCCTCAACTAGCCACTTCCATGCCTTCTCTTCCCCATCTTCTTCGATTATAATCTGGAGATTATATGGAAGAAAATTGGAAATTGGTGCTCTCCATTACATTGAGTAAGGCCTAATAAGTATGTTTTTCCTTCCTTAACTTCTTATTGAGTAAGGCCTGATAAGTAGTCATTTTTTTGGTGACCACCTACCGACTCGGTATCCATATCATTCATTCACGTTTTTGTCTTTTCTCTTGCTGCCCATTTTGTTGCCGGATTCTGGAAATAACCGTCTCTCTTTCATGCTCTTGGTTCGAATTTCATTTCGTAGAAAAGTAAGGAGAAAGTTTGCAATTTTAAATCTGTAAGCTGTCAACCTCCACCCCGGAAGAAAACTTCAGATGTAGTTTTTATTTGTTAAATTTGTTAAACTTTAGAGGCCCGTGCTGTTGGCCTCAAAGTCGTCTGCCCCATCTGTAAAGTAATCGTTACTATCCTATATCCTCTCTTTATCTCTTGTCTTTGCTTTTCTTATGTGCACATTTGTTTTAACCCCGTTAAATTACTAATCCGATTAGTGACTTTATATTACTCGATTTATGGTTTGATTAATGATGTGGATTTTGATTTGTTTTTGGGTTAGGATGATTTTATACGGTAATGAAATATAGATCATTTTTCAGTTTTTTTAGGTGTCTGTTTAGAATATTTTTATTTCTTTTTTGTGGTCTTTAGCTCAAAAACATGCTTATCGGACTGTTAAAATGAATAAAATTTGGTGTAAAACTAATTGGATTTGAATTGATTTTAGTTTGATGAGAAACTTTTGGGGAGGTTATGATGAAAAGTGTTTTTAAATGAAAAGTGTAAGTGAACCACTTTTTAGTCTCATATTGGACCATAAGATGACCAATATGGCATTTTCTAGGTGGTGGCCAAACTGAATTCAATGCAATTTCACATTGTATACAAATATTTATCTGTTTTTAGAGGATATTTGGCCTATGGGGAGGAACGGATATGAGGGGAAGGAATGGGTTTTATGTTAATCCGGTTTTCTGGGGGTATTTGGTTATGGGTATGCCGTGGTGTTATTTGGCTGACCACTAAGGGAATCATCTTATGTAAATGAAAGTATTAGAATTTGCTCCCTCTTATTCCCCACTTGTGACTTGGTTTCAAATTGGTTAACTCATTAACCTCCATCCCCACAAAGTAGTGATTTATACGAAGATGCTTTTGCACTTGAGTATGTTTAAGATTATTGGGTACACTTTTTTTCTTGTATGCTTAAAAGGTGGCATATCAGAATCAAGGTTAATTGAATCAAACTTTTTAGTAAATAGTAAGTTACTGCATTTGTTTATTTTTTTCAATTTCTACCGCCCAAGTAAGATTAGTCCCTTAATAATCTTACAAATAGAAACTGGGAAGTCGAAGAGGACTGCCTATTTGATGTGAACATTGTTTTAAAGCCATAGTACCGAAGCTTAGAATGAAATAATTTTTCAGGATTATATAATTTCTTCATTCAATTGAGCAATGTAATAGAGAAAATAGAACATATTAAAGAAGTCTAATATACATGGCTTGCAAGGACATCGACAATAGATCAGTTGTTTTATTTTCTGAAGCTCTTGGCAATCTTCCCATACAATTGTGTCTATTTATGTATGTTCAAATCCTAATAATCACATACTACATTTTTAGAGTGGCAAAAATATGGTCTAATTTTTAATATTTTGTGTTAGTTTATTGTTCATTTACTTTTTTATTTGATTTTTTGTTATTAAACTTACCAGAATTAATATATCTTAATTTGTAGATACAACTTATTGACCACAACCCCAAACTTGTTGGGATTCATCAGTTCATAGAGAGTTGCTCTCATATATAAGCTGTGATTTCAAAAGGTATGTTCCAAGTTAGAGTATCAAATAGCTATATTTTTTCTTTTTTTCACTGGGATTTCTTTTTGTGTTTACATTTATTGTGGACTGTTCATAAGCTATGTACTATTACATTTATCTCTCTCAACAAACTCCATATTTTGTAACTATGTGCACAATGCTTGCTACTAGAAATTTGAAAACCGTGGAATGGGAAACTATTCTTGGTTTACTAATGAAATTGTGATGACAATACAACTGGAGAGTTGAATTGAAAATGTTCTTCTTTATATTTTTTTCAAGCATTTAGTGTGATCATGCATATTCCAATTTTGATTTGCACTGCCCTTTGATGTGTCCATTTTCACACTTTCAGTATACTTGGAAATTAATACTGTTGAGAACAATTAAGTTATCATTTTAAGATAAATACTTTTACATATAATTGTTCGCCAACTTTGGGTGGACTCTATTCTCACTTTCTCGTGCAAGGAAAATAATAGTTTATAGCTTCACTTCATCTTGATATATGATAGGAGAAGACATTGTTAATTGGTATGCTCAATCATCCATGCTCACCATCATGCACCAATATAATTGGTATGCGATTGTTTGATTTCAATCTTACAGTCATCTTAAGGTGAAATACTTGCTTTTGTCTTCTTACTTTTAGCTTTGTATCTGAAATAAGACGTCTCCATTTCATTATCTTTTGTTTCTTGATTCATTCTACTTCCTAACTCTGCCACTGAAGCTGTGTCTCATTTAGACACAGTAATAGCAAAAGATATGCTTGTTTTGCAAGAGAATGATGCGTGAGATGTTGTATCTCTTATTTTGGGTAAGACTAGTGTTGTTATCACTGGATTATATCATAAAATTCATCTTGATGCTGCACTTAATGGTTTAAAATGCAAAAGTTTTATCATGCACTTAATGGTTTAAAATGCAAAAGTTAAAAATATATTTTGTTTTCATTGATTTTTTTTGTATATTAAGTTGTTGGACTGTTGTTTACCTATTTCTTGAATACTGCTTGTTTATGGTTGAGTTTGGGTGTTGAAGGATTGGCTGAACTTTTTATGACTTTTTTTTTGGTAGTTTGGTTTTTTATGACTTTTTATGTGATCTTTTGTGGTTTTTTATGGCTTTTTATGGCTTTTTATGCTTTGGTGGTTTGGTAGTTTTGCTTATGTGAAAATTTACATCCATATCATTAGGAATATTGCTTTGAGGAAAGGATTTTAAATATTGAGATATTAAGAGTCAATTATGCATAGGTTGGAGATATGTGATAGGTCTTTTCTTTTTCTATTTCTTCTATTTTTTTTTCACTTTGTAACTATAAAAGTCTATTTGACACAAAATCATACACAAATCAGTTTGAAAAGACTTTGAAAATATTCAACGTTACATAAACTAAACTAGTTCAAAGTTGCCTCTTAACCAATTCAAACAAAGAGAAAAGTATTCCTTCAAAAAAAGAAATCTTGATTCTTTACAATGAGATCTTGCTTTGACCCATTTATACGTTGAAGTGGAGGTTGAATACTGCTTGTTTATGACCTTTTATGACCTATTTTTTGGCTGTTGATTTATGAAATTGCATCACAGCCCTCAGGACTTTGATTCATACTACTTGTTGTTTGGCTTTCACTAATTTTTTTTTATTGTTCTAATGCTCGATAATTTAATTATAAGAACAATGAACTAGAGAAAGAAGTGGTTTGGCAAATTTTTGGTAGATTTATGGTGAAAATTTCCTAGTTATTGAGACGAGTTCCAAGATTTGATATTTGCTCCATTTTGGTCTTGGTTTTGTAACATAAATGCATTATTTGCTGGTTCAATATATCCATGTATGTAAAAATTAATTATTCTAGGTTTTGTCTAGTAAGAGCCTCGGGTGCACTTATTAACCAGAACCATGTTATTTTTTCAAAAAGTGAAGTTCAATAGGGTATTTTCCAAATGCAATGGAGTAATAAATATGAGTATACATTATATGGTAAGTCGTGTGTGCTTAACTGGTAAGTCGTGTCCTCGAGGCAGCGGTTACAAAAGTTCTTTAGTTCATGATGAAACATTTAAAATCCACAAGAAGCAAAAGACTTTAAAAAGCATTTTCTTTGTCTGAGAAAATCATGAAAATCAACTAGGGCCCTCATGGAATTAATTGGTTTGTGTGATGAAGGATAATTTCTACCTATCTAGCCAATATTTGAATAATTAATGACCAGTATCATTGCAATAATAAATGGCCATAACATACTTACCATAAACTTCTGAATCACATAAGTCTCCTATACCATGTGTGCAAATCACAAAATCTTCATCATTAATTTTGACATCTAAAATATTTGTATATATAGCAATCACCATTTGGAACTAGATACAACTCAACTTTTGAAAACTATCTACCATATTCTTCCCTTTGTTTGCATCTTTGGTTCTCTTAGCCATGACTGGGAAGAAGGTAAAACTAGCTTTCATCACTAATGATTCAACAAGAAAAGCAATATACAAGAAAAGGAAGAAAGGTTTGATGAAGAAGGTGAGTGAACTCAGCACCCTTTGTGGTATTGATGCTTGTGCTATAATATATATTGTTGTAATGACTATCACCCATTACCTTAGTCTTCGATGTATTGATTTGCAAAAAGAAAAAAGTGAGTTCTTGTAGGGCTTTTCAATGGCATAAGATACATAGATTGATTGGTTGTTTCTGAATATCAGAAATCTTAAGAATCAAGCTGAAATTTTGAAACTGCAGCAATAGGGGTGGTGAGCAGCCAAATTGTGGCATGATTTTGCATTTGATTTAGTTGGAATTTGAGCTAACTTTCTTCATGATTGGTTGGTTCTCAATGAGCATGCATGCTTTCATGAAGTTTTCTTTGACATGAGTTTTCATGAAGTTGCCTTTGCCTTTTTCTTGTGATAGCTAGTCAAATTTTGTGTGTGTAATGTGTAGCTACTATGTGCATGGTTCTAGACTAGTAGGAGGACATTTTGTTTACCAGTAGGTGCATGAAAGTGACTATTGGGTTGGCTATTGAAAGAGTGCTATATTGTTGTCTTCTTTCTTGATTAACATTGATGCAAAAATTTTAGTGCGGAGTATTAATCCTTTTGGATATATATATCTTATGCTCGTTTTTGTAGGAACGGTCGAAGAAGAATGCCGAAGCTCGTGGAAAACGTAAATGGGAATCCAGAAATGGCTCCAGGAGTACAGCACGACATCATATTGCTCGGGGAGTTGATTTGGATGCTCCTACTGGTCACATTGAGACTTGGCACATGCGACATTGGCACTCTGATCGAGGTTGGACATCTCAGTTAGCAGCATCTAAATATGTAAGTTTATTTTTCCTTTAATCAATTGTTTATTAATTTTTTGTTCAATTAGTTGACTATTATTTACACCGTTAAAGCATTGTAATTCAAGATTTAAGGTTTGTTATTTATTTCAACAGGAAGAAATGATGCAGTTGAGGAAAGATCACTCTCCTGAGGAGATGACTGATAAACAAATCTTAGAGAGGGTCATTGGCCGACATTCGGTTCGTTTGTTTGGTTAGGGACGGTCACCTACCACATTTGGGACTACAGGCAGCAGTGGGGATTTGAGGCGTCCCTCGTACACTCAATTGCTGAATACTTTGAGCCAGTATGAGTCTCATTTTAATGAGCTCGAGGGGACTATTCAGAATATGCAACATGTGTTGGCATCGAAGAATATTATGCCTCCACCATCTGTACCCCATGTGCCATCAGATCATGGCTCAGGACCATCTTAGCCCGGCACAAGACACATTGATCCCGCCTCTCGCCATTCCGATTGCTCTCATTCTCACAGCAGTAGGGATGAGTTTGCTGATGCTAATTCAGGATATAATGATACTGAGTGACATTTTATGTATTGCTGATACTGGTTTATGGCTTTATTAAGCCATCTTTTGTGATATTTCTACTGTTTTCTATTTGGACGTATTACTTTCTTACTTTTAAATTTGTGTTGGATGTTTAAATATTTGGATGTTTGGATGTTTGGATTGTGATATGGAAATCTGTTAGTTTGTCTAATTCTTGTGTTTTGTTAGGCACGAATGTAATTGAAATTTAAAATGCATACAGGTACATTTTTGCCACATATGCAGGTAGCTTACATTTACTTGCACATACTTTTACCCACACATATGAGTGTTTTACCTACACATACAAATGCTGAAAAAAAAAAATGCTACATTATCTACACATGTAGATATTTTTACCCACGCATACGAAGTGTCTTGCTTTATATGTACAGAGATTTAGCCACACATTGGCCTATCTTTACCCACACATTGAGCGACTTTTACTCACACATTGAATGACTTTTACTCACGCATAGTAGTGTATTGGAACATATGTATGAAGATTCAGCCACACATTAACCTCCTTTTACCCACACATTGTACTCTATTTACCTACACATATTGCTCAACCTTTACCTACACATAAAAGAAATGTCATGCCACGTCATATGACACATCACATGCCACGTCATCATACACGTCATACAAAACCTACCAACATGGAAGCACCGTCAGCAACCACGTCATCTTCCACGTCATCATAACACATTAGACAGCTAAATTATCCACACATATTACTAATATTTACCTACATATATATATGTGTAGCTAAATGTATTCTTATTACCCACACATAAGATTATGTGTAGGTAAAAACATTTCTCCGCGGTTTTTTAGCTACACTGGTCGACATTTAATTTATGTGTGGGTAAAGATTTTTCCTTACACATAACAATGTTTTGCCCACACATATTGTGTGTGGATAAAACCTTAATTTCTTGTAGTGGGGGCTGTGGATGGTGGGGCTGTGGCAACTGGTAATTGTGGTTTAAGGTTGGATTGGGTTGTGGGTCTTTGTGTTTCTTGGTTATTCTTCAAGTATTGGTGATATTGTCTAATGGCGTTGTTCCTAGTGGGTTATGCACTGTGGTGGTGGTTTTAATTCTTGTCTCTTTACAGGTTATGGGCAAAGTAGATGAATGGAATAGTTGGTGAAAGGGGATGGCTTCGGTGGAGATGAATTGGATTGGGATTGGAATCTAATGTGCTTGGTGATTCAACTATGATTTCTAGTGATGACGGTGAATCGGCGGTGGAATTGGTGAATGTGCAAGTTGAGCTTAAGGGTTTGGAGCTGAGAATTAAGTGGGGTGGGATGGTAGTATTCTTGTAATGAAAATTACTAGATCAAACCTTGTTTACTTAATCAAATGAAGGTTGGAATTTCTTTTTTGCTCTTGAGTTTTTCCTTCTTTTGATCTTACTAGGTGTAATAGTAGTGTGTTAATGTGTGTGTTAGGTCCTACTGTGTGTTTTTTGGTGTGTTAATATGTGTGTAGAGATTAGTGTGTGTAAAACTGTGTAATGTGTGCAAGAGTTGTATTAGGATTATGCCATTAGCAATAAAATTTCAATTTTATTTTACAAATAATTTTTACACAAAAAGACTTAAAATTAAAATAAAGAGAAATGTCTTGATTTTTTCTAAAAAAAAAAACCAAAAAAGTGAAAAACTCAAAAAATGTAAATAATAAATTTTATTAAATCACCAAAAATTTCGATTAGAATACATTTGTGTGTAAAATGACCTTTTCGCCCTTAAACTGACGAAATATACAGAAAAATAACCAGTGGCATCAAAAAATTACCAAACATTTAAAAATAAGCTTATAATCTCAAAAAATGAATTCAAGACTCAAAAATTGATAAAAATGCATTCAAGGTGTGAAATGACTATTTTTACCCTTGTGCTGATGAAATATACAGAACGAATAGCTATCAACCTCAAAAAATTACCAAAAATTAAAATAAGCTTAAAACCTTAAAAATGAATTTAAGGCTCAAAATTGGCCAAAAAATACATTTGGAGTGTGAAATGACCATTTCACCCCTAAACACTGTATTTACAGAAAAATAGCAAATGTCTTAAAAAAAAAACAAAATTTAGAAACGTGTTTAAAAGCCTAAAATAAATTTGGGACCTGAAATGAGCAAAAATGGTGTTCGCGAGGCGAAATGACCAATTTGCCCCTGTGTTGGCAAAATATAGAAAAAAATACTAGTTGAATTCGAAAAATCACAAAATTTCATAAACATGTATAAAAATACAAAATGTTCATTTAAAACTCCTAAAACTAATGAAAAAATATTTACATACTAGAAACTATTGTTTTGCCCTCCTGAGGTTGCTAATTTCGCCTCTTTTATTAAAAAAAAAATCAAAATTTGATCCCCAAAAGTAGAAAAAATCCCCCCAATATTTAGAAAATGAGTGTTGTATCAAAATTTGGTATCTACAGTGGGATCAACCCTAATATTTTCCCTACTACAATTAACTCGTGCATTTGTGGAAAGCAGTATTAGGTTATAAATTTTATTACCTGTTTGCATTAATTTCACCTAATTTTGATGGTATCTAAACTTCAAAATCAAGTTTTTGGCGCCGTAGTTGAGAAAACAAAGAAATTTGTCAATATCAAGGCCAATACAAGCTTTATTAGTCTAGACATTTTTAAGTTTTTATCATTTTAATATCTCTCGTGTTGTGTTTTTTTAGGTACTAATTGAATTAAGGGTGACGGAAGGCATTTGAAGCTAGAAGTTGATTTAAGCATTTCATCGAACACATGGAGAGCAATTCTCAATGGAATAATTCTTGGCCTTATAATGAGTACAAGTCTAGTATTCATGGAGGTATGTCTTTTTAATTATGAGTTACAAATGTTAAAATCACAAATGAATGTATTAAATGGCATGCTAATGGATAGACTTGATTATGATTCTAGTGTAAATGTTCCTTCTTGTACTATTTGTGGAGGTAATCATGCACATTTTGAATGTGGTTATAATGGTCATGTGCAATTTGAAAATAATGCACTCATTCATCTCGATATGAAAATTATGCTCAAAATGATAATTTGGGGTGGATGGATCAATAGAATCAACTAAATCAACCTACTTATGTTGAACAAAAGTCATCTTGGGAAATGACAAATGAAAAACTAATGAATAAATTAGATAACATGAGTAGGAGAATAGAAGGGCAATTTGAAAGAATCAGAGACAGATTGAACTCTATGCAAGAGGATGAAATGAGAAAAGAAAATAAAAATAGCATAGAGTCACCATGTGTTAACAATCAAGTAGTTGAAAGTAGGAATATGGAAATCACTGATCAAATGATAAATTATCCTACTTTTTAGGAAAATGAAGCTAAATGTCAAAGAGGTGCATATGAAAATGATTTGGACAACATGGATCAATACGATGTTTATAATTCTCTTCATTTTGCTTATTTTTATTCCATGTGTGGTGGTAATCATAAAATCTATAATTGTGGATTAATTGAACCACATTTAGGGACTCATGATGATCCATTTGATTTTCATGAAGATACCTCTAATCATAGCATAAGTAAAGAAAATGTGGATAAAATGGATGGCATATGTAATGATTACTTACTTAATGAAAATGATGTTAAACAACAGAATGTCCATCATGAACATGCATGTGAGGAAAATGCTAAAAATGAGGTAATAGATTATGATGTTCAATATTTTGAATCCCCTACTTGTGACGTCATGCATAATGTTCTTGAAAATGGATGTGAGGAAATGCTTGATGTTTCTACCTTTAAACCCGATCAAGAACACTTGTTTGATGAAAATGAAATATTGTGTGAAAAAAGCGGTTGAAAATGTAGAAATTGATGATAAATAATTATTTCTACTACTTTTGAGCACACACATGTTGATAATACACTTGTTCTTGAGAAGGAAATTGAGAATAGAAAGGTAGAAGTTAATGAGCTTGATGTGAAAAATAATCTTTCTTTCACTTGTGAACTTGATTTTCTTGGTGTTAATAAGGTACTAACACGAGAGAAAGACATAGTCAATCTTAGTTGTGAAACTCTTTTAAAGTGCTTCTTTATCATAGATACAATTACACAATGGATTATGTACTTGGGAGCACTTTTTTTGGTACAAAGGATGCACCTCTACTTGCTAAATCAATTATGTACTAAAGGTGTATTACGTTCTTTGTGGGACACTTCAATTACGTGATAAGATTGGAAGAAAGTCTAGCTCTAGACGTTAAATAATGTGTTTGTTGGGAAGCAACCTAATGTTTTTGGTATTGTAAGTTGCTTTCGTGTATTTTATGTTTTAAGTGTAATTTGAAGTTTGATTTGTTAGTTTGAATTTGATTTTGAAGCATGCTATGGAATTTTTGAAGTTTCATGTTTAAAGTTGGATGTTGAGAAAATTGCAATTTTAGTACCAAATGTTTAGGGAGTTTGTAGTTTTAATCCCCAAAGTTTGGACAAAAGCAAATTTAGTACCAAATGTTTCAATTTTTTAGCATGTTTAGTCCTATTGACCAGTTTTACAAAAATCTTATTGAAATGTGGTTACATGATACTCATGTGTCAACCACAAAAATTTTCAAAAAGAACTAGATTAAAGAAAAAATTTAATTGTTATAATTTATAATTAAAGGCACTAATTTGAGTTCATATATGATAAATAAGTAGATAAAATTGAAAAAAATTGTCTGGATAGTGCATTCATGCATGTTCCTTTAATTACAAATTATGCCAATTAGTTTCTTTCTTTTTTTAATTTTTTTTGAAAACTTTTGTAACCGTCAGGTGAGTTTCACGTGACCGGATTCTGATAAAATTTTGAGAAAACTAATCAATAGAACTAAATGAGCTAAAAAATTGAAACATTTGGTACTAGATTTGCTTTTGGTTAAACTTTTGGGACTAAAATTACCGATACTCTAAATATTTGGTACCAAAACTGTAATTTCTCCTTGGATGTTTGATACCAAATTTGCATATCTCTTGAGTTTCATGTGTTTAGAAGGGTTAGACATCTTTGTTTTGTCATTTAAAATGTGTTTGAAGTGGTTTTGTGGTCTAAATGAACAAAGAAACCAATTTGATGTATTGACTTTCAAAGTTACTATTCCATTAGTTTACTATTCATGAGTGAAGTTCAATTGAACAAATTGATTCTCATTTGATAATCCATGGACATTTGATGCATAAATTGGTTTTGAGCAAGTTTGTTTGATCATTTGAACCATGTTTAAAGTGTTTTTGTAGTTGGAATCATACAAAGAATCAAATTGAGCTATTGAGTGAAATTATAACTATTTTATTAGTTACTGTTCATCAAGAGAGATTCTTTTTCATTTTGGTTCTTATCTTGGAATTTACATGTTCTTAATGCCTTAAAATCATGTTTACAACTTTGTTTTAATATTAGAAATATGTTTGAAGTGTTGGATTGGTCAAAAACTTGAAAGAAGAAATTTTGAATTTCATGTTCATCTTGAAATTCGAAATTTTAGGTTTATTGAACGGGCCACTTTGATCGATTTTCATTTCATTTGTTTGATGTTTAGGACTAGTTTGATGCATGATTTAAAAGTTTGTTAATATGGTTACATGATTATAAAGTTATTTGGACAAAAATTTAGGGCTAAATAGAAAATTTCAGAAAGCAAACTTCCAAGAAAATCAGCCCTGTCAACCAGAATTTTCACAACTTTGTAGCAACTTCAGGGCTAATCTGCAGGTCAGTTATCCCACAGATCAAGGGCATTTTTGGTGCATTTTGGCTAATTTTGTGTAATTTTGCTTGGGGGTTTAATGGTTGTGATTGAAAGTTTGTTTGGAAACTTTGATGGCATGAATTTAACACTTTAACACATTCAAATTGATTGCATTTCATGATTCAATGTTCCATATTTCATCGTAGAATATTTATGGAATATTCCATAAATGTTCTTGTAACCTGTTATTGATGCAAAATATTCCGTGATGTCGATTGAGTTATACATGCGTAGTGCAGAATATTCTATGAGATCGAGTGGGTTATACATACGTAGTACGGAATATTCCGTTTATTTTCCATATCCCATAAAGCAATAGGGGGTTATGTTATCATATTGAAAAGATAAGAGGACTATGTGGTTAAAAGCAATAGCACTGGAGGGTATTTCGCAATTTATTCTTATTTTTTTTATCTTATACAAGATAAAAGAGGAGTGAGTGAATTTTTTTCTTTTTTTTTTTTTGGACAGAAGTCAATAACACCTCTTATGCTCTATTAGCAACATAAAGCAACCATAAAGTAACAAAATCAGTCTCTGTATTCAGCATGTTCAGATGTACGTATTTAAAAACTAGACACTCCATAGCATTCATACTAAACAGTATTGGAGCACTTCATGCATTCTAAATCTTTTTTTATTTTTTTAAATCCAAACTCAATTTTAACTGAATAAATTGCAAGGAACAAAAGAATATGATGCAGAATACATGAATAATCCAAGAGGCTTGATTGCACATCATTTGACTCAAATACCCTTTTTAACATTCAAAAAGCATATGCACGCATGCACATATAAATACACACATAGCAAAAAATTAAAAATTATATATGCTAAATCTATTATATATGCATACAAACGATGTCTAAGACAATGTCCAAGTGGATGTTGACTGTGATAGTCCCCCCTTAAGTTACCTTTTTTAATTTTTTATTTAATTTTGTTTGATTAATGATTAATGATATTTTCTAATGATAGATTGCAAGAATCAATTATTGATTAAATTTTAAATATCAAATATTTTAATTATTTTAATTTACATTTTTTAAGGAGATTTTTTTATGAAGTGTATACTTTTATGGTACACTTTTTTGTTTGATAGAGATGGGAGAACAAAACAAATTTGGGTTAAAAAAAAAACTTATTTACATTTTTTGTTTTGGGGAAATCAGGAAGGAAAATGGATGTTTGTGGTAATATATTCATTGTTGATATTTAAAAAAACAAGTATCACTATCATTCAATGGAAATAAAAGCGATTAATTGGAATCTCTATGATTCTTCTCTAAAATTATATTATATCAAACTCATTGACCCATCTAGAAGGAATGATACCCATAGAAATCATCAAAACCCATAGCTATAGTTAGTTTTTTAAAAGCCGGACCAGACCAAGCCGGTTTGATCAGTTGAACCGCAAACCGGTCATGGCTCCGATTCGGTTCATATATTGGTTTGACTAGCCTAAAAAACCGTTCGTACCATGCAAACCGCTTGAGCCGATTTGAGCCGTTGAACCAGCAGTTTTGTAATTTTGGCATTATGATTTTAATATTTAAACAATCGGACATGTAATTTTAATAACATTTAATGGTCTTCTTACGTTTCTTGTGACTTTAACATTTGAAGTTTCATTGATCATGTTTAATTTCAACAGTTTTGATGGATTTTGTTCAATTTCAGGATGTGGTGATGTTTTTGGATAGGATTTAAGACTATTGTTACTTTTTTTGTATATATTATGGAGATGAATTTATTTGTTTGAATTTACAATTTAAAAATTTATTTGTAAAAGTCTATTTTTTTTGAAAATATTTAATTTTTTATCAAGTAATATCTCATATTTGTTCATAGAATGTCCAAATATTTATATATTTTATTTTAAAAAAAAGGGTTTTTATCACTTTACCCCCTTAAACTATACTCCAACTATCAGTTTAGTCCCTAAAGTTAATTTTTAGTCACTTAAGTCCATTGGTTAAATTAAAGCACATAATTGACAATTTTATGACAAAAATACCCTCCCCTCATATTTTAAATATAAAATAAAGGCTAAAAAGTTTTACTCTCCTCTATTTTTTAAACTGTTTACATACTTCGTATTTTGCGCAATACCTTATTCAAAATATTGCAAATATGATAAGATAAAAGTGTGAAATTTTATGAATTGTTTGCATGTAACAAAGATAATCTTAAAAGAAAATTTTTATACTTGCTCCATTGCAAGATATATTTTTCTCAAGTTTTGTGTTAGTAAAATTTTTCTTCAATAATCCTTTTGTTTTCATAATTTTTCAAACTGTGAGAACACTTACGTTTCTTTGATGGATGAATTCTAAAATTTATGACGAGAGAAAATGTATTAGAAAAATATTACTATCAAGAAACATGGCTATATTATTCTATTTTTTTTCTTTTCTTACTTATTTCTGTGTCGCCACTTCATAGAGGCCATTTTAGAAGTAAAATTTATTTGTTAAGATTTTTATGGGCATATTTGTACCTTTACAATTTAGAAGTGAAATTTATTTTTTAGGACTTTATGGGCATATTTGTCCCTTTGTAATTAAATTGGACCTAAACATGTTTTTTCATATGACCATTAGTTTGGACATTAGTCCAAGGAGTTAAATGACTAAAAATTAGTATTAGAAACTAAACTGATAGTTAGGATATAATTTAAGAGGGTAAAGTGATAAAAATTTCATAGTTAAATTGGACCTAAATTTGTCTTTTCACATTACTGTTAGTCTAACCATTAGTTTGACCGTTAGTCTAGGGGGTTAAATGACTAAAAGTTAACTTTAGGGACTAAACTGATAGTTGGGATATAATTTAAAGGAGTAAAATGATAAAAACCCTAAAAAAAATTATTGAACTAGGGATCAGTCTGACCGGTTGAACCGCAACTCGATTACCTCACCAATCCGATTAATGCTCCAGGTTTCAAAACATTGGTTATAGTAGGGTTAATGATGTTTATAGTTAACTCTTAAATCTTCATTAAATTGTAAAGATTGAATGAGGATTTGTAGACTTCCAGTTTCTAATTGAAGTGTGCTCTTCAATTTCTGCGGCGTTGGTCAATTAGAACGGCAAGCTACGTGTTTGTTTGGGCAAACGTAGTATGATTTGCTTATAGTCTTTCATCAGCCTACTCTACTTAACAATACCATTAGTTAGGCACTTAATAAATGCAGCACTTAAGGCTGCTGAATCTTTTATGCAGATTTTAATAAGTTTGTTCATACTACAAATGCAACTTTCCTATGCTGTTGCACATTTTTTTTCTTGTCAAATTCCCAAAAATGTCTTCTGCAACCAAACCTGCTGCAATTAAAGAGAGGCTTTCTGATATCATTCGTGTAGCCGATCGATGTAAAATACTGATGATTTTTGTGCTAGTTTTTTATTTGAGTTTCATATTCTTTCATGTGAAACAACCAAGTTGGAAAGCGAATTTCTATTCCTTTTCAAAAACGTTTCTGCAATCAAACTCTAATCACACTGCAAAAGAAATCAGCCCTCTTCTGTTTGGACTCATTGGTTCGGAGAAAGCTTGCCATCACAGGAAGGATTACATAAAATCATGGTGGCGCCCAAATGAAATGCGAGGGTATCTCCACCTTGATACTGATCCAAAAGGTAAACTTTTACCTTGGTCCTCAGCTTCTCCACCTTATAGAGTATCGGACGACCTAACTGAACTCCTAGAAGAGACGAATGCAACTGCTCCTACAGCGATTCGCATGGCACGTGGGATTATGGAAACTGTCAGAGAGCATCCTGAAGAGTTCAGATGGCTAGTTATGGGGGATGATGACACAATCTTTTTTGCGGATAATATAATTGATGTTCTCGCCAAATATGACCATAAAGAGTACTACTACTTTGGCGGCCAATCTGAATTTGTTCTATCGAATTATCGGTACTCGTTTAACATGGGATTCAGTGGAGCAGGGTACATTGTTAGCTATGCTTTGGCAAAAGCCTTAGCCAATCACATGGATAGTTGCCTCAGGAGGTACGCACATTCGAAAGGTGCTGACCTAATTATAATGTCTTGTATAGCTGACCTGGGATTTAATCTTTCTCCAGAGAAAGGAATGCATCAGGTAAATTCGCCTTCTGAAAATCATGGCTGATTGACAGTTAAAATTTATCACCTAAAAGAAAAACAAGAATGCATTCCCGAGAAATGATTGCATCAGGTAAATTAATTTGCAAACAAAAAAAATGATGCTAGGCATGTTGCACAATATTAACTGTCAAGGAACACAGAAAGAATGCATTCTGTAAATGAAACTTTAGTCCAAACCAGGATGAAAGGTTGTGCCAGTATATTCACGGAATCTGAATTTTGAAGTTCTGATGAGACTGATCCATCTGAGCTGAGTGAATTTATTTCGAATACTTCATGGTAATAACCTTTTTCAATTTTTGGAATCTATTAAATGTAATACCTTAATTATTAAGTGCTTTAGCACTCAATAAAGTGGAGATGGAAATAAATAGATCTTTGCATATTAATTACTCAAGCGAAAGGGAGAATAATAATGCGACATGCTGAAGAACATTTCCATTTTTGTTCTCATTACTATCATGATATTCACAATTGCAGATTGATTTACGAGGTAATATTGCTGGTTTTCTGTCAAGTCATCCCAAATCTCTCTTGATGTCCCTTCATC
This sequence comes from Mitragyna speciosa, assembly GCA_024721245.1. Lineage (NCBI taxonomy): Eukaryota > Viridiplantae > Streptophyta > Magnoliopsida > Gentianales > Rubiaceae > Mitragyna > Mitragyna speciosa. The sequence goes on along the minus strand of CM045565.1, from coordinate 11,662,499 downwards.
ACTTCGACATGGTAGAGCCAATTTTCCCCAACATGAATCGTTTTGAATCCACTCGCCACTTGATGAAAGCTGCAAATGTTGACCAGTCCCGTTTGTTGCAGCAAACTATTTGCTACAACAGGCAACATCGCTGGTCGATTTCCATTTCATGGGGTTACTCTGTCCATATCTACGAGACATTAATGCCTCGAAGTTGGCTACAATTACCTATTGAAACCTTTGCTCCGTGGGCACCTCCTAATCCAGATCCACCACATTACATATTCAACACTCGGTTGCCCAATAACGATCCTTGCGATGCTCCTCATGCATTTTCCTTTGATTCAGTAGAGAGGATAACTGAGAATTTGATTCTTACAAGCTATAATCGATCATCACTGAGAGAGTTACCACCATGTTTAGTGGATAAACATGGCAATCACTCTGCTGACATTGTATCCACCATACATGTATACTCACCAGGAACAAAGCGCATTGAGGTAAGTACAACATCACACCCTTATTCATGGAACTCATTGAACTGTTTGACTGCTTAGAATCATTAAAAGGGAAATAGATTGATTTATTTTCTTGATTCATTTTATGTGTTAGAGTATAGGTATTTATAAACGCCAGTCATGCATATCCAATCTTTTCACGTTTAATTTTGTGTCTTTATTATATTCTGTTTCCAATTAGCCTAGTTATTCCACAAGATTGAAGTTGTATGCTCTTTCTATTTCAATCAGATTGATAGATGTGAATGCTGCGATATTGCTTATGCGGATGGGACAAATGACGTCAAGGTTACATTTAGAGAATGCATGCCGGATGAGATGGTTGCATGATAATGTATTCTATCTTTTCTATGGAATTTTAAGAATATAATCTTTTTTTTTATCATTCTAAAATAAAGTTCTACGAATGATGTTTCACGATCGTGAGTAGAAAGATGGACAATTATATAGTTGTGGCAATGATTGCAACTAATTAAGTTGAAATTTGAGATGCAAAGTTTTGAGCTAAGCAAGAGAGAGAAAGGTTAGACGAGAAAAGAAGGGAGAATGTGGTAGCATTTTTTTAGGGGTGGCAATGGGTCGAGTTGGTGGGTCTGGTTGAGACCAAAGTATAACAGTCAACCTGTCAACGCAAACCAAACTCACCAACCCAAAAATAGTCAATCCGAACATGACTTGCCAAGGGTTGGCAGGTCGACTTGCCGACTCGAAAAAAATTAAAACAAAAAAATAGGAAGGAGAAGGAGAAGGAGAAGAAGAAGAAGAGAGAAAAGAAAAGAGATTAAACCACGCATACAAAATGATTAAACACATTTTTTACACACACTAATATCAAAGTCACTCACTAACATACACTTGATTCCTTTTACAATTTACTCTTTATAAACCTATGTAAAATTCTTAATTTTCTTACAATTTACTTGATTAATTATGCAATGAGTGAAATTTGTGTTTGAATGTAAATAGGGATTTTCGGGTTACCGGGTTGATCCGAACCTGACCTGTTTTTCTTCACGGGTCAATCGGGTCCGACCCGTAAACCTGCGAACCTCCTACCCACACCAGCTATTTTCGAGTTAGATTCGTGTCAGATTTTCGAGTTATGTTAGAAATTGCTACTCCTACATTTTTTGGCCTCATATACACCCTTTCGACTTTATTAACACAATTTTCAGTTGAAAAGTGTGTAAGCTTTTAAAAATAAACATGAATGTAATTTTCACATTGCAAATCATTTTAAAAGTATATTGATGTAGGGCACGCCAGAGGGAATGAGAGAATATGCAACTTACACCCAAAAAAAAAAAAAAAAGGAGGAGAGAGATGAGGATGCAAGAAACTTTACACGACCACAAATACTAACCTGTGTATTACCTCAAGGCAACACTAATGGAATAAGTGCTAGATGACTACTTCAAACTCAATTCTCTCGCATACCTTGAAGGACGATTGACTAAACTAGCTAGCCAAATAAATTTCCTATACATAATTTAATTCTTAAAAAACACATTAACATTTTCTAGGCGAACATGTAAGATTTTATTAATTATCCTGAAAATAGTAGTCTAAAGCAAAAACTTTTGTGCAATGCAAACGTATCCAAACTATTAAACTAACTGTAAAAAAGAATATATAAAGGTTGTTGACCTAAGTTCAATTCCAATTCAAATTCCCAGAAGTCTTCTGCACCTTTGTTCGGCTCGCAACAATCTGCTTCACGGTTTGTACAACCAGATGAACTACCATATCAGCACACAAAACTGTCTCTGATTCCTTTCCTTCCATAATAAATACATAGCAGCATTCAATGCAATCTTTCCCACTGAGTTGATTGAACGTTGTTTTTGTGTAATCTACAGCCATCAATCCAGCTCCTCTTGCCATTCATATACATCACTTTATATTTAACAATAATTCTGCATACTTCCCAAGTTATAAGAAGTATAGTCACATTTGAAAACAAGACGCTCTACATCTTTTGGTTCACTATTACAAAGAGGGAGCCAATTATCCTCTGAAATGTCCTATTTCAACAACCCGACCTTGGTATTTACACTAACCAGACAATGAATGCATACTAGGAATATGTGGTTTAAACTACACTTACTTATGCCTAGAAACAGTATTAAAATTATTCATCTATAGTTTCAATGCTTACTTTGTAGTATTGTCCTCCTCTAGTGGCAAAGGTTTGGCAGTGGGAGGAAGATTCATGACCATATCATCCACCTGTTATGTTCTTCTTTTGTCTTGTGGCCCTTACCATTCACCTGCACTAACAATAAAGGTCAATCCTGCATTAATATTGCTAACAATTTGCTGCACAATATCCATTCCATTTCATGATGATGCAAGTTGTCCTACCAAAGATGAATAGCATGTCCATTTCCTACTATAGCAATAATTTGAGATCCATCCCCAACTTAAAGAAATTTAGCTGATGTTGCTGCGAATATCGGAATCAGAAATTGCGGCTTTGGTCCTTCATTTTAAGTTTATCTCCAAAACATTATTTCTTTTCCTTCATGATTCATGCCGTTTACCCTGTGGTCTTTTCTCAGGAACTCCTGATGATTCTTATTTACCGGATTGAGTGCTAAATTCCGAAATTAATGTACATAAATATCCTTAGTCCTTCTAGGTTGGAGAAAATATAATTATTTAGAAAATAACAGAAACAACTTCACAGGCTAGCAAAATTGATAAGTATTTGAATAGCATCACAGACACTATAAATTTAAAAGTTACATGCATATATGCTAATACTAATTGTTACTCTCACAAACAAATACACTGATCAAATTAATTTTTACTCTCTAAACCATAATCTTAATTATTTACAAAATATTTGCCAGATATTCCTCAAATCTAGTAATAAATAATGATACTGAAGTTAGTTTCGAGATATTGAGGACGTAGTTGACTCATATCATAAGCATCTACAAAACAGTGTATCGATATTCTCAAATTTCAGGAGCAATAAGGATAAAAAAAACGTTATTTCGAGAAAATTTGAGAAAATAGTTTGCTCATATTTTGAGTGTTTGTCGCAAATCATAATGACAGTAACATCACTACTTTCCAATTGATAAATCATGACACAGTAATAAAACTCGAACATCAGGCCGCAACCGATCACGGCGCACAGTTTGCGAATCAACAGTGAGAGTTTAGGGAAGATATTATTTCAGAATCATAACCAAATTGTTGCCAACAGACTCAACAGGCTTCTACCTCGCATTATTTCAGAACAGCAGATTGGATTTGTTCCTGGAGAGGCATCCAAGACAATGTGCTATTGGCGCAGGAACTAGTTGTGGAGTTGGACAGGAAAATAAAGGAATTCAATCTCATTCTCAAATTATACATTGTTAAGGCCCATCATCGGGTGGAATGGTCCTTTCTTTTGGCCATTTTGAGAGCTTTTGGCTTTCATGAGACAGTCGTAGACATGATTTTCAGAGCAGTGTCTAACAGTTAGTTCTTTATTTTAATTAATAAGGAGCCCACTGGTTTTTCAATGCATCCTGAGGCGTTCGCCAAGGGGATCCATATCACCTGCTCTATTTTCTTTGACAGCCGAATTCATGGGCAGAGGGTTGCATCAACTATTTTTTGGAGAATCCACAATATTTTTTCAATTCTCCAGGTGGTTTGATACCCTAAGTAGCCTTTGCAGATGATACGATTGTTTTTACAAGGGCTTCTAACGGATGTTTGAAGGCTATAATGGAGTTTCTTCAATCATATCAAAATGTGTCTGGTCAGAAAATCAATGTAAACAAAAGTTCCTTTATTTGCTCAACCAGATTATTTTCTCAACAAGTCCGGGAGATACAGCTGATGATCAGTTTTTGACATCAGAGTTTACCTTTCAGGTATCTGGGAGTTCCACTCTTCTTGGGGAAGTCAAAATGCATGCTTTTTGATGGGGTTATCTCATCAGTTAGGAAGAGGCTACAACATTGGAGTACGAGATTTCTTTCACCTAGAGGAAAAATAATACTACTCAGACATGTCCTTAATACTATTCCTTTATACTTACTCCAAGTCCTGAAGTCACCTAAGGGTGTGATTCTGAGACTGAATAAATTATTTAATGCATTTCTATGGGATCAACAAGAATCTAAAAGAATTCATTGTTCTTCCTGAAAGAAGTTGTGCTTTCCAGTAGAGGAAGGAGGCATTGGAATCAGATCATTATTTGATATGGAGCGGGTTTTTTCCTTCAAAATATGGTGGCAGCTAAGAATGAAGGTTTCACCTTCAGCAATTTTCATGGACAAGAAAGATATAGGGGTTGTCCATCCTATACATGCATCTAGACCACGGGCCTTTCACATTTGGAGAAGATTAGTTGAGGTTTGGTTGGATGCTGAGGCCAATGTTAGGTGGTATGTTGGTGAAGGGTTTATAGATTTTTGGTATGATTGTTGGGCATTAGATGTGCCTTTGTCTATAGTTAGCACTCAGGCTACTATTCCTCATTTTTTGGTGGCTAAATTTTTCACTAATCATGGATGGAACTTGAGTAAGCTTCGGCAATGGCTTCCAGATAGAGTTGTGGAGTGTATAAAGGAAATTCCCATCCGAGGATGACAAAATGCTATAAATGGGATCATCTGATGGTAACTTATTTTTTCATCTGCATGGAGTGTTAGGAGGAAAAGGAGTATGTTGGTGGTAGCTAAGGGGGTTTGAGATTCACTGCTTCCATTTACAATATCCTTTTTTGGGTGGAGATTATTGTATTCTATGGTGCCTTTTGATTCTATTCTTCAAAGAAGGGGTTTTGCATTGGCTTCAAGGTGCCCCTGTTTCTTGGAGGAACGAGAGTCAATGGAGCATCTTTTCATTCAAGGGAGGGTGCTGAGGAATGTTTGGTAGTGATTGTAAGGTTTAGGTAGTATCAAAATTAGGTAAAGTTCACACAAACAATTAATAAAATTTATAACCTAATACCTCTTTCCGCAAGTGCACGGGTCAAATGTAGTAGGGAAAGTATTAGGGTCGATCCCATGAGGAAACAAGAATTTGCAAATACCAAAGCTACTAACTTACTTTGTTATCTAGACAATACATCAAATAGGTGGTGTGCAAAATAAGAAAATTCAACTACTTGAAGTAAAACAAATGAAAGAAATTCACAAATACAAGTCATAGGGTCTAGAATCCACTAATTGTCACTAATATGATTAAACGAATTAATACCTTGCTATGTTAATCTTGTCTTGCTTAAGATTGCAACTCCATATGAAATCAAGACTTGCTTTCACAATGAATTAACTAGAGTTCAATTATGTTCATGATAAACTCTTGTGAAATGTATGAATTGTGGTATTAAATAATCTCAATCCACCTACTTGCACAACTACTTGCATGCGTGTACAATATAAGTTTCATCTACCATTTTTCAATGTTATAAGCATTTCTTATTATCAAATAACATCTAAATGATTTGCAATAGTTGATCATGCTACTACAAATGTCAAACCTAGATAGATGAACAAGCAAATACAAGTTATAACAAGTATAATAACATTCAAATCATATAATTAGCTTCATCTAATCCTAAAACATGTTTTTAGTTAAACGTATCTTGTATAAATAACATATAATAGAAACAACTCATAAACAAGTAAGAAATTAAAGAGCTAAGGTAAGAAATGCTCATTTGTTGGTAGAACATGGCTCCAAAGCTTCATTTTTCATTGGTATGAATTGATACACTTGAATCCTCCAAGAGTTTTCTTACAAGTAATGAAAATTCTTTTAAACTACAAAGAAAACTACTACTATATGCTACTTGGGAGTGCTTCTTCCTTCAAGACTTCTTTTAAATATCTTGTAAGAGCTCCCTATTTATAGACAAATTCACCCTAATCATCGAGACAACTTGCATGACAATTTGCAAGAAAAGTTGTCTTGAAATCACAAAAAGATTTCCATTGAATTTTGCAATGTTTCCTTGGGTAGTGCAGGTGCAAGGAATCTTTAAAAAGTTATCAAAAGGGGTTGGAAGATAAGCTGCAAGTTGGAACCATCACTTTCTAGCTGACATTCATGATCCGCGAGTAGATATGCTGACAGTTGGTCCGCATATAGTGATCTGCATATTTCTCCCAAAAGAATGCAAAATCAGCTTTTTCTCAAAACACAAAAGTTGTAGCCCTTTGAATTAAATTTCCAACACCACAAGAATCAGGTCATTTTGAGTTTTGGATGCAAAGATATGGCCAAAATATTGTGACATGGTTGGGAGAGCTTTGTTCTTCAGTAATTTGGATCTTTGGCTATGAAGATGTGAGAACTGGATTTTGATGTCTACATAAGATTTGTAGAGTATCCTCTTATATTTAAAATTACACAATAATCATCTCAATCCAATATTTGTAGCTCAAGTTATTACCAAAATACAGAAATATGTCATTGTTACCGACACCTAGTTTTCTCCAATTCTTCACTTCCATTGCTTCTTTACACTTCTCTTTTGCTTGTTATGCCTCTTATGCCCTTGATACCTTTTTGTGATGTTGATCCTTTAATTCCATGGTGTATTTTTTTATGAGAATTTCCCAAAAGTTGAGCAAAACAATCCTCCATGTTTGAATGTAAAAGTTGTCCTATTGAAATTCCAAATCCAATCATCCTTGAATCCACTAAGAATGGGTGACCTTTACTCCAATTGATCCAAATTATGATTGAATCTATAAAACCTGAAAGATTGTACAAAGATTGTGCATTAATTTGCTCAAAATATAAATTTTGCTTCAACACCCTAAAAATCTAGTAAAAATCCTAACTTTTAGGAAATTTTTCAAATGGAAGAACAATTATGAATTTGATCCATTTTTAGATTAAAAACACTTAGAACATACTTAAAACACACTAAAAATATATATAAAATACTATGCTAAAATAAGTAAAATTATCACTTATCAAACTCCCCCACAGTTGAATCATTGCTTGTCCTCAAGCAATTGGAAAATTAAGGGATCAAAACATGATTCAAGGCTTCATTGTTCAATGCAATTCCACAAGATAAAGTAAATAGGCATTATGCAATTCCTTATAATGTTTCTAATACTCATTATATCAAATAAAAGAGAAGTAATTATCTCAAAATTAAAACTAGTTCAATAAAATTTCATTGCCTTACAAAATTTTACAAGAAAATGATCCATATGGTCAATCAAAGTACTTCACATGTCTATGATTATTTTCATTTTATTTTCACTTGAGGGAGTATTATTTAGCAAACTAATTGCTCAAGTTGAAAATGTCTTTTGACGCGAAAATCGACATTGGCCGATGAAGGTTCCAGGTTACTTAACACCTCAATGTTAAGCAAGTAGCAAAAACTATATTTGAGATTGCCTTTTTATGCAAAGATCGACATTGGCCGATGAAGATCCCTGGTTACTCAACAATTCACTCACTCAAATTCCTATGCATTACTCATAATTCATGTACCGTTTTATGTGAAAGTTGACATTTTTAGATGAAGACCCCCGGTTACTAAGGACGTGAACCATTGGAGTAGAAAAAACCACTTCATTCTTTTTCATTTTTGTAGTATAAATATCCCTTATTGCAAGTATTAAACCATAGATTACATGCTTGAACTAATTGACCATACTCATCATTTAACATGTAAAATCAAGTAAAGAAAAGAAATTTAAAATCAAACTTGTCAAATCAAGATATAATTACAACCATTATACAAGATATATTTTCTTAAAAACAAAACTCCTAATCACATAATAACTATTTCTTCATATATTTGTAGAAAATATTCAATCAAAGTTGCATATATTATTTCAAAAAGTAAAGAAATTTAATAAGTTAATAGCACAAAAGTATGATAAAGAGGCAAATTTTGGAAAAATTTTCACCTTTTTTTTTTTTTTTATCAAAACAACATTTCATAAATGCCCTCATTCTTAACCAATCATAATCCTTATACCTTCCCCCCACACTTAGAATGTCACATTGTCCTCAATGTGTAAAAGATAAGATAAGAATGAAAAATAGAATAAGAATGTAGACACCAAATTTTGACACACCATTTCTTTTTCAAACATTGGGGGCATGTTTATATATTTTTTTTAGTCAAATTCTAATTTTTCAATAATCTCGGGGGGCAAAATAGTTATTTTTATCTGTGAATATTTTCCATTAGTTTTGGGGGTTTTAAATTCATATTTTTACTTTTATATATATTTTTTATTTTCTGTGATTTTTTCGAATTTAATTGGTATTCTTTTTATATTTTACCAGCACAAGGGCAAAATGATAATTTCGTCTCGCGAACACCATTTTAGCTCATTTCAGGTCCCAATTTATTTTTTCTATTCTTTAAGCATGTTTCTAAATTTATTTGATTTTTTCGGGAACGATTGCTATTTTTTCTGTAAATACTGCATTTAGGGGCAAAATCGTTATTTTATAGTTTAAATTCATTTTTCACCAATTTTTGAGTCATAAATGCATTTTCTAGGGTTTTAAGCTTATTTTTAATTTTTTATAATTTTTCAAGGCCAATAACTATTTTCTGTGTATTTTCGTTGTCTAGGGACAAAATCGTCATTTCACACCCTGAACGCGTTTTTGATTAGTTTTAAGCTCTAACCTTTATTTGAAATCTACTTTGAATTTTTTGGCAAATTTTTGAGTTTACTGTCATTTCTTTGTATTAAATTTTTATTTTTTGGGATAAAAAAATATTTTTAAAAATAAAATTAAAATTTTTATTACCAGTGGCATTTTTGTTATTTTGTAGTATTCTTGGTGACCAAAACAACTAGCCCTATAAATACCTCCATTAAAATCAAGAAATTTTTGAAAAATACTAAAAACACATCCTTATCTAAATTATAAAAGATCAAAACACATACTTTTACACTAAAACACACACACATATATCAGTTTCCTGCAAGAAGGTTACTGTTCATCGTAGGACACTGTTCATCATTAGATTTGTCTTTGAGTTTTAAAAGGTACTTCTTATTTGGTTTTTCTCTTTGTTCATTTTCTTTCATTATGTATATGAATCTAATTAATTATGAAATTTTAGTTGCATTTTTTAAACTTTTGTTCTCTTGTTTTTGGCTTTGAATTTCTGGTTTTGTTTTCTTCTATTTGTTTCTGGTTTTGTTCTTGGGAATTTTTGTTCTTCATCATCTTCAATTTCTCGATCGTCAATAATCCTCCAACCCCACCGCCAATCATCCTCCACCTTCGACCGAACCTCCACCTGCAACCACCATAGACCACAAAAACTACCACCAACCCACTGAAAGTTTTACCATCGGAAGAGCAATCCAAGCCACCAAGCCACAGCAACGATCAATATCAAGACCCATCAACCATCAGAAATTCCAATTTCCAGTCACCCAAGTCTAACTACAAACACCAGTAATTGCCTTTAACTCACCAAAAGCCTTCATTCACAACACAAAGATCAAGCTCATCACAAACAAACATCAACCGACGCCTTAAAACAGTTAATTACTGCCACCTCAAACCACCATTCCTTGCAACCATCACCGCCAAAACACACACAGTCGAACAGACACACCTAGTGTGACAGCCCCACCTTACCTAGAGGCGCACCAAAGGGCTTAGCGGACTGCCTACCTAGCTCTCGCCAGGACTCGAATCACGCACTCACGCAAACATCCAAGCGTACTTAACTCAAAATAAAATCAAATAAAATAGAATAAAATAAAATACACTCATCTTATTACTTAAAGGTACAAGTAACATCAAGAAGTTTACACGTCATAATATACATGATTTTCACAAAGATAGCCGAAAATAGTTTGGCTATTACAATAACTAAAACATCTATTATTCAAAACTAGTCGATCTAGCTTTAATTTTCCAGGAAACCTGGTTAAAGGAAAACAAATAAAAGCAATGAGCTATAATAGCCCAGTGAATGCCCAAGTCATGCAACCATATTAAGATCTCATTATTTTATTGAATAAAATATTCGACAAATTAAATAATCAAGATATGAGCAATTTAATTAACAAGTAGTCAAGGGCGGATACAAGGCTCAACTACGGGAGCAAGCTCAACCGCAGGAGAAGCAAGTACTGATCATGTGACCATGACGTTAGGACCGAGATAATAGCTCAGGTCTTTATCAAAGGACATGCCAGTTTTATCACGCAAGCCCTAACCACCGTTCACCTTATAACCTCCGTACAAGCTACTACATCTAGGGAGTAATCTCAACCTTAGAGGGCCAACATGCAAGAAAGTTCAATCCGGAGTTGGCCTCTTTGAGGATTCACAACTCAAAAGGTAAAGAACAACACGCCCTAAAACACCCAGCACCTTATATCCTCCCAAGCCTGTCCGGGTTGACTATCCGTGAAGTAACGGTAAAGTTAGTCACGAAAGTCTCACACACAAGTAACACGTTGGATAGTGAAAGCATGTAACACATTACGAAATAGATGCAATAAAGTACACATCTTTCCTCAAGTAACACATTTTATCACATAATATTTGCAGGTGTAACATAATATTTACAAGTGAAACATAACATTTCATACATCATGCACACATAGAGACACTCACCTGTAATGCCTAAGAAAATATCTCGTAAAATGGTCGCGATGCGCTTTCGGACCCTGAAATTTAAAAGAAATAATATAATGAAAACCCGATTAAACCCCTAGTGAATTTAGTAAGAAAAATTCAAGAAAATATCCCACTTATTTCTAGGGTTTCTGGGGTTTAGGGTTTAGGATTTACTTATTCTAAGAAAATTTAATCTATCAGTAGATCATTTTCTAAAAATTCCTGCACTTCAACTTCCTTCAATTGAGCATATTCTAGGTTTAAAATCTCACTTGTCAATTTTTTTTTCTTTTAGTTCTACCAAAATTTCGGTAGCATTTTCCCTTAAAATCGGACTAACCCAAATTTTTTTCCTGCAAGAAAACAACCAACCAACCCATATCTCAACAAATTCTACAACTTCTATGTTCAATTCCAACTCAAATTCATACAAATTTCTACTCAAATTCAAGAGTTCTACTCCAAGAATCTTCAACCAAGCAACATGTAACACATGAGATTTCAAGGTTTAAATGCTATTTACTAGTCTATCTAACCACAAGAACACTTTATCTAGCAAGCAAATCTTCAATTCTAACTAAATTCTTCAAGTAGTAACAACAAGAATCTAGATTTAAACTTGGACAAAAGCTAAAGAAAACTTGAAATTAATAGGAAAAGTTCATAGTAGATACCTTAGATAAGCTTAGAACCTTGTGTAGGAAGAAGAAAAGCTCACTTTCTATGGTGGAATTACCCAAAATTTTTGAGAGAAAGCTTCAAGAAGTTGAGAGCAAAATGAGAGAAAAAGAGAAAGAGAGATGGCCGGCCAAGAAGAAAGAAAAAGAGAAAGAAATAGGCTAGGAAAAACGGAAAAGAAATAAAGAAAAGGTGGGAAAAATAATAACCAATCAAAACCCAACAAGAGTCAAGTTAGGTTTAGACTTTTAAGACATTAGTGGTTAAGTTGGACAAATTTAATTGGTGGAGCTTTTTAATCTCTTATCACCTATTAATTAGCAATATTATGGCACAAATATTAAAGCCAAAAAGAGAGGAAAATAGAGAGAGAGATCCGGCCACAAGAAGAAAAAGAAAAGAAAGAAATTCGGCCAAAGAAGAAAAGAAAAAGAAAGAAGAATTTCGGCCAAGAGAAAAGAAAAAGAGAGAAGAAAAATTCAGCTAAGAAAAAGAAAATAAAGCAAGAGAACAAGTGAAATTTTTTGAGTAAAATTGAGCTAAAATTTAAGTAGTCAAAAGACTAGAAAATAGTAGAATAAACTAATCAAAATTTAAACACTAATATAAATTAATGGTCCAATAAAATTATTCTAAATTTGGTACTTAGGTGTCCTACTTAATAATGAAAATCTTAGTTAATTAACCTAATTAACTCAAGAAATCTTCCAACTAATAAGTCAAGGATTAACACTTAACCTTAAATAAAAGAATGTCTCTTGTTAGTGCATTTTCTAGGGTGTTACACATAGTCGAACAGACAGACACACACAGTTGTATACGTGAACACATAGTAGAAAGCAGATTCACACAGACACAAACAAATATCAAAATTTCAGCTACAAGTTCCTTCCACAAAATCATCAATTGCCCAACAACCAGGGACCCTTGCAATCTCACAACCACCGTCAGTCACACCTGAACCTCCACCAATCAGCTTCCACTTTCAACTCACAAGCTAGCCGTAAATTTGAATACCTTGCACAGCCATAGTTTCCACCCGAAACAGCCCTCCAATGCAACCAAAACAATCCCAATTTCCACCCACAAATCAGCCAAAAACAACAAACCAAGAACTACCCACCACCTCCTTCTATCTCCACTGTTTCACAAACCCAATTAGCCACCTTCTTCAACCTCACCTATACACAAAACCACCGCAACCCACTACCCACCACAATCTATTAACGTTATCACCAAACATCCATCACACCAGCCTCAAACAAACACCAAATAAACCCACGAACGCTGCCACACATAGCCACCACAGTTGCTGTCATCGTCTTTGTTTCACTGTCCACAACCTGCAAAAAAATTATCAAAACAAACACGACTATTACTGAGCTCAGCCATGTCTAGAAACTGTTCCCCAATTTCACTTTCCCCTTCCTCTATTTGAGAAATTCAGGGCTGATTTAGGAGCCTTAAGGCTTGAATTTAGGGATTTAGGAGTTTAGATTGACAGGACTTAGTTTGAAAATTTTGAAAGAAAAAAAAACTGAATTGGGAAGGCTGATTCTAGCGAACGAGCGAGAGAGGAAAGAGAGAAGCGAGAGAGAAATAGATAGATCTGGAAAAAGGAAGAAATAAAGTAGAAAGAAAGGGGGAGAAAGAGAAGATGAGAGGAGAAGAGGTAGAGTGAGGTAAAGAAAGGGAAGAGACAGACGTGTGAGAAAAACAGAAAGAGAGTGGGATGGAGAGAAAGAAGAAAGAGGGTGAGAGAGAAGGTAGAGAATAGTGGAAGAACAAGAGAGAAATGGGAGGAAATGAAGGCATGAGCAAGAAGAAGAAGAAAGCAGAGATGAGCTAAAGAAGAGAGAGAGAGAGAGAGAGAGAGACGACGACGACGATGAGGAGAATAAGAAGTGGGTAAGGGAGAAATTGGAAAATTGGGGGAAGTGTTCTGCTTACTGAAGGTAGAAGAAAAGAATTTCAGGGGAAGAAGATTGGAGAAACCGAATTAGAATTGGAGAAAATATTTTCTGCAAAAAGAAAGACTTTTTATTTTTAGAAAAACCGGTTGGGGGGTGGGTTCGGTTTACTTGGTTTGTTTTGTTTTATTTTATTTTTTGTTTATAATTTATATATATAGATATAAAGAGAGTTAGTTTTGGATTTTGGTTTTTCTGTGATGGTTCTAATAGATAATATATATTTATTTTGGAGCATCTCAAATTTTTTTTTTAATATTACTGCATACCTATACATTTAGGAAATTTACATTTTAAGTTTCTAATTTTTATAGATTGACCTCCTAGATTTTACTTTCTTTTAATTAAGTTTTGATTAATTGCAATTAAGGCCTAACAGTTGTTGGAATTTACATTTTGTTCCCCAGGTTTGCCGAAATTTTATTGTTGTCCCCCCTTACTTAGCTTTAATTTACAAATTATGCCCCATGCTTGCTTGAATTTGTGATTTGGTCCTTAGGTTTACTTATATTTCTATTTAGTCTTCCAAGTTTACTTTAATTTACATCTTTGCCCCCCTAGACTTGCGTGAATTTCTCATTTTTGCCCCTCAATTAGTTAGAATTTCTAATTGTACTCTTAAACCCCTCTAGCTTTACATCTTTGCTTCTAGCCCCATTAACTTCATGGAAATTGCATTTGCACCCCCATTTTGCTAGTATTTTATATTTTTGCGCTTTATTCATTTATATTGCGGTGCATTGATGCATTTACTCGTGTTCTTAAGCATTCATACCGGGTCTTCGAGAGGTATCCCTATTTCTCATTAATTCATCTTTATGTGCCACAATGTGCCTTTATGTGATTTTTATTTCTTATTTTACATGCTTTTTACGTTTATTTATTTTATTTAATTTTAAATTTTATTATTTTGGCAAAAAGTGTAATATTTTTGTATTTAGCTAGTCAATGTAATAATTAGGCTACATTTCTTATATTTTAGCAAAATTGTGTATTTAGATAGTGTCGCGCCCCATTTTTTGAAAGACGGAAAAAGGAATTATGCTTATTGGAAAAAGAGTGTAGGTTTTTTGGTAAAATGATTTTTTAGAAAATGTTTTATAAAAGGTATTTTGACAAAAAATGTGATTTTTAGAAAATGCTTTATTTTGAAAACAAAAAGAAAATGGCCTAAAATGGGACTTTAAAATGCGACGGTTTTTTGTCCCGAAAATAGAGTCTAAAAAGGGTTTTTAGTAAAAAGAGATTCGCCACTTGGTATTGAGTTTTGGTATACCAAGTCATGAGAAAGTATTTTATAAAGGTAAGAAGATCGTGAATGATTTATTTAGAAAATGATTTTAGGAAAATATAAGAAAAACAAGAAAACCCTTTTTAAGACAACTCCAGATCTTTGAAAATAAGAGAAAAAAGGTTCGAGAGTCAGTTGAAGAAAGGGAAGGCAAAGGTTTACACCTAAGGCACCCTTTCAACCTAGCTGAAACTAGTTGCAAGGTTTAGTCCAAATTTTTCTAATATAACCCTATTTTATCACAGTTGGATGTAACTATATGGATGCAAGCCTAGTCCTAAAAATAAATATCGTTAAGGGACAAAATATTCCATTGAGGTTTGGTCGGGATTATCGCATTAATCACAAAACCCGAATCTAGACCTCGATAGAGTCACGAGTGTAGATGCGAAATGGAATGCAAAAAGAAAAGGAAAATAGTAATATAAATAGTAAGTGAACAAAGAAAGTGGGGATGCAACATAACGGATACGAAAGACTAATAGACTTGTGACTAGCTATTCCTACTCACGGAGGAGGGGACGGCATGTACGCCGCTTCCCACATGAGTAGGCGATTATTTCTAGTCGAATCACACACAAAATGCCCTAAAATTTTGAGTGAAATATAACCTAAATGCCATACATTGTTGGATGCTAAAAATAGACAATAATAATAATAGTAGAATGTATACAAAAAATCATGCAAATATGGAAAAGGCCTTAAAAAAACAAAATGTGTGAAATGATATGAAATGTATACGAAGAGTGCTCTAACACTAACATTACCTAAGGGTCTAGCGTTGGACTAGCCCATTTTCTAGAAAATTCTCCGCTAGTGTTGGACTAGCGAAGAAATCAGAATTAACCACAACTAGCATTGGACTAGTGTGGCAACAATATACATATATCATAATAAAGCAAGTAAATAAGTAAACAAAACATAAATTAAAGCAATAATCACATGTAAGTAGATAATAGCACATAGGAGCACATAGCACATAAGCATGATATTCTAGATGCAAAGTCCTAGGGAAAGCAAATAAAACACATAAGCACATAGCACACATAGCACACAAAAGCACTAACTATTACACTGGGAAAGCCTAATTACAATCTAAAAATGGAAAAAGATAAGAGATGACCTATCTAACCTATCTATTACATTTTCTATCTAAAATACATAAGTTTTTGTTAAATAGATGAAACTATAAACTATCTATTACATTAACTATCTAAATACAAAATTTTTGTTAAATAGAATATTACCTATGTATTACATTTCTTTGAGTAATTAAAAATTAAATTCAAATAAATAACATGACATAAATAAATAAATACTCACACATGAATAAAAATAATAAACACAAAGAGATACATAAAAAAACACATATATAAAAACACGTAGGAGCACGTTGGAGCACATAAAGAAACATTGGAAGGATAATAGGGGTACCTCCCATTCAAAGACTCGGTATAAATGCTAACAACATGAACAAACTTATCAAGGTACCATTATTTAAATAAATAAATCATTAATTAAATAATTTCATATTAATCACTATAAACATGCCACAATAGTTCAAAACAATTATAGCAATAATAAACAAAAAATTAAGAAAAAGCAATAATTAAATATTTAGGAAGAAAAATGAAAATTGTTTAAGTAAAATAAATAAATAAATAAAATAAGAAAATAAAAATAATAATAAAATAAAATACAATAATACATACTTAAGCTTTTATCACCCAAATAAGAACCACCAAAATAACTAAAAGAGAAATAAAGAAACTCATTTGAGCATTAATTAGATAAAAAGACTAAATTTTGGAACATTAAAATAAAAATAAAATATGAAAGGAAAATAATTAAAAAAAACTTGAGGAATTAATTAAATTCTTTTTTTCTTTTTTTTTTGCAAAAAATAAAGATATTCCAAGGTTTTGAGTTAAGAGTGGAAATTTAGGCAACATTCTTAGAGTAAAAATATAATCTACAACAAACTAAAGGGTGAAATTACAATTTCAAACCATAGTTAAGGTAATAACATGATTTACAACAAATTTAAAAAGGCTAAAATATAATTTCCAGCAAGCATAATGCCAAAAATAGAATTTTCCAGCAATACTTAAGGCTCAAAATGTAATTTCAGTAGAGTTATGGGATAATACATAATTTACAGCAACATTTAAAGGCAAAAAATGCAATTTCAGCAAGCTTGGTGACGTAAAAAATCAAATTTTCAACAACATTTGAGGATCAAATTGAAATTCTAGCAAACTTAAGAACTAAATTGCAATTTCCAACAATGTTCAAGGATAAAAATGAACTTTACAGCAACAATAAGCCCCAATTTGTAAATCCCAACAAGTATTAAACACCAAATTATAATTTTCAGCAACATTCAAGAGTGAAAATGCAATTTTCAGCAACATTTAAGGGTATAAATGCAATTTTTAGCTACTTGGAAGGCAAAAATATAAATTCCAGCAAGTTTAAAACTAAATTGCAATTATTTTGGACATAATTGAAAAGGAAACACAAATTCTAGGGGTCAACTTAAATAAATAAGGACTTGAATGAAGGAAATTAAAAGTATTGAAGGGCATAATAAAAACAACTAAGAACCTAAGGGTGCAAAACATAAATATCTAATAAGCTAAAATAATAAACAATAAATAAGTAAAATAAACTAACCAAAACTGCATCGTTTCATGCCAAAACGATGTAGTTTTGGCTAAGATTTTTTCTTTTCTTTTTTTTTTACGATTTTCGCCCTTTTTTTTTCTTCTTTTTCTTTCTTCTTTCTTTCTTCTTTCCAGATTCCTTTTTTTTTATTCTTTTTCTTCTTTCTTTTTCTTTCTTCTTTCTTTCTTCTTTCCAGATTCCCTTTTTTTTTCTTTTCTCTTTTTCCTTTCTTTCCCCATTTTTTCTTTTCTCTCTTTCTTTCTTTTTCCTTATTTCTCTCTTTTTTCTTTTCCTTCTTCTTCTTTTCTCTCTTCTTCCTTTCTTCCCCTGATTTCCCTCTGCTCTCTTTCTTTCCCATCTCTCTACCTCTCGTTCTGTGTCCCTTTCTCTCTCGATCCATCTCTCTCGGTCCCTCTCTCTCTCTCTCTCTCTCTCTCTCGCGCATCTCCTCTCAGTCTCATTCTCTCGGATTCTCTTTCTCTCTCTCTCTCTCTCTCTCTCTATCTCTCTCTCTCTCTCTTGGATTCTCTCAAATTAAAATACCCAAACTTAGGTCTTTCGAATTCATGTTCAAAACCTCAAATATCTACACAATTTAACCCATTCAAACTAGAATAACAAAAGACTGATAAAAGAGAGCTAAGGGATTACCTGGTTTGGGGGGGTGGCGATGATGGTGGTTGGCCTTCGGTGGTGGTGGAATGTGGGCTGTCCAAGCGGTTGTAGTTGTTCTAGAGGAATTGACTGATTTGGCTGTGGTCTCGTTTGGGACTGCTTTAGAAGTGTGTGTGTGTGTGTGTGTGTCAAGTGTGTTTATGTAGGTGTGATGTATGTTTGGTGGTAGTGTGTGAAATCCGTGTGTAATGTATGTGTACTCTGTGTGTGTATGTGGCTTAATGTGTGTGCAGGTGTGTGTTTGAATGTGTGAATGTGCACTAGTGTGTTTGTGCTACCGGTGAGTGTTTGTGTGTGTTCTCTGTGTGTGTTCTATGTGTGTAATTGGCTCTGTGGTTTTGCAATTAATGCGATAATCTTGACCAAGCCCCAGCGGAACATTTTGACCCTCTTGATATCCACATTTAGATTTAGGACTTGTATTCATATAGATATATCCTCATGCGATAGAATCTAGGGTCAATTTAGGAAAATTTTGATTAAACCTCGCAACTAGCTTCGGCTAGGTGGAAAGGGTGCCTTAGGCACGAGCCTTAGCCTTCCCTTTCTTCAAATGTGACTCTCGGACCTTCTTCTCTTGTTTTTTCGTAGACTGGAGTTGGAAAAGAGTTTTTAAATATTTTTCTAAAATTTTAATTTTTGCTAAATAATTTTTGGGTGACTTGGTACACCCTAACTCAGTACCAAGTGGCGATTCCATTTTAAATTAAAACCCTTTTTCAAATTAGTTGGCCAAAACTATCGCACTTTTAGTTCCGGCCTTATTTTCTTTTAAAATGTCATTTTTTTCTAAATAACACTTTTACTAAAAATTCGATTTTTATCACACATGCACAGTTTTTTTCAAAATCTTTATTTTCACAAAAGGGTCACCGGATCGGACCGTCTTTTTGGACGCGACAGGCAATGACCCCACCGTAATACCTTTACAATTTTTAGAATGCGACAGAATTTTGGCAACTCTACTAGGGATCACTAGTGAGTCCAAGCACAAGGCTTAATCACTTTTTCCTTTTTTAACCCTTCTATTCTATCGTGTTTGGATGTTAGGATTGCATTTTTGTTTTTAGGTTTTTAGGGTTTGTTTTTGCACACACCTCGTCTCTCGTTTATCTAGGTGATGTATGTTTACTTATTATTGCTTTATTCGACCGCGCTTGCATTTGGGGAGGGGATCAGTCACCCTTAGAGCCCACGCTTTTACATTCCCTCCTCTCACAAGGAACACTCCATACGTGCATTCAATATATTTCACCCTTTTTCTATTTTTGGTGGTTGTCACCCACCCATCCCTTTAAGACTAGAACAAATCTACCTAGACATGTGGCCATCGCATTCGTGCATGTAGCGGTGTCTAGAGGATCACTCGAACCACCGACTTGGGACTCTTGGAATTGACGGACTTATTACTTTTGGGTCCCTAAGTCTGAAGGTTCGAGAGCCATAAGCCATATCGCAGGCTTGATCCACTTGGACATGTGACCGTGGCACGACGTGCACGTAACATTATCTAGGAGATCATCCAAACTCTCGGCTTGAGTCCACAAGTCTAGAGATTCGAGCTTTAAAAATCAATTCGCTTGGACATATGGCCGTGGCCAGACGTGCACGTAGCAATGTCCAGGGGATCACTCGAACCACTGCCCTGGGATCCTTGGAATTGACGGAATTGTTACTTTTTGGATCCTTCAGTCTAAAGGTTCAGGAACCGAAGCCTTATCGAGTCTAGATGCATTAGTGAGTCCAACCTCATGCATCCATAAGAATAACCTAGAGTAGAGTCAAGTCTTACCCTATCAAGCATACTAGACACAAGAGGAGGGAACCAACCTCCATTAATTTCCTTGTTATGCCATTTACTGTTATCAATATGTATTATTTGTTTTTGCCAATGTGTTATGTTTTATTTGTTGAATAAACTAACGCAATTTCTTTCCTTTTTTATTGCATTCACAACCATAGAATAAAGAGCCCCTGGCATGGTGCTCTTGTAAGAAACCAACCCGTTATTAGCACGTTTAAACTTCATGTCTTAACATTAATTTCTTTGAGAAAGATGGAAATGAGATTTTCCTAAAATTTTATAAATCGCGTTTTTACTGTAAATAAGACACCCAAAGGGTCCAATCATTGTAAAATTTGTAAAATTCCAAAAATCTGATTTTTTTAACCTTGTACCTTTTCAAATAAGATTTGTAGCTTTAGACCTTTTTCAAAGTTTAATTTGTCCTTGTTGTACTTGTCAGTTTTATTCGAACCGAATTTTCTCAGAGTCAATAAATGCACCCAAGTGGTCAAATTTTGCACAGTTTGCATTTATCTTTTTGTCGAAAGAATTAATATGTCATTTTTGCCATATTCCCCGTCCCTCCCGTCCCACATTACACAAAAAGAGATTCTAACACATAGTTTCATTCTACTTTAATAAATTGACATTTTGACTTGTATGTTCCTATATAAAGTCATGATCTTTGATTTCATTCAATGTTGTGTCCCGTAACCTCCTAGAGACTCGATTTTTCAATCAAATATTTTTGGAGTCAATAATATCTTTTGTACAGTTTATGGTCCATCTTTCTCGAAGAAATTTTGCATCATTATTAGATAAAAAATCTTTAGGACATTTCTCAATTTGACATTTTCGCATATTTTAACTTGCTTTTAATAAACTGGCATCATGCATAAACCCTAGAGGGAATGCCATGTTGGGAATCCCATGATAGGAAAGCCGCCCTTTTGTCTTGGGTACTATAACCCTAAAAGGGACATGCACATTTAGTATGTTCAGTACCATCCTGGTAGGTGAGACCCTAAGTAAGGTAGTACGAGCAATAATAGAAGCATTTTCTTCTCGATGAATTTGGCGCGTTTTTCATTAGAAAAGGGGGGTCTCACCCTAAAGGATTGCATTTCATGCTAGGCCTACCCTTGGCACAATAAGGGCATCCCCTAGGGACATGCATCCGAATTGTTTATACATTTACTAACTCCAATCTTTTCTTTTTCTTTCTTCAGAATAAAAATTTGACAGTGTTATGCAAGATAAACACCTGAAATCATGTTCTTTTCGATTCCTATCTTTCAGGTACCTTAAATCATAAGCTTCCTTTCACCGAAGCCCCATTTACACACGGTCTCACGCCAAGCTATTCGCATATAAACATGAGTAACCTATCTAGATTCTTCCGAAGTGCTAATAGGGAATCAGGCATCTGAACTAACTGTGCTAAGGGCACAAATGAATGAAATGTTAACCAAGATGAAGGACATGACTTACGAGGTATTCCTCTCACAGCCAAATCATTGCGCATTTCATGAAGTAATATGAACAACAATAGCTCCACCTCGAATGTACCCCCCACTCGGGAAACCCAACAAACCCAACCCAATACAAGTGGAGGCACCCCAGATATGAACAACAACTGACACAACTATCCAGATACAAAGCTTCATCTCTAAATACTCAGGACACTCAGATTCCACCTCCACCTACTAAAATCCTCAAGTGACTGTTCATATTCTATCCAGCCCTAGAAATATCCCAAAATGCTCTAAACCGAACCTTACTATCCCCAGCAAGCAACTCAATTCACCCAAAACACTCAACCACCATCAGCTCTTAACGCAAGTCAGTTTGTGCTCGATGCCGGGTTTCAGGGAGAAGCAGATGTGGAGCCTTATACTAGAGAGGAAAATCCTAAGTATGATAGAAAAGGCCCTGTTAAGAAGGCTGGATAGGTTTGATGATTTTATCAAAGAAAGTCAGGGATTCGATAGATATGATGGATTAGGACTACGAGGATTTCTGCATGTTTCTAGATAACCAATTGCCGTCGAAATTCAAGGTGCTTGAGTTTTCTAAGTATAATGGTAGTGGGGACCCTATGATGCATCTCAAAATGTTCTGCAACAAACTTGGAAGGCCAACTGGAGATGAAAGTTACAAATGAGACATTTTGGAGAGAGTTTGGAAGAAAGATGCATTAGAGTGGTACTTGCAAGCTAGATTTCTCAAAAATTAGAAGTTGGACTGACCTCTCACGAGCTTTCATAAACAATACGAATTCAATTGTGATCTGGCACTGACAGATTTTCTCTGATAGAATTGAAGAAGAAACCTTCAGAAAGTTATGTAGCTTATGGCCTAGTGGTGGCGGAGTGTCGCAGCCAAAGTAAACCCACCAGTAGATGAGAATGAGATGATTAAGTTGTTTATCGATGCTCAAGACCCCACGTATTACCAGGCCATTATGGGTTCCATAGGAAAGACATTTGCTCAGGATCATAGAACAAGCAGAAGCTATCGAAAGAGGAATAAAAAAAGGGAAGGTAGTAGATATGGTTGCTATGAAATTGCAAGTTGAATCATTGCAAAACAACCTATAATTTGAAGAAGGTAGTTGGAAAGAAGTTTGAGCAGAAAGAAGAAGAGTCGGTCTTTTGTTTCAAACCAAGGCTCAAGGCCTAGATCCAAATCCAAAACTGACCTAAAACATCCTGCCAAACACCCACTACATTCTTAGCCAACACAATTGTTGCCTATTCATCTACCATATTCTAAACCTGTTTTTCACTACCCAAATCCAACCATTTCTCCCAAATCCTCGACCCATGCTCCAAAATTTTCAGTTGACACCACAAAATAACATCCGTCTTCCGTTCCAAAACTTCCCAAGGCCTGATGCAACCAAATGCTTATATTCTACCTAGACTAACAATAGGCAATTGCTGATCAATCTTGACAACCACAAAGATAGTATAGGGTTTTCACTCCCCTTGATTGCCCTATGGATCAGATCTATGAGCAACTGAAAGTGACAGGCAAAATTGACACCATAACTTGAAAGAGCATACCCTAGGAGGCTTCCCTTATAATTATGATCCCCTAGGCCTTCTGCACCTACCAATTCAGGAAGTCGGGGACATTCTACAGCTAATTGTCAGGTGTTGAGGCAGAAAATTCAAGATATGATTGATGCTGGAGACATCGTGTTGAGAAATGGAGGAGGAACAAGCTCCGAATGTTGACGACAATCCTTTGCTTCAACATGAGCCAACTAGTTAGGGATGATAACGCTAAATGAAGAAATTTGAAAAGGGGTTAAAATTGGATACTACTGGTTTCGAGGTCATTGATGAAGGAACACTAAACAACTGGACAGCTAGTTACATATTTGTGCTGAGGAGGTGGTGGTGAATTTGGGATTGCTTTTGTCTCAAAATTTGTTTCTAGATAGAGCCCTGGAATGGATTTCTTTCTTCGAATGGTTTTGGAGTCTAGCTCATATCATGTTTTGTTTTTATGTGTGAAAAAATTATCGTGAGTCTTTATTTACTTTCAAGAAACATGTTTTTGACTGGGACTGTGTTTACTGCTTTCCCAAAGACCAATGCCAACTTATGTTTTTGTAAATTTCCTTTTCTAAGAAAATGTAGGTTTGAGTTCAATGAAATGAAAGTTTCCTCTTTCGTCTATTTATTCAGTTGTTTCTATATTTTTCATTTTTTTCTTTTCTTCAAATGGCCAAAATAAATGCTTATAATTTTTTAATGTCACCTCATGTGAAGTTGATGATTGCCACTTTGATATCTCTCCAGATTCTGAATGAGGCAAAATTGTTGATGAGAAGCTAGAGTGATACCGAAAAGGAACCTAGATTCCGTATTAAGGATTCTGAATGGTATAAAAAGGATTCAAAGTTAACCTGAAAGGATCAAAAGCCATAAACATTGGCACCAAGACGTAGGTCAAAAGGTTAGGTCAGGATGCATTTTCGCTTCGAAGACCTTGAAAATGTTGAGCAAGCTTCACAATGCATGTTTGGAGGATTCAAGCACAACAAAAGGAATGAACCTGCTGGGATACAACTTCTGCCAATTTACAAGGGTAGTTTTATTATTTCATATCTACAATTTGATGGTTACTTTTGGAATATGTTGTATAGGTTATTGTGAGATTAGAATAAGGTGATGTTACATGCTTACGAGTTATTCCTTGCAATCTAGATTTTTGTCTAATTCCTTTACTTGTTGAAATTACTTTATATGCATCGACAAATGCTTTCTTTGAGCAATAAGAAATGGTTATTATGTAGTTTGGAGTTTTGCTCTCGTAGAAAGTATGTCTTATAAAGTGGTCGAAATTATGTCTAAATTTTGCATGTTTGATGAAAATTTCTCTTCTTTACTTAATTTCACATGTTAAATGCTGATTCTGATCAATTACTGCACTCATGTAATCTTTGATGTAAGTCTATTGTGAGGGATTTTATACTGCAAAAAAAAAAAAAAAAAGGAAGAAGAAGAAGAAAAGAAAAGAAATAACGCAGTTTTTTTTCTACTCCAATGGTCCTTATGCTTAGTAACTGAGAGTCTTCATCCACAAATGTTGACTTTCGTGTTAAATGGCATTTGAATTATGTGTAATGCATTGCAAATTTGAGCAAGTAAATTGTTGAGTAACCAGGGATCTTCATCCAAACAATGTTGATTCTTGCGTTGAAAGGCAGTTTTACTTCTCAAATACAATTTTTGCTGCTTGCTTAAGGTTGAGGTGTTGAGTAATCGGGAACCTTCATAACTAATGTCAGTTTTCGCATCAAAAGACACTCTCGTATCTTGAGTGATTAGTTCACTAAAAGAAAATTCCCTCAAATTAAAAATGAAATAAATCATAGACAGGGGATGCTCTTTGATTGATCGTATAATTCATTTACTTGTGAAATTTAGTAAGGCGAGGAAATTAATTTGAGCTATCTTAATTGTGATATAATTCCTTCTCTTTTACTTAATGTTATGAGTATTAAAAACAAGACAATAAATTGCATAATGATTATTTACTCAGTCTTGAGGAAATACGTTTTAGAATGCACATGTATGATTTCAATATTTGAATCGTTAGTTAATCTTGCATCTTTCGATTGCTTGAGAACAAGCAATGATTCAAGTGTGGGGGAATTGACAAGTGTCTGATATGAACCAAGGAGCACCTCCACATGAAGGACTTAAATCAACGGTGTGCATGGCGTGGATGAGTCAACATGGCTACTCGTGCAGGGACTTTCACAACTTATGGTTTTTTTACAAGCTTGAAGTTTACATTGATCATGCTTGTACCTTTGGCTAAGGGATAAAGTATTGGTTGTGGATCAAGTCAACATACAAAGATGGCCCAATTGAAGATATTAAGCTGTCCAAAACAATCTTACAAGGGGCTAGTTACTTGGACTTGCTTGGAGGGCCCTTGAAGTTGCTAAATGAAGGCCCAATGGAGCTTAGGAAGGGATGTCCAGCCCATGAACTGATTTTGGACGAATTTTTATGTTTTTTTATTAGTTTCCTAAGTCTTTACAAGTTGTAACTTTTAGTTAGTTGCCCAATTGTGATAGGTTACAACTAGTTTTAGTAGTTTACTTCATTTTAAACTTCTAGACTTTTCTTTGTAAGCCTATAAATAGGCATGTTACTGTTCATCCGAATTATTATGATGATTATTGATAATTTTCAGCACTTTGAGTGTTTTTCTCGTGATGAGATCTTCTTAGTTCTTTGGTGATTAAGAACTACCCTTGTTCTTAACGAAGAGATTTTGTTAAGTTCAAGTTCTCGCTTAGAGTTTATTCAATCGGTTTGTTGTTAGTCTTTTAGATTTGTCTACTTAGGAATCTACACCACAAGTTGGTTAGGGGTCTAGAGCGAATTCTAAAAGGAGAACATTCAACGAAGTTGGATAGAATCAAAGCAACCAATTCGTGATTCTTGGAGTCTTTGAACAGGGGTTTCAAAGGAGTCAAGCATTCAAGTTGTTCAACCTAGAATTTTCAAGACTTTCTTGGCATTCACTACTTCCGCGCGTATCAATTGGTATCAGAGCGAAGGTTTCTTGATAATTCCAGGTTTTTAGTCCAATTTTCCTTTGAAAATTCGGACATATCCATCTATTTATCTTTCTTTCAATTCGTTCTTGTGTTCTTCTTGTGTCACAGTCTTGTTTTCTTGTTGTTTCGCGTTTGATTCTTGTGTCATGTTTCTAATTCAATTCTGTCCAGCCTTGTTTTGTGTCGTGGATTGTGTTTCTTATTTTGTTCTTGTGTTATTTTGAATTCTTTTAGGGTCCTAGAGTCGTTCTTGATTGTCCTCAATCAAGAATTCTAGGTTTGTGTGGTAATTTTTGTGTTTCTAGACTGTTTTATTGTTCTTCTTGAATTCTTGTGTGAAAAACTTTGTAAGAAAATTAAATTCTTGGATTTAAAAGCCTAGGGTTGAAATTTCTTGAAGCGGAAATCGTTTGTTGGGTGTTTGAACTAGGGTTTGGAAACATTTGTGGTATTGTGTTGAGTTGGTACGTGAAAAAAAATTCCAGAAAAGGTGTGCTAAAAAGAAAAACCAAAGCACAAAGAAAATATCAAGAAAATTGAATTAAAAGGCGTACACAAAGGTCTAAAAGCCATGTACAAATTTTATTAGGTTGTTCTTGGTTGTTTCTTGGTGTTATATGTGAGTTCTTGAAATTCTTGGACTTACTTGGTTTGTTTCTTGAAATCTTGTTAACTATCTAGTTGTTTTTTGAGGTTCTTGGTGAGTTTCTTGAATTTCTTGAAGTTCTTTAACATCTTCTTGAAGTTCTTGAACACTTTTTTTAAGATCTTGAACACATTCTTGAAGTTCTTGTGCAAAATCTTGAAGTTCTTAAAGTTGCTAGTTGCTGGAATTTTTGTTCTCGAACATTCATGATTGACTACTTGATTTCTTGAAAAAAATCTGGTTTGGCCATGACTTGGGAGGTCTTGCACGAATTTTATGGGTTTTTTTGGGATTATTTTGTTGAGTTCTTGACCATCTTTAAAGCCATATTGGTTAAATTTGTGTTCTTGAGCCTTGTTCTTGAATCTTCTCCCAAACTGCTTGCTGGAATTTTTGATCTTGATTGCAGTATCATTCTAAATTTTTCCAGCAGGATTTGAACTTTAAAGAGAAGGTTTTTTTGAGTTGTTTTGGTGATATTTTGCTTCAGGTTTGATAAGTGAATTGGTTGGATCAAGTTCTTGAAGTTGGTTCTTGGTTCTTGGTTGAAAATACTTGCTGGAATTTTGTTGATCTTGTAGCTGCGAATCTCTGAAAATTTTCCAGCTTGTTTCTGATTGTGTAAAGGAGTTTTTGGGGTTTGTTAGTGTTTAAATAAGGGAAGAATCCTAGTCCTTAAGGATTGGGAAATTCAGTTGGGAAAAGAAAAAGGAAAGCAAAGGGGAAAGTTTCCTTTTTGCAAGAAACCGTATGAGCTTGTTTCCTTATTGCAAATCCATGTGGAGATAGTTTAGGAAACCACCTGAATTCGGTTATTTGACTGTTTATTTGGTTTCCTAAACTGCTGGAATCGTGTTTTCTTGGTTTCTTAATTAGTGTGGCTTGCTTCTTTGAGCATTGTGGTTCAAACTTTGAACAAATAACTTGCTGGAGTTTTTATTTCTTGCACAAGTTCAATATTTTCAGTCAAGAGAATATTAAAATCAAGAATCTTTACACAATTTTACCACACATTAGGGTGTCTACATTGTGTCAAATCTTGATTCTTTGTCATTCTTTGGAATTCTTGACAACAAACCTACTCTAAGCTTCCAATATTATTTGTTACTCTTATTCCTCTCCTTGAATACTTAACTTTGGACACTTTGTTGAGAACAATTGAGCAGGTTCTTCATCAAAGGGCATATAGATTGATCTCAAGAGAGGTAAAAGGCTTAGTGGTGAGCACAAGGAGGGTAAAAGCCATAATATTTGAGGGAAGCAAGTGCAAACACTAAGGGAGTGTTTCACATATTCTTGTTTATTTTCTTTTTTATTATTAACAATTTTTCTTGCAGGTTTATTCATCATGTCTAACGAAAGTGTAGAGCAAAACTTTGATATGAAGTCTATGTGGCCAGCTATGCAAGAGCAATTGGCTCAAATGAATGCTAGAATGGAGGCATGGAGTCAGCCTTTAAAGCCCAAACTATGGTTACGAGGAATCCGGTGTATGAGGAGGATCATGGAGATGAACCATTCGAGTATGATGACATAATCTTTCGAAGAGGAAGGAGGGTTGCCAACAACCAAGATAGCAATCTTGGAAGCATCAAGATGAAGATACCTCCATTCCAAGGAAAGCTTGATCCTGAGGCATATATTGAATGGGAACGTAAAGTGGAGCATATTTTCAATTGCCATAGCTACTCCGAAGAGAAGAAAGTGCAATTTGTAAAACCCTAGAAGCTTAAAACCACTTAGTTTCTATGTTATGAAAGTTAGTTGTAAAAATTTTCTTATTAGTTGTTATTGTATAATTTTCTTTTATAATTTGATTTCTTGAATTATTATTAATACATGTTTGATGATAATCATAGGAAAGTTCCACCAATTAAATGTTACCAACCAAGCTTAGATATTTAGAAAAGTAAGGCCACCTATTACTTAGATATTTAGGCAGATTAATGCCACCTAATATCATGAATGGCCACCTATCATTCACTTTTACTTTTACCAATTCTTTTCAAATTTTTGGCTAAACTTTACTTGCATCTTTCTCCCTCTTGGCCGGCCACCATAAGGCCAATAATTTCTTCAATTTCAACTATTTTAAAACACTTAAAAGGCTAACTTAATCTTTCACCAAAAGCCTAACCTAACTAGAAAAGAAATCCTCTCAAATTTCATCAAATTCTCTCCTAAGTTTCAAGCTCAAGTTTTGCTCAAAGTTGAAGGTTCTTAAGGGACTAATCATCCACTCTTCTTCAACTAAAACCCTATCTATTTTGAGGTAAATTCATCAAGAAACTCCAAGTTCTTTCAAGTTTTATTAGAAGAGTTCTTATGTTTTACTTAATGATTTCATTAAATACTTAAGATTTATGGTTATATTTTGTTCTCTTGATATATATATAAAATATTTATGCTTATGATTATGAGGTTTTCCCTTGTTTTGCTCCTTTCTTTGATAGTAGAATAACTATATTATGACCTACTTGCTTAGTATGGACTTGTATAGGAATTTGATGCTTTATTTGAGTGGAAAACCTTGGAATTTATGGCTGAAATTTTGACTAGAGTTAGAAGGCATGTTGGATAGTCTTGTTAGAGGAAAATTTCTGGAAGAATTTCAGTATTTAAGGCCTGTTTAGTGGGCTGAAGTTGCTGGAATTTCAGCTTGAAAACCGGCATCTACCTTGTTCCAAAACCTTGAACAAATTTCAGCTTTACTAGTATATAAAATTTCTGCTTTGATAACTTAATATTTCCAGCTATATTAACCTTGTTTTGGCCAAGTTTTGATGATAAAAACTGCTGGAAATTAACAGCTTGTGAGTTGGTTGAAGTGACACCAAAAAATGAGCACCTTAAGCTTAACTTACTAAACCGGTTTTTGGAAAAATGTTGTGCAATGAATTTGGAACCTTGTTAATCAATTTTAGGAAGAAACTCTTATAAATTTTAAAGATTTAAACTGGTTAGAAACTTGACTTTTAAATGTGTAGGTGAAATTTTGACTAGTTTAACTTTACACTTGATTTAGTATGTTTTCACCAAATAACCCTAATTTGTTATTTAACTAGTCTTAATTTAATTAAATATCATTAGTTTGATATTAATTAGTTTAAAACCATTAATTTACCTAAGCATAGGATATTTTGGAGTTTTCTCATTTTAACCTATATTAGTTTTGCTAAGTTATTAAATTATACTTGACTATTACCAATAAATATTTCTTGGACTTTAAAAGTTAGTTTACCTATAAATTGATTATTTTGGACAAAATTTCTTCTTACACCAAAAAAAAAACTTTGAACCCTAATTAATATTTATTTAAAATACCTATTTAATCCATAGTATTTAGCAATATTTTCTTTTAGTCCAAAATTTATGGTGAATTATTAAAGTTTTGCAACTAATATGGTACATAAGGTGGAAATTAGTAACGAATTTCTAGTATTAATTATTCCTTTGGAAATTTAACCTTAATTTTGACACTTGATGAATTATTTGCCCTTAGAACCAAAGTACTTTAAAAAAGAGATTTTCCTCATAACCAATTTACATTTATTTTAAAACCCTAGTTAAACTTGGGTACATTTTATAAAATTCTTTTGAAAGAAAATCCAGTAGGTTAATAGGCTACTTATGAATTTTAGGATCCGAGTCTGAACCTTGCACGTGTTACGAGGCACTTTTTTGAGATTTACAGGTGAGTGTTTCCTTATGTGCGCCTAATGCATGTTTAAGTGTAAATTCTATTTTATGCCTGGTACTTGTTAACTACTACAATGTGCTAAATGAGAGTAAGGTGTGTACTTTATCACATCTATCTTGCAACTTGTTACATGCACAACTTCTATCAAGTGTGAATATAGTTGTTTGTGAACTCTCAACTAAACTGAGCCTTCGAGCTAGACTTCCGTGGTCAATCTTCACCAGTTACACCACAGTTACTCATACTAGTATTGAGGAGGATATAAGGTGTTGGGCATTAGGGATTGTGTTCTTTTCTCTGAGTTGAGAATCCTCAAAGAGACCAACTCTGGACTGAACAGACTGTTTTACCCTCAAGGGTTGAGATCTCACCCTGGTGTGGAGGTATTGAGGAGGTAAAGATGCATGAGTGGTTTCGGGTACTGTTATCTGATATTTACTTGATCATTGGCAAGGACCTGATTCTCTCTATTGGTCGGAACACTATTGCCACATGATTATATACTTGATACTCCCGCGATAGAGCTTGTTCTCGTGGTTGAGATGTATCCTTCCTTGTTTGATCAATTGTTTACTTAACTGGTTCTTACATTGTTTTATGGCACGTGTTATTTTTTTTATTTATTTTCTACTTGTCTACCTGTGTGATTGCATGTGTGGAAACATCACTGGTCTATTATAGGTCATCCCTTTTATTTGTTCTCCTTAACAGGCTCCTATTATTAAGGCTGGTGGTGAGGATTCAAGAGTAGTTCTTGGTAGGATTTTGTCAGTAAAAGGATGTTTGAGATTTTACTGTATTAGTTAGGTGTTTATGATATAAACTACTTAATTGGTACCTTTACTCTTAAGTTAAATCATATGTATGTATTTACGAGTTTCTATAAAGTATCGATTGTTTCATGGAATCTAGTGCGTGCTTGACCCGAGTCCTGGTGAGAGCTATGCAGGCAGTCCGCTAAACCTTTTGGTACGCCTTAGGGTAAGGTGAGGCTGTCGCACAATTAGCTATAGTGGCATTCACGAATAGTGCTAGCATATGGTGGGATAAGCTTGTGAAGGAAAGAAGAAGATATGAAGAGGAGCCCATTAGAACTTGGCGTGAGATGAAGAATGTCATGAAGAAGAGATTTGTGCCAAGTTACTATGTAAGAGATCTTCATCATAGGCGTCAAACGTTGAAGCAAGGTTTAATGAGTGTGGATAAGTATTACAAAGAGATGGAGATGCTCATTATTAGGGCTGATATCAAGGAAGAAGAAAAGTCTTCAATGGCTCGATTTATAGCTGGACTTAATACAGATATTGCTGAAAAAGTGGAGCTCCAACACTACCTAGACATCCATGACTTGGTGGACATGGCCATCAAGGTTGAGAGACAATTGAAGGGCAGATGTGCAAGGGGATATTCTTCAATGCAAAATTGAGCTAATTGGAGAGTAGAGCAGCCAAGGAGAAGTGCAAGACGAGTTGATCAACTACGGGCTACTCCAACTCATGAAGGTGCCAACAAAATTGATCCATCATCCAAATCATCTTCTAAGGGTAAGATTGAGACTCCAACAAGGCAAAGTGCTATTAAGTGTTTTAAATGTCAAGGTTATGGTCATATAGCTTCTCAATGTGCAAGTAAAAGAGCTATGATTGTGCTTGACAATGGTGATGTTGAGAGTCTGAATTCAAGTGATGATGAAGATATGCCACTATTGGAAGGAGGAAGCGATGAGGAGATCATTGAATGTACCGGTGATCATGGTGAAGTTTTAGTCACAATGAAGACGTTGAGTGAACAACCTAAAGAAGACAAGGAGAGTTTTCAACTAGATCACATCTTTCATACTAGATGCACTGTCAATCATAAGGTATGTTGTGTGATTATTGATAGAGGTTGTTGTACTAATGTGGCTAGTTCATTGTTTGTAGATAAGTTACAATTGCCTACATTAAAGCACCCAAATCCATATTATCTACAATGGATGATTGATACGAGGAGTTTGAAGGTTACAAAGCAAGTGGTTGTGTCTTTTGCCATAGGGAAGTATGAAGATGAAGTTGTATGTAACGTTGCACCTATGCAAGCTTGTCACAGTTATTCTTGGAAGACCATGGCAATTTGATAGAAGGGTGATCTTCGATGGGTTCAAAAACACTTATTTCCTTTACTTGGAGTAAAAAGAATGTCATCTTAACACCTATGAGGCCAATTGAAGCTTATAGAGATCAACTTAGAATAGGTGAAGAGTGTAAGATGAGATCAAAGGAAAAGAGTGTTCATGAGAAGAAGAAAAAGAGTGAGAGTCATGCGAGTGAGAAAATTTCCTAAAACTTGTTTGAGTGAGTGCAAGAGTGTCTTACTTGTGAGGGCTAATTGTCTTGTACCAATGTACTCTCAAGAAGAAATTTATTTTACTAACTCACTTAACCAATCTTTTCCTAGTGTTTTTGTGACTATTTTGCAGTTTGATCATCAAGGAAAAACACATCATCATTGCTGCCATAATGTCCAGATTCGTTTAATCCACTTGGAAGACAAAATCGTGAAGAAGGAATTAATGCAAAGTTCAAATGCCACATTGAACTTGGCTGAATTGCTAGATTCTACTGATTTGTGGCTTAAGCTTTTGTGTTTTTTTCGTTTGAATTATTTTACTTTAGATGTTAATTCAATCTTGCATGTTTGTTCCATTATTTTAGGTGATTATGTTTTGCATTTTGTTAGCTTAACTTCTTCTAGTGCAATCTGTCTTAGGAAGTTCATTTGTGTTCAGTCATCATTATGTGGGTGATTCTCAACATAGTTTTGAGTGAATTAACATGCAATTTCACTTGTGTCAACGTTTTTACATTTGTTTTTGCATTTTGTCCAATTTTTACCATAATCTTAGTTGGTGATTATATTGTGTTCTATCATCTTGTTTTAGACAGTTTTGATTGTTTCTTTGGTAGAGTATTTTATCATGATAGGAATTATGTGTTTGTTTATATGTGCTGTTCTAAATGTTCTAGTGTTTTAGTTTTTAGTAATTTTTAAATTTTTTATTCTTTGTTGCATCATACGGATTATGCAAGTTTAATAGTTGGTAGTGATTGTGCATAGTTCGTCTAGTAACTTTAATTCTGTCTGCGTTTTTATTTCTTCTTTTGATTATATTTGTTACTTTGTTAGTAGCCCATGTATCTTCATTTATATTCATGTTTTTGAGGATGATACTCATCAAGACATGTTTATTATTCTTAGATCAAAATCTATTGTTGGATCATCCATGATTGTCTTTGAAGTTTGTCTTATTTCATCCTTAGAGAACAATGAGTTTTTAGGTACTTGTGTTTATTCTTGCATTGAGTCATCTAGTTTATATGACTTAGTTCATATCATAAGTGTCGTTAGTGGTCATAATTGTTTATCTATCCATCCTGTAGTTACTTCTATTGGTTTATATATTGTAGGAGATTCGAGGACGAATCTTTTCAAGGAAGGAGGGATTGATATGAACCAAAGTGCACCTCCACATGAAGGACTTAAATCAACAGCATGCATGGCTTGGATGAGTCAACATGGCTACTTGTGTAGGGACTTTCACAACTTATGGTTTTTTTACAAGTTTGAAGTTCACATTGATCATGCTTGTACCTTGGGCCAAGGGATAAAATATTGGTTGTGGATAAAGTCAACATACAAAGATGGCCCAATTGAAGATATTAAACTGTCCAAAACAATTTTACAAGGGGCTGGTTACTTGGACTTGCTTGGAGGGCCCTTGAAGTTGCTAAATGAAGGCCCAATGGAGCTTAGGAAGGGACGTCCAGCCCATGAACTGATTTTGGACAAATTTTTATGTTTTTTTTATTAGTTTTCTAAGTCTTTGCAAGTTGTTACTTTTAGTTAGTTGCTCAATTGTGATAGGTTACAACTAGTTTTAGTAGGTTTACTTCATTTTAAGCTTCTAGACTTTTCTTTGTAAGCCTATAAATAGGCATGTTACTGTTCATCCGAATTATTATGATGATTATTGATAATTTTTAGCACTTTGAGTGTTTTTCTCATGATGAGATCTTCTTAGTTCTTTGGTGATTAAGAACTACCCTTGTTCTTAACGAAGAGATTTTGTTAAGTTCAAGTTCTTGCTTAGAGTTTATTCAATCGGTTTGTTGTTAGTCTTTTAGATTTGTCTACTTAGGAATCTACACAACAAGTTGGTTAGGGGTCTAGAGCGAATTCTAAAAGGAAGAACATTTAACGAAGTTGGATAGAATCAAAGCAACCAATTTGTGATTCTTGGAGTCTTTGAACAGGGTTTCAAAGGAGTCAAGCATTCGAGTTGTTCAACCTAGAATTTTCAAGACTTTCTTGGCATTCACTACTTCCGTGCGTATCAGTGTCAAAATAATGCATTCAGGTATATTTGTTGATTCCAAATTTAGAATTTTGAGATAGGAATAATTTTGGGCAGATTAACGCACAAGCTTTATGATTTTTTTTTGCAGGCTAATGGCGTTTGAATAAAGTTCAGATCAATTGGAGCACAATCTCTCTCATCCAGAAAGAAAATAGTAGAAGCATCATTGCGTTCTAGCAGAAATGGATGATCGATATTTCCCTCGATCATGAGTTTAGACATCATAAATGACTTTTTTCGCTTGATTTAGTAAATTTTCTTTTAAAAATTGTTGCAAAAAGAGACGAATCAAAGCTGGGCCATCTTTCTTTCCCCAAAAAAAAAAATCCCTAGTTTTCCCCTTTTGAGCCTCCAGATTATGTGATTTTCATTTGACAATCAACTAGAAGGTCGCACCCCCTCACATTGGGGCAGTTTTGTGGTATTTCATCTCACGCTGGGGCAAATTTTATTTTTGCGTTTGTTTCAAAAAAAAAGAGAAAGAAGAAAAAAAAAAGAAAAGAAAGGAAAAGGAGAACGATTGAAAAAGAAAGCTCAAAGAAAGTAATAAACTGGGGCGAATATTTTAGAAAATAAAAAAAAAGGAAAAAAAGAGAAGAGAGAAAAGGGAAAAGAACCCCAAAAGCCAATAACAAAGTTGGGGTGAAAATTTTGTAAGAAAATAGAAACTGCCAAAACTGGGGCAAATTTCTTTGCAAGTGCGATCTCAAGTTGTTTAAACCATTTATGAATTCTACTTTCCAGCCTCAACATCTTCAGTACATTACCCATCCTATTTCAAAAAGCCGAGAATGTTATCAGTTTCCGTCTGTATTTTGTGACAATTTTGAAATGAAAATTTGCAAATCAACTGGCATATGATGTTAAGAAATCTATCCCAAATCCATCAAGGGAGGATTGCCTTACTAATGCCAAAATATTTTCAAATACCAGTCTGTTTGAATGAGAAGGGAAAAGACCATCTCAAGTTCAAATGCTGCTATTCATTTCCCCCTTTAAAGTCGATGATGCGAAAGGACACTATAGTTGGGTAAATGCGACAATTGAAGACTCACTAGTGAGAAAAGTCAATCTGCCAACATGGAATTCATTTGAAAGTTGGTCACTATAGTTGTTTGAGGTTTCTCATCAAAACCGATCAGCTTGTGGCAATCTTGGAATTCAAATGGGAATGACATTCAAAGATCAAAAGGCATCTTTTAAGCCATAACTTCAAAATCAATTTTTGAAAAAATTTTATTTGACTTCATTTTACTTATTTAGTCTTTGAGTGTTGTTTGCTGTACAAAGATTCTTTCGAAATAGTGCATGTGAGATGTTCTTGCACAAAAATAAATAATAATTATTAGTTTTATTGAATTTGAAATAAAAGCAAAGGTAATTCTAAATTTATCAGAAGTCAGAGTCACGCATGAATTGCAAGACTATTTGGGAGATTTGATCTGAATCATTAATCGGAGGCCATTGAATTCGCAAAACTTGTAGAAAGTCTAACAGGAGATCGTATCAAAGATTCAAGATGAAAATACTCATAAAATATATGCTAGCAGAGTCAAGGGACTGTCAAGTGGTGATATCACTGTTGCTATTTTTGCTCTTTTTGTAGGTGTGATTACACTATCTTCAAATGAGGCCTTCATCAAGGATAAAAATTGATGAAAATCTTTTCAAATTTAATACGATCGGGGTGTTTCCCTCTCGTATATCACGGGAACATCATTCCCAAAGGACCGTCTTGAAAAGAAATCCATACAAAATAACCCAATCTTCTTGACCCCTTCGTAACTTGTCGAAGACCCCAAGAACAACTTGAGTTGTGGTAACCACTCGATCTTCTTGACCCCTTCGTAACTTGTCGAAGACCCCAAGAACAACTCGAATGGGTTGCTTCGAATATTCAACCAAGATCGTTGAAATCCTCCTTTTGTGCTGCAAGTTAGACCCTTAGCCAACCTGTGGAATAGACACCTAACCAACCTGTGGAATAGACCCCTAACCAACTCGTGGAATAGACCCCTAATTGACAAACCCAAAAGAATGAATCAAATCAAGTGGAAGAAACTCTAGGCGTAGGTTTTGGTCGCCATGGAATCACTCCAATAAGACCAGAAATTAGTTCTATTCCAAGAACTAAGAAAGCTCTCGTAGAGAGAAAATTCACAATTTTTATTGATTCATCATAACATCGTTAAAATAATACAAGGAATGCCCTTTTATAGGCTCATAAAGAATATTCTAGAAAACTTACTAAAAACCTATCACTAGTTGTAACCTATCACAATTAGATAACTAACATAAAGATTACAACTTGTAAAAATAAATAACACAAAAAACTATGATCTTTCTTTCGTATTTTCCCATTTGCGTGGATGCTAGATAGGCCATCTTCCATGCTCCATTGCCATGCATTGTGCGCATGCACGTATCAAACTCCTCATCTTCAAAACGATTCGTCCTCGAATCGTCGCCCAATGGTATGCAAAGAATGGGCACAACTCAAGCTCAAACCTACAAAATGTTTATAAGAACGACGAGAATATCTTTTTTCATTTCACCACACTTTTGGCTTTTCTTATAAAATTTCACAAATTTGCCTTTTTCCACTCAAGATTTTTTTTTTTTTTCAATTCTAACAACCCTCTCTCTCTCTTTTTTTTTTTTTAAACAACACAAACAACTGACAAAATACAAAATCCAACTCCCAAAAACAAACAAAAAATAAACTGAAAATATTTTTTTTAAAATTCGGATGAACAGTAACGCCGACGGAACAGTGCCGTCGATGAACAGTAACCCCCCTAGCGCGTGAACAGTGCGCCGCCGCTACAGTGCGGTGAACAGTAAGAATTTTTTTTTTTTTTTTTCACTTCTAACAACCTCTCTCTCTCTCTCTCTCTCTCTCTCTCTTTTGTTTTAACAACACAACCAACTCACAAAATACAAAATTCAACTCCCAAAAACAAACAAAAAATTAAACTGAAAAAAAAAAAGAAAAAAAAATTCGGATGAACAGTACCGTCAGTGAACAGTAAACCCTAGCGTGAACAGTGACACCGCCGCTACAGTGCGATGAACAGTACGATTTTTTTTTTTTTGAAAATCGAACCACAAAAGAACACAACTTTGATTCAAGAAACATCAGATCTTGAATCAAGAACAACAAAACAAAAATTAAAAACATATATCCAAGTGGATTGACAACAAAAAATAAAAGATATACCCAAACGGGTTGACACAAAACCTGATTTCTTTCAAGATCCCAAAAGCTCTGATACCAATTGATACGATCGGGGTGTTTCCCTCTCGTATATCACAGGGAACATCATTCCCAAAGGACCGTCTTGAAAAGAAATCCATACAAAATAACCCAATCTTCTTGACCCCTTCGTAACTTGTCGAAGACCCCAAGAACAACTTGAGTTGTGGTAACCACTCGATCTTCTTGACCCCTTCGTAACTTGTCGAAGACCCCAAGAACAACTCGAATGGGTTGCTTCGAATATTCAACCAAGATCGTTGAAATCCTCCTTTTGTGCTGCAAGTTAGACCCCTAGCCAACCTGTGGAATAGACACCTAACCAACCTGTGGAATAGACCCCTAACCAACTCGTGGAATAGACCCCTAATTGACAAACCCAAAAGAATGAATCAAATCAAGTGGAAGAAACTCTAGGCGTAGGTTTTGGTCGCCATGAAATCACTCCAATAAGACCAGAAATTAGTTCTATTCCAAGAACTAAGAAAGCTCTCGTAGAGAGAAAATTCACAATTTTTATTGATTCATCATAACATCGTTAAAATAATACAAGGAATGCCCTTTTATAGGCTCATAAAGAATATTCTAGAAAACTTACTAAAAACCTATCACTAGTTGTAACCTATCACAATTAGATAACTAACATAAAGATTACAACTTGT
Organism: Mitragyna speciosa; assembly: GCA_024721245.1. Taxonomy (NCBI): domain Eukaryota; kingdom Viridiplantae; phylum Streptophyta; class Magnoliopsida; order Gentianales; family Rubiaceae; genus Mitragyna; species Mitragyna speciosa. Next base: position 11,623,588 of record CM045565.1, on the reverse strand, counting down.
AAAAATAAATAACACAAAAAACTATGATCTTTCTTTCGTATTTTCCCATTTGCGTGGATGCTAGATAGGCCATCTTCCATGCTCCATTGCCATGCATTGTGCGCATGCACGTATCAAAATTATTGATGGTTTGATCAAGGGCACAATTCAATTCAAAGGTTGATTTCAAAATTAACACTGGGGCAAATTCTTTTTTTGAAAAAAAAAATTGATTTGAATGCTTTGTTCTTGAGACAAAATTTTGGAAAGATTGATTTATACTAGGGCAAATTTTTGCAAGGGTTGAATTTAAATAGATTTTTGATATTTTTACATGACACCGAATCTCAAAAAGAGTGATTTCAAGATAGTTTGAAGCCATACACTAGGGCAAAATTTTTTAAAAATTTTTGATTTTTCACTTGATTTTGATGCAATGCCCAACATTTTTTAGTTTTTTCTTAATGTCATTTCACTATGCATTTTGTCCAGCAGCCTGAACCTCATTATTTTTATTCTCATATGACAGGCCAGAACTCCACATTTCATGCATCAATTTAGCATCATGCATGCATGCATTCGTTCAGTAGTCTATCATTGTGTTTTTACTTTTTCAAATTAGCATTTTTCTAGTGTTTGTTTAGCATATTTCATAGTATTTTATTGTGTCTACTAGTTTGCGTATTGTGTCTTAGTCGCAATCCTTTTCATTCCAGTTTTCCATATTAAAATCCAATCTAGACATTAGGCGTCCCGCTTTAGTTTCAATCATTTTCATTCTAGTCTCCGGTAGTAAGATCTGATCTTGGTATTGGGCACTGCGCTTTTTCGGTATTAAGATCCAATCGAGGCATTGAGCGCCGAACTTTAGTTTCAGTAATTTTCATTTCAGTCTCCGATAGTAAGATTTGATCTTGGTAATGGGCACCACGCTTTTCCGGTAGTAAGATCCAATCCAGACATTGGGCGCCGCACTTTAATTTCAATCATTTCCATTTCACTCTCCAGTAGTAAGATCCAATCTAGGCATTGGGCGATGTACTATAGTTTCAGTCATTTTCATTTCAGTCTTCGATAGTAAGATCTGATCTTAGTATTGGGCACCACGCTTTTCTGGTAGTAAGATCTAATTCAGACATTGGGCGCTGCGCTTTAGTTTCAGTCATTTTTATTTCAGTTTCTGGCAGTAAGATCCGATCTTGGTAATGGGCACTGTACTTTTCCGGTAGTAAGATCTTATCTAGACATTGGGTGCCACGCTTTAGTTTCAACCATTTTCATTTCAGTCTTTGGTAGTAAGATTCAATCTTGGCATTGGGCACCGCACTTTTCCGGTAGTAAAATCCAATTCAGGCATTGGGCGCTGCGCTTTAGTTTCAGTCATTTTTATTTAAGTTTCCGGCAATAAGATTCGATCTTGGTAATAGGCACCGCGCTTTTCCAGTAGTAAGATGTCAATCAAACATTGGGCGCCGCACTTTAGTTTCAGTCATTTTCATTTCAGTTTCTGATAGTAAGATCCGATCTTGGCATTGGGCACCGCGCTTTTCCAGTAGTAAGATCCAATCCAAGTATTGGGCGCCGCACTTTAGTTTTAGTCATTTTCATTTCAGTCTCTAGTAGTAAAATCCGATCTTGGCATTGAGTACCGTGCTTTTTCGGTATTCAGATCCAAACTAGGCATTGGGCGTCGCGTTTTAATTTCAGTCAATTTCATTTCAGTCTCCAATAGTAAGATCTGATCTTGGTAATTGGCATGCGCTTATTCGGTAGAAAGATGCGATTCAGGCATTGGGTACCGCACTTTAATTTTAGTCATTTTCAGTTCAATCTCCAATAGTAAGACTAATCCAGGCATTGGGTGCACTTTAGTTTTAGTCATTTTCATTTCAGTCTCCGTTACTAAGATCTGATATTGGCATTGAGCACTGTGCTTTTCCAGTAGTAAGATCCAATCTAGGCATTGGACGCCGCGCTTTTGTTTTAGTCATTTTTATTTCAGTCTCTGGTATAAAATTCATTTTTGGCATTGAGTACCGTGCTTTTTCAATAGTAAGTTCCAATCCAAACATTGTGCGCTGTGCTTTAGTTTCAGCCATTGTCATTTCAATTTCTGGTAGTAAGATCCGATCTTGGCATTGGACACTGCGCTTTTTCGATATTAAGATCTAGTCTAGGCATTGGGCAGCCGCGCTTTAATTTTAGTCATTTTCATTTCAGTCTCTAATATAGGATTAGATTTTGGCATTGGGCACCGCGCATTTCCTGCAGTAAGATCCTATCCAGGCATTGGGCGCCACGCTTTAGTTTCAGTCATTTTCATTTCAATCTTCGGTAGTAAGATTCGATCTTGGCATTGAGCACCACGCTCTTTCGGTAATAAGATTCAATCCAAGCATTGGGAGTCACGTTTTGGTTTTGATCATTTTCATTTCAGTCTCCGGTAATAAGATCCGATCTTGGCACTGGGCACTGTGCCTTTTCAGTATTAAAATCCAATCCAGGCATTCGGCGCCATGCTCTAGTTTCATTCATTTTCATTTCAGTCTCCAGTAGTAAGATCCAATGCAGGCATTGAGCGCTACGCTTTAATGTCAGTCATTTTCATTTAAGTCTCCCGTTGTAAGATCCAATCCAAGCATTGAACACCACACTTTAGTTTTAGTCATTTTCATTTCAGTATCCGGTAGTAAGATCTGATCTTTGTTTTAGGCACCGCGCTTTTTCGGTAATAAGATCCAATCTAGGCATTGAGCACTGAGTTTTAGTTTCAGTCATTTTCATTTAAGTTTTCAGTAGTAAAATCTAATCTAGGCATTGGGCGCCGCGCTTTAGTTTCAGCCATTTTCTTTTCATTTTTCAATAATAAGATCCGATCTTGGCATTGGGTACCACGCTTTTCCAATAGTAAGATCCAATTCCGGCATTGGGTTCCGCACTTTAGTTTCAATCGTTTTCATTTCTGTTTTCGGCGGTAAGATTCGATCTTGGTATTTGGCACTGCACTTTTCCGGTACTACAATCCAATTTTAGTATTGGGTGCCACGCGTTAGTTTCAGTCATTTTTATTTCAATCTTCGATAGTAAGATCCAATCTAGGCATTGGGCGTTGCGCTTTAATTTTAGTCATTTTCATTTTAGTCTCCCGTTGTAAGATCCAATCCAAGCATTGGGCGCCACGCTTTAGTTTCAGTCATTTTTGTTTCAGTGTGCAGTAGTAAGATCCGATCTTGGTATTAGGCACCGTGTTTTTTCGGTAGTAAGATCTAATCTAGGCATTGGACACCGCGCTTTTCCAGTAGTAAGATCCAATCCCGGCATTGGGCTCCGCACTTTAGTTTCAGTCGTTTTCATTTCCGTTTTCGGCGGTAAGATTCGATCTTAGTATTTGGCACCGCACTTTTCCGGTACTACGATCCAATTTTAGTATTGGGTGCCACGCTTTAGTTTCAGTTATTTTTATTTCAGTCCTCGGTAATAAGATCCAATCTAGGCATTGGGCGCTGCACTTTAATTTTAGTCATTTTCATTTTAGTCTCCCGTTGTAAGATCCAATCCAAGCATTGGGCGCCACGCTTTAGTTTCAGTCATTTTTGTTTCAGTATTCGGTAGTAAGATCCGATCTTGGTATTGGCACTGCGCTTTTTCAGTAGTAAGATCTAATCCAGGCATTGGGCGCCGAGCTTTAGTTTCATTCTTTTTCATTTCAGTTTCCGGTAGTGACATCCAATCTAGACATTGGGCGTCGCGCTTTAGTTTTAGTTATTTTCTTTCCATTTTTCGATAGTAAGATCCGATCTTGGCATTGGGTAGTGTGCTTTTTCAGTAGTAAGATTCAATCCAAACATTGGACGTCGCGCTTTAATTTCAGTCATTTTCATTTCCATTTTCGACAATAAGATCTAATTTTAATATTGGACACCGTGCTTTTTCGATAGTAAGATCCAATTTTAACATTAGGCGCCACACTTTTGTTTCAGTCATTTTCATTTCAGTCTCCGATAGTAAGATCCGATCTTGACATTGGACACCGCGCTTTTTCGGTAGTAAGATCCAATTCTGGTATTGGGCGCCGCGCTTTTGTTTCAGTTATTTTCATTTTAGTTTCAAGTTGTAAGTTCTGATCTTGGCATTGGGCACCGCGCTTTTCCTGTATTAAGATCCAATTCAGGTATTGGGCACCGCGCTTTAGTTTCAGTCATTTCCATTTCAGTCTCCGGTAGTAAGATCAAATCCAGACATCTGGCACCGCGCTTTAATTTCAGTCATTTTCATTTCAGTCTCTGGTTGTAAAATCCAATCCAAGCATTGGGTGCAGCACTTTAATTTCTGTTATTTTCATTTTAGTCTCCAGTAGTAGGATCCGATCTTAAAATTAGGCATCGCGCTTTTTCGGTAATAAGATCCACTCCAAACATTGGACGTCGAGCTTTAGTTTCAGTCATTTTTACTTCAGGTTTTGATAGTAAGATCCAATCCATGTATTTGACGCCGCAGTTTAGTTTCAGTCATTTTTATTTCAGTTTCCAATAGTAAGATCTGATTTTGTCATTGGGAATCGCACTTTTCTGTTAGTAAGATCCAATCCAAGCAATAGGCACCGCTGTAACACCCTAGAAAATGCACATATAAGAAGCATTTTTTTTATTATTTAGGGTTAAGTGCTAATCTTAGAATTATTAGTTGGGAGATTTTCTTGAGTTAATTAAGTTAATTAGTTAAGATTTTCATTCTAAGCAAGAACACTTAGGTACTAAAGTTAGAATAATTTCTCTTGACCATTTAACTTATAGTAGTGTTTAAATTTTTACTAGTTCATTTCACTATTTTCTAGTCTTTTGACTACTTGAAATTTTGCTCAATTTTATTCAAAAGTTTCACTTATTTTCTTACCTTATTTTCTTTTTCCCTTGGCCGAAATTTTTCTCTCTCTTTTCTTTCTTTCTTGGCCGAAATTCTCTTTTCTTTTCTTTTCTTTTCTTTTCTTTTCTTTTCTTTAGGCCGAAATTCTTCTTTTCTTTCTTTCTTATTGTGGCCGGCTTCTCTCTTTCTAAATTTGTTCTATTTTGCTTTAATAATTTATGCCTAATTATTGATTATATTAAGTGGTAAGAGTTATTAATCTTCACCAATTAAATTGATCCAAGTGGCTATTCTTGCATTAAAAGACTAACTATTTACTTTACTCTTGTAAGGATTTAATTGGACCACCATTTTCCCATCTTTTCTTCATTTCTTTTTCATTTTTCCTAGCCTAATTCTCTCTCCTTTTCTCTCCCCTTGGCCGGCCAAGCTCTTTCTTCTTCTTCCCTCATTTTGCTCTCAACTTCTTGGACTTTCATCTCTCAAATTGGAACAAATCCACCATAGGAAGTGGACTTCTATCTTTTCTAAGCAAAATTCTAAGCATATCTAAGGTATTTACCATGAACCTACCTTATTAATTTCATGTTTTAATTAGTTTTTATTCAAGTTTAATACCAAGTTCTTGTTAAGATTACTTGAAGAAATTAGTTAGAACTTGATATGTACTTGTTAGATAAAGTGTTCTTGTGGTTAAATAGACTAGTATGTGGTATTGGAACCTTGAAATTTCATGAAGAACATGTTATTTGGGTGAAAGTTCTTGGAGCTTAATCCTTGAAATTTAGTGAGATTTTGATTGAATTTGAGTTTGGATTGAACTAAGAAGTTGTAGAACTTGATGAATTATGGGTTGGATGATTGAAATCTTGATGAAAAACAAGATTGGAAGGGCCGAAATTTAGGGGAAATAATGCCCAATTTTTGTTAGAAAAACCCTAGAAAAACCCTAGAAAACCCTAAAATAAAAACCCTAGAATGAAAACCCTAAACCCTAAACCCTAAACCCTAATCCCTAGAAAAAAAAAAACCTAGAATTTAATGAGGTATTTCTTGCATTTTCTTACTAGGTTAATTAGGGTATAAATTGGGTTTTTCATTAGATTATTTCTTTCAAATTGCAGGATCCAGATAGTGAGACCCGACCTTTCTACGAGATATTTTCTTAGGCACCAGGTGAGTGTCTTTATGTGTGCATGATGCATGGAATGTGATAATTTTATTTTGTGACCATTATGCTTAACCTGCAAATATTATGTGAGTACATGTGTTATTTGAGGAAAGATGTGTACTTTATCGCATCTATTCCACAATGTGTTATACGCTTTTATTATTTAAAATGTTATCTGTGTGTGTGAGACTACCGTGACTAACGTCACTGTTATTTCACGGTTAGTCAACCGGGCTGCAAGTGGGAGGACATAAGGTGCTGGGTGTTTTAGGGTGTGATGTTCTTTCCTTTTGAGTTGTGAATCCTCAAAGAGGCCAACTCCGGAATGAACTTTCTTGATTGTGTGTTGGCCCTCCAGGGTTGAGATTTTTCTCCCCTGGATGTGGTAGCTTGTACGGAGGTTATAAGGTGATTGGCGGTTAGGGCTTGTGATTGATAAAACTGATATGTTCCTTGATAAAGACCTGAGCTATTATCTCGGTCTAAATATCGTGGCTACATGATCAGTACCTGCTCCTCTACAGTTAAGCTTGCTTCCGTAGTTGAGCCCTGTATCCGCCAGTGACTACATGTGAATTAAATTGCTCATATATTGTTTATTTAATTTATTGATTATTTTAATGACCTGAAATCATGAGTGCTTGGTATGATTGCATGAATTGGACATTCACTGGGCTATTATAGCTCATTCCATTTTATTTGTTTTCCTTTACTCAGGTCAACTGAAAAATTAAAGCTGGACAAAATGGTTTCTGGGTTATTATAAGTGTTTTAGTTGTTGTAATAGTCACACTGTGTTAGGCTATTATTGTGAAAAAATTATGTAAATTATGACTTGTAACTTTTTGATATGACTTGTAATTTTAAGTTAAATAATAGAAGTTTGTTTTATTTTATTCCATTTTATTTCATGTTATTTTATTTTAAGTTAAGTACGTTTGGATTTCCACGTGAGTGCGTGCATCGAGTCCTGGCGAGAGCTAGGCAGGCGGTCCGCTAAGCCCTTTGGTGTGCCTCTGGGCAAGGTGGGGCTGTCACAACCGCGCTTTAGTTTCAATCATTTTCATTTTAGTGTCCAGCAGTTAGATCCAATCTAGGCATTCGGCGCCGTGCTTTAATTTCAATAATTTTCATTTCATTCTCGAATAGTAAGATTTGACTTTGGCATTGGGTGCCACGCTTTTTCGGTAGTAAGATCCAATCTAGGCATTGAGCGCCGCACATTAGTTTCAGTCATTTTCATTTCAATATACAGTAGTAAGATCCGATCTTGGGAATGGGCGCTGCGCTTTTCCGGTAGTGAAATCCAGTCCAAGCACTGGTCGCCGCTTTTGAATTTCAATCATTTGCATTTTAGTCTACGGTACAAAGATCCGATCTTGGCATTGGACACAGCGCCTTTCTAGTATTATGATCCAATCCAGACATTGGGCGCCGCGTTTTATTTTCAATCGTTTTCATTTCAGTCTCCACTAGTAAGATTTGATCTTGGTAATGGGAACTGCGCTTTTCTGGTAGTAAGATCTAATCCAGGCATTAGTCACTGCATTTTAATTTCGACCATTTTATTTCCGTCTCCGGTAGTAAGACTCAATCCCGTCATTGGGCGCCACACTTTAGTTTCGATCATTGTCATTTCAATTTCCGGTAGTAAGATCCGATTTTGACATTGAGCACCGCGATTTTTCGACAGTAAGATCCAATCCAACAATTGAGTGCTACGTTTTAGTTTCAGTCATTTTCATTTCAGTCTCCGATAGTAAGATCCAATCCAGGCATCTAGCGCCGCGCTTTAATTTCAATCATTTTTATTTGTCTCCAGTAGTAAGATCCAATTCAGGCATTGGACACCACGCTTTAATTTCATTTATTTTCATTTCAGTCTCCGGTAGTAAGATCCGATCTTGGTATTAAACATCGCACTTTTACGGTAGTAAGATCCACAACAAGCATTGGGCGCCAAGTTTTAGTTTCAGTCATTTTTATTTCAATTTTCGGTAGTTAGATCCAATCCATGTATTTGACGCCGGGCTTTAATTTCAGTCATTTTCGTTTAAGTTTTCAGTAGTAAGATCCGATTTTGACATTGAGTATCGTGTTTTTCCGTTAGTAGGATCCAATCCTGACATTGGGTACCGTGCTTTAATTTCTGTCATTTTCATTTCAATGTCTGGCAGTAAGATCTAATTTAGATATTGGGTGCCGCTCTTTAGTTTTACTAATTTTCATTTCATTCTCCGGTTGTAAAATTCAATTTTGGCATTGGGCGCCGCGCTTTTCCGGTAGTAAGATGCAATCCAAATACTGGGCGCCACGTTTTAGTTTCAGTCATTTCCATTTCAATCTCCGTTAGTAAGATTCGATCTTGGCATTGGATAATGCACTTTTTCGATAGTAAGATTCAGTTTAGGCATTGGGCACCGCGCTTTAATTTCAATCATTTGCATTTTAGTCTACGTTAGTATGATCTGATTTTGGCACTTGACACCGTGCCTTTCCAGTATTAAGATCCAATTCAGGTATTGGGCGCTGTGCTTTAGTTTCAATCATTTTTATTTCAGTCTCTAGTAGTAAGATCTAATCTTGGTAAGAGGCACTGCACTTTTTCGGTAGTAAGATCAAATCTAGACATTAGGCACCGTGCTTTAATTTCAGCATTTTCATTTCAATCTCTGGTAGTAAGATCCAATCCAGGCACTGGGCGTCGCACTTTAGTTTCAGTCATTTTCATTTCAATCTCCAGTAGTAAGATCCGTACTTAGCATTGGGCATCACGCTTTTTTGATATTAAGATCTATTTCAAACATTGAGCGCTGCGCTTTAGTTTCAGTTATTTTAATTTTAGTCTTCGATATAAGATTCGATTTTGGCATTGGGCATCGCGCATTTCCAATAGTAATATCCAATGCAAGGATTGGGCGCCGCGATTTAGTTTCAGTCATTTTCATTTCAATCTCCGGTAGTAAGATCCGATCTTGGCATTGAGTACTGTGCTTTTTCAGTAATAATATCCAATCCAAGCATTGGTCTCCCTTTAGTTTCAGCCATTTTTATTTCTGTTTCCGGTAGTAAGATCTAATCTAGGCATTGGGCGCCGCGTTTTAGTTTCATTCATTTTCATTTGAATCTCCAGTAGTAAGACCCGATCCTAACATTGGGTACTGTACTTTTTCGGTATTAAGATCCAATTCAGGCATTGGGCGTTGCGCTTTAGTTTCAATCATTTTCATTTCGGTCTTCGGTAGTAAGATCCAATCTAGGCATTAGGCGCCACGCTTTAGTTTCACTAATTTTCATTCCAGTCTCTGGTGGTAAGATTCGATCTTGGCATTAGGCACCGTGCTTTTCTGGTAGTAAAATCTAATCCAAGTATTGGGTGCTGCGCTATTGTTTCAGTCATTTTTATTTCAGTCTTTGATAGTAGGATCCGATCTTGGCTTTGGGCACTATGCTTTTTCGGTATTAAAATCCAATCCAAATATTAGGTGCCGTGCTTTAGTTTCAGTCATTTTCATTTCAGTTTCCTTAGTATGATCCAATCCAAGAATTGGGCGCCGCGTTTTAATTTCAGTCATTTTCATTTTAGTCTCCAATAGTAAGATATAATTCGAGCGTTGGGAGCCACGTTTTAGTTTCAATTATTTTCATTTCAGACTCCTATAGTAAGATCCAATCCTAGTGTTGGGCATTGCGCTTTTTCGGTAGTAAGATCCACTACAGGCATTGGGCGCCGAACTACAATTTCAGTCATTTTTGTTTTAGTTTTCGGTATAAGATCCAATCTAGACATTGGACGCCGCATTTTAGTTTCAGTCAATTTCATTTCAATCTCCAGTAGTAAGATGCGGTCTTAGCATTGGGTATCGCGCTTTTCTGTTTGTAATATCCAACCCAGATATTGAGCACCGCACTTTACTTTCAGTCATTTTTATTTCAGTCTCCAGTAGTAAAATCCAATTTAAGCTTTGGGCACCGTGCTTTAATTTTAGTCATTTCATTTCAGTCTCCAGTAGTAAGATCCAATCCAGGTATTGGACGCCGTGCTTTAATTTCAGTCATTTTTATTTCAGTTTACAGTAGTAAGATGCGATCTTGGCATTGGGCATCAAGCTTTTCCGTTAGTAAGGTCCAATCCAAGCATTGGACACCACGCTTGAGTTTCAGTCATTTTTATTTTAGTTTCCGGCAGTAAGATTCAATTTCGGCATTGGGCGCCGCACTTTAGTTTCAGTAATTTTCATTCCAGTCTCGAGTAGTAAGATCCTATCTTGGCATTGGAGCACACGCTTTTCCTGTAGTAAGATCCAATCGAGATATTTGGCGTTGCGCTTTAGTTTCGCTCATTTTCATTTTAGCCTCAGGTAGTAGGATCCGATCTTGACATTAAGTATCGCGCTTTTCCAGTAGTAAGATCCAGTCCAGCCACTTGGCGCCGCGCTTTAGTTTCATTCATTTGCATTTTAGTCTCCGGTTGTAAGATCCGATTTGGCATTAGATACTGCACTTTTTAGGTATTAAAATCCAATCCAAGAATTGAGCGTCACGGTTTAATTTTAGTCATTTTTATTTCTGTCTCCAGTAGTAAGATCTGATCTTGGTAATGGGCACCGCACTTTTTCGGTAATAATATTCAATCCTAACATTGGGTACTGCGCTTTAATTTTAGTTATTTTCATTTCAATCTCAGGTAGTAAGATCCGATCTTAGCATTGGGCCCCACGCTTTTCCGATAGTAAGATCCAATCAAGATATTTGGCATCGCACTTTAGTTTTGGTCATTTTCATTTAACTCTCAGGTAGTAAGATCCGATCTTAACATTAAGTACTGTAATTTTTCGGTAGTAAGATCCAATCCAGCCACTGGGTGCCGCGCTTTAGTTTCAGTCATTTGTATTTCAATCTCTGATAGTAAGATCTAATCTAGGCATTAGACATCGCGTTTTTCCGGTATTAAGATCCAATCCAAGAATTGGGCGCCGCGCTTTAGTTTCAGTCATTTTCATTTCAGTCTCTGGAAGTAAGATTCGATCTTGGTATTGGGCACCGTGCTTTTCCGGTAGTAATATCCAATTCAGACATTAGGTGCCACGCTTTAGTTTCAGTAATTTTCATTTCAGTCTCCGATATGTGATCTGATCTTGGTATTAGGCATCGCGATTTTTCAGTAGTAAGATCCTATCTATGCATTGGGTGCCAAACTTTAATTTTAGTCATTTTTATTTTAGTTTTTGGTATTAAGATTAAATCCAAGTATTAGGTATCGTGCTTTAATTTCAGTCATTTTCATTTCAGTTTTCAGTAGTAGGATCCAATCCAATTATTAAGCACCGCGCTTTAGTTTCTGTCATTTTTATTTCAGTATCCGGTAATAAGATCCAATCTTGGTATTGGGTACCGCGTTTTTTCGGTAGTAAGATCCAATCTAGGCATTGAGCATCGCGTTTTAGTTTCAATCATTTTCATTTTAATTTCTGGTAGTAAGATTCGATTTAGCATTAGGCACCACGCTTTTTTAGCAGTAAGATCCAATTTAGCCACTGGGCGCTGCACTTTAGTTTCAATCATTTGCATTTCAGTCTTCGGTAGTAAGATTCGATCTTGGCATTAGACACCGTGTATTTCCGGTATTAAGATCCAGTCCAAACATTAGGCGCCGCGCTTTAGTTTAAGTCATTTTCATTTTGGTCTCCAGTAGTTAGATTTGATCATGCTAATGGGCATCGCGCTTTTCTGGTTGTAAGATCCAATCCAAGCATTAGACACCGTGCTTTAATATTAGTCATTTTCATTTCAGTTTTCGGAAGTAAGATCCAATCTAGGAATTGGCCCTTGCGCTTTCGTTTCAGTTATTTTCATTTTAGTCTCCAGTAATAAGATCTGATCTTGGCATTGGGCACCACGCTTTTCCGATAGTAAGATCCAATCCAAACATTGGGCGCCGCGTTTTAGTTTCAGTCATTTTCATTTCAGTCTTCGATAGTCAGATCCGATCTTGGTGTTGAGCACTACACTTTTTCAGTAGTAAGATCCAATCCAAACATTGGGAGTCGCGCTTTAGTTTTGGTCATTTTCATTTCAGTCTCTGGTAGTAAGATCCGATCTTGGCACTGTGCACCGCACTTTTTTGGTGTTAAAATCCAACCCAGGCATTGGGTGCTACGCTTTAATTTCAGTAATTTTCATTTTAGTCTCTAGTAGTAAGATCCAATCTAAGCAATGGGTGCCCCAATTTAATTTCAGTCATTTTCATTTTGGCATCCGGTAGAATGAACCGATTTGGTATTAGGCACTGCGCTTTTTCGATAGTAAGATCCAATCCAAGCATTGAGCGCTGAGCTTTAGTTTCAGTCATTTTCATTTCAGTTTCCAATAGTGAGATCCAATCTAGGCGCTGGCCGCCGCGCTTTAGTTTCAATTATTTTCTTTTTAGTTTTCAATGGTAAGATTCGGTCTTTGTATTGGGCACCGCGCTATTCTGGTAGTAAGATCCAATTTTAGCATTGGGTGCCGCACTTTAGTTTTAGTCATTTTTATTTCAGTCTCTAGTAGTAAGATCCAATCTTGGCATTGGGCACCAAGCTTTTCTGATAGTAAGATCCAATCCAAGTATTGGGCACCGCGCTTTTGTTTCAGTTATTTTCATTTCAACTTCCGGTAGTAAATTCTGATCTTGGCATTGGGCACTGCACTTTTCCGGTATTAAGATCCAATCCAGGCATAGAGCACCGAGCTTTAGTTTCAGTCACTTTCATTTTAGTTTTCGGTAATAAGATTCAATCCAGACATCTGGCGCCGTGCTTTAATTTCAATCATTTTCATTTTAATCTCCAGTAGTAAGATCCAATCTGGGCATTTGGTGCCGCGCTTTAATTTCAGTTATTTTCATTTCAGTATTCGGTAGTAAGATCCGATCCTAAAATTAGGTGTCGCGCTTTTTCGATAATAAGATCCACTCCAAGCATTGGGCGTCGAGATTTTGTTTCGGTCATTTTTACTTTGGTTTTTAGTAGTAAGATCCAGTCCATGTATTTGATGTCGCACTTTAGTTTCAGTCATTTTTATTTTAGTTTCCAATAGTAAGATTCGATTTTAGCATTGGGAATCGCGCTATTTGTTAGTAAAAATCCAATTCAGGAATTGGGCACCGTGCTTTAATTTCAGTCATTTTCATATCAGTCTCCGGCAGTAAGATCCAATCTAGACGTTGGGCGCTGCGCTTTAGTTTTAGCAATTTTCATTTCATTCTTGGGTAGTAAGGTTCGATTTTAACATTGGGTGCCGTGCTTTTCTGGTAGTATGATCCAATTCAGGCATTGGGCGCCGCGCATTAGTTTCTGTCATTTTCATTTCAATCTCTGGTAGTAAGATCCGATATTGGCATTTGGCACCGCGCTTTTCCGGTAGTAAGATTCAGTCCAGGCCCTAGGCGCCGCACTTTAATTTCAATCATTTGCATTTCAATTTACAGAAGTAAGATCTGATCTTGGCATTGGACAGCGCGTCTTTTTGGTATTGGATCCAATGTAGACATTGTGCGCCGCGCTTTAGTTTCAGTCATTTTCATTTCAGTCTCCGGTAGTAAGATCCAATCTAGGCATCTGGCATCGCATTTTAATTTCAGTCATTTTCATTTTAATCTTCAATAGTAAGATCCAATCCAGGCATTAGGTGTCACGCTTTAATGTTAGTTATTTTCAATTCAATCTCCAGTAGTAAGATCCAATCTTGGTATTAGGCATCGCGCTTTTACGGTAGTAAGATCCACTCCAAGCATTGGGCGCTGAGCTTTAGTTTCAGTCATTTTTATTTCAATTTTTGACAATAAGATCCAATCCATGTATTTGACGCCGCGCTTTAGTTTCAGTCATTTTTATTTCAGTTTCCAATTGTAAGATCCGATCTTGGCATTGGGTATCGAGCTTTTCTGCTAGTGAGATCCAATCCAGGTATTGGGCCCCGCGTTTTAATTTTAGTCATTTTCATTTCAGTCTTCGGCAGTAAGATCCAATCTAGACATTCGGCGTCGCACTTTAGTTTCAGTAATTTTCATTTTAGTCTCAAGTAGTAAGATTTGATTTTGGCATTGGACGTTGTGCTTTTCGGGTAGTAAGATCCAATCCAAGCATTGGGTGCCGCGCTTTAGCTTCAGTCATTTTTATTTCAATCTCTAGTAGTAAGATCCGATCTTGGCATTGGGCATTGTGATTTTCCTGTAGTAAGATCCTATCCAGCCACTAGGCGCCGCGCTTTAGTTTCAATCATTTGCATTTCAGTCTACGATAGTAAGATCCGATCTTGGCATTGTGCACCGTGTTTTTCTGATAGTAAGACTAGTCCAAGCATTGAGAGTTGTGTTCTAGTTTCGGTCATTTTCCTTTCAGTATCCGGTAGTAAGATCCAATTTTGGCATTGAGCACCGCGCTTTTCCGGTATTAAGATTCAATCCAGGCATTGGGCTCTGAGTTTTAGTTTCAGCCATTTTCATTTCAGTCACCGGCAGCAAGATTCGATCTTGGCATTGGGCACCGCACTTTTCCTCTAGTAAGATCCAATCCTGGCATTTTGCGCCACATTTTAGTTTCGATTATTTTCATTTTAGTCTCCGTTAGAAAGATTCGATCTTGGCATTGGGCTCTGCACTTTTTCGGTAGTAAGATTCGATCTTGGCATTGGGCTCTACACTTTTTCGGCGCTTTAATTTCAGTCATTTTCATTTCAGTCTCTAGTAGTAAGATCCAATCTAGGCATTGGGGATCGCGCTTTAATTTCAATTATTTTCATTTCAATCTCCAGTAGTAAGATTCAATCTTGGTATTAAGCATCACGCTTTTACGATAGTAAAATCCACTCCAAGTATTGGACGCCGAGCTTTAGTTTCAGTCATTTTTATTTCAGTTTTTGGTAGTAAGATCCACTCCAAGTATTGGACGCCGAGCTTTAGTTTCAGTCATTTTTATTTCAGTTTTTGGTAGTAAGATCCAATCCATGCATTTGACGCTGTGCTTTAATTTTAGTCATTTTCATTTCAGTTTCCAATAGTAAGATCCAATCTTGGCATTGGGCATCGCATTTTTCCATTAGTAAGATCCAATCCAGGCATTGAACACTGCTCTTTAGTTTCAGTCATTTTCATTTCAGTCTTCGGTAATAAGATCCAATCTAGGTATTGGATGTCGTGCATTAGTTTTAGTAATTTTCATTTTAGTCTCAGGTAGTAAGATTTGATTTTGGCATTGAGCGCTGCGCTTTTCCGGTAGTAAGATCCAATCCAAGCATTGGGCGCCGCGCTTTAGTTTTAGTCATTTTTATTTCAATCTCTGATAGTAAGATCCGATCTTGGCATTGGACACCGTGATTTTCCTGTAGTAAGATCCAATCCAGCCATTAGGCACACGCTTTAGTTTCAATCATTTGCATTTCAGTCTACGGTAGTAAGATCCAATCTTAGCATTGAGCACCGCGTTTTTTCGGTAGTAAGATCAAATCCAAGCATTGAGAGTTGCACTTTAGTTTCGGTCATTTTCCTTTCAATATCCGGTAGTAAGATCCGATCTTGGCATTGGGCACCGTGCTTTTTCGGTATTAAGATCCAATCCAGACATTGGGCACTGCGTTTTAGTTTCAATTATTTTCATTTCAATATCCTATAGTAAGATCCAATCTAAGGATTGGGCACCGTGCTTTAATTTTTGTCATTTTCATTTCAGTCTCCAGTAGTAAGGTCCAATTCAGGCATTGGGCTCCATGCTTTAGTTCAGTCATTTTTATTTCAGTTTTTGATAGTAAAATCCGATCTTGGTAGTAGGCACCGTGCATTTTCAGTAGTAAGATCCAATCCAGGTATTGGGCGCCAAGCTTTAATTTTAGTCATTTTCATTTTAGTTTTCGGTAGTAAGATCCAATTTAGGCATTAGGCGCCGCGCTTTAGTTTCAGTCATTTTCATTTCAGTCATCGGTAGTAAAATCCAATATTGGCATTGGGCATCGCGCTTTTCCGGTAGTAAGATCCAATCTAGGCATTGGACACTGAGCTTTAGTTTCGGTCATTTTAATTTCAGTCTCCGTTAGTAAGATCCGATATTGGCATTGGGCTCCGCGCTTTTTCGGTAGTAAGATCCAATCCAAACATTGGGCATCCCATTTTTTCGGTAGTAAGATCTAATTTAGGCATTGGGCGCCACGCTTTAGTTTCAGTTCTAGGTAGGCTCAATCTTTTGCATTGAGTACCGATTTTATTTTCAATTCTCGGTAGACTCAAACTTAGCATTGGGTACCGACTTTATTTTCAATTTGCGGTGGGCTCAATCGTCCGCATTGGGTACCGTCTTGTAAGGTAATAAGGGGAGTAACGCAGCGGAATATTTAAAAATTTATTACCTTAGCCATGGATCTCTTTGATGTAATCTATACGATTAAAGGGTGTTTAGCACAAATACCTCAAGCATAGAAGGTTTCTATGCTTCAAAGGGCAAGATCCTATTCGATGAAGGTGTTGATCTACCATGAAAAGCCCTCCAAGTGTTGAGCCTCCAACGGTATCCACACGAACATGATCTTTAGGAACCTTTGGGCTTGCTTGCCTTGCCTTTTGAGTGCTAGCTCCCTTGAATATTCATGAAGAACACAAGAACAAGAAGAGGAAGAAGACAAAACCCTAACCCTTAGGGAGAAGAGGGTGTGGCGTTTTTCTTGGGAGAAAACACGCCTCTCTCAATTTTTCTCTCTCTAAATTTTATCTTGTGTTTCATCAATCTATCAAGAGTCAAGGCATGGACTTATTTATAGATGTAGTATCCTAGTCTTTAAGGAAACAAGAGCAATTGGAAACCAAGAAGGTTTAGGAAGCTTACCTTAAGCTAATCCTATTCCTTTAGGAAACCTATTCCAAAAGGAAACCAAATAGCTTCTTAATTCCTTTTAGGAAACTAATTTCCATCAAGACTTAGAATATTTATAATTAAGTCCTTTAAGTTAATTTATCACATAAATTAACCCCATAAGTATCTTATACTTATCTTAATAACAATTTAACCCAAAGACCATGTTCTTATTGTGTGTGACCCATTAGGTTCCATTCACGTTGGCAATAAGTACAAATTATAACTCATTAATTAATTAATTAAGAGCTAGATAAATTAACACTTTAATTTATCATTAATTCACTAATTAATTAATTTGCACTTATAGATCATGAGTGGCGTCTAGCAATGCATCATGACCACCCAAGTGAATAGGAAAGTCATATGGTAGACTACACCTATCAATGACAATGTTACCGTGTAATTAATATCCTTTCACCACACTATATCCCAATTAGTCTAAGAGTGTAGTGCGCACTCTTTAAATGACTAATTAATGATTTCTTGTTCCCGAAATATAACTTTCCATAAAAGTATAACCTTGAAACTCTTTCAAGTCATACTTTCACTTTTGCGCAAAAGATTCTTTAAGTCATATTTCAACAAGTGGCCAATCCGGGATATACTCTCCTATAATAAGGAGTGGTGAATCCTATATCGATTACTCACTATCCTTCCATGCTTCATACTATACCCAATCTCTACCGTATGGGCTACTCTTTTACGAGCACCGAGCAATAGAGTCAAAGCATAGCAATCCACACTCAAGATACCATGGTAATCTCAAGTCTAAGGATCACTTACACCATTGCCATTAAGAGTATAATTCATTAGCACTATGAATAGTAACTCTTGGCGGATCAATCCAATGAACTTGTTCTCTAACAAGCATCCACATACCAGCTTAGGTGTCACACGCCATAGTTGACGAGATCAACTACTACTTACCATAAGTAGAGGCAAAGTATGTGCTAGTCTTCCCATATTAATGATGTCCAATCTCATTAATACTACGACTAGGGATATTTAAGAATATAACTTAATGTGTAATAAGAGTCTCATCATTGTAACTCTTACAATCTCTTATACACAGTTAATATTCTATGGACTTTATCAAATAAACAAGTAATATAAATAACAAGTATTAAATGACAAAGAAAATGCCACATATATAAGTATAACACGAAATAAGCGTAATAAAAATCCCAAAAACCAACTTGGTTTTAGGGCATACACTAACAAACTCCCACTTGCACTAAAACCAATCACCTATAGGTTTTAGGCCATGAGCATGACTATCATGCCTTATTCTGGGACAAGTCCATGGTGAAAGGATTAGTGCACTTACATTGTGGGAACTTCCTCTATCTTTTCATCATTTGTACCAAACTATTTCTTAAAATAGATGGTGGCACCTAAATACACTTTAGGATCATGGATGAGACTTTAGTTCCTTAATTAAGCGATGGCACAATTGTTTTCATAAAACAATAGAAAGGAACTATTCTTTGTCTAACAAAGAATCCCTTGATCCATAGTAACTTCTAAAGCTACCATGTACTTGCCTTTGTTAGTAGAATATGTTGTAGTGTCTATCATAAAATGCTTTTATCCACTACAGTTCAACGTGAACACCAATTCATCTCATGATTTACTTATCATCCCTATTGGATTAAAAGCTTGTATCTTTAAAATCCACACACTTCTTAAGTGTGATCTCCATAGTCAAGAATAGTCTTTTAGTGCTTCTAGAGTACTTAAGAATATTCTTTGATAACCATCTAGTGACACTCACCAGAATTGCTCGTAACACTTAAAGCTAGGAAGACATCGGGTCTCGTACATAGGATAGCATACAAAATAGAATCCATTGCAAAAGCATACAGGATCTATTAATGCTATCAATCTCAACAAGTGTCAAAGACACATGTCTCTCAGAAGAGTAATCTCCTATCACATAGGTAAAACCCCTTCTTCGATTACACTATGCTAAACCCTTTAGCATCTAGCCTATGTACGTGGATCTAGTGAGACCAAGCAACCTCTTGGATCTATCTATATAGATCTTAATTCCCAAATTAGAGATCGCCTCTCTTTATTAAGAAATTCTTGGACAACCATATCTTTACCTTTAAAGTATGTTGTTTCCATCAACGATATGTCATCCACATATAGTATCAAGAAAATGACAATGCTCCCACTCAACTTTACATTTACACAAAGCTTGTCTTTGTTTTTGAGAAAATCAAACTCTTTGATTATCTTATCAAAACAAATGCTCCAACACCTTGACACTTGCAAGAGTCCACTAATGGACCCTTGAAGCTTGCGTACCTAATGACTATCAATGGAAGTGAAGGCCCAAGGGATGTGTCATATACATACCTTTTAATTCCCGTTAAGGGATGAAGTCTTCATATCCATTTGTCATAGCCATAAAAGCAGCTATTGCAAGTAAAATCTTAAATGGATTTAAGCATGGCTATTGGTGAAATGGTTTCTTTCAAAGTCAAGCCTTTGAATTGAATTCCTTTTCCATTAACCTTGCTTTATAGGTAACTACGTTACCATCCATGTCAGTCTTTCTCATAAAGACCTACTTGCACCCTATGGGTTTTATCCCTTTAGGTGACTCGAGCAAGGTCTACACCTTGTTCTTGTACATGGAATCCATTTTGGATTTTATGGCATCTTGCCATATCAAGGAGTCTACATTAGACAAAGCCTCTTCGTGACTAGTAGGTTTGTCATCATATATGACTAGTACATTATTGCTCTTGCTAATGAGAAATCTATATATCTCATATGTGAGAAATCTGTATTTCTCAAGAGTATAACGTACTCTACCAGTCTTTTGAAGATTTTGTGTACTTTGAGCTTCCGTTGCGCCTCATCAACATGTGGCATAAGCTCTAGTTCCAACTATTGATCTTTGTCAATTCATGGTTCTTGAACCTTTCAAGTTCTATCTTACTCCCACTGTCTCTTTTAAGAATAACTATTTTTCTAGAAAAAGACATTTCTTGAGACAAACATTTTGCTCAGGGGATTATAGAAGTGGTGTCCATTGTTTTCACAAGGATACCCCACAAATAGACATTAACATGTTGAGTGTATAGGAGTGGCTGTCTAAGGACAAGAACTCCTAAAATGAGGTTAGGAATTGTAGTATGGCTCATTATGGTTTGCACCATATCTCATAGGGTACAACTTCTCCTCTTTCACACATCATCAACAATGGTGTGTCAAGTGGAGACATTGAGAAAGAATCACATTCTTCTTTAATTATTTTGAAACACTTGACATTGAGTATTATCCACATAGATCAAATCTTAGTGTTTTAATACTCTTGTCAACTTGTTTTTCTTACTTCAACTTTAATGACTTTGAACATTTCAAAGGCCATGGATGCGTGTATCATATGATACACATAATCATATCCCATATGATCATCCATGAAAGTGATGAAGTATGATAAACATCCTCTAGCATGGATCGACATTGAGCTAAAAACATCTATATGTTAACGTTCTATGAGGATCACTAGCACATTCACCTTTTTCAAATAAAAGGTGTTTTGGTCATCTTTCAAAGTAAATGAGAATCGCATGTCTCAAATAATTCATAATTGAATGAGTCCAAGTACACAACTATTATGTAATTTGGAAGTGCGTTTCTCATTCACATGACCAAGTCTATAATGCCAGAAGGATAGTTGTTTCAAAAATATAGAGCTTTTTGTCTATGTTTGAGAATGGACTTATCAAGGTCTAGGATTTGTAAAACGTTGTTTTAGTGATCTAATACCACAAAGAACACCATTACGTAAAAGAACAGTATATATTCTCTTTTGTAATGGTAAATCTTTTCACATTTAATGTGAATTGATTTCATGTTCTTTTGTAAGCATCACAACATAATAACAATGTTTTAAATTCTAGAACAAGCCCAGTTGGTAAAGAGTGTATAAGTCTCTACAACGAGTGTAGCAACTCTTGCTCCATTCATCACACGTAGTTTGACTTTCTCTTTCCTTATTATCTACCATGCTTTAAGACCTTGCACATTTTTGCAAATATGGGATCTATATCCAGGTATCTTATACCCAATGGTCTTAATTAGTAGATGAATTTATCTCAAATATAAACATACTTAGAAGTAGAAGCTTCACTAGGCCTCTTTATCTTCTTAGTATTAAAACGAGCCTTACAATTCCCTTTCTAATAGAATTGGAAACATGTGCCCTTAGACTTGTCCATTTTGATCACACCTTTAAGCTTTGTCATAGCTACTATGGTCTTCTTAAGACTACGCTTGGGTTTCCCCTTGACAAGCAATAAAGTGCCCCTTTCTTCCTTGATAGACTACTCTTTAGATATCTCAGATCTAATGGTCCTAGATTGTGTATCAACAACTCTTTGAGATGCACAATCACAGACAAAAAGATCTATCAATTTGTGCTACTTTTATAGCTTAGGAATTATAGATGACATTATGATATAAGTAGCAATATCATTATCATCTTTTATGCATCTTGTATGCACATTGTTTCCTAACTATAATTGTCACTATGGGACAAGTGGAAGTGGGTATCAATGACATATCCAATTGTGCTTAAGAACTATTCTCAAGTCTTACACTAGTCCAAGAAAATCGTATATATATATATATATATGGAGATATAGGATGATAAGTGTATTCAAGTGTACATTCATTCTACAACAAATGAAAAGATAGTACAAGTATTTGTTTCGTGTTATAATTGCAAACCAAAAATGTGGGCTTCGAATTTATTTGGTTTGCTCCCACTATTTTACTTCAAATCAATAACCCTCAATCTATTGATTCGGGAATCCATTGGAAATTCCTAGTGGGCTAGGATCCCATCTAATTAACTTTGGGTTTGACGGAGGCCAATGCCCCAAAGGTAACTTCGATTAGGTAGATAACTTTTATCAATCACAACTCTTGTGACTCCTAGATAGTTGGGTATCAACTCTTGATATTCACATCTTATGTGTTTCCCAACATTGCCTCAAAAATATCATAACATTGACGGAGGCCAAACTCGTTATGTATTTTTGTTAAGTCATACCCATTATTTAGAGATCACATCTCATAGCAAGAACATATTCCGAGTAAGGTGACCTTGACGGAGGCCAACGTGTCAACACTTAATAGGAACTCTTCGTTTTTGCTATAATAATGGAAGGCAACTTATATATATTGACTTAATATCGCCTCAAAAACACCATAGCCTTGATGGAGAACCAACAAATTAAGCATTTTTGTTAAGTCAGACCCATTATTTGGAGATCATATCTCATAGTAAAAAACATGCTCTAGGTAAGGTGACCTTGACGGAGGCCAACGTGTCAACACTTAGCAAGAACTATGATTTTTTACTAGTAATAATGGAAGGCAAGTGACTTAATATTTTATTTGAGGGATTTTTATTTTAATTATACAATATATAGTCTCATCATAGCATGTAATTAAAATATATCGACATATAAAATAAAAACATGCACAATAAACCGTGGATGATTATGGACTTAACTAAGATATTTTCCTCGAGCCTTAAGGAAAATATATGGTCAAATTCCTAAGGGATGTGATCAACTCCTTGATGCATTCCTTGGGAGGTCTTCAACTCTTGATGAGCCTCCATGGTTGCTCCTTGGTTCCATCTCCATCTTCTTTGTACATTACACATGTAATTCTATTCTAAACAATTTAGAAAATTAAAACCTAACTCTAACCTACACAATGTACATTACATGTATTGACTAAAAAACCTCGAGTTACATTCGAGGGGAGTTAGGTGAGAAGAGAATTACATGAGAATAATAGAGAAGGCAGGACGCGCAGGACCTATTTTAAAAACCAATACAAGCCAACCATCAAAATTAATAAAAAATCAACCATTCAATCACATTGGTCATAGTCCATAATCATCCACCATGCCATCATAATATTTAACAATTAAATAAATTACTTTTATTTAATTCTAGTCATAAATCACATGGTCTAAATTAATTAGATTAATATTCTTGAATTTATTTGTCTCAAAAATAAAGTTATAGAAGGTGTAGGTTTCCAATATTTAACTTTCCAAATATTAACAATTAAAATTGGAAAGTGTTTTGCAGAGAAAATTCTAAAAATTCGCGTTTTCCAAAAAATTAGGAAAAATCTCGCTAGAACTCTGCCAGCAAACCGTGGGACAAACCGTGCGCGGGTTCATCCGCGGTTTACAAACCGTGGGACAAACCGTGCGCGGTTTCATCCGCGGTTTGTTGACAGAACATACGAGTTTTTAACCGTGGGTTAAAACGCGCGCGAGTTTTTCGCGCGGTTTGTATCCAGAAAATACGATCTTTGAAATTCTTTGGTCTTTTTCAAAACTCTTTTGAATCAAAACATGTTAAAACCCTTTTAGCATGTAAAAATAATTTAGAAACCTTGAATACAACCATAAGAACTCATCTTAATTATTTAAAACACTTTTAAACAATTAAGAACTTATCTTAAAAATCAAACTCTTGATTTTTCTAAAACAATTTTGAGACAAATTTCATCAAGAACAAACCATCCATATTTATGACAATTAAATAAACATAAATCATATAGATATAATCAAAGGAGGCTCTGATACCACTGTAAGGTAATAAGGGGAGTAACGCAGCGGAATATTTAAAAATTTATTACCTTAGCCATGGATCTCTTTGATGTAATCTATACGATTAAAGGGTGTTTAGCACAAATACCTCAAGCATAGAAGGTTTCTATGCTTCAAAGGGCAAGATCCTATTCGATGAAGGTGTTGATCTACCATGAAAAGCCCTCCAAGTGTTGAGCCTCCAACGGTATCCACACGAACATGATCTTTAGGAACCTTTGGGCTTGCTTGCCTTGCCTTTTGAGTGCTAGCTCCCTTGAATGATTCATGAAGAACACAAGAACAAGAAGAGGAGGAAGACAAAACCCTAACCCTTAGGGAGAAGAGGGTGTGGCGTTTTTCTTGGGAGAAAACACGCCTCTCTCAATTTTTCTCTCTCTAAATTTTATCTTGTGTTTCATCAATCAATCAAGAGTCAAGGCATGGACTTATTTATAGATGTAGTATCCTAGTCTTTAAGGAAACAAGAGCAATTGGAAACCAAGAAGGTTTAGGAAGCTTATCTTAAGCTAATCCTATTCCTTTAGGAAACCAATTCCAAAAGGAAACCAAATAGCTTCTTAATTCCTTTTAGGAAACTAATTTCCATCAAGACTTAGAATATTTATAATTAAGTCCTTTAAGTTAATTTATCGCATAAATTAACCCCATAAGTATCTTATACTTATCTTAATAACAATTTAACCCAAAGACCATGTTCTTATTGTGTGTGACCCATTAGGTTCCATTCACGTTGGTAATAAGTACAAATTATAACTCATTAATTAATTAATTAAGAGCCAGATAAATTAACACTTTAATTTATCATTAATTCCCTAATTAATTAATTTGCACTTATAGATCATGAGTGGCGTCTAGCAATGCATCATGACCACCCAAGTGAATAGGAAAGTCATATGGTAGACTACACCTATCAATGACAATGTTACCGTGTAATTAATATCCTTTCACCACACTATATCCCAATTAGTCTAAGAGTGTAGTGCGCACTCTTTAAATGACTAATTAATGATTTCTTGTTCCCGAAATACAACTTTCATAAAAGTATAACCTTGAAACTCTTTCAAGTCATACTTTCACTTTTGCGCAAAAGATTCTTTAAGTCATATTTCAACAAGTGGCCAATCCGGGATATACTCTCCTATAATAAGGAGTGGTGAATCCTATATCCATTACTCACTATCCTTCCATGCTTCATGCTATACCCAATCTCTACCGTATGGGCTACTCTTTTACGAGCACCGAGCAATAGAGTCAAAGCATAGCAATCCACACTCAAGATACCATGGTAATCTCAAGTCTAAGGATCACTTACACCATTGCCATTAAGAGTATAATTCATTAGCACTATGAATAGTAACTCTCGGCGGATCAATCCAATGAACTTGTTCTCTAACAAGCATCCACATACCAGCTTAGGTGTCACACGCCATAGTTGACGAGATCAACTACTACTTACCATAAGTAGAGGCAAAGTATGTGCTAGTCTTCCCATATTAATGATGTCCAATCTCATTAATACTATGACTAGGGATATTTAAGAATATAACTTAATGTGTAATAAGAGTCTCATCATTGTAACTCTTACAATCTCTTATACACAGTTAATATTCTATGGACTTTATCAAATAAACAAGTAATATAAATAACAAGTATTAAATGACAAAGAAAATGCCACATATATAAGTATAACACGAAATAAGCGTAATAAAAATCCCAAAAACCAACTTAGTTTTAGGGCATACACTAACACGTCTTTCCGTTCAGTTTGTGGTAGACTCAATGCTTGCATTGGGTACTGTTTTTATTTTTAGTCCTCGGTAGGTTTAATCTTTGCATTGGGTACCGATTTTTATTTCAATTAGCAGTAAACTCAATCGTCAGTATTAGATACCGTCTTTATTTGCATATTAGATATCATGCCATTCCAATTGCATGCTCATGCATCTTACTTTAGCATTCGTATTTCCTATGTCATCATGCATTAGTCGTCATCTTAGTCTATTTACTTTCATGTTAAAAAAAAAAAAAAAAAGAGGGGAGAAAAGAATAAAAGAGACAAAATTTTGACTTTTGAGTTGAATTGGATCTTATGCTTAGCACTTGTTTTGTTCTATTTTAAAATCTTTATTGCATTTATTTTGTCTAGCGGTCTGAACTCGCTTTTTATTCATTTACATTTCTAAGTCTAACAGCCCAAACTTTGTATCTCATGATTTTTGACAGCTCATTATCATGCATTTGTCAATTACATTTTCAAGTCTGACAGCCAAGACTTTGCATCCCATGATTCCTGACAGCTCAGGATCATGCATTTGTCATTTATATTTTGAAGTCTAATAGCTCAAACTTTGCATCTCATGATTCTTGACAGCTCAGGATTGTCAATTACATTTCCAAGTCTGACAGCCCAAACTTTACATCCCATGATTCTTGACAGCCTAAGATCATGCATTTGTTATTTACATTTCTAAGTTTGACAGCCCAGACTTTGCATCTCATGATTTCTCACAGCCCAAAATCATGCATTTGTCATTTACTTTTCCAAGTCTGACAGCCCAAACTTTGCATTCCATGATTCCTGACAGCTCAAGATCATGCATTTGTCATTTACGTTTCTAAGTCTGACAGGCCAGACTTTGCATCCCATGATTCCTGATAGTCCAGAATCATGCATTTGTCATATATTTTTCCAAGTCTGACGGCCCAAACTTTACATCCCATAATTCCTAACAGCCTAGGATAATGCATTTGTCATTTACATTTCCAAGTCTGACAACCCAGACTTTGCATCCCATGATTCTTGACAACTCAGGATCATGCATTTATCATTTACTTTTCCAAGTCTGACACTTAGACTTTGCATTATATAATTCCTGACAACCCAAGATCATACTTTTGTCATTTACTTTTCCAAATCTGACAATCCAGACTTTGCATTCCATGATTCTTGGCAACCCAAGGTCATGCATTTGTCATTTACTTTTCCAAGTCTGACAGTCCAAACTTTGCATTCCATGATTCCTAACAGCTCAGGATCATGCATTTATCATTTACATTTTCAAGTCTAACAGCCCAAATTTTGCATTTTATGATTTCTGATAGCTCAAGATCATTCGTTTATATTTTCAAGTTGGTAGCCCAATTTTGCATTCATCAACCTTTGTAGCCCAAGGTCATGCATCTGTTCAGCAGCCGGGTCGGCATATGTTATTTACATTTAAAGTTGGCAGCCCAATTTTACATTCATCAACCTTGACAGCCCAAGGTCATGCATCCGTTCAGCAGGCTGGTTGGCATCTGTTTATTTACATTTTCAAGTCTGGCAGCTCAGACCTTGCATTGCATTCATCAATCCTGGTAGCCCAGGATCATGCATCCGTTCAGCAGCTTGGTCGGCATCTGTTTATTTATATTATCAAGTCTGGCAGCTCAAACATTGTATTTAGCTTATCAGTATTTATCTTGTCAGCAGTTTAAATTCATTTTTGGTCTATTAGTTTAAGCACTTTATTTTATCTTATAATTTTTACCGCTTTAAGTTATCGTTGTTTAGTAGTTCAAGTGTCACAGTTCCTTCTCTATTTCGATCACAAGTTTTGAAAATTTTGAATTCTTAACTCACCATTTGGAGTTGTGTTTTTGCGAGTCATTTGGAGTTGTGTTTTTGCATCTATAATTCACTTGCATCCGAATTACGTTTGACCTGATTTCTTTCACCGGGATACGTAGGCAGTTTCTTGAGAGCTCAGTTTCATGTTTTTCTATGTTCTTTGGTCATTAGTTTACATCTCATCACGTTCTCACACTATACATGACTAGATATTTTGTTTACAGCAATATCTGTTTTTCATTTAGGTGAGTTAAAATTTGGTGTTGTCTACTTCTTTATCTGAAATCTCTACGAGATTCTCGACAAAGAAGGGCAAATTGTAGACACCAAATTTTGACACACTATTTCTTTTTCAAACATTGGGGGCATGTTTATATTTTTTTTTTAATCAAATTCTAATTTTTTAATAATCTCGGGGGGACAAAATAGTAATTTTTATCTGTAAATATTTTTTTCATTAGCTTTGGGGGTATTAAATTCATATTTTTACTTTCATACTTATTTTTAATTTTCTGTGATTTTTTTCGAATTTAATTGGTATTCTTTTTATATTTTACCAGCAGAAAGGCAAAATGATAATTTCACCTCGCGAACACTATTTTAGCTCATTTCAGGTTCCAAATTTATTTTTTCTAATTCTTTAAGCATGTTTCTAATTTTTTTTATTTTTTCGGGAACGATTGCTATTTTTTCTGTAAATACTGCATTTAGGGGTAAAATCGTCATTTTATAGTTTAAATTCGTTTTTCACCAATTTTGGAGTGATAAATGCATTTTCTAGGGTTTTAAGCTTATTTTGAATTTTTTATAATTTTTCAAGGCCAATAACTATTTTCTATGTATTCTCGTTGTTTAGGGACAAAATCGTCATTTCACACCCTGAACGCGTTTTTTATTAGTTTTAAGCTCTAAGCTTTATTTTGAAATCTACTTTGAATTTTTTGACAAATTTTTGAGTTTACTGTTATTTGTTTGTATTAATTTTTGATTTTTTGGGGTCAAAATAATATTTTTTAAAATAAAATTAAAATTTTTATTACCAGTGGCATTTTTATTATTTTGTAGTTTTCTTGATGACCAAGATAACTAGCTCTATAAATACCTCCCACTAAAATCAGGAAAATTTTGAAAAATCCTAAAATACATCCTTATCTAAATTATAAAAAATCAAAATACACACTTATATACCAAAACACACATACATATATCAGTTTCTTGCAAGAAGGTTACTGTTCATCATTAGATTTGTAGTCAAGTTTTAAAAGGTACTTCTTATTTGGTTTTTCTCTTTGTTCATTTTCTTTCATTATCTATATGAATATGATTAATTATGAAATTTTAGTTGCATTTTTAAAACTTCTCTTCTCTTGCTTTTGGGTTTGCATTTTTGGTTTCGTTTTCTTCTATTTGTTTCTGGTTTTGTTCTGGGGAATTTTCATTCTTCATCATCTTCAATTTCTCCACCGTTAATAATCCTCCAACCCCACCGTAAATCATTCTCCACCTTCAACCGGACCTCCACCTGCAACCACCACAGACCACAAAAACTACCAGCAACCCACTGAAAATTTTACCATCGAAAGACCAATCCAAGCCACCAAGCCACAGCAACAGCAACAATCAATATCGAGACCCACCAGCCATCAGAAATTCCAATTTCTAGTCACCCAAGTCTAACTACAAACACCAATAACTGCCTTTAACTCACCAAAAGCCTTCATTCACAACACAAAGATCAGGCTCATCACAAACAACCATCAACCGACGCCTAAAAAACAGTTAATTACTGCCACCTCAAACCACCATCCCTTGCAACCATCACTGCCAAAACACACAGAACACACACAGTCAAACAGACAAACACACACAGTCGTATACGCAAACACACAGTAACAAGCAGATTCACACAGACACAAACAAAGATCAAAATTTCAGCTACAAGTTCCTTCCACAAAATCATCAATTGCCCAACAACTAGGGACCCTTGCAATCTCACAACCACCGTCAATCACACCTGAACCTCCACCAATCAGCTTCCAACCTCAACTCACAAGCTAGCTGCAAATTTGAACACCTAGCATAACCATAGTTTCCACCCGAAACAGCCCTCCAATGCAACCAAAACAATCCCAATTTCCACCCACAAATGAGCCAAAAACAACAAACCAAGAGCTACCCACTAGCTTCTTCTATCTCCACCGTTTCACAGACCTAGTTAGCCACCTCCTTTAACCTCACCTATACACAAAACCACCGCAACCCACTACCCACCACAATCTATTAACGTTATCACCAAACATCCACCACACCAGCCTCAGACAAACACAAAATAAACCCATGAATGCTACCACACATCGCCACCACAGTTGCTGTCGTCGTCTTTCTTTCACTGTCCACAACCTGCAAAAAAAATATCCAAACAAACACGACTATTACTGAGCTCAGTCATGTCCAGAAATTGTTCCCCAATTTCACTTTCCCCTTTCTCTATTTGAGAAATTCAAGGCTGATTTAGGAGCCTTAAGGCTTGAATTTAGGTATTTAGGAGTTTAGATTGACAGGACTTAGTTTGAAAATTAAAAAAAAAAAACTAAATTGGGATGGCTGATTCTAGCGAACGAGCGAGAGAGGAAAGAAAGAAGCGAGAGAGAAATAGATAGATCTGGAAAAAGGAAGAAATAAAGTAGAAAGAAAGGGAGAGAAAGAGAAGATGATAGGAGAAGAGGTAGAGTGAGGTAAGAGAGGGAAGAGACGGACAGGTGAGAAAAACAGAAAAAGAGTGGGATGGAGAGAGAAGAAAGAGGGCGAGAGAGAAGGCAAAGAACAACGGAAGAACAAGAGAGAAATGGGAGGAAACAGAGGCAGGAGCAAGAAGAAGAAGAAAGCAGAGATGAGGTAAAGAAAAGAGAGAGAGAGAGAGAGAGAGAGAGAGAGAGAGAGAGAGAGAGAGAGAGAGACGGCGAGAATAAGAAGTGGGTAAAGGAGAAATTGGAAAATTGGGGGAAGTGTTCTACTTACTGAAGGTAGAAGAAAAGAGTTTCAGGGGAAGAAGATTGGAGAAACCGAATTAGAATTGGAGAAAATATTTTCTACAAAAAGAAATATTTTTTTTTTAGAAAAACCGGTTGGGGGTGGGTTTGGTTTACTTAATTTTTGTTTTGTTTTATTTTATTTTTTGTTTATAATTGATATATATATATATATATATATATATGTCTAAAGAGAGTTTAGTTTTGGATTTTGGTTTTTTTGTGATTGTTCTAATAGATAATATATATTTATTTTGTAGCCTCTCGGATTTTTTTTAATATTACTGCATACCTATACATTTAGGAAATTTGCATTTTAAGTTTCTAATTTTTATAGATTGACCTCCTAGATTTTACTTTCTTTTAATTAGGTTTTGATTAATTGCAATTAAGTCTTAATAGTTGCTGGAATTTACATTTTGTTTCCCATGTTTGCTGAAATTTTATTGTTGTCCTCCCTTACTTAGCTTTAATTTACAAATTATGCCCCATGCTTGCTTGAATTTGCAATTTGGTTCTCAGGTTTACTTAGATTTCTATTTAGTCTTCCAAGTTTACTTTAATTTGCATCTTTGCCCCCCTAGACTTGCGTGAATTTCTCATTTTTGCCCCTGGATTAGTTAGAATTTCTAATTGTACTCTTAAACCCCTCTAGCTTTACATCTTTGCTTCTAGCCCCCTTAACTTCATGGAAATTGCATTTGCACCCCCATTTTGTTAGTATTGTATATTTTTGCGCTTTATTCATTTATATTGCGATACGTTGACGCATTTACTCGTGTTCTTAAGCATTAGTACCGCGTCTTCGAGAGGTATCCCTATTTCTCATTAATTCATCTTTATGTGCCACAATGTACCTTTATGTGATTTTTATTTCTTATTTTACATGCTTTTTGCGTATTTATTTATTTTATTTTATTTTAAATTTTATTATTTTGGCGGAAAATGTAATATTTTTGTATTTAGCTAATTAATGTAATAGTTAGGCTACATTTCTTATATTTTAGCAAAATTGTGTATTTAGATAGATAAATAGGCCATTTTTATTTTTTCCCCTTCAAAATTGTAACTTAAACCCCCTAGATGTAATAGTTAGGGTTTATTTGTTTTTGTGTGCTTGTGTGTTTATATGTTCTACCGCTTTCCTTAGGATTTTGCATCTAGAATATTATGTTTACGTGTTATGTGCTGCTATGTGATATTATATGCCTTTATATGTTTATTGGCTTTCAATTTATGTTTTATTATTTTGATTTATATTTTATTAGTTCTTATTATTCCGTCACCACACTAGTCTAATGCTAGTTGTGACTTTATTGTTTCCCCGCTAGTGCAACGCTAGTGGGAATTCCTAGAAAGGGCTAGTCCATGGCTAGACCCTTAGGGCATTTTAGTGTTAGGTGCACTCCTGTGCATTTTACATCATTTCACATCCCACTTCACACACTTTTTGTTTTCCTTCCATTTTGCATTATTATTATTATTATTATTATTATTATTATTATTATTATTATTATTATCATCATCATCATCATCATCATCATTATTATTATTTATTTTGACACATGTTCAAGTGCATGACATTTAGGTTGCATTGGATTTAGACTTTAAGGACATTTGTGTGATCCGACTAGAAATAGTTGCCTACTCATATGGGAAGCGGTTGCGTATATGCCGTTCTCTCCTCCGTGAGTAGAAATATTCAGTCACAAGTTATTAGTCCCCCATACCCGTTATGTTGCATACCCACTTTCTTCGACCACTTATTATCTATATTACTATTTTTATTTCTTTTTGCATTTCATTTTTGAATAGGCACTCGTGACTCCCTTGAGGTCTCGACTCGGGCTTCGCAATTAATGCAATAATCTCGACCAAGCTCTGACGGAACATTTCGATCCTCTCGATATCCACATTTAGATTTAGGACTTGCATTCATATAGATACATCCACACGCGAAAGAATCTAGGATTAATTTAGGAAAATTTTGATTAAACCTCGTAACTAGTTTCGGCTAGGTGGAAAGGGTGTCTTAGGCGTGAGCCTTTGCCTTTTCTTTCTTCAAATGTGAATCTTGAACCTTTTTCTCTCGTTTTTCGAAGACCGGAGTCGAAAAAGGGTCTTCAAATATTTTTCTAAAATTTTAATTTTTGCTAAATAATTTTTGGGTGACTTGGTATGCCCTAACTCAATACCAAGTGGCGACTCCATTTTAAATTAAAACTCTATTTCAAAATTAGTTGGCCAAAATTGTCACACTTTTAGTCCCGGCCTTATTTTTTTTTAAAATATTATTTTTTCTAAATAACACATTTTCACTAAAAACTCGATTTTTATCACACACGCACGGTTTTTTCCAAATTCTTTATTTTCACAAAAGGGTTACCGGATCGGACCGTCTTTTATGGATGCTACAGTCAACGATCCCTCCGTAGTACCTTTACGATTTTTAGGACATGAAAAAGAATACTCCCTTGATTGGTTAAAGATTCAAAAATAATGTTGTTGTTGTCCCTTGATGTTCCTTGGCCTTTGTGAAGTTTCTTCTTGCAATGCTTCACCATATTCTCGTTTTGGTCATTCTTGCTTCACCAACCTTGTTTCAAAGCTTAGAAAAACTCAAAAGATATGTTAAAGCAAGTTTTAATCACAAATAAGCTCAAAAAGTAACATAGCATGCTTTGAAGTACTTGATTTCCTGCGCACTTAGTTATTGCAATGTAACTCCAAGGGGTGAGATTTTGATACATATGTTATGTGAGCAAATGTAATGTCTTATGATGAAGTGAAATACAAATGAAACTTGTACTTAAATGCCTCAAATAAAAAATTCATACTTTGATGCCAAAAGTTAAAATTTAAATCAATGAAATGATACATGCAATGCAATCCATTTGAATGTGTTAAAATGGTGTTTTCATGCCCTATAAAGTTGCCAAATAATCACACAAATCATGCCATAACATTTGCCAAACAAAACCACTCAAACGCACCAAAGGAGGGCCAAAATTTCATGGATCCGTGGGTCAGACCCATGGATCAAGCACCCATGGATCTGCTTAACCTCCCAGAAGTTGCAGTAGCCATTTCAAGTGGTGCAGGCTGATTTTTTGGAAACTTTGAGTGATGATTTCTTCCATTTAAACCTCAAGTTTTGGGCAAATAACTTTATGAACATGTAACCATGTCAACAAACTTTGAAATCATTCATTAAATGCATCCTAAACATCAACACAAATGAAATGAGAATCGATCAAAGTGGGCTGTCTGAAAAACCTGCAACAGTGAATTTCAAGATGAACTTGAAATTCAAAATTTTCCTTTTAGTGTTTTTTATCAATCCAACACTTCAAACATATTTCCAAGGTGAGAAAAAAGTTGTTCACGTGATTTTTAGGCATTCAAAACATCGAAATTCTAAATTTAAGACCAAGATCACAAAGAATCAACTTTGAAGTTAAACAACCACATGAATAGTTGCTTTTTCACTAAAAAGTTCAATTTGATTCTTTGCATGTTTTGGACTTTCAAATCCCTTTGAAAAAGTTTCAAATGATAAAACAAAGTTGCTCAAAATCAATTTATGCATCAAAAGTCCATGGATTACAAAATGAGTATTAATGTTCTTAATCAAAGTTGGCTTATGAATAATAACCAATGGAATAGTACTTTGCACTTTAATGCTTCAAATTGGTTCACTTGTTCTTTTAAGCTTCTAAACCACTTCAACCACATTTTAAATGATAAAACTAAGATGTCTAAACCAAATGTACCTTCAAAACACAAGAGATATGAAAATTTGGCATTAAACATCTAAGTTTAAACATGAAACTTCATGGATTGTATCAAAATGCTTCAAATTCAAATTCAAACTAAACTAATCAAACATACTGACTACAAAACTCACATAAAACATAAAACAAACTAAAGCAACTTAAAATACCAAAGATATTGGGTTGCCTCCCAACAAGTACTTCATTTATAGTCTAGAGTTAGACTTGGAACACCTTGGTCACGTGATAGGTGTATCCCACAAAGGATGAATTACACCATTGGTGCTCAATTGGTTCAACAAGTATAGGTAAATCCTTTGTGCCAAGATAAGTGTTCCCAAGTCCATGATCCATTTTGCAATTGTATCTACTACATGGAAACACTTAAAAAGAACTTCATAGCCACAATTGGCTATTCTCTTGTGTTAGTATTTTCTCAATACCAATAAAATCAATGTTACAAGTGAAAGCAATATCATTAAACTCTTCATTTTCTACCTTTGAATTTTCAATTTCGTCATTAAGAACAAGTTCATTATTGAGATTTGTGTGTTCAAAAATAGGAGAAACAACTATTTTATCATTTTTCACATTTTCAACTACCTTTTTACATGCATTTTCTTCAATTACTTGTTCTTGGTCATGTTCAAAAGTAGAAGTATCAAGCATTTCTTCACCATCATCACTTTCATGAACAAAAGAAGTATAAGACATGCCTTCCACCATTGTACTACACATACCTAGTTGATCACTAGAATCATGTTTTTCACAAGTTTGAGTACTAATGCTAACATATGAATCATTTTTAATATCACAAGGTTGTACATTAGCTAATATAGCATATTCATGATTTTCATGGTCACCTCCACATGTAGTACAACAAAAAACATTCAAATTTGACTTATAGTCAACATAATACGTATCAAATTTCTCTAGGAAAGCATTTGCTAATTGCTTCCAACTAGTGAAATAATTTGATCTATATGATCTTAGCCAATCTTTAGCTTCATGTACTAGAGTTAATGGAAACAATCTTAATTTTATAGGATGCTCATTTATTCCATTGTATCCATCAAAACTAAGTAGGTCAATTAAATTTGAAAAATTGGATGAATGAGAATAAGCATATTCATTTGGATTTCCTTGAAATTGGTCATGTTTAACACACCAAATGACTTCCAGATCAAATTCGTAACTCATTTCTTGTTCTTGCCTTTGATTTGTAACATATGACATTGAAACTTCTGACAAGACCTCGTCCACATGCATGCTATTGAACTTGTCCACCAAGTGTTCGATGAAATGCTTGAATTAACTTTAACTTTTAAATGCTTACCTTCACCCTAGATTCAATTAGTACCTACAAAAACACAACACAAGAGATATCAAAACAAGAAAACAAAAACGTCTAGAGTAATCAAGCTTGTATTTGCCTTGATATTGCCAAAGTTTCTTTGATTCCCCAACAACGGTGCCAATAACTTGATTGTGAGGTTTACATAGTATCAAAATTAGGCAAAATTCACACAAACAAGTAATAAAATTTATAATCTAATACCCCTTACCGCAAGTGCACGAGTCAAATGTAGTAGGGGAAGTATTAGGGTCGATCTCATGAGGAAACAAGAATTTGCCAGTACCAAAGCTACTAACTTACTCTATTATCTAGACAATACATCAAATAGGTGGTGTGCAAAATAAGAAAATTCAACTACTTGAAGTAAAACAAATGGAAAAAATTCACAAATACAAGTAATAGGGTCTAGAATCCACTAATTGTCACTAATATGATTAAATGAATTAACACCTTGCTATGTTAACCTTGTCTTGCTTAGGATTGCAACTCCATATGAAATCAAGACTTCTTTTCACAATGAATTGATTAGAGTTCAATTATGTTCATAATGAACTCTTGTGAAATGCATGAATTGTGGTATTAAATAACCTCAATCCACCTACTTGCACAACTACTTGCATGTGTGTACAATATGAGTATCATCTACCATTTTCCAATGTTATAAGCATTTTTTATTGTCAAATAACATCTAAATGATTTGCAATAGTTGATCAAGCTACTACAAATGTTAAACCTTAATGAATAAACAAGCAAATACAAGTTATAGCAAGTATATTAACATTCAAATCATATAATTAGCTTGATCTCATCCTAAGACATGTTTTTAGTTAAACATATCTTGTATAAATAACATATAATAGAAACAACTCATAAACAAGTAAGAAATTAAAGAGCTAAGGTAAGAAATGCTCATTTGTTGGTAGAACATGGCTCCAAAGCTTCATTTCTCATTGATGTGAATTGATGCACTTGAATCCTCCACGAGTTTTCTTACAAGTAATGAAAATTCTTTTAAACTACAAAGAAAACTACTACTATATGCTACTTGGGAGTGTTTCTCCCTTCAAGACTTCTTTTAAATATCTTGCAAGAGCTCCCTATTTATAGACAAAAAGATTTTACATTGAATTTTGCAATGTTTCCTTGGGTAGTGCAGGTGCAAGGAATCTTTAAAAAGTCATCAAAAGGGTTTGGAAGATAAGTTGCAAGTTGGAACCATCACTTTCTGGCCGACATTCATGATTCGCGAGTAGATACACGGACAGTTAGTCGGCATATCGTGATCAGCGTATTGCTCCCAGAAGATAGCAAAATCAGCTTTTCCTCAAAACAGAAAAGTTGTAGCCCTTTGAATTAGCTTTCTAACACCACAAGAATCAGGTCATTTTGATTCTGGAAGCAAAGATATGGCCAAAATACTGAGACATGGTTGGGAGAGCTTTGTTCTTCAGTAATTTGGATTTTTGGCTATGAAGATGTGAGAACTGAATTTTGATGTCTCATAAGATTTGTAGAGTATCCTCTTATCTTTAAAATTCCACAAGAATCATCTCAATCGAATATTTTTAGCTCAAGTTATTATCGAAATACAGAAATGTGTCATTGTTACCGACACCTAGTTTTCTCCAATTCTTCACTTCCATTGCTTCT
This sequence comes from Mitragyna speciosa, assembly GCA_024721245.1. Classification (NCBI taxonomy): domain Eukaryota; kingdom Viridiplantae; phylum Streptophyta; class Magnoliopsida; order Gentianales; family Rubiaceae; genus Mitragyna; species Mitragyna speciosa. The sequence continues at coordinate 11,586,612 of CM045565.1, read as the reverse complement.
TTGCACTTCTCTTTTGCTTGTTATGCCTCTTATGCCCTTGAGACCTCTTTGTGATGCTGATCCTTTAATTCCATGGTAAATTTGTTGATGAGAATTTTCCAAAAGTTGAGCAAAACAATCCTCCAAGTTTGAATGTAAAAGTTGTTCTAGTGAAATTCCAAATCCAATCATCCTTGAATCCACTAAGAATGGGTTGACCTTTACTCCAATTGATCCAAATCATGATTAAATGTATAAAACCTGAAAGATTGTGCATTAATTTCTCAAAATATAAATTTTGCTTTAACACCCTAAAAATCTGGTAAAATCCTAACTTTTAGGAAAATTTTCAAATAGAAGAACAATTATGAATTTGATCCATTTTTAGATTAAAAACAATTAGAACATACTTAAAACACACTAAAAATATATATAAAATACTATGCTAAATTAAGTAAAATTGTCACTTATCAGGCAGCATTTCTTTACGGCATCAGGGCTGAGTTGGAGGATTTTCTTGTATTTCATTGCTTCGGATGACTTGATTTATATCTTCAGCAATGGAGAATTCTAATCATATCATTTGTGTACTACCACTGGTGATTCTTTGGTTCCTATGGAAAAGCATAAATGAAGCACGCTTCCAAGCCAAGAGTTTCGATCCTATTGATGCCATTTATAGGGTTGATCAATTTATGGCTTAGTTAACAACCACAAAGGTCATTTCTTAGATGCAATTGACAGAATTTGAGGATAGTTATTGGGCTAAGTGCTTTCGGCTAAAGAAGGAAAAGAACATAAACACAATAATTGTGTGATGGCTGAAACAAAGTGGGGATCGACTCAAACTTAATACTGATACAAGTGTGCGGCATTCCAAGGCATTTGAGGGTAAGATTCTCAGAGACCATAATGGCAAGGTTATTTTTGTATTTTGTAAGGAGTTTGGTGATAAAGATGCAATGCATGCTGAATCCTTAGCCTTTTATATGGTTTGCAATATTGTGCGGAAAAGGGATTCGCTAATTTATTGGTTGAGGTGGATTCAAACTCTTTGGTCCAGGTAGTACAATGTGTTCAATATTGGGTTTGATCATATCATTGCCAAGGGATTTGAAGGCGTCATTATCTCATGTATTTCGGGAGGCAAATGCAATAGCAGATAGATTATCAATTCTCCAACTTGGACAAGATTGTACTTTTCAATCTTCACATCATCTTCCAAGAAATGTTAAATCACTAATTACGCTAGATAGTCTTGGCATGCCTTACATTAGAAGCATAAACTCAATGTAATATAGTTTATTGTTTTTTATCTTAATAAAATATGGGTTGGTATCCCCCGGTGTACAGGATTTGCCCAAAAAAAAAAAAATTTGTTACAAGCTATACCATATGAAACCTAGCAAAAAAAAAAAAAAAAAAAAAACCGTCACATTAGTAGCCAAAAAAAAAAAAGGGAAGAAAAACTATATGAACCCTTTTACATGCAAAATTGAATGCCCAATATAGAGTGAAATCTATGCAACAAATGATGGATCAAATCAAAAGAAAAATTGAAATTGTGAAAAGTTTGAAAAACTTGCATATGTTGATGATACTAATTATAATAAATGACGTGGCATATTGCATTCTAATATAAGAATTAATTGCAAATAATCTCCCAGAATGTGAGATAATGAAAGATGGGGTTCAAAAGGAAAGAGGGCGAGCCAAGACACCTAAATTGTGATAACAAAATAACAAATCTAATGAAAAAGCCCCCCTAAAATGCATTAGCTCCATTAATCACACATAATTACACCATATATGGAAGCCCTTGTTAGAAATCAAAGATATTATAAATTTAGTTATTATAAAAGCAATAACTAATTTCACTTGCAGCTACGGAGCTGTATGCTTGTTCGAGGTCCCAAAATTAATTATTTGCCATAACTGCCAGACCAAAACTAAATAGAAAAAATCCACAATAGCCTAATAATGACAAACGAAGGATTTAAAAAAAAACAAAATTAATTTTTGTCTCTTTGTCTGCACTGTGAAATTTTATTACAATACATAAAAGAAAAAAATTTGATTCTCATAACATTGTACGCATTTCACTAATTCGAAATTACATAATGTAGAAAAGCAAAGAAAAGGCACAATAACTATTTTTCTTTTTGAGGAATGATATATATCACCCGAAATTTAACACCATTGCATCGCTTCTAGTTGGATATAACGTGTCCACATGTCTGATTCTTTTATTTTTCTTTCCTTCCGGATGTTTTCTTTCCATTGTTACCGTCTCTCACTCAATTGCACTGCACCCTTGCACTACGTCCACGGTCACTTCCCCGCTATTGCAACCATATAAAAAAAAATCAGGCATAATTTGGTTTAGGAAATCAAGGAAGGGAATGTGTATCAGTTGTAGTAACAGTACTCATTGTTGAAGTTTGGAAAATAACTATCACTATTTTGCAATTGGAATAAAAGTAATTAATTAGAGTCTATATGATTTTCTTAAAGTATTATTTTATCAAACTCATTAACCCTTATGGAGAGAATGATATCTATTTTATCATTAAACCAAACATGTTAATGAAATCGTTAAAACCAAAATAACTAGTAGAGTTAATGATATTTATAGTGATAATGATAGTTATTAAAGAATTTTAACCTAATGGCTCTCAAGTATGTACTCTATCAATATCCCTGTCTTTATACTTCTCCATGGATGACTGTAGTTCTAAAAATACGATAAGTGCCTTCATATTCTATTTTCAGCTTTTCAGCCAACTTCGCTATGAATACTCCTCACGAATCAATAATCCAAGCGGGCACAAGAACTAAATCATGAAAATTCGATCAAAAATCACTTATGAAACTAAAGTAAATCAAATAAAAGCCCAGTAAAATGTTATGTGTCGAATTTCTACAAATTTGTTCTTCGTATTGACAAATTTGTGACATTCCTATTTGATTTTGGGTTTTGAAAGAGAAAGCACGATAGAACCGGATGCAAGAAAGGGCCAAAGGGTGGTAGACGGGGAAGTAATACGGCTTGGATTATGGTAGGTCCCGGAGAGAGGGTTTGATCGGGTAGATCGATTTTTTTTTTAAGAAAAGATTAAGATAGAAAATCTTTAAAAAAAAATAGAGAAAAATTTAAGAGGAAGAGGAAGGAGGAAAAAAAAAAAAAAGTCAAGTCACTATCTTATGTCAACAGTGATACATGAATTACAAAATGGGTTTGGGTTGTTACACTTTTTGGTATTATACAAGTTACACTCTCTAAGAGAGTACATGTGGATTGTGAAGGCAAGTAGTTAACTAATGGAATGCTAATGGTTTAATCATTTAATTACCTATTTGTGTGATTATTAAAATTAAGATACATAGTTGCGTTAGTGATTGTATTGGACAATTCTCGTTATTCAATTTGTCACAATTGAGAACCCTAGAACCTAACGGTGATAATTCGGGTAATTTATCAAAGTCGTGGTTATTCATGTCGACAATTAACTTTGATCGTCTAATCACTTATTTATTTGCGTGATAGTATTATTGTTAAAGTGAAATGTTACCAATCGAATTAGTCAAATTAATTCCTGAGATTTGAAGCATTTGAAAGCCTTGGAACCAAGAAATGCTAGAATAATGTGTTGTTAGATGGTTAGTTGTGTAACATGTAAAATAATTTAATTTAATGAAATAAAATACTTGCCAGTTCTTAAACAAAGCATAATTATAGAAAATTAAAAAAAGATAGAAAACTGAACAAAACAAAGCAAAAGAAGGCACAAGATGAGTCTGCTGGGCAAGTTGTTAAGCAAGTATGAGGTGGTGAGAGTTTAGGAGTGCTAAGTATAGTAACGAGACGAGTGGCGTTTCAGCCTTTGACCACTTAATGATTAACTAATATGATAAGAAAAATATCAAAGAAAATCCAGTAAGTAAGACTCGTGCAAAGCAAAGAATCTAAGGAAAAGAACCTAGCAATATAACTATAGCACTTGGGAAGAGTTGAAGTTGGAGAAGAAAGTTGAGCTTCCAAGAACAAGAAGGTAAGCTCCCTTGGGCTTAATTATGAATTACCATGTCTTCAAATTTGTATAATTAATGATGATATGTGAAAATTTTGATGGAAGTTCAAGAAGTGAAAGGAAAGTTGAAGCATAAACAAGTGAGCACAATGAAATGATAACTTGGAAATGACCTAGTTAGGTTGTGATGTTGTTTAGTGAGATTTTAGTTCTGTTATGATTAGAATCAGGATATGTTTTTTTTTCAAAACTCATTGTACATTGAATCTAGTTTATAGGGGTACAAATTTTATGATTTTTCATTGAGTATAATGTGAGATATGTTGAACTGAATGAATTGTGGTTGAAGAACTTGCACTGCAGTCATGCTAGACCAGTTTTAGTAAATTTATTATAACTTGGTGTAGAAAGCCTCAAATCGAGTGATTCTTGTTGTGTTATAAAATAGAATCATAGAAATTTCTAACGGTATAAGGCTCATGGACCAGTTCTGTATGGGTTGATACCAAAAATTGTGCAAATTGGACTGAAAACCAACCCTGCGTAAACAGTATTGATGATGAGCTAAATTTGGGGCTGATTTTGAACTTGTTATAGTTGGAATTTGAGTCCATGATCTCACAAAAGTTGTAGTCCTTGAAATGTGCTTTCAAACCACATAACCCTAATTCCATGGTTATTGGCGGATTTGCCCCAACAATGGCATGAATTTGGCTAAAAACCAACCCTGCACAAATAGGGTTGATGAAGCACTAGGTTGTAAATCGATTTTGGAATGATTTTTGTTAGAATTTGACCTGGTCCCTTCATGAAAGTTTTAGTCCCTGACATGTAGTTTCTACCTACATAATCACTTTTCTTGTATGACATATTAATTGGAAGTTATGCCCTATTGAATACCTATACTTGGTGAAACTGAAAACAGGGGTTATTGAGGAAAGAATCGAGTTGAGATGGCAACTTGATCGGGTTGCAATTGGAACCAAAATTTGGTGTCTCAATTGAAAATGTTTCAAATTAAGTCTAGTTTACAGAGATATTAAGCTTGTGAACTTTGGTTGAGTAAAAATGGAATTAGACTAGACTCCTCTTTTGGAAACCCTAACTTTTGTTATTTCGCTTATTCACTTTAATTTGATGATTTACTAATCTACCTTTAATTTATAAGTGCTTCAAACGGTAAAGGAGTGAACGTTTGAAGAACTTGTAAACTGTAACTTACCAATGAGTGTCCTAAAACTCACTTTTTATTTACTAACCTTGGTTTTACGAAAAATACATGATTTTTTTTTTTGCCACTTCAATGAACCTTTATTTATACTAATGTTTTGACACCTCGACAAACTTTATTTTATGTTATTTATATAAAAAAAATATGACCTCTGAGGTGAGCCTTGTGTACATATATTGACAAAGGTCAATGTTATCACTTGTTGTTTCATGACTTGGTATTATACTTGTTATTTGTGCTTGATCTTATTGGGAATCCGGTTGCGTAGTTTATCTCACTGGGAACCCTATTGTTTTTTTAAAAAACATTTAACTACAAAGGGTTACTTGTACGTGTCTTTCAATGTTAATAATACTTGATATAAGTCCAGTGGTGTACTTTATCACACCGGTAGTACTTGTTCTTATTAAATGTAAATAAACTTGTGCATGTTGCACGTGTTTTGGGCCTAGGCTTGAGTAGTTGGTCTTGGCTGAGCCGGCAGCAAACTTGGTCACTAAGTTCTAGCTACTTTGGTCTCTCGGCACCTTCCAACCAACAAGGAAGTTTTGAGGTCAAGGGGGTGCATGGAAAAAGTACTTGGGTAGAACTCAAGCTACCAAAATGGTGAGTGCCGAAGGCAACATGTTTAGTGTTGTGCCGGAGGCAAATGTACTTGATTCGCCCTTGACATGTTCTTAGGCAGTACTTGTGTATCATTTTTAGTTTTATGTGCTACTTGATTTAATTCTATTTTTATGTACTATCAATTCACTTGAATTGTGATTCAAACAAATATGTTTTGAGGGATTTTTCCAACGTGGTTTTAAAATGGATCTCACTAGGCTATATGCTCACACCTCGTTAAATTTGTTTTCCTTATAGGTGCATAACCTGCGAGAAATAGGGCAATAAGTGGAGAGAGAGGATCTTCTTTTGTTTAGGATTAGTCATGAAATAAATGTAATTTGAGATCTAAGTAACTTGGATGTTGTAATTACTTTTGAAGGTACATGTAACTTTTAGTGTTTGATTATATCTCTAGTATACAACTATTTGTACTTAAGTCCTGGCATGAACCAGGCAGGCCTCCCAATCAAGGTTCTAGAGTGAGACCTGCTTGGGCGTCACATGGATTCTCAATAACTATGCCTTCTAAGAGACAGACACGTGTTATTTTAATGGTGTAAGATAAGTGAAACACTAAAAATATTTAAAATATAAATATTTAATAAGAGTTTGCAGACTCCTAGCTTCAAACGCAAGACTTGGCTAATCCCTATCTCAAAAGACCCGGAAACTGGCCGCTACACTAATCCCAGAGTCCGATACCCATTTAGGTACTCTATTCAATTTCTGCGGCTTTGATCAATTAATTGCAGGCTACGTGTTTGGTAGCAAGATTTGCTTTATAGCCTTTCAGCAGCCAACTCTACATAACCTTAACATTAATTACATAGGCGTTTACTAAATGCAGTACTTAAGGCTGCTAGATCTTTTATGCTGATTTTGGTAAGTTGGTTGGTATCTATTCTAACTTAATGTTAGACGATTCTTTAAGAAATTCTTAAAAATGTCGTCTGCAACCGAATCTGTAGCAATAAAAAAGAAACTTTTTGAGATCAATACAGTAGCCAGCATACTGTTGATACTTGGACTACTCTTCTACTTGTGTTTTGTGTTCTTTCATGCCAAACAACCAAATTGGGTTGCAAATTTCTATTCGTACTCAACTACAGAGAAATCCCTTCTGCAGTCGAACTCTACTAATTCTCCTACAGAAATTAGCCACCTTCTGTTTGGACTTATTGGTTCTGAGGAAGCATGCCATCACAGGAAGGATTATATGGAATCATGGTGGCGACAAAACGAAATGCAAGGATTTCTAAACCTTGATACAGCTCCAACAGGCGATCTTCTGCCTTGGTCTTCTGCTTCCCCTCCTTATAGAGTCTCTGACAACCTAACTGAATTCTTAGAAGAGACTAAGGCATCGGCACCCATTATGATTCGCATGGCACATGGAATTATGGAAACGGTCAGAGAGCATCGTGAAGAGTTCAGATGGCTAATCATGGGTGATGATGATACAATCTTTTTTGTGGACAATATAATTGACGTTCTTGCCAAGCATGACCATACAAAGTACTACTATTTTGGCGGCCAAGCTGAATTTGTCCTGTCAAATTACTGGTTCTCATTTAACATGGGATTTGGTGGAGCAGGATATATTTTTAGTTACCCTCTGGCAAAAACCTTAGCAAATAACATGGAAAGCTGCCTCAGGAGATATGCACACTTGAATGGTGCTGACTTAATTATAATGTCATGTATAGCTGACTTTGGAGTTAATCTTTCTCCCAAGAAAGGAATGCACCAGGTAATTTTATGCCTATTACACATTAAACAAAAACATGCATTTCAGGGAAAGGAATGCATCAGGTATATTTTTATCGAGCAAGATACTAGAGTTGTTGCACAAAATTGAGTGTCAAGAGAACGTATTCTGTAAATGAAACTTTTGTCCAAACCTAGATGCAAGATTGCCAATATATTCACGGTATCTGAATTTTGAAGTGATGGTGACACTGAACAATGTCAGTTGTGTGAATTTATTTAAATAATACATGGTGGTAACTGTTTTTAATTTGTGGATTCTCTCATCACATGGTAATGGTAACTTAGTTACTCAGCTTTTTACCAATCGACAAGTGGAGGATGGAAATAAATAAATGTTTTTTTATTTATTACTCAAGAGTAAGAGGGAATAATAGAGACAATATGTTAAAGAATGTTAACCCTTTTTCTTGTCTTAACTTCGCAATTTACGTATGGTGTCTCTCAATTACTATCATGGTGATGGTGTTCATGGTTGCAGATTGATTTACGAGGTAATATCGCTGGTTTTCTATCAAGTCATCCCAAATCTCTCTTGATTTCCCTTCACCACTTCGACATGGTAGAGCCAATTTTCCCCAACATGCATCGTTCTGAATCCACTCGCCACTTGATGAAAGCTGCAAATGCTGACCAGTCACGTTTATTGCAGCAAACTATTTGCTACAACAGGAAACATAGCTGGTCCGTTTCCATTTCATGGGGCTACTCTGTCCATATCTATGAGAAAATAATGCATCGAAGTTGGTTACAACTACCTATTGAAACCTTTTCCCCCTGGGTACATCCTAATCCAGATCCACCACATTACATGTTCAACACTCGATTGCCCAGTAACGATCCCTGTGATGCTCCTCATGTGTTTTTCTTTGATTCAATAGAGAAGATGTCTGAGAATTTGATTCTTACAAGCTATAATAGATCATCACCGAGAGAGTTACCACCATGTTTAGTGGATGAACATGGCAATCACTCTGCTGATTTTGTATCCACCATACATGTATACTCACCGGGAACAAAGCGCATTGAGGTAAGTACAAAATCGAACCCTTATTCATTTCTGCGTTCAAGTACTAGAACTGGGAACTCCTTTTAACTCTTTGACTGCTTAGAATCATTAAAAGGAAAATAGGTATTTTTATTATCTTTATGCATAAGAATTTATTTTATGTGTAAGAGGCATTTATAAAAGCCAATCATGCATCTACTTTTTCGAGATTTAGGGGGCATTTGCTTTAGGGGAATCAATGAGAGAAATGTGTATCATGAGTAATGATATTCATTATTGATGTTTGTAAAACAATTATCACTATCATTCAATGTGAATGATAGTGATCAATTGGAGTGTTAATAATTCCCCCCAAAATACTATTCTATCAAATCTATTAACCCTTATGATTAAGGGCAAAAACACATCTATTAAAAAAACACATATCTTTTGAGTTACCCACCCCTAATGTACTATGCTTCTCTCTCTCTCTCTCTCTCTCTCTCTCTCTCTCTCTCTCTCTCTCTCTCTGTTTTGTTTTTTAATTTTAAATATATTTTATTAGTACTTTATAAATTTTTTTACATTCAATTTTTTAGAAAGATTTGAATTGAAAATAAAAATATATAATACTCTCTATTAATACAAAAAAAATGACTTTTTTTAAGGTTATAATTTGCATAAAACTCAAATTAGAGCATGGCTATATTTAAAATTGAAGAAGTATTTTTAGAATTTTTTTTTAAAAAGATACCCATTCAATTATTAAATCTAAAAAATATGTATATCATAAATAAAAGATTTAAAAATTTTAAAATTTACTTGAAAGTTGTTCCTGTAAACCAAACAAGTATTTTTTTTAATGATACCAATTCCGTTAGTAAACCAAATATGTTGAGGGGAATCATCAAAACCCGTACTCATAGTAGGGTTAATGATACTCATAGTGATAGTGATTGAGGAATTTGAACCAAACGGCCCCTTAGACTTAGCAAAATAGAACTCTATGTCTTTAAAAGGTTAAACATGGCGGTTCTTCTATTGCAATAAGAATTCCTATGAATCAGCATGATGATTTTACATTCACAACTATGACTAACCAAGAATCCAAGAAAATAATCCAAGATTGCTAAATAAAACTAAGCTTAAATAGACTACTAAATTCATGCTTCTAAACCTATAGACCTGCATATGGCAATTATTCAATGCTCACGCGTTTCTTTTGTGTGTCGATTATTTTCTGTGTCCAATTAGCCCAGTTTACCTTTTTTTTTCTTTTCCTTTTTAAGATTGAAATTGTACGCTCTTTCTTTTTCAATCAGATCGATAGATGTGAATGCTGTGACATTGCATATGCCGATGGGACAAAGGAAGCCACAGTTACATTTAGAGAATGCATGCCGAATGAGATGGTCGCATAATATAGTAATACAATCCTTTGTTTTTGTAAGAATATATGTCGGATTTTTTTGTCATCGTTACACAATAAGTTGTATGAATAATTTATTAGTGTATGCACTAAAATCTAAGTCAGGTTTCACATTTATTTCATGTTATATTTATCAATATGGCTTTTTTCTTTTTCATTTAGTTCTTATGATTTTATTATACTTATGTATTTGATAAAGGCCATAGCATATTAATAATGTATAATAGATTGTAAGAGTTGCAATAAGGAGAATCTTATTACACACAAGTTATATTCTTAAGCATCTCTAATCATAGCATTAATAAGACCGGAATTCATTAATGTGAATAGACTAGCACATACTTTACTGTTACTTATTGTAAGTAATAGTTTGTTTCATTATTAACTATGACGTGTGATACTTAATCTAGTATGTGGATGCTTGTTGCAGAATAAATTCATTAAATTGATCCATTAAAAGTTATAATATAAAGTGCAAATTGTTAAACTCTTAATGGCAATAGAATAAGTGATTTTTGGACTTGAGATTACCATAGCATCTTGAGTGTGGATTACTATACTTGGAATCTACTACTTGTTATTCAGAAAGAGCTACTTATAGGATGGAGATTGGGATAGTATAAAACATGAAAAGATACTGAGTAATTAATATATGATTCGCCACTCCTAATAGTAGAAGGGTATATTTCAAGATTGGTCACTTGTTGAAAATCATAATTCGGTAAATCTTTTGAGCAGAAGTGATAGTATATCTTGAAAGGTGATTCGAAGTTATACTTCATGGGAGTTATATTTTGGAAACAAGAGAAGAATATTAGTCAAATAGGAGTTGGAACTATTTCATACTCCTTGACTGATTAGAATCATACTACGGGGAAAAATGTTAATTACGTAGTAACATTATTATTGAAAGGTGAAATCTTACCATATGACTTTCCCCATTCACTTAGATGGTCATGATTTTTTGCTAGATATCACTTATGATGTATAAGTGTAAATTAATAAATTGTGTGAATGTAATAATACATTGAAGTGTTTAATTTATCTAACTCTTAATTGATCAATTTATGAACTATAATTTGAACTTATTACCAATGTGAGTGGAACCTAATGGACCTCACACAATAAAGACAAGATCTTCGGGTTAAATTATTATTATGATAAGTATTAAATATTTATGGACTTAATTTATGAGATGGATTAACTATAGAGACTCGTATGCAATTAGTCTAAGTCTTGGAGGGTAGTGGAAAACAAACTACTCAGTCTTATATGACAAGGCTTCCCATTCCTATTAGTTTCCGGATAACCATTTCCTAAGGACTAGGATTAGTTAGCCATAAGTATATCTTAGCATTGACTCTTGAACACAAGATAAGACACAACTAGAGAGAAACAATGTGAGAGAACTACTACAAAAATGCCCTTTTATGACATTTAAAAGTGTCATTAAAGGTCTATTTAGTGTGTCACGCCTCATATTTTGAAAGACGGAAAGGGGTATATTATTTTTTAGTGTTGGAAAAAGAGTGTAGGTTTTTGTAAAATGATTTTTTAGAAAATGCTTTATAAAAAGGTAGTTTGACAAAAGATATGATTTTTAGAAAATGCTTTATTTTGAAAACAAAAAGATTTGGAAGTTTTTTTTTTTTTTTTTTTTTGCAGAATAGTTTTTAGAAAATAGTTTTTTAATTTTTGAAAATAAAGCAAAAGAAAAGAAAAAGGGCCTAAATGGGACTTTGAAATTGCGACGGTTTTGAGCCCAAAATAGAGTCTAAGAAATGGGTTTTTAGTGAAAAGGGAGTCGCCATTTAGTATTGAGTTTTGGTATACCAAGTCACTAGAAAATGTTTTATAAAAGGTAAGAAAATCGAGAATGATTTATTTAGAAAATGATTTTGAGAAAAATGTAAGAAAAACAAGAAAAACCCTTTTAGACAACTCCAAGTCTTTGAAAACAAGAGAAAACGGTTTGGGAGTCACAGTTGAAGAAAGGGAAGGCAAAGGCTCGCGCCTAAGGCACCCTTTCAACCTAGCCGAAACTAGTTGCAAGGTTTAGTCAAAATTTTTCCTAACATAACCCTAAGATTTAATCACATTTGGATGTAACTATATGGATGCAAACCTAGTCCTAAAAATAAATATCGTTAAGGGACAAAATATTCCATTGAGGTTTAGTCGGGATTATCGCATTAATCGCGAAACTTGAATTTAGACCTCGATGGAGTCACGAGTGTAGATGCGAAATGGAATGCAAAAAGAAAAGAAAAATAGTAATATAGATAGTAAGTGAACAAAGAAAGTGGGGATGCAACATAACGGGTACGGGGGACTAATAAACTCGTGACTAACTATTCCTACTCACGGAGGGAGGAACGACTTGTCAATCCACCACTTCCCAGGTGAGTAGATGACTATTTCTAGTCTAAAATCACACAAATGACCTAAGATTCTATGTGAAATGTAACCTAAATGTCAAGCATTGAATATATGTAAAAATAGATAATAAGAATAATAATACATAAAAACCTTGCAAAAATGGAAAAAAACAACCTTAAAAAGAGAAAATGTGTGTGAAATGATATGAAATGCACACAAGAAGTGATTTTAATAATAAAATGATCTAAGGGTCTAGCGTTGGACTAGCCCATTTTCTAGAAATTCTCTGCTAGCGTTGGACTAGCAAAGAAACCGAAGTTAACCGCAACTAGCATTGGACTAGTGTGGCGACAATGCACGTGTATCATAATAAACAAGTAAATAAATAAAAATATAGATTAAAGCAATAATCACAATGAAAGCATATAATAGCACATAGGAGCACACAGCACATAAGCATAATATTCTAGATACAAAGTCCTTGGGAAAGTGAGTAAAACACATAAGCGCATAGCACACATAACATGCAAAAGCCCTAACTATTACATCGGGGAAGCCTAATTACAATCTAAAAATAGAAAAAGATAAGAGATGACCTATCTAACCTATCTATTACATTTTCTATCTAAAATACAAAAGCTTTTGTTAAATAGAATATAACCTATCTATTACATTTCTTTGAATAATTAAAGTTACGTTCACATAAATAACATGACATAAATAAATAAATATTCACACATGAATAGAATAATAAACACAAAAAGATACATAAAAAAAACACATAGGAGCACGTAGGAGCACATAAAGAGACATTGAAAAGATAATAAGAGTACCACCCATTCGAAAACTTGGTATGGATTGTTAATAAAATGAACAAACATATTAAGGCACCACTATTTAAATAAATAAACAATTAATTAAATAATTTCATATTAATCACTATAACCATGCCACAATAGTTCAAAACAATTACAACGATAATAAACGAAAATTTAAACGAAATAATTAAATATTTAAAAAAATGAAATGTGTTTAGTTTAAAAACACTAAAAAAGTAAATAAAATAATAAAAAAATAACAATAATAAAAATAATAAAAAATAAAATACAATAATACATAATTAAGCTTTTAGCACACAAATAAAAATCACCAAAATAACTAAAAGAGAAATAAAGAAACTAATTTGAGCATTAATTAGATAAAAAGACCAAATTTTGGAACATTAAAATAAAAAAATAAAAAATAAATATGAAAAGAAATAATTAAAGAGCCTTGAGGAATTAATTAAATTTTTTGTGGCAAAAAATAAAAATGTTCCAAGGTTTTGGGTTAAAAGTGGAAATTTAGGCAATATTCTAGAGTAAAAATATAATTTACAACAAACTAAAGGGTAAAATTACAATTTCAAACCATAGTTAAGGTAATAATATAATTTACAACGAATTTAAAAGGCTAAAATATAATTTCCAGCAAGCATAATGCCAAAAATAAAAATTTACAGCAATACTTAAAGCCAAGAATATAATTTCAGCAAACTTGGAGAGTGAGAATGCAATTCCAGCAACATTCAAGAGTAAAAATGCAATTTTCAGCAACATGAGGGACCAAATTTACAATTTTCAGCAACATTCATGAGTAAAAATGCAAGTTCTAGCTATTTGGGGGGCAAAAATATAAATTCCAGCAATATTTGAGGGCAATAATGTAATTCCAGCAAAGCATGATGGTAAAAATAAGATTTCAGCAAGATTGGGGGATAAGAATGCAATTTTCAGCAACATGAGGGACCAAGTTTATAATTTCCAGCAACATTCAAGGTCTAAAATTGCAAGTTCTAGGTACTTGAGGAATAAAATTGCAATTTCCAGAAAAGTGTGGGGGTAAAAATGTAAATCCAGAAAAGTGTGGGGGTAAAAATGTAATTTTATAAAAATATAGGGGTTAAAATGTAATTACAGAAAATATCAAAAATGGAATTTTAAAAAATATAGGGGTCAAAGATGTAATTATGTAAAAGTCAGGGGACCAAAATGCAATTAATTAGGACCTAATTGAAAAGAAAATAAAATTATGAGAGTCAATCTACAAAAAACAGAAACTTAAATGCAAAAATCATAAATGCTCAGGGCCATAATAACATTAATAAGAGTCTAAGGATTATAAAATAAATATATATTATTAATTAAAATGAAATTAGAAAATAAAATAAACAAAACGATATAGTTTTGAGTGAAACTACGTCAAAACGACGTAGTTTTACTAAATTTTTTTTTTTAAACAAAGGTTGTCTTCAACCTTGGAAAGAATCTCCTGGTCGGCCAGCAGTTGACTGGGGGTTCACTGGAAAATGTTTCGGTGGTTCAATAGGACCCAAACTCTCACTCCCATTCGTTTTTTCGTGTAGAATTCACTTTCGGCCTCGGTTTGTCAAAAAGTGGTCGGAAATAGACCAGAATGGCCCTGGACAACCAATTATTTTTGTTTTCACCACCACTCCCCAAAATAAACACAAAATCACTAAAACATACATGGGAAGGACCAACAAAGACAGAAGAACCTAATTGAAACAACAAATTGGCACAAAAATACAGAAACATGGTTGGAGTAGATTCAAATTGAGAGCTCATTTTGAAAAACCCACTATTGTGATTTGTTACCTAAATCCTTCAGTAATCATCATGAGGCAAGCCTAACTACTATATTATCATGATATTAAGTCATGAACAACTTCAGTAACCTTGTAAAATCTTAACTGAAAGTCAACATTCTTCATTTTTCTTCTAGGCATTTAATCGAACAGTTAGCATGCATAAAAATTTGTATACTTTTTCACTCAAATAGGCATAACACCAATTCCAAAATTTCAATAAACCATCAGATCAGTCCCATTCATTTTTAGGAAGAGTTAGACACATGCATTCATCAAATTCGTTCACAAAAACACATATTCTTGAGTAAATATAGGGAAAAACAGCAATATTGCTATACATTTTCACATAAACTGCAAAAAAGAAAAATAAATAAATAAAGCAAGAGATGGAAAGAAGCCTCTTACAGGTTGCAGACTCAGTGATGATTTTGGTAGTGCAAAATGTAAGACAGTTCCTTCTCCTCCAATTTCTTGGCTCCCTACCCTCTTGTTTTTCTTTCCTTTCTTTTTCTTTTTTTTTTCTTTTTCTTTTTTTTCCTTTTTTTTAATTTTTATTTTTTAGGCGCCCTTTCGGGTTTTCGCCTTTACAAAGGAGACATAGAGCAACAATCGTTCATGTCTTGAATAGTCATTCCCCTTTTCATTAAATCAGACTAGTATTTGAAAAACATTTGGCATTGGTAAGACAATCTTCCCTTGGTGAACTTGGGATAGATATATTAACATCATATGCCATTTTAATTTGCAAATTTTCATCTCAAAATTATCATAAAATAAAGACGGAGGTCGGTAACATTCTAGACTTTCAATACGAGATCAGGTTAAGGTGTTTGAAAAGGTTGAGGCTGAGAAGCAGAATTTGTGAGAGGGTTGATTGTCTTGAGGTCACATTTCTTAGAATGAATTATCCCAACTTTTATTTCTTACTTTTATTTCTTTTTTTTTTTTAAATTTTGCCCCAGTTTATCACTTTCTCGTGGGGTTTTCTCTTTGTATCATTTTTACTTTTTACTTTTTACTTTTTTTTTTCTTCTCTTTTTTCTTTTTTTTTTTTTTTGTTTTAATGAACAACTAACAAAACAAAAAATTTGCCCTAGTGCGGGGTGTGACCATCAAGTGGGTTATGAAACAAAACTTACGGATTCTGAAGGCTCAAAAGGGGAAAACTAAAGGAAGAAAATATTAAGGGAAAAGAAAGAAGGCCCGCCTTTGATCCTTTTTTTTTTTGCAATAATTTTGAAAGAAAAATTACTAATCAAATGTAAAACTTTTTTACCATGTCTGAATTGATGATTTGGGGAAATTCTTGACCATCCATTTCTGCCAGAACAAGACCTCCACCTGATAATACCTTCTTGACAATGAATGGACCTTGACAATTTGGAGCGAATTTCCCTTTTTCCTCTTCTTGAATTAGAAGGATTCGCTTCAAGACTTTGTCTCCAATCTCGAATTGGCGAGGTTTGACTTTCTTCTGATAAGCACGGGCCATTCATTTTTGGTAACACTGTTCGTGACAAATGGCATTCAATCGCTTTTCGTCAATCAATGACAACTGCTCATGACGTTCTCTGACCCGTTCAACTTCTTCCAACTGAGCATCCATCAATATATGCAAGGACAGGATCTCAACTTCGGCAGGTATTACCGCCTCCATTCCATACATGAGAGAGTAAGGAGTTAACCCAGTAGAAGTCCTTATGGCAGTTCTATACCCCATCAATGCATAAGGTAGCTTCTCATGCCAATCCCTATGTGTGTCAGTCATCTTTCGAATGATCTTATTCAAATTATTATTGGCAGCTTCCACGGCTCCGTTCATTTGGGGTCTATAAATAGCAGAATTTTGGTGATTGATTTTGAATTGTTCACTCAACCCATTCACTATGTCTTTGTTGAGATTTTGGCATTATCAGTGATTAACGTCTCTGGCATTCCAAAACGATAGATGATGTTGTTCTTTAGAAAATCTGCTACGACTTTTTTAGTCACATGCTTGTAAGATGCGACCTTAACCCATTTGCTGAAATACTCTATTGTCACTAAAATGAATCGATGCCCATTTGAAGCAGGAGGATCAATGGCTCCAATTACATCCATTCCCCACATCGAACATGGCCAAGGAGCAGTCATACTATGTAGTTCCATAGAAGGGGCATGTATCACGTCACCATGCATTTGGCATTTAATACACTTTCGAACAAAATCTACACAGTCGTGTTCCATAGTAAGCCAAAAATATCCCGTTCTCATGATCTTCTTAGCCAACAAATGCCCATTCATGTGCGGTCCACACATACCACTGTGAATTTCTTTCATCATTTGGTGGGCCTCTTCTTTATCAACACATCTTAACAGATCCAAATCAAATGTTCTCTTGTACAATATTTTTCCATTCAAAAAGAATTTTGAAGACATTCTGCGCAAAAAACCTTTTCAAACTGCATTAGCACCGGGAGGGTAAGATCCAGTTTTAATGAATTCTTTGATGTCATGGTACCAAGGCCGGCCATTTGAAATTTCTTCCATAACCCAACAGTGAGCTGGCTCCTCTTGAAGCCGAATTTGGATAGACTCAATTACAAACTCATCGGGATGTTTAATCATTGAAGATAAAGTAGCTAAGGCATCTGCAAACACATTACATGTTCGTGGGATGTGCCGAAACTCTTAACTTCTGAACTTGGAAGCTAGATTGAGTAGACTACAATGATATGGAATGATTTTAGAATCTCGAGTTACCCATTGCTTAAGCGTTTGATGCACAAGTAAGTCGAAATCACTAAATGCAACCAAGTCCCTAACCTCCATATCTAACGCCATCTTCAATCCAAGAATATAGCCTTCGTACTCAGCCATATTATTAGTGTGACAACCCCACCTTACCCAAAGGCACACCAAAGGGCTTAGCAGACTGCCTGCCTAGCTCTCGCCAGGTCTCGAGTCACGCACTCACGCAAACGTCCGAGCGTACTTAACTTAAAATAAAATAAACTAAAATAAAATGGAATAAAATAAAATACCCTCATTTTATTCAAAATAAAGGTACAAATCACATCAAAAGTTTACATGTCATAATATACATGATTTTTCACAAAGATAGCCTAATACAGTTCGGCTATTACAATAACGAAGACATCTAGCATACTCAAAATCAGTCGTTCCAGCTTTAATTTTTCAGGAAACCTGGGTAAAGGAAAACAAATAAAAGGAATGAGCTATAATAGCCCAGTGAGTATCGGAGTCATGCAATCATACCAAAAATCTAATATTTTATTGAACAAAATAATTGACAATTTAAGTAGACAAGTTATGAACATTTCAATTAACAAGTAGTCAATGGCAGATACGGGGCTCATCTACGGAAGCAAGCTTAACCGCAGGAAGAGCATGCACTGACCATGAAATCATGATGTTAGGACTGAGATAATAGCTCAAGTCTGTATCAAGAGTCATGCCAGTATTATCAAGCAAGCAAGCAAGAACCCTAACCGCCGTTCACCTTATAACCTCCGTACAGGCTACCACATCCAGAGAGATATTCTCAACCCTGGAGGGCCAACAAGCAAGCAGGTTCAATCCGGAGTTGGCCTCTTTGAGGATTCACAACTCAAAAGGGAAAGAACATCAAGCCCTAAAACACCCAACACCTTATGTCCTCCCACGTGCAGTCGGGTTGACCATCCGTGAAATAATGGTGAAGTTAGTCATGGACGTCTCACGCACAAGTAACACATTGGGTAAGGAAAGCATGTAACACGTTGCGGAATAGATGCGATAAAGTATACATCTTTCCTCAAGTAGAACATTTAATCATATAGCAATTGCAGTCATGACATAATATTTACAAAATGGAAATAGCACATTACATGCATCATGCACACATAAAGACACTCACCTGGAATGCCTATGAAAATATTTCGTAAGGGAGTCGCGATTCACTCTCGAGTCCTGAAGGAAATAATCTGATGAAAATCCGATTTAAACCCTAATTAATTTAGTAAAGAAATCCAAGAAATATCCCACTTATTCCTAGGGTTTTGGTTTTAGGGTTTCTAGGGTTTAGGGTTTTAGGGTTTTCTTGCCCTGAGAGGATTTTGCTCATTACTTGGTCATTTTATCCAAAAATTTCTGCACGCTAACTCTCCAATTTTAACATGTTCTAGGTTAGAAATCTCTACTAGCATTTTTCTTACTTTATTTCTACCAAAATTTCGGCAGCATCTCCCCTTAAAAATCGGACTAGCCAAAATTTTTCCTTGCATAAAAAATCAACCACCCAATCCATTTCAACATGTTTTACAACTTCTGTGTTCAATTTAAACTCAAATTCAATCAAGATTCCACTCAAATTCAAAATTCCTATTCCAAGAATAATCACCCAAATCTGCACAGGGTTGATTTTCAGCCAACTTCGTGCCATTGTTGGGGTCACTCCGCCAAGAACTAGGGAATTGTGATTACATGGTTTGAAAGTATGTTTATAGGGCTACAACTTTTGTGAAGATCATCACTTAAAATTCCAACTAGAACAGGTTCAAAATCAGCCCCCAAGTTGGCTCTTCATCAAAACTGTTTACGCAGAACCGAATTTCAGCCAACTTTGCAAGCTTTCTGCGGTTAATACACAATGAACCACCGTGCAATCTTTATATTGTTTGAAAGCCCTATGAATCTAGTTTATAAAACAACAAGAATCACTCAAATCCAAGTTATCTACATCAAGTTATGAAAGTTTTACTAAAGCTGGTCCAGCATGACTGTTTAAGTGTTCTTGAGTTCAAGCTTAAATCTTCAAGTACTACTAACAAATACTTAGTATAAAACTTGAACAAAAACTAAATAAAACTTAAAATTAATAGCAAAAGTTCATAGTACATACCTTAAACAAGTTTAGAACCTTGCTTAGAAAAGAAAGAAGCTCACTTTTTATGGTGAATTTGCCCAAGATTTAGAGAATAAACTCCAAGAAGTTGACAGCAAAAATGAGAGAAGAAGAGAAAAGAGAATGGCCGGCCAAGAGGGAGAAGAAAGAGAAAGAAATATGCTAGAAAAAATGGAAAAGAATTAAAGAAAAGGTGAGAAAATGATTACCGAATAAAATCATAACAAGAGTAAAGTAAAAGAGATAGTCTTTTAATGCTAGAGAGCTAACTTGGGTGAATTTGATTGGTGGAGTTCATTAACCTCTTATCACTTAACACTAGCAATATTAAGACACAAATTATTAAAGCAAAAAAAGAGAGTAAAAATAGAGAGAGAGAGAGAGAAACCGGCCCTAAGGGGAAAGAAAAAGAAAAAGAATTTTCGGCCAAAAAGAAAAAAAAAAGAAAAAAAAGAGAAAAATTTCAGCTAAGGGAAAAGAAAATAAAGCAAGAAAATAAGTGAAATTTTTGAGTAAAATTGAGCTAAAATTCAAGTAGTCAAAAGGCTAGAAAATAGTAGAATAAATTAAGCAAAATTTAAACACTAATATAAATTAAATAGTCAAGTAAAATTATTCTAAATTTAGTACTTGGGTGTCCTTGCTTAATAATGAAAATCTTAGTTAACTAACCTAATTAACTCAAGAAATCTCCCGACTAATAAATCAAGGATTAACATTTAACCCTAAATAAGAAAAAAAATGTTTCTTGTATGTGCATTTTCTAGGGTGCTACAATTAGTGCAAGGAAAACACAGCTTGGCAATTGCAGGATAATGTTTTCCTTCAGGTAAAACTAGAACTGTATCGATTCCGGCCCCGAAAGTATTTGAAGCGCCATCAAAGAACAATCTCCACCCCGAGTACTGCTCACTTATATCTTCAATTGCTCCAACGAACAAGATTTCTTCATCTGGGAAATAAATATTGAGCGGTTCGTAATCATTCTCTCTTGGATTTTTTGCCAAGTGATCTGCTATAACCTGCCCTTTAATCGCCTTTTGTGTGGTGAAAATAATGTCAAATTCAGAAAGAATCATTTGCTATTTGGCCATCCGTTCAGTAGGCATCGGTTTTTCAAACAAATACTTTAAGGGATTAGAACGGAAAATGAGATAAGTGGTGTGACTAAGTAAATAATGCCTTAATTTCTGAACCGCCCAAGCCAATGCACAATAGCTTCTTTCCATAAAAGAATAATTTGCCTCATATGCTGTAAATTTCTTACCGAGATAATAGATGGCCTGTTCTCTTTTCCCTGATTCATCATGTTGCCCCAAAACACATCTTACATCTTCGTCAAGCACAGATAAATACATAATCAGAGGTCTTCTGGGTTGGGACGGCACTAAAATCGGAAGATTCAATAAGTAATCTTTAATCTTATCAAAAGCCTTTTGACAATCCTCATTCCATTCCATATGTGCATTTTTCTTCAACAACTTGAACAAAGGCTCACAATTAGAAGTCAGTTGGGCAATGAACCTGCCAATGAAATTGATTCTTCCCAAAAAACTTTTTACATCTCTTTGAGTCTTTGGAATGGCATGTTGCGAATCACTTTAATTTTGGCAGGATCTATTTCGATACCTTTCTTGCTAACAATGAACCCTAATAATTTGCCAGCTAGAGCTCCAAAAGTACACTTAGCAGGATTCAACTTCAAATTATATTTCCTTAATCTTTCAAACAATTTTCTCAAATCAACCAAGTGATCCTCAACCTTTTTAGATTTGACTATAATGTCATCCATGTAAAACTCCATCTCTTTGTGGATCATATCATGAAACAATGTGGTCATTGTCCTTTGATAAGTGGCTTCAGCATTTTTCAATCCAAAAGGCATCACTCTATAGCAAAATATTCCCCAAGGGGTGACAAAAGCAGTCTTCTCTCTATCTTTCTTTGCCATCAAAATCTGGTGATACCCCGAAAAATAATCTCCAAATGATACGACCTCGTGCCCTGCAGTATTGTCCAAAAGAATATGAATGTTCGGTAGAGAAAAATCATCTTTTGGACTTGCCTTGTTAATATCTCTATGATCCACACAAACTCGCACCTCCCCATTTTTCTTCTGAACAGGAATGGGATTTGAAAGCCAAATGGGATAATGAGACACCATAATGATCCCGACATTGAGTTGTTTTACAATCTGTTCTTTGATTTTGAGACTCATGTCCGGTTTAAAATTGCAAGGTTTCTGCTTCACGGGTGGAATATTTAGATCAGTTGGCAATTTATGAACTACTCTATCCGTAGAAATCCCAGCTACATCATCATATGACTATGCAAAAACATCTTGAAACAAAGTCAAAAATTCAATTATCTCTTGTTTTTGCTTCTTATTCAAATGAATGCTAACTTTGATTTCTTTAAGCTCTATTTCAGTGCCAATGTTAATGGATTCTGTCTCTTCTAGGTTCGGTTTGGGTTTCTCTTCATATTGTTCAAGAGTTGTTGACAAAGATTCATATTCTCCCTCAGTATCAATCTCGTTTTGAATTTCATATTCCATAATTTCATACTCACGAGAGATATCAAGATTGCAATTATCAACTTCTAGAATTGTGACATCCAAAGGATCAAATGATTTATTGATGGCCATCTGAAAAAGGATAACACAAGCGCACACAATAAATAAATAAAGAGGAATTATTAAAAACCAATAAGGGAAATTTTTCATTTCTTCAAATTTAGAAATAAATGGCAAATTAACAAAAGACATCATCTTTAGAAATAGGGACCTTACTCAAAGACACATTCATCTTGAGACTTTATACCAAAAATGAAACACATTTTGACTTACAAGACGTTGATACATGCAAAAGAGACTAGAGCCAAGAAGCAAAAGCAATCACTAAACAAAATATCCTAAATAAGTCCCTATCTAAGCATGAGTCTAAACAAAAGACAATCCCCTAAATTTACCGAAACTCCCTTTGAAAGGAAAGATAATCAGCTATCCAGTTTTGAAGGGCACCCTCAGAAATTGTTAAGAATTCAGAAGATTCTGATGGAGTGACATCACAAATAGCTCCAACAAACAATTGAGATATACCCAATTCAATCCCATTCGCAGAATTCTCCTTATCAAGATCAAATATCACCACCCCTAATGAGTGAGGAAAAGTGTAGTACAATAGTGGAATATGCAGCCCAATATGCTTTCCTTCCTTTTTAGTAAGCTTTCAGATCCTCATCTCCTTCCTATTTTTCACAGTTGGATGAAATCCTAATCCAAATGTGTCCTTTTGCATTGGGAGCTCTATTGGTTCCAGACGTCCTTATAGATTTCTCCCGAGACCCTTTCCTATCTCATAACCTCCTCGGATCATTTCTTTAGCCATCATGACACTAGCCTTTGGTACATTTGTTCTTATGAATGATTCATTCTTCACGATCCACATTGTAGAAATAACGTCTTCAACATGATGAGTAGAAACTAAAATTTTTTCACTGTCTTTTCCTTTTGAATTGGCATTAACCATCATTGCACAGTCATCTTCAGCGAACATGGTGATTAACTAATTATTTATAACAAATCTGAGCATTTGATGTAGTGAAGAGGGCACCAAGTTAGAAGTATGTATCTATGGTTTTTCCAATAAAACATTGTAAGCACCAGAAAAATGCATAACTTGACAAGAAATCTGAAACTGAGCTAGGCCGACTTCTAAGACCAAATCGACTTCACCCATTGGCTCCCTCCTAGTTCCATCAAAACCTCTTAACACAACAATCGGCGTGTGAAGTTTAACATCAGATAGCCTAAGTTTGACAATAGTGGCCTACGGACAAATATTTAAAGCTGATTTATTATCCACCAAAACTCTTGGCAGCAGCTTCCCGTTACAACGCACTGATATGTACAATGCCTTGTTGTGTGCATCCCTTTTGCAGTCAGATCATCGTCAGAGAAACTAATGTGAGTTAAGGTCAGAATACTGCCTACAACATTGAAAAATTTATTAACAGGGATATCCTTAGAAATTTGAGTCTCATTAAGCACTTTGAGCAAAACTTCTCTATGCAGTTCGGAAGTTAAGAGCAAGTTCAGGAAAAAGATATGGGTAGGTGCCTTGTCTAATTGTTCTACTATTTTGTATTCACTTCTCTTAATCAATCTAAAAAAATTCAAGGCATCTTTTTCAGATACAGGTTGTTTAGGCAGCAAAGACTTCCCTTGAGCTTTGCGTTGAGCATTTATTTCAAACTCTCCTAGAACTCTTCCAGACCTAGTGATAGCATCCACTTCTTCTTTCAACAACTTCTTATTCCCAATCAACAATACAGGTTCCTCGTAATTCCATGGTACCTCCTGTAGACTATTCACAGGCATCTGCTCTGGGAACTCAAGCACGATGGGTTCAGGTATATCCAACTCAAAAGGAGGAAGGTCCAAAATGAATGGATCAAAACATCTTTCTAACAAAAAAAGGCTCATCTTTCTCAAACACTGACTGTTTCAACTCATTCTTAAGAATATCATCCTTGTTTTTCACTACTGGCACTTTAGCAGATAACTCTTTCTTCATTTTGACCAAATCAGTTTCCATTATGCTCTCAGTTTCATATTCATCCACGGTATACGAAACAGGATCATCAAATTCCTCATTAGCAGTGATGGCTTCTACAGTGTTTCCATGCTCTAGAAGAGGATTTTTACTCACACTTGGTTCCTTTTCCCCTGGCTTTCTAAGAACGATCTCTCCAGACTCAATCATGTCCTGAATTTGATTCTTTAAAACCCAATAATTGGTTGTCGAGTGTCCTAGACTCCCTGAATGGTATGCACAAATAGCGTGAGGATTGTAACATACAGAAAAACCTTTGTTGTAAACTTTAGCTAGAAGCACTCCAATTTTACCGGCGACTTTCAATTACTCATACAACTGGTCAATGGGACAGTCCAAATTAGTATAAGTTCAGGGTTATCTCTGAATTTGGTCTTTATTGGCTTGAAAAGGGTTCTGGATAATATTGATATTTTGTTGGGGCGATCTTGGGTTATAGGGAGGACGAGGGTAGTTTTGAAATGTTGGTTGAGAAACTGGTAATGGGATAGAATAATTTGGATAGTTGGGTTGAGGATGATTAGGCTGGATGTTAGTGTGATAAACTGGTTGAGAATTCAGAGGTTGTTGGTAATGGGTTGCATATGGAGGATAGTTTTGAATTTTGGGTCTAAAGGACAGGCCTTGATCCCATACGAAAGCAGTCACTCCTTCTTTCTTCTTAAATGGAGGTTTCTTCCCATTACTGCTTGGATTCTAATTTTGCAAAGCTTTCAACTGTAATTTTAATGCCATCACATTAACGATTTTGCCTGCCTTGACGAATTCATCGTACTCTTCTAGTTTATTGATGATGACAAAAAATGAACTCCGTGACATACGAAAAATTTTCTCAAAATATGGTAGGTCATGATTCTTAATAAAAGTTCAAACAATCTCCTCTTCATTCATAGGAGGTTCCACTTTGGCAGCCAATTTTCTCCAACATTTAGCATATGTTTTGTGATCTTCTGAAGGCTTCCTCTTAGTACTTTCTAGCGTAGTTCGCGTTGGAGTCAATTCACAGTTGAATTCATATTGCTTAACAAAAACTGTTGACAGATCCAACCAACTCTTTATCTCCTGAGGTTTCAAATTCGAATACCAGTCTAATGCATCACCCTCCAGACTCTCAGGGAACAAAAGCATTGGTAAATTCTCATCGTCTACTGGTTTACCAAGTTTGTTGGTGAACATCTTGAGGTGCGTCTTGAGATTGCCAGTTCCATCATACTTAATGAATTTAGGAGCCTTGAAACCCAATAGTAACTGAACATCTGAAAAAAGACAAATATCATCATAACCTAACCCGCCATGCTTGTGTAACCCTTGACTTTTCTTCATGAACTCCTCAAATCAATCCAATCTCTTCAGCAAATCTTTATCCACGGTTTTGGTATTTTCATCAATGGCTTGTTTTTCTTGAGAAGTTACATCCCAAACAAAAGGTTCTGCTGCTTGATGATGAGGTACCTGAAGATTGGGTGGAACATTTGGGTTGATATGTGGATGGGATTGGGAAACTAGATAATTGGGTAGATTCATTTGGACATAATTTGGACGCACGTGTAAAAAATCGGAGTTAAAATAGGCAGCCGGTCCTTCAGTAAGATTGGCAAAAGGTGGGATGGAAACAGCTTGCATATTGGTCGTGAGAGGGAATTGGTTAACCTACTTGGGGGGATGGTTAACTACCGGCACTGGGTTGTTTAGAGCACCACTACTGCTGTTTGCAACAAGTTGATCGATCACAAGCCTCTGCGATGTCATTTCTGCACTCAATTCATTACACTTGCCCAATACTTCGCTCAACTGAGCCCCCAATGCAGAGAAATCCACTGACACTGCTTAAGTTGTTCTTTTTGAAACATCCGGAGTCGAACTTATGTTTACATGTTTCAAAACTTGACTTTGGGACCTAGTAACGATAGGACTTCTTTAAAACGAAGCAATGATTTAAAGTACCTGAGAGACGAAGATAAAAGGGAGATGATTTAGGTATTTCTCTGACATTATCAAATTTATTCTAAAAAAGAAAAAGAAAAAGACTGAAGTCAGTAAATATATAAATAATTTGAATGCATGTCCTAAAAAGTGCCCTTATTATGCCAAGGGTAGGCCTGGTATGAGATGCAATCCTTTTGGGCGAGACCACCCTTCAACATTGGAGTGAGAAGAATTTCAATTTGGTAATTTAGTCAACGTTAGTGCTATTTGAGCATTAAAAGAAAATATTCCATTACTTTTTAAAGCCAATCAGATATGGTGAAGCAAAATAGTACATCACTCTGTTAACTCTCCTACATAATCTAAAACTCTCTTCAACTGGTCCTCTAAGCGTTGAGCTTTGCTGCGGTCTAACTCCTAAGAGTAGCTATTCATCGTATGATTGATGTCATCTTTCAGCTCCAAACATTTTATTTTCTTCTCTCGTAGTTCTTGTTTCGCTTCTGTGTAAAGTTACTTGACAGATTCATATGACTCTTTGTTCTTCTCAGAATTCTATCTTGCTTGTATTAGTTCACAATCTTTTACTACTAACAGGGCTCTCAAACGAACGATTTCCTCAACGGGGTCAATGACGGTCTGTCCCTTTGGATGACTCTGATTTTTAAGCCATGCATCATATCTTGCGGTAGTTCTTGGAAAAAACTTTGTCTCCGGGTCAAATAGAATATCTTGGTCTGTGCATCGACTTCCCCATGCTTCTACAATCTCTGACTTCCTTGGTATTTCATTGGGACAAATCCCTTGTTGAAAAATGATATTAAAATCTTCTGTCTGTAACTTTGGGGGAATACCCTGAATGCGTCCAAACTGACAAAGCATTCTTTGTGGAATATAGGGTGCTACTCCATTAGTATCCAATAGTGGGATGAACCTTCTTTTGAAACATTGCAGTGCCGTTTTACGACACTCGGTCCATTCTAAAACCCAACAGATGTCTTTCTCGTTGAGCGCATCGAAGAATTCCAAATATTCTTTTGCATCTTTTGGCTGGTTTGCTGAGTCGATTCTCTTTCTGTGTGATTGGATCCAATTTGTATCTTTTAAAATAAGCCTGGATCGGATCACAGGATGCCAATGTAGATGCTCCATAGCCCAAATCTAAAGTAGAATACTGGGACCGTAAAAGAATCCGGGCTTTTTCTTACATTTGGTACATGCCACGAAAATGTCGGCCACAATGGTGGGCATAATAGTCAGGTCCTGGCCTTCCATCCCACGAAAGAGATCAGTCATCATGTTGATGATCCTTATATTAACTTTATCGTCCGGTCGTGGAAAAAGAAAGAATCCGACTAGTACGAAACCATAACCCAAACATTTTTTTCTGAGACCATACTTCCTCTGTGTCAACGAAGAAATCTTGTTACTGTGTAGCAAAACACTCCCAAGAAACAAAGTGGTTGTACAAATATTTGATTCTGATTGAATTTGCCTAGATCGGGCCAGGTATAGGTGATTTTTTTTCAATCCCGTGAAATTGCTTAGTTCCCTCCTACCACTCACAGTCAGAAAAATTAGTTTCTTTCTCTTGGTTGGAAGTCCCAAAAGCTCGGCTATTTCTTCTAGGGTAACAGTCAGTTCATAATCAGCAAATCTAAATTACGAGTGCTTGGGATCCCACACGTGTGTAAGGTAATAAGGGGAGTAACGCAGCGGAAAATTTAAAAATTTATTACCTTAGCCATGGATCTCTTTGATGTAATCTATACGATTAAAGGGTGTTTAGCACAAATACCTCAAGCATAGAAGGTTTCTATGCTTCAAAGGGCAAGATCCTATTCGATGAAGGTGTTGATCTACCATGAAAAGCCCTCCAAGTGTCGAGCCTCCAACGGTATCCACACGAACATGATCTTTAGGAACCTTTGGGCTTGCTTGCCTTGCCTTTTGAGTGCTAGCTCCCTTGAATGATTCATGAAGAACACAAGAAGAAGAAAGAAGTTGAAACCCTAACAATTAGGGATGGAGGTGTGGCGTTTTTCTTGGAGAGAAAAACGCCACCAAGCTCTCAATTTTTCTCTCTCTAAATTTTGTGTTATGTTTCATCAATCAATCAAGAGTCAAGGCATGGACTTATTTATAGATGTAGTATCCTAGTCTTTAAGGAAACAAGAGAAATTGGAAACCAAGAAGGTTTAGGAAGCTACTAGCTAATCCTATTCCTTTAGGAAACCAATTCCAAAAGGAAACCAAATAGCTTCTTAATTCCTTTTAGGAAACTAATTTCCATCAAGACTTAGAATATTTATAATTAAGTCCTTTAAGTTAATTTATCACATAAATTAACCCCATAAGTATCATATACTTATCTTAATAACAATTTAACCCAAAGACCATGTTCTTATTGTGTGTGACCCATTAGGTTCCATTCACGTTGGCAATAAGTACAAATTATAACTCATTAATTAATTAATTAAGAGCCAGATAAATTAACACTTTAATTTATCATTAATTCACTAATTAATTAATTTGCACTTATAGATCATGAGTGGCGTCTAGCAATGCATCATGACCACCCAAGTGAATAGGAAAGTCATATGGTAGACTACACCTATCAATGACAATGTTACCGTGTAATTAATATCCTTTCACCACACTATATCCCAATTAGTCTAAGAGTGTAGTGCGCACTCTTTAAATGACTAATTAATGATTTCTTGTTCCCGAAATACAACTTTCATAAAAGTATAACCTTGAAACTCTTTCAAGTCATACTTTCACTTTTGCGCAAAAGATTCTTTAAGTCATATTTCAACAAGTGGCCAATCCGGGATATACTCTCCTATAATAAGGAGTGGTGAATCCTATATCGATTACTCACTATCCTTCCATGCTTCATGCTATACCCAATCTCTACCGTATGGGCTACTCTTTTACGAGCACCGAGCAATAGAGTCAAAGCATAGCAATCCACACTCAAGATACCATGGTAATCTCAAGTCTAAGGATCACTTACACCATTGCCATTAAGAGTATAATTCATAAGCACTAAGAATAGTAACTCTTGGCGGATCAATCCAATGAACTTGTTCTCTAACAAGCATCCACATACCAGCTTAGGTGTCACACGCCATAGTTGACGAGATCAACTACTACTTACCATAAGTAGAGGCAAAGTATGTGCTAGTCTTCCCATATTAATGATGTCCAATCTCATTAATACTACGACTAGGGATGTTTAAGAATATAACTTAATGTGTAATAAGAGTCTCATCATTGTAACTCTTACAATCTCTTATACACAGTTAATATTCTATGGACTTTATCAAATAAACAAGTAATATTAATAACAAGTATTAAATGACAAAGAAAATGCCACATATATAAGTATAACACGAAATAAGCGTAATAAAAATCCCAAAAACCAACTTGGTTTTAGGGCATACACTAACAACGTGTACCAAAGCATTAATAACGGCTTCATTTGGTTTTATGTAAATGAGATGAGCTAGGTGTCCCAAGTAATGGGATATCAGATTCTGCTCCGATGGGTGCATGGTGTTTTTTCAGTTCCTAAGCAGTAGGAATAGTTCTTTTGACTTGTTGATCTTGCATATGCTACCCATTCTGATTGCAAAAGATTATTAGATTACCTTACCTAGGGTCTCACCTATCAGGACATACAAAAATTTAAACGTGAAGTTCCCACAGAAAGGGTTATATACCCAAGGAAAAATTGGGACGGTTTATTCCTAAGATGGGATCCCCTAGGTGGCATTCCCTCTATAGTTCATGCATAATGCCAATTTATTAAAATAAATAAATGTGCAATACTGTAATATGGCCTAATAAGAGCCCTATTTAATGCCGAGGTAAGCCTAGAAATGACATACAATGCATATTTTATTGTTATAAATTGAAATTTAAACATGCAATATTCTATCTAAAAAGGCAGTTTTCTCTAAAAGAGTATCATGCCATGACTCTCATTCCTAAAGTTGTGAATGCAATTAAAGAATGAGAAAATTACGTTAGTTTATTCAACAAAAAAACATATAACACATTAACAAAAGCAAAGGATTGTAAATAGACTCTATCCTAGGCTATTTTATATGGATGCATAAGGTTAGACTTACTAATGCATCTAAATTCGACAAGGCCTCGATTCCCGAACCTTCAGACTGAGGGATCCAAAAAGTAATAAGTCCATCAATTCCAAGAATCCCAAGTCGATGGTTCGAGTGATCCCCTAAACACTACTACATGCACGAATGCGATGGCTGCATATCCAGGCAAATCGATCCTAGTCCTAAAGGGATGGGTGGATGGCAACCACCAAAAAAGAAAAAAGGGTAAAATATATCGTATGACACGCAAAAGGCTCTAAGGGTGACTGATCTCCTCCCCAAATGCAAGCGCGATACGAACATACATCACAAATAAATAAATAATCCATCACACAGAAGTGAGAGATGAAAAGGCGTATGTGAAATGCAAAGCAAAATCCTAAAAAATACAAAAAACAATCCTAAACATCCAAATGTAATAAAATGAAAGGGTTAAAAAAAAGGAAAAAGTGACTAAACTTGGTGCTCGGACTCACTAGTGATTCCATAATAAAGTCGCCAGCTATCGCGCCCTATTTTTTGAAAGACGAAAAAAGGTATATTATTTATTAGTGTTGGAAAAAGAGTGTAGATTTTTGTAAAATGATTTTTTAGAAAATGCTTTACAAAAAGGTAGTTTGACAAAAGATATGATTTTTAGAAAATGCTTTATTTTGAAAACAAAAAGATTTGGAAGTTTTTTTTTTTTTTTTGTAGAATAGTTTTTAGAAAATAGTTTTTTAATTTTTGAAAATAAAGCAAAAGAAAAGAAAAAGGGCCTAAATGGGACTTTGGAAATGCGACGGTTTTGAGTCCGAAAATAGAGTCTAAAAAAAGGGTTTTTAGTGAAAAGGGAGTTGCCACTTGGTATTGAGTTTTGGTCTACTAAGTCACCAGAAAATGTTTTATAAAAGGTAAGAAATCGAGAATGATTTATTTAGAAAATGATTTTGAGAAAAATGTAAGAAAAACAAGAAAAATCCTTTTAGACAACTCCAAGTTTTTGACAACAAGAGAAAAGGGTTCGGGAGTCACAATTGAAGAAAGGGAAGGCAAAGGCTCGCGCCTAAGACACCCTTTCAATCTAGCCGAAACTAGTTGCGAGGTTTAGTCCAAATTTTTCCTAACATAACCCTAAGATTTTATCACATTTGGATATAACTATATGGATGCAAACCTAATCCTAAAAATAAATATCGTTAAGAGACAAAATATTTCATTGAGGTTTGGTCGGGATTATCGCATTAATCACAAAACCCAAATTTAGACCTCGATAGAGTCGTGAGTGTAGATGCGAAATGGAATATAAAAAGAAAAGGAAAATAGTAATATAGATAGTAAGTGAACAAAAAAAGTGGGGATGCAACATAACGGGTACGAGGGACTAATAAACTCGTGACTAACTATTTCTACTCACGGAGGGAGGAACGGCTTGTCAATCCACCACTGCCCAAGTGAGTAGATGACTATTTCTAGTCTAAAATCACACAAATGACCTAAGATTCTATGTGCAATGTAACCTAAATGTCAAGCACTGGACTAGTGTGGTAACGATGCACGTGTATCATAATAAACAAGTAAATAAATAAAAATATAGATTAAAGCAATAATCACAATGAAAGCAGATAATAGCACAAGAAGCACAAAGCACATAAGCATAATATTCTAAATAGAAAGTCTAGGGAAAGCGAGTAAAACACATAAGCACATAGCACACATAGCACGCAAAAACCCTAACTATTACACCGGAGAAACCTAATTACAATCTAAAAATAGCAAAAGATAAGAGATGACCTATCTAACCTATCTATTACATTTTCTATCTAAAATACAAAAGCTTTTGTTAAATAGAATATAACCAATCTATTACATTTCTTTGAATAATTAAAGTTACGTTCACATAAATAACATGACATAAATAAATAAATATTCACACATGAATAGAATAATAAACACAAAAGGATACATAAAAAAAACACATGAGAAAAACACATAGGAGCACGTAGGAGCACATAAAGAGACATTGAAAAGATAATAGGGGTACCTCCCATTCGAAAACTCGGTATGGATTGCTAATAAAATGCACAAACATATTAAGGCACCACTCTTTAAATAAATAAACCATTAATTAAATAATTTCATATTAATCACTATAACCATGCCACAATAGTTCAAAACAATTACAGCGATAATAAACGAAAATTTAAAAGCAATAATTAAATATTTAGGAAAAAAATGAAATGTGTTTAGTTAAAAAACACTAAAAAAAGTAAATAAAAAATAAAAAATAAAGATAATAAAAATAATAAAAAATAAAATACAATAATACATAATTAAGGTTTTAGCACACAAATAAAAATATCCAAAATAACTAAAAGAGAAATAAAGAAACTAATTTGAGCATTAATTAGATAAAAAGACCAAATTTTGGAACATTAAAATAAAAAAATAAAAAATAAATTTGAAAAGAAATAATTAAAAAATTTTTTTGGCAAAAAATAAAAATGTTCCAAGGTTTTGGGTTAAAAGTGGAAATTTAGGCAACATTCTAGAGTAAAAATATAATTTACAACAAACGAAAGGGTAAAATTACAATTTCAAACCATAGTTAAGGTAATAATATAATTTACCACGAATTTAAAAGGCTAAAATATAATTTCCAGCAAGCATAATGCCAAAAATAAAAATTTCCAGCAATACTTAAGGCCAAGAATGCAATTCCAGCAACATTCAAGAGTAAAAATGCAATTTTCAGCAACATGAGGGACCAAATTTACAATTTTCAGAAACATTCAAGAGTAAAAATGCAAGTTCTAGCTATTTGAGGGGCAAAAATATAAATTCTAGCAATAATGTAATTCCAGCAAAGCATGATGGCAAAAATAAGATTTCAGCAAGGTTGGGGGACAAGAATGCAATTTTCAGCAGCATGAGGGACCAAGTTTATAATTTCCAGCAACATTCAAGGTCTAAAATTGCAAGTTCTAGCTACTTGAGGAATAAAATTGCAATTTTCAGAAATGTTGAGGGTAAAAATGTAAATCCAGAAAAGTGTGGGGGTAAAAATGTAAATCCAAAAAAGTATGGGGGTAAAAATGTAATTTTATCAAAATATAGGGTCAAAATGTAATTACAAAAAATATAGGGGCCAAAAATTAAATTTTAAAAAATATAGGGGTCAAAATGTAATTATGTAAAAGTCAGGGAACCAAAATGCAATTAATTAGGACCTAATTAAAAAGAAAATAAAATTATGGGGGTCAATCTATAAAAAACAGAAACTTAAATGCAAAAATCATAAATGCTCAAGGCCACAATAACATTAATAAGAGTCTAAGGATTATAAAATAAATACATATTATTAATTGAAATCAAATTAGAAAACAAAATAAATAAAACGATGTAGTTTCGAGACGGAGTTTCACTAAATTTTTTTTTTTTTAAACAAAGGTTGTCTTCAACCTTGGAAAGAATCTGCTAGCCGGCCATGGCAGTTGACTGGGGGTTCACCGAAAAACGTTTCGGTGGCCCAATCGGACCCAAACTCTCACCCCTCACTCTTTTTTCGTGTAGAATCTATTTTCGACCTCGGTTTTGTCAAAAAGTGGCCAGAAATAGACCAGAATGACCTTGGACAATCGGTTATTTTTTTTTTTCACCACCACCCCCCAAAATAAACACAAAATCACTAAAACATACATGGGAAGGACCAACAAAGATAGACGAACCTAATTGAAACAACAAATTGGCACAAAAATACAAAAACATGGTTGGAGTAGATTCAAATTGAGAGCTCATTTTGAAAACCCACTATTGTGAT
The DNA here is from genome assembly GCA_024721245.1 of Mitragyna speciosa. NCBI lineage: Eukaryota > Viridiplantae > Streptophyta > Magnoliopsida > Gentianales > Rubiaceae > Mitragyna > Mitragyna speciosa. The sequence goes on along the minus strand of CM045565.1, from coordinate 11,552,193 downwards.
TTGTGACCTAAATCCTTCACTAATCATCATGAGGTAAGCCTAACTACTATATTATCATGATATTAAGCCATGAACAGCATCAATAGCCTTGTAAAATCTTAACTGAAAGTCAACATTCTTCATTTTTCTTCTAGGCATTTAATCGAACAGTTAGCATGCATGAAAAATTGTATACTCTTTCACTCAAATAGGCATAACACCAATTCCAAAATTTCAATAAACCATCAAATCAATCCCATTCATTTTTAGGAAGAGTTAGACACATGCATTCATCAAATTCGTGCACAAAAACACATATTCTTGAGTAGATATAGGGAAAAACAGCAATATTGCTATACATTTTCACATAAACTGCAAAAAAGAAAAAAAAATAAAGCAAGATATGGAAAAAAGCCTCTTACAGGTTGCAGATTCAGTGATGATTTTGGTAGTGCAAAATGTAAGATAGTTCTTTCTCCTCCAATTTCTTGGCTTCCTACCCTCTTGTGCATGCATGCAATTTGGAGTGCTTATGCGTGTGTGATTTCAAGTCATTGTGAGTTTCTGCAGTGCATTTAGTGTGTATGTGGTATGAGTTGTAGAAGGAAAATGAGTGTAAGCAAAGTTGTGAGAGTGCCGAGGGAAGAGTGCAAGTGAAAATGTGTGTGTGGTGCGTGTATGTGGTGTGTGAAAAATGCAAAAAGAATGCAAGAGTGAGGAGTGTATGTGTGTCAAAATGATCAGATTTTTTGTGCAAATTGTAGGATTGTGTATGTAGGTTTGAATGTGATGATAAGGGGGAAGAAAAATCACCAAACCAATCCCTAAAATCTGGTTTAGGTGGTGATGGAATGTCTGTTTGATTTTGTTTTCCTCTGTTGTTGCGTGCAGCAGCTGCAGTAGGAAAACTACTACAACTGCTGTAGCAACTGGTTTTTTTTTTAAATCTAAATAAATAGTAAATAGTGTTGAAAAATTATGAAATTTTTATGAAAAATCTATAAATTCATAATAAAATGTATGTATAAAAATTTTGATGCGAAAATTCTAATAATAAGAACATATTTGAATATGTGTTATATGTGACAAAAATTATGAAAAAAAAACAAAAAAATACTGAATAACCATTAAAATCACAAAATTTCTACACAAAAATACATTATCATACAAAAATATGTATACTAAAATTTTCACTCAGAAATTTTAACATTAGTGCATTCTTGGGAAATGTGCCCTTATTAGGCAAAAGAAAAAAAATTAAATAAATACCAAACGTCCTCTAAAAATCATGAATTTTTTACAAAAAAACTTATGAATATACAAACTGCACATATAAAATTTTTCACTTGAAAATTCTCATAAAAAGAGTGCATTGGAAAATGTGCCATTAAGTTAAAAATACTAAAATTTTAAATAAATAATAAATGACTCCCAAAAATCATTAAAATTAGAAATGATAAAAATAGTAAAACTACGTATTTAGGAAATAAAATAAAATAAAATAATATTTACGTGGTGAAATTACCATTTTGCCCCTGATACAACTAATTAGACATAATTTACGCAAAAGTTGCAATTAGCCCTCGAAAAATAAAAAGTATCCCCAAACGAAGTAAAATATATTTTCTTATAAAGGGTGTGTCAAAATTTGGTATCTACATAGTGGCATTTTAACTATAATGACACTCCTTGTGACCGTCATCCATTTTAACGTTACTATTAGTATTATGACAGTTTTACGTGTCCTAATTTGTAATTCTTTTGGCATTTATAAACATCATTATTCAATGCTATTATGATACTTTTTAACTGACAAGAAATGATTGAAGTTATATGAATCTAAAGTGATACTCATAAATGTCATATTTTGAAGCTATCTTGACACTTTACAATATAAGTACAATGAGATATTATGACACTTTATAGTGTAAGTACAATGAAATGTTATGACACTTTTGCAGTGTAAGTAAATTAGATGATTATTACACTTCTTTATATAATTGATTGAAATATTATGACACTTTTGAGGTGTAAGTAAATTAAATTATTATGACATTTCTTAATATGAAACTGTATGGATGTTATGACAGTTGTATTGGGCAATAAAAAATAAAATGGTGACACTTTCAAGTGTCAATACAACAATATGCATTAGGTCCAATCCCAATTGCGATACACCATCCGAGTTTTTATACCAAAACCACATTTTTATTGTCACCATAGTGCAATACAATCATCAAAATTGGTAAAAGTACACGATTCAAATAAATTGTTGCAATAACATTGTCAATACATGTCACTTTTACAAAAGTCATGAGTATTGTAGCAATCTCAATACATAGAACTCCACTTAAAAAGCATTGACAATGTCTTCAAAAAATAACCATTTGACCGAAAAGATTCTTTAATTTCCATCAAGATTCACCTGCAAGTATCATAAACCAAGCAATACAAATTATAATTCACACAACTCTTCTTTTATAGTTTAAGCTTAGAAAACAAAAGAGCAAAGCAAAGCAATAGTGAAGGAAAGAAAGGGATAAAAAAATAAAATATAGGAGTACTAGATAAAAGATTCAAGAATGTATTGATGAAAAAGTGAAATAGTAACCGGTAATTATGGAATGTGATTAGAGTTGCTGGTGAATTGGTAAAAGTACTGAGATTTCTAATATTTGGATTAAGTGAAGCATAAAGAAGTGGCAGACAGAGAGATATAGAGATGGGAAAAGAGATAGAGATAGAGATGGAGATAAAGATAAAGAGTTAAAAAAAGCATCGTTTATTTTTTTTTATTTTTTGGTTATCTTATCACTTTTTCTTTTTTAACTTCCCACCTTTTTTAAAAGGCTTCCCGCAATATTTTTGAGGATTTTATTTAAAAAAATATTTCTTTCTAATACAATGTAATTTTAATCAAATTTTCAACTTTACTTTTTACTATGTGTAGAACCCTAGAAGCTTAAAACCACTTAGTTTCTATGTTATGAAAGTTAGTTGTAAAAATTTCCTTATTAGCTGTTATTGTATAATTTTCTTTTACGATTTGATTTCTTGAATTATTTTTAATACATGTTTGATGATAATCATAGGAACATTTCACCAATTAAATGTTACCAACCAAGCTTAGATATTTAGAAAAGTAAGGTTTTGGGAGATTAATGCCACCTAATATCATGAATGGCCACCTATCATTTACTTTTACTTTTTACCAATTCTTTTAAATTTTTGGCTCAACTTTTCTTGCATCTTTCTCCCTCTTGGCCGGCCACCATGACACCAATAATATATTCAATTTCAAGCATTTTAAAACACTTAAAAGGCTAACTTAATCTTTCATCAAAAGCTTAACCTAACTAGAAAAGAAATCCTCTCAAATTTCATCAAATTCTCTCTAAGTTTCAAGCTCAAGTTCTTGCTCAAAGTCAAGATTCTTAAGGGATTAATCATTCACTCTTCTTCAACTAAAACCCTACCTACTTTGAGGTAAATTCATCAAGAAACTTCAAGTTCTTTCAAGTTTCAATAGAAGAATTCTTATGCTTTTCTTATGATTTCATTAAGTACTTAAGATTTATGGTTATATTTTGTTCTCTTGTCATATATATGAATATTTATACTCATGATTATGAGGTTTCCCCTTGTTTTGATCCTTTCTTTGATAGTAGATTAACTATGTTATGACCTACTTGATTAGTATGGACTTGTATAAGAGTTGATGCTTTATTTGAGTGGAAAATCTTGGAATTTATGGCTGAAATTTTGACTAGAGTTAGAAGGCATGTTGGCTAGCTTTATTAGAGAAAAATTTCTATAAAAATTACAGCATTTAAGGCCTGTTTAGTGGGCTGAAGTTGCTGGAATTTCAGCTTGTAAATCGGCACTTCCTTGTTCCAAAACCTTGAACAAATTTCAGCTTTACTAGTTTACAAAATTCCAGCTTTGATAACCTAATATTTCCAGCTATATTAACCTTGTTTTGGCCAAGTTTTGATGACATGAACTGCTGGAAATTTCAGCTTGTGAATTGGTTGAGGTGACACCAAATATTGAGCATCTTAAACTTAATCTACTTAACCGGTTTTAGGAAAATGTTGTACAATGATTTTGGAACCTTGTTAATCAATTTTAAGATGAAACTCTTATAAATTTTAGAAGATTTAAACTAGCTAGAAACTTGACTTTTAAATGTGTAGGTGAAATTTTGACTAGTTTAACTTTACACTTGATTTAGTAGACTTTCACCAAATAACCCTAATTTGTTATTTAACTAGTCTTAATTTAATTAAATATCATTAGTTTGATATTAATTAGTTTAAAACCATTAATTTATCTAAGTATAAGATATTTTGGAGTTTTCTCATTTTAACCTATATTAGTTTTGCTAAGTTATTAAATTATACTTGACTATTACCAATAAATATCTCTTGGACTTTAAAAGCTAGTTTACCTATAAATTAATTATTTTGGACAAAATTTCTTCTTACACCAAAAACTTTGAACCCTAATTAATATTTATTTAAAATACCTCTTTAGTCCATAGAATTTAACAATATTTTCTTTTGGTCCAAAATTGATGGTGAATTATTAAAGTTTTGCAACTAATATGGTACATAAAGCGGAAATTAGTAACGAATTTCTGATATTAATTATTCCTTTTGAAATTTAACCTTAATTTTGACACTTAATGAATTATTTGCCCTTAGAACCAAAGTACTTTCAAAAAGGAAATTTCTTAAATTTCTTTAATTGGTTGATTTAGGGTTTTACTTGAATTCCTTAATGACAACTTCTTGGATTTTCGTTATAACCAATTTACATTTATTTTAAAACCGTAGTTAAACTTGGGTACATTTTATAAAATTCTTTTGAAAGAAAATCCAATGGGTTAATTAGGTTACTTAAGAATTTCAGGATCCAAGTCTAAACCTCACACGTTTTACGAGGCACTTTCTTGAGATTTACAGGTGAGTGTTTCCTTGTGTGCGCCTGATGCATATTTAAGTGCTAATTCCATTTTATGCCTGATACTTGTTAACTACTACAATGTGCTATGTGAGGGTAAGATGTGTACGTTATCACATCTATCCCACAATTTGTTACGTGCACAACTCCTGTTAAATATGAATATACTTATCTGTGAACTTTCAACTGAATTGAGCCTTCGGGCTAGACTTCCATGGTCATACTTCACCAGTTACACCATTGTTAGTCATACTAGTATTGAGGAGGATATAAGGTATTGGGCGTTAGGGATTGTGTTCTTTCCTCTGAGTTGAGAATCCTTAAAGAGGCCAACTCTGGACTGAACAAACTGTTTTACCCTCCAAGGTTGAAATCCTATTATGGTGTGGAGGTATTGAGGAGGTAAAGGTGCATGGGTGGTTACGAGTACTGTTATCTGATATTTACCTGATCATTGGCAAGGACCTGGTTTTCTCTATTGGTCCGAATACTATTGCCACATAATTATGTACTTGATACTCCCGCAGTTGAGCTTGCTCCCATGGTTGAGATGTATCCTTCCCTATTTGATCAATTGTTTACTTAACTGGTTCTTATATTGTTTTATGGCACATGTTTTTTGTTTATTTATTTTTCTACTTGTCTGCCTGTGTGATTGCATGTGTGGAAACTTCACTGGGCTATTATAGCTCATCCATTTTATTTGTTTTCCTTAACAGGCTCGTATTGTTAAGGCTGGTGGTGAGGATTCAAGAGTAGTTCTTGGTAGGATTTTGTCAGTAAAAGAATGTTTGAAATTTTACTGTATTAGTTAGGTGTTTATGTTGTAAACTACTTAACTGATACCTTTACTCTTAAGTTGAATCATATGTATGTATTTACGAGTTTCTATAAAATATCGATTTTTCATGGAATCTAGTGCGTGCTTGATCCGAATCCTTGCGAGAGCTAGGCAAGCAGTCTGTTAACCCCTTTGGTACGCCTTAGGGTAAGGTCGGCCTGTCACACTGTGTGTTACAATAAACTACTATGGTGACGTTTAGAGAAAAGTTTCATATTATGAACATTTTATTAAAACAATTTTTCCTAATATGATGTAGTTTTTATCATTTTTTTAAACTTTTCTAATGACACTTCTTACTGAATGTTACAATAAACTACTATGGCGACATTTGGAAAAAAATGTCATTATAGGTGTGTGAGTATAGACTTATTTTTTAGTTGTGAAAATTTAGGAAGGAAGAAAAAGGAAATAAACATTTGTCTATCTCTCTAAAATCACCTCTTCTCACCTAATTTGTTAGTGTTTGGCTTTTTATCTTCTTTCTCCACCCTTGTGTGTTGTGTTGAAGAAGGTTTAAGGGAGTCCACACCCGAAACATAAGGCTAAATAGGTAGCAAAGTTTCTGAAGTTCATGGTCATATGAATCACCATTAGAGACTATGCAATTGGAGGGCTTTTCATGATACACAATTCACTTGCAACAAAAGGTTTTGCCTTTTTGTTTGCATAGAGGCTTTTTGTACAAAAGGTATAACTTGTTATATATTTATCACGTTATTAATTATCGCAGCTCCAAAACCATTACTGATAATCATTATTTATCACTTATCACGATCATATTTTAATTGTGTTAAAAATTACCATTTATCACAAGCAACATATTATCAAGACAAAAACAACTAATCACAAGTAGAGGGGTTAATAGTAATTTACCCATTTTTCTTGATTTGATCATTTGTATGAATCTAAGGAATTTATAATGTTACATTTTCTGTAGATCTAGTGTCTAATAAGGGTAATTATATAAATATTACTCAACACATATGTTGAGCTAAAAATTTTAAATTAGAGCATGTTGTTCTTGTTGGCCCAAATGCAACCTAAGAGGGGGGGGGGTGAATTAGGTTCCCTTTAATTTTTAAACTTCGTTACAATAATTTATCTTAACACAAAGTAAATTTACCAAGTTGTCTAAATGATCAATCAAGATTATGAACCAAGAATTAATATGATGGATAAAAACAATGGACATAAAATCTAATCAGAAGAAAATTTGAGATACACAAACTCAATAAGCTTCCAAGCACATAAACTTGAAGCCTTGATCACTTGAATTTCCTTCTTTGTTTTGTGATTCAATATCAACTTGTACAATATTGTGGATCACTTCGCACTCATTCTAGACACTCTCTATTTGAGCTAAGGAGTTTTACAGCTCTCTAGCTAACCCTTTTAACCATATAAATGAATTGATTACTAACAAATATGAATTCACTCTTGCTATTACAAAGTTCACTTGATGAGAGTACCTTTTTTTTCACAAAAGAACACTCAAAAATACTATTGTATTGATTGCAAAAAGTATCTATTCATTCTACACTATTTAGCTTTTATATATCATAAGAATATGGCTTGATTTGACTTCCAACGGCTAAAAAGAAAAACTAGCCGTTAGACACAATTTGTCTGGTCCGAACGTCCTCATAGAGAGGTCTGGACATCTGGACAGTCGTCCGGACTAGTATTCGGAAGGTGCATTTCCTCGTCCGAATGATCATCCATATGCCTTCTGGTCATTTCTTGGCTTGGTTGTTTTCCTGTGTCTGGACGTCCGCATGATCGTCCGGACCCTCATCCGCATACATTCTGTCCACCTTGATTTTCATGCTTTTTGTTTGTCCGGACGTCCGCATGAGCGTCCGGACCCTCGTCCGGATACCTTCTGACCATTTTACTTTTTGATGTCTTTGTGCATCCGGACGTCCGCAATGTACGTCCGGATGGTCATCCGGATAACCAACCTCCTCCTTTTTTCAACCTATCTTACTGTTACTGCAATGGAAGCTCATTTAACATATTAGTACTCTTCATCATAAGTTTGATACTCATCAAAACCTAGATGATTTAGACCATGAGATCATCAATCTCCCTCTTTTTGATGATGATAAACTTATGATGAAGCAAAACACTTAGAAAAACAATGCCTTTGCTCCCTCTCAATATCTTATGTGAACACTCCCCCTCAACATATGCACACACTCCCCCTCAACTTATGCATTAATCCTTCTCCCCCTTTTGGCATCATCAAAAAATAAGGATCATAATGAAATATAAATAAAAAACAGAGAGATATTCATACCAAATGATCATAGAGATAGCCAAAACATGTCAAATGTTAAACACTTAGAAATTCAAACCAAAGAAATCCAAATAAGTAAAACTATTACATGACCAAACATTTAGAAAACTAAAAACATCAAGCCTAGTCTAGGACTCATCATCGGAAACATCTTCGCTACGAGAGGTGGAGGAAGATGGAACATCATTTCTTGCTTTTCTTCTAGACTCTTGTCCTTGTCGCCTCATTCGAATGTATGCTAGGAAATTGGCACGATCATCGGAGTCCCATCCAAACTCTTGAGCTAACTCTATACGCTCAATCTATTGTGAATCCCATGTACTTCTCTACGAAAGTCTTGTTGCAATTCATTCATTTGAGTGTGCATGTAAGCAAAATCAGTCCTCATTTGGTTCATTTGAGTGGAGAGGTCATTAATAGCATTAAAGAGACGACTTTCCCAAGAAGATGGAGGTGCATACGAAGATGAAGGAATACTAGTGTGAATAGAATGAAGAGGTTGTTCGTGCAGAGGTACATCATCTTCCATAGCTTGTAGTCCTTCTTCCATTTGTTGCCTTTCTCTAGTATCATCAAAGATGAAGGCATCCATATAGGCACCCGGAGCAAAAATCGTTTGCAATTTACTTCTTTTGAAAAACCATCTTCCATTGAAAAACCCAAATTAAGTCTCTTAAAACATTCTTTATCAATCCTATCACCCTCTCCAGGTTTGGTCCCCACTATGCCATCAAAATCTATCCCATTGTTCTTAAAGAGAAGAGTTAAGATTCTTCCATAAGCTAATCCCTTATTTGATTCACTCTTACATATAAACATGTACTTAAGCATAAAAGCACCCAAATTGATAGGGATAGATCTCATAATACCATAAAAACGGTGTAAACCGATATGAGTAACATCCGTCTTATGACCACTAGTGGGAGCTAAGATGTTTACAATAATATGATATAACACTCTATTAGAATGAGTGAACCAATTCATCTTGAGATTTTTTAAACTAGTCCTCATAGGATTCCCAAAGAACAATCTTCTTAAATCATCATAATCAATAATGGGGGATTGCTCTTTAAGGACACAAAAATCACTGCCGGTATTATCCATGCCAAAAAGCTCATTTAACTCTCTAGAATCGAAAGTAAAGTGAGTATTGTTCACTATGGTTTCTGCATCTTCATTTACCTCTCTTAAATTGGCATAGAATTGTTTCACTAAATCAACATAAACAATTTCCTTCACTTCACATATCCTATCCCAATTTATGTCCCTTAACATAATAAGAATGTCTTCCAATCCACCATCAAAATCTTCAAATTCACAAAATTTCATCCCAATAACATTCTTATTCTCTAAATCGTTACAAAGTTCAAGCGATTGAGGATCAAAAAAGGTCTTACCCCTAAATTGGACAAATCCCTCTTCATTGATGTTGTAGGTGACACTAGATCGTCCTCTACTGTGACGCCCTAGAAAATTCATATAATTCATATTATGTTTATTGGTGGAAAAAAAAAGTGAGAAAAGAAAGGGCAAAAATTGAAATGCATTTTATTAAGGAATTTCTTTTATTTAGGGTTTAGTGATAATCTTTGATTTATTAGTTGAAAAATTTCTTAAGTTAATTAGTTAAACTAAATAAGATTCTTCCATTATTAAGTGATACACCTAAGTACTATATTTGGATTAATTTCATTGGATCATTAGTTTATAATAGTGTTTAATTTTGACTAACTAACTTTATCATTTTCAAGAGTATTGACTAAGTGAGTTTTAGTTCACTATTTTGACCTAAAAATTTCACTAATTTCCCTTGCCTTTTCTCTCTCTAAAATCCGGCCCTCTCTCTCCTATTTTTTCTCTCTTTTTGCTTTTAAAATTTGTGCCATAAAGTCTTGCAAATTTCTAAGAGATAAATGATCAAAATTGCTACTAATCAAAACTTACCAAGTTGGCCACTATTTCATTAAAAGTCTAAACCTAACTTGACTCTTGTTGGGTTTTGATTGGTCATAATTTTCCCACCTTTTCTTTATTTCTTTTCCATTTTTCCTAGCTTATTTCTTCTCTTCTTGCCTTCTTCTTGGCCGGCCAACTCCCTCTCTCTTTTCCTCTCATTCTTCTCTCATTTTTCTCTCAACTTCTTGAAGCTTTCTCTCCAAGATTTGAGGAACTTCACCATAGAAACTTAGTTTTTCTTCTTCCTAAGTATAGTTCTAAGCTTGTTTAAGGTATGTACTATGAACTCTTGCTATTAATTTCAAGTTTTATTTAGTTTTTGTTCAAGTTTTATACTAAGAAATTGTTAGTAGTAGTTGAAGATTTAAGCTTGAACTTAAGAGTACTTAAACAGTCATGCTGGACCAGTTTTAGTAAAACTTTCATAACTTGGTGTAGATAACTTGGATTCGAAATGATTCTTGTTGTTTTAGAAACTAGATTCACTAGGGCTTTCAAACGGTGTAAAGATTGCACTGTGGGTCATTGTGTATTAATCTCAGAAAGTCTGCAAAGTGGGCTGAAATTTCGGTTCTGCGTAAACAGTTTTGATGATGAGCCAACTTGGGGGCTGATTTTGAACTTGTTCTGGTTAGAATTTGGATTGATGATCCACATGAAAATTGTAGTCCTAAGAAACTTACTTTCAAACCATGTAATCACAATTCCATGGTTCTTGATGGATTGATCCCAGAAATGGCATGAACTTGGCCAAAAACCAACCCTGTGCAGATTTGGGTTGATGAAACACTAAGTTGTGGACCGATTTTGGAATGATTTTTGTTAGAATTTGACATGATGCTCTTCATGAAAGTTTTAGCCCTTAAAATATAGTTTCTATCTATATAATCACTTTTCTCATACGACATATCAATTAGAAGTTATGTTCGGTTGAATACCCCTAGTTGGTAAACTTGAAAACATGAGTTAACAAAGGAGAATGGGATTGAGCTTGAATTGAACATAGAAGTTGTAGAACTTGTTGAATTTGGCTTGGATGGCTGTTTTTCTTGCAGGGAAAATTTTGGTTTAGTCCGATTTAAGGGGAGATACTGCCGAAATTTCGGTAGAAATAAAGAAAGAAAAATGGTAGAGGAAATCTCTAACCTAGAATATGTTAAATTTAGAAAGTTTAGTGTGCAGAAATTTTGGACAATGACCTAGTAATGAAGTGAAATTTTCTTAGGACAAGAAAACCCTAAATCTAAAATCCTAAAGCTTAGGGTAAAACCCTAGACTCTAAAACCCTAGAAATGAAACCCTAGAAATAATTGGGTTATTTCTTGAATTTTCTTGCTAATTTACTTAGGGTTTTCACTAGATTATTTCTTGTAAATTCCAGGATCCGAAAGTGAACCTTCACCACATTACGAAATATTTTCCTAAGCGATCCAGGTGAGTGTCCCTTTTACTTGTGCATGTGAGTGTTTCCTTGTGTATGCTTGATACATGATAAATGATAATTCTCTGTGTTAATTCTATGTGTACTTGATATTCATGAATTGTTACAATGTACTATATGAAGGGAAAATGTGTACTTTATCACATTTATCCCGTAATTTGTTACATGCATAATTTCTATCAAATGTGGAATATAATTGTTTGTGAACTTTCGAATTAAATTAAACTTGTTGGCTAGACTTCCGTGGTTGTACCGCGGTAGTCAGGCCGGTTGTACAAAGGAGGATATAAGGTGCTGGGTGTTTTAGGACATGACGTTCTTTCCTTGAGTTGTGAATCCTTAAAGAGGCCGACTCCGGATTGAACTTTCTTGCTTGCTTGTTTGCCCTCTAGGGTTGAGATCTCACCCTGGATGTGGCGGTTTTCGGAGGATATAAGGTGAATGGTGGTCAGGGCTCTTGCTCGATAATGCAGGTAGAACCTGTGATCCAGACCCAAAATACTATCTCGGTTCTACATCATGGTTACATGATCAGTACTTGTTCCCGTGGTCGTGACGTATCCTCCCTTGTTTAAATAATTAGTTTACTTAATTATTTCCTATGTGATTTTGTGACACGTGTTATTTGCTTACTTATTCTCTCTTGGTTGCCTCCGTGTCTGCATGTGTCGGAACCTCACTGGGCTATTATAGCTCACCCTATTTTATTTGTTTTCCTTAAACAGGCTCCTATCCCTAAAGCCGGTGGTGAGGATTCAAGGGTAGATTCTGGTAGGATTCTGATAGAAAACTGCTAGAGATATTATTGTATTAATGAACGTATATGATGTAAACTGCTAAAACAGTACTTTTACTTTTAAGTTTTGAATTTTATGTGACCCTGAGATACTGTCACAGTTGGTATCTACGAGTTTTCTACTGAGTTACCATCACTTACGAATTTTAATGTGTGCTTGACTCGAGTCCTGGCGAGAGTCAGGCAGGCAGCTCACTAAGCCCTTTGGTGCGCCTCTGGGTAAGGTGGGAATATCACATCTACCATGTCCACTACGTCCTCCTCTACGATCTCTTTAAGAAGAACTAGCCATAGATGATGTTAAATTGAGAAGAAAAAGGGAAGAAAAATGAAGAGATAAAGAGATACAAAAAGAAACCCTAAGAGAGAGAAAGTTGAATTAGATGAGGAAGAAGAAGATGAAGAGATGAAATTTATGTGATAGAAAGCTGTTATGGGTGAAATATGAGGGGATTTTGAGTTTGGAAGAAGAGGAAATAGTTTTTGAGATCGTTGAAGTTGAAGAGGCGCGAAAGAAATGCCACTGAACAGTTCTGTCGAGACTATATATGCACAATCCAGACATCCGGATCGTGCTGCCTGCATCCGGACCTGTGTCCGAATGGTGGTCAAATTTGACCACTGAAGAGTTGACTGTCCGGACGTCTATCCGGACGTCCGGGTTCACAAGGAGGTCGTCCGGATGAATAAAAAATTTAAAAAAAACTAGGAAATTTTTGAGAAAAAGTTTTCTACTGCTCCCAGATGGTTTCTAAGAAAGTTAAACCTTTCTTCAGCTAGGGCTTTAGTGAAGATATCTGCTAGTTGGTCTCTAGTACTAACATATTCGACCCTAATATCTCCTTTTTCAACCAACTCTCTAATGAAATGATGTCTAATGTCAATGTGTTTGGTTCTGGAGTGTTGGATGGGATTTTTGGTCAAATTTATGGCACTAGTGTTATCGCATTTGATAGGCACACTTTTGAATACCAAACCAAAATCGGATAAAGTATGTTTCATCCACAATAATTGAGCACAACATGCTCTCGCAGCTATGTACTCAGCCTCTGCTGTAGATAACGAGATGGAACTTTGTTTTTTGCTGAACCAAGAAATCAAACATTTTCCTAGAAAATGACAAGTACCACTAGTGCTTTTTCTATCAGTCCTACATTCGGCAAAATCGGCATCGGAGTATTCTACAAGATCGAACAAATTTGTCTTTGGATACCAAAGACCATATTCTAATGTGCCTTTAAGATATCTAAGAATATGCTTAACAGCTAACAAGTGAGATTCTCTTGGACAAGATTGAAATCTAGCACAAAGACAAACGGCAAACATATTATCCGGTCTACTAGCTGTAAGGTAAAGCAAACTACCTATCATACCTCGATACCCTTTTTCATCCACTTTAATTTCTTCTTCATCCTTGTCCAATTTTGTAGAAGTGCAAATAGGTGTGCCTACTTCTTTCGAGCCTTCCATACCAAACCTCTTAAGAAGCTCTTTTGTATATTTAGTTTGACTTATGAAAATTTCAGTTTTTTGTTGGTGAATTTGAAGACCAAGAAAAAATTTTAATTCTCCCATCATGTTCATTTCAAATTCATTTTGCATCATAGTTGAAAATTCTTTGCAGAATTTTTCATTAGTAGCACCAAAGATAATGTCATCCACATAAACTTGTACAAGAAGTTCATTTTCATAGTGTTTTGTATAAAGTGTGGTGTCTATAATTCCTCTTTTAAAACCTTTTTCACTTAAGAAGTTACTCAACCTTTCATACCAAGCTCTAGGAGCTTGTTTTAAACCATATAGGGCTTTAGAAAGTTTAAAAACATGACTAGAGAATTTTTCATGTTCAAAACCAGGAGGTTGTTCAACATAGACTTCTTGTTCAATAAAACCATTTAAAAAGGCACTTTTTACATCCATTTGAAATAATTTAAAATCTTTGAAGCATGCATACGCAAGAAGCATTCTTATAGATTCAAGCCTAGCGACCGGTGCAAAGGTTTCATCAAAATCTATTCCTTCTTCTTGAGCATACCCTTTTGCAACTAACCGTGCTTTATTTCTTACTATTTCACCTTTATCATTTAACTTATTCCTAAAGACCCATTTTGTGTCCTATTACCGGATGATCTAATGGCCTCTCAACTAAAGTCCATACCCTATTTCTCTCAAATTGATTCAATTCTTCTTGCATGGCTACTATCCAACAATCATCTTTCAAGGCATCTTCTACATTCTTAGGTTCAAATTGGGATAACAAAGCAAAGTTATCAACTAAAGGATTTATAAGAGGATCTAGTCCTAACTCTTTCCGAAGGATCTCCTATAATAAACTCCTTAGGATGATTGGGTACAAATCTCCAAGTTTTGGGTAGATCCTTTGTAGTGTCATCATCTTTCTCAACAACTATATCTTCACTAGTACTTACTTCTTTATTAGGACTATTAACATCTTCTTGAAGAGTAAGATTCTCCAATTTTTCTTGAACACTATCATCCTCATCCTTCATTAATTCCTTTTGAAAACTACATCATGTAATTCATCAAAAGTAACATGAATGGCTTCTTCAACCACTAAGGTTCTTCTATTGTACACTCTATAGGCTCTCTTATCACTAGCATATCCTAAAAAGATACCTTCATCCGTCTTCTTATCAAACTTGCCAAGATGTTCCTTAATATTCAAAATAAAGCATTTGCAACCAAAAACTTTAAAATAACCAATAACTGGCCTTTTTCCAAATATAAGTTCATAAGAAGTTTTATTCAAAAATGGTCTTAATAAAATTCTATTCATGACATAACAAGCCGTATTGACCGCTTTCAGGCCCAAAAATATTTTGGTAAATCACATTCATTTATCATAGTTCTAGCGGTCTCTTGAAGAGTTCTATTTTTCCTTTCAACAACCCATTTTGTTGGGGAACTCTTGCAGTAGAAAATTCATGTGTGATACCATTGTGATCACAAAATTCAGAAAAACCACAATACTTAAATTCGGTTCCATTATCACTCCTAATTTTCACAATGGTTAAGTTTAACAAATTTTGAACTTTTGCAAATAAAGAGACGAAAATTTTTAAAAGCTTCATCTTTGTGTGCAAGAAATAGTACCCAAGTGTATCTTGAATAATCGTCCACAATGACAAAAGCATATCTTTTTCCCCCAAGGCTTGCTACTTGAGTAGGACCAAACAAGTCCAAATGTAAAAGCTCCAAAGGTCTTGTAGTTGAAACACAATTTTTTAGGTTTAAAAGAGACCTTGGTTTGTTTTCCAAATTGGCAAGCACTACAAATTTTGTCTTTGTCAAAATTAATTTTAGGAAGCCCTCGGACAAGTTCTTTTCTAGATAGTTCACTCAACAAGTCCATATTGAAGTGACAAAGCCTTCTATGCCAAAGCCAAGGATCATCGCTAAAAGCCTTAAGACATCTAATTCTATTAGAGTCTATTCTATCTAGATAAACTACATAGATGTCATTATGCCTCATTCCTCTAAAAACTACATTATAACTAGAGTCAAGAACTAAACACTCATGCTTTTTGAAAAGAACAAATAAATCTTTGTCACATAATTGACTAACACTTAGCAAATTATAACTAAGATTGTCAACAAGTAAAACATTTTGAATAAGAGTTTCATTATCGTTACCTATGTCACCTACTCCAACAGTTTTAGCTTTCATGTCATCTCCAAAGGTGACTTTTCCGCTATTCTTCTGCTTTAGCTTGACAAACAAGGATGGATCTCCGGTCATATGTCTTGAACATCCACTATCAATGAACCATTTTGACTCCTTGATGGTATTTTTGAGGACTCACCTACACAAATGTAAAAGAAAAAATATTTGGTACCCTTTTATTTAAATTTTGGGTCCATACTAGTTAGCACAATCTTTAACAATCCACATTGTTTTCATTCCTTGTTCCATATTTCTTTTAACATAGCAATTATTTTTCATGTGACCTATTTGACAACAAAAATTACACATGATATGAGCATTATTCACATGCATGGGTCTAATAAATCTTATTTTATTCTTTCTATATAGAGTGAATCTATTTGTACTAAGCATGCTCTTGGTGATTTCCTTTTCTAAGAGTTCTTGTTTTTGCCTTCCAAGAAAGTCATTAAGTTCTCTTATTCTAATTTTTAAATTTTCTTGTTCACTTCTTGATGTTATTGTAAAAAAGGGATCTCTCATCCAACTTTCTTTTCAAATTATCAAAATTCAAAGTCAAATCTACATTGCATTTCTTTAATTCATCATTTTCATTTTTCAAACTTTTGTTCTCTTCAATCAATCTAGCACTTTCACCCAACAATGAGTTAATTTTCAATCTCAATTCTTTGTTTCTAGCATAAGATTCTTTCAAACTATTATGCAATTTGCAAACAAAATTTTCAATATCATCATCATCTTCATCATTCCAATCATCACTTACATTCTTGTCTATAGAAGAGCAATTAGAGGTTACCTCATGGTCTCCAAAGGCCATAAATGCCATTTGAGCAATTTCTTCTTCTTCTTCGATTTCTCCATCGGAATTACACTCGTTCCATGTCAATTGAAAGTTGTTGAATCTTTGTTTCCTTTCACTTCTTCCTTCCTTCTTTTTCTTTGAAGGACACTCATTCATGTAGTGTCCTAGTTGTCCACACTCAAAACACTTGTCATTTTGCTTCTTTGACACCTCTTGCTTTCCTCTATTTCTTGAGGAGCTTGAATTGATTGAGATTGCCTTGTCCTCCTCTTCTAAATCTTTTCTTGTTTGTGAGGAACTTTTTGAAGGTCTTTGTTAGTAGAGCCAAGTCATTATCTTCCATTTCCATGTCTTCACCGTCAATTGAGAAATCCTCTTCATCATCTTGTGAAGACTTCAATGCCATATTTTTCTTGATTTTGGCCTCTTCCTCCTCTTGTACCTTAGATTTCAATTTAAGCTCAAAAGAGGTTAAAGAGTTTATAAGAAATTCAATAGGCATAACATTTAGATCTTTGGCTTCTTCTATGGCTGTGACTTTACTTTCCCACTCCTTGGGTAATGCATTTAAAATCTTTCTATTTTTCTCACCTAAGCTATACTCCTTTTGTAAAGCCTCTAAATCCTTAATTATGTCATTGAATCTACAATACATTTTGTCAATGTTTTCATGGGGCTCCATCTTAAAAGACTCATACTTAGTAACTAATAAGGCTTTCTTTTGTTCCTTGATATTGTCGCTACCTTCATGAATATCCTTTCAATTTATCCCAAATTTCTTTTGCCGTCTTACACCCTTTTACTCTAGTTGACTTCATTTGCATCTAAAGCATTAAATAATACATTCATAGCCTTTGCATTTAGAGTAAGATTGGTTCTATCAATGGGAGAAAGTTCTAGTCTAGTCTTTTGCCTACGGGTACCGGTATTTTGATCAATAATGTATGCTTCATATGGACCCTCATTCACTATATACCAAAGCTCAATATCAATAGATTGTAAGAAAATTTCCATTCTAGCCTTCCAACTAGTATAATTCACATCCATTAAACATAGGAGGTCTAGTGATAGATTGTTCCTCTAAAAATAAAGCATTATTTGAGGTTGCCATGGATCTCTCCTAGCTTGTTAGGCTATTAAAAAGGAAACCAAGCTCTGATACCAATTGTTGGCCCAAATGCAACCTAAGAGGGGGGTGAATTAGGTTCCCTTTAATTTTTAAACTTGGTTACAATAATTTATCTTAACACAAAAGTAAATTTACCAAGTTGTCTAAATGATCAATCAAGATTATGAACCAAGAATTAATATGATGGATAAAAACAATGGACATAAAATTCAATCAGAAGAAAAGTTGAGATACACAAACTCAATAAGCTTCCAAGCACACAAACTTGAAGACTTGATCACTTGAATTCTCTTCTTTGTTTTGTGACTCAATATCAACTTGTACAATATTGTGGATCACTTCTCACTCAGTCCTAGACACTCTCTAGTTGAGCTAAGAAGTTTTACAGCTCTCTAGCTAACCCTTTCAACTATACAAATGAATTGATCACAAACAAATATGAATTCACTCTAACTTTTACAAAGTTCACTTGATGAGAGTACTTTTTCTTCACAAAAGAACACTCAAAAACACTATTGTATTGGTTGCAAAAAGTATCTATTCATTCTGCACTATTTGGCTTTTATACATCTTGAGAAAAAGGCTTGATTTGACTTCCAACGGCTAAAAAGAAAAACTAGCCGTTAGACACAATATGTCTGGTCCGGACGTCCTTATAGAGAGGTCCGGACGTCCGGACAGTCGTCCGGACTAGTATCCGGAAGGTTCATTCCTCGTCCGGATGATCGTCCATATGCCTTCTGGACAATCCTTGATTAGCTGTTTCTCTCCGTCCGGACGTCCGCATGATCATCCAGGATCATCGTCCGCATACATTCTGTCCACTTTGAATTCTGATACTTCTGTATGTCCGGACGTCCGCATGAGCGTCCGGACCCTCGTCCGGATACCTTCTGACCAATTTAATTTTTGATGTCTTTGTGCGTCCGGGACGTCCTCAGTGTACGTCTGGATGGTCGTCCGGATAACCAACCTCCTTCTTTTTTCAACCTATCTTACTGTTACTGCAATAGGAATCTCATTTAACATATTAGTACTCTTCATCATAAGTTTGATACTCATCAAAACCTAGATGATTTAGACCATGAGGTCATCAGTTCTGCTAGTAGAAAAATTGTATCTTTAAACAAATTAACGAATATGAGCTTAGATAGTTAAGTATCGCAATGTGTCTTTTTCCTTTCATTTCTTGTAATATTGGAATTGTAGTAAGCCTACCGTGTATATTTAAGGGCTAGATTGCTCAATCTAATGACCCTAGAAGGCTGTTCTTTTAAGGATTAGATATTGTAGTAAAGTAATGCAAAAATGATGGGAGATTGTTTGGAAACAATGTTTTATTTTCGTTTTTGTACATTGATAAAAAAAGTTATTAGACTTTCTCATAATCATAATCTGTTGATTTAAAGTTCAAATGGCTTGGCCCAATGTAGCATATGGTGAAGAAATCATTTTACAACACCTTGTTTTAACACTTACCTTTATCTTGATAATACCATATACGCATGGGCAGAGTTGGGGATTTTTTTTTTTTTTTTTGAATTTGTTTTTAGATGTTATATTAGGCCACATCTGATTCTAGGGTACTCCATTGCTATAAATGTTAGACCTGGAGCGATCATTAGGCTAGAAGGATATTCCTTGAGGGGAATGAAATAAACCTTGGGTCCTTTAGAATCTTACTGTTACATGCGTGAAAATAATTTCTGCAAAATAAAATTTTCCCTAGTATAGGTTATATATCAACAATAAAAAAGGAAATAATGTAAAGATACAACTTGTAATGCTTCTGACTTGCAAGTATCTTTTCAAAACCTTAAACTTTTAAGTACATTAGAGAGATATACATGAAGTTATTTGTGTGTATTTATACACATTGGCTTGATGTGACTAGGTGATGGGTAGATATGCAAGTGGTGCAGGATATGGGAGTTGATAACAAAATAAGTTGATCGAAGGGTTTGAAATTGTGATTAGTTGGAATAGTTGATTTAAACTAATATGAAATTACATCACATCTGATATGAGTTTCTGAAGGACGGAGTTTTGGATTTCTTTTCATGTCCGTATCAGGTAACTAAAAGAGAAAGCCTTCTACAAGGAAACATATGTTAAGCACCGACATCATGAAAAGAATAAATAGAACATGTATGTCATCTGAATCATTTTTTGGCTTATTAGCTATAATCTGTTGAGACTTCTTTGTTAGATGCTTGAAATTTTGGTACATGCTTGAAAAATGATTTGAAGCGCCAAATGGAAGGATTCAAGTTTGTTTGTGTATTATTTGACAATTTGTAGGGTTTTATCATGTCCTGGTAAAATTTGGTCATTATGCAATGAGGAAATGTAATTGTTCACTTCCATTTCTAAAACCAACTAATCTGGGGATTTTGTAATTTGTGATCTAGTCATTGGAAAAGTATTTCATCAGAATAGTCTTGCTCTCTTGCATTGCAAAGGATGCCATCTGCTAGCTAAAGTATTCTGGAATCTTGGTCATTCCCTTTGCAATCCTTCCCAAAGTCATATGACCCTATCCTCCATATTGTTTTGCTACCTTTTAACGTTTTTTTTTTTTTTCCTAAGGGAAGATGTTTCAAGTTTTCAAAATTAACTTGCATTATTTGCTTTGAAAATGTTTGTTAGAATTTGGAGCATAAGAAAATGATAAAAAAGAGAATGAAAAAAACACTATGTCTTATATTTTAATGATATTCTTTAATTTTTAAGCTATGTAGAATTTGAGATTATATGCATGTATCTTACATAGTGTCCTTTAATGTATGCTAATGCATATTTATGATGCTTTGTTTTTTCCAGATATAGATGATGAAGACTTTGAGCAAAATAAGAGGAATCTTGTTGGTGCTAGATATTATTTTATATTGTTGTAAAGGACAGTATTCTTGAAATTTAATTGTATGGTATATTTGTTCAAGTCAATTTCACTGTCAATACATGATTTGGAGGTTATTGGGATTTGGAAATATATCAAATGGAAGGAAATTACATTTGATATATTGCCACTTGACATAAGGAATATTTGTTTGTAATAATCAATATATGAGACGATGAATTATTTTATTTGTATAATTACGTGAGAATCTTGAGTTTACAAGAAGTTTTGGTAAGGAATGCAACGAACATATAAGCAAAATATTTGTGTTATGGTTATTTATATGTGACAAAAGCTATTTTTATAAAATATTTTTATGTTTCCAAAATTATTTGTCAGGGTGGTACGTACCTACACAATGATGATACCGTAGCAAAAAGCCTTTTTAATTAATCTAATTTTGTGACAGAAAATGGTTAATTACAATGGATTTATAACTGTGGTTATAAAAATTTGTATAACTTGCCTCAAAATTTGACAATTTGTTGATAAAAATTCCAAGTATATATAACACAAATTTTTTGTAACATTGCCAAAACTATGACAAATGTGTGACAAAAGGCCATTGTCACGATTAAAGGCTCATAACAACTTTATTTGTAACTGTTACAATGTCCACGCCCCAAAAACTGTGATTAATCTGTGTAACTTGAGATTCTGTTTGAGTTTGTCTCAGGGAAATTTCAAGGCATTGAAGATCCTTTTTGAGATTGTCTCAAGGATTTTCAAGTTTGGGTTATTATTCAAGAACCAAGCTTGGTTGTGGTGCCTTTGGTACCTAAGACCTCAAGCTAGATCCTAGTTGTTGTTCTTGCATCATCGTGCTACTACAAATGTTAATCCTTAATAGATAAATAAGAAATTACAAGTTATAGCAAGTAAGATAATATTCAAATTATATAATTAGCTTCATCTAACCTAAGATAAGTATTTAGTTAAACATGAGATTCATAACTTGAAAACATAAGAAATTAATATAGCAAATCATAACAAAGTTAGTAAATAAAAAGATAACATAAAAATTGCTCACTGATTGGATGAACAAGGCTCCAAGTCTTCCATTTTTTCATTGAACATGAATTGTTAAAATTGAAACCTCCAAGAGTTTTCTTACGAGTAATGAAAATTCCTATAAACTACAAAGAAAACTACTAACTACAAGCTACTTTGGGGTGCTTTTCCCCTAAAAAATTGTTCTAATTATCTTACAAGGTATTCTACTTATAGAAAACTTCCCTTCAAGTCATTTTTCAACTTGCTAGACGACTAGAATCTTGCAATTATGAAGATGCTTTTGCTTCCTTGAGATTTAAAATTGGCACAAAAGTCTGCATTGAGCTTTGTAAAAATGCAGCTGTTCATTGAATATATCTGACAAATAAGTGTGAACAAGCAGCGACTTGGAGAGCAGCCCAAAAGCATATATCTGACAAATAAGTGCGAACAAGCTGCAACTTGGAGAGCAGCCCAAAAGCATATATCTGACAAATAAGTACGAACAAGCTGCGACTTGGAGAGCAGCCCAAAAATCAAAAAGCGGTACAGATCCTCGAGTAGGATCTGCGGAGTGGTGGTCCGCATATCATTGGTCAATGGATGTCACCATGAAGATGGATGAATTAATTTTTTCTCAAAACATAAGAGTTGTATTCATTTGAGTTAGCTTTTCAGTGTCACAAGGTCCAGACATTGAGATATGGTCGATATATTGAGAAGTGATCGAAAGAGTTTCACAACACAAATGTATTTCAGTAATTCAGAATTTTTGCTATGTAAATGTGAGAACTAGAATTTGATGTCTTCACAAAAATTGTACAGCGTCCTCTTATTTTAAAATGCATCAACAATAATCCGAATCTATTTTATGTAGCTCAAGTTATTGCCAAAATACTAAAATATGTCATTACTGTCAAATTGTTTCCTCTCCAATTCTTCTTCATCCATTACTTATTTGCACCATATTTTTGGTCATTTTTCTTTTACTTCTCATCAACTTCCAATGTCTTCCAAATATCATCCATGTGTACTTCTTTTGATCCACATTGATGATCGAATGGCTAAAACCTACAAAACTCAAGAAATTTGCACATTAAACAACTCAATTACATGCTATAGCTACAAAACTCAAGATTGTAAGTAATAGACACAGAAATGGCCAAAGTTCATCATTTATTCCTAAAAGATAAAAAAATGTAAATAAATAACAAAATAATAAAAATGTAAATTAGATACTTAAAGCTTATTTTGTAATTGGGCACTACATCTCTCTGAAAGTGTTATTAATTCTTGCTCCTCAATCTTGCTCTTCTACATAATGCTGTCCTTTAAGAATTTTGCTTAAAAGGCCACGTGCAAGATAGTATCAATAAAAAGAATGTTCACATGTGAAGATTTCAAAATTTTAATAAATTTAAAAAAGTCAAAATTATTGTTAACTCTCTTTGGCCTCGAGTATAATGCACTTGTGGAACAAAAGATGTGTTCAAGGGCTCTTTTACAATCTTTGTAGTAGTCTCTTCCTTGACACGTCTTTAGGCATCTCTTGATCTTTAGCAACATTTTTCTTCTTATTCATTTCATCAGTAGCTTCTTTTATCACCTTCTTCTCTTTTTGATCACCGGGAAGTTCCTTCCAATCCTCAATGTGAGAGCTTTAACTTGCTCCCTTGGATTCAATTAGTGTTACTTAACAAGGTCCTTTGTGGCCTTTCTAAAATGAGCTTTGCAAGTTGCCAGTTCTGCTTCTACAAGTTATGGATAGATGGCTGTTGGTTTCTAAGTGATGCTTCCATATTCTGTAGACGAGCCTTAGATGTACTAGTGTACTTCAGCATCAAATCCCAAGACTCAGTGTCATGATCCAGTCACCAAGAAGATATTGGAACAATAGCTGTTACTTCATGGAATTGAATGCATTCTTTATATCATTGACATCCAACTCTTCGCTTTAGTGGGAGATAAAGGATAAATAAGAGTAGAATTGACTAGGATTAGTATGGCCATCATGGCCAAATACTGATATTGCCAATGCTGATCTATATGCCGATTTATGGACTGTCGATTGTGAAAAAACCGACATACTGATGACTAAGGAAAGAAATATTCCTAGGGCTACTAATGCTCCTGATGGTCTACAAAGAGTTGTTGTTGATATATTTTTTGAAAGAAGTTGATACTATAGATATTGATATAACCCATTACTCATTAGTGTCTGATTGCTTCCCCCTTGAGAATATTCTTGAAGTAAATACTCCTATCACATCTTCATCTATTACTAAATTGGATTCACCTATTGGAAATGTGTCAATTTATAGGCATAATCATGGCAGACCATCAAATCGGCACTCTTCAGATATCATTAAGAAAAGGTATAAATATTGCATTACCAATTATATATCTACTTAGATATTGTCTGAACACTTGAAGGCTTTTGTGCATAATGTCAACAGTCAAGGTTACAAATGGAGTGTAAGATGCATTTGTGGATTCAAAGTAGATTCAAGCCATCAACGATGAAATGTCAACACTAAAAAACTATCACATGGACCTTAGTTCCACTATTAGAAGGAAAGAAGACTGTGGGATGCAAAAAGGTTTTCACAATCAAGTATAAGACTGATGGATCAATTGACCAATATAAGGTGCCATTTGCAGCAAAGGGATACACACAAACATATAGCATTGATTATGAGGATATTTTCTCACTATTGGCAAAATTGGACACTGTGAGAGTCTTACTGTCTAGTGCTACCAATCTAAATTGGTTGTTACATTGGTTCAACGTGAAAAAATATCTTTTTACATGGTGATATTGAGGAGGATGTCTATATGGATGTTCCACCGAAATATACTACTTCTCCAAAAGGGAATAATAAATGCAAGTTACAAAAAGCTCTTTTAAGGATTAAAACAGTCATCGCGTGCTTGTTTTGGCCGATTTACCTTGGCTATAAAGAAATATGGATTTCAGTAAAACAATGGAGATCATATACTATTCTTGAAGTATTGGCTTGAAAAAGTAACGACTCTGATTGTCTATGTTGATGATATGATTATCACAGAAGATGATAAAGATGAGATCTCAAAATTGCAAGATCGATTAGCTAGTGAACTTAAGATGAAGAGGTTGGGAAACCTCAAATTTTTTTTGGGGATCGAATTGACAAGGTCAACACAAGGAATCTTCATATCTCAGTAGATGTGATTGATCTTTCGACAGGAATTGGATTGCTGGAATGTAAACTGACTGATGCAACGATTATCTAGAATCACAACTTTAGAGAATATCCAGATCAAAAGCTGACTAATAGAGAAAGATACCAAAGATTAGTCTCTAAGTAACATTACTTATGCCATCAGTGTAGTCAACTAATTTATGCATGATCCTAGTAACCAAGATTCTTCATTACTTAAAATCTTCACCTAGAAAGGGCTTTCTATTTTCTAAGAACAACCATCTCAATATTGAAGACTATGCCCATATCAAATAATCTGGAAATGTCTTTGATAAAAATCCACTTCAGGCTATTTTACCTTTGTCGGTAACAATCTAATTACTTGGATAAGTAAGTAG
The DNA here is from genome assembly GCA_024721245.1 of Mitragyna speciosa. Classification (NCBI taxonomy): domain Eukaryota; kingdom Viridiplantae; phylum Streptophyta; class Magnoliopsida; order Gentianales; family Rubiaceae; genus Mitragyna; species Mitragyna speciosa. The sequence goes on along the minus strand of CM045565.1, from coordinate 11,526,825 downwards.
AGCTGTAAACGAGCCAAGCCGAGCCGAGTATTGCTGGTTCGAGCTTGTGCTCGTTTAATAAACGAGCCGAGCCGAGCCGAGCTCGTTTATTAAACGAGCTCAAATTTGTGTTCGAGCTCGGCTCGTTTAGTTATACGAACGAGCCGAACTCGAGCTTTCACGAGCCAAGTCGAGCTTTGTTCACGAACAGCTCGGTTCAAATAAGCATAAAAGTGTTATTCGAGCCGAGCCAAGCCGAGTATCTCATGCTCGAACTCTTGTTCGTTTATTAAACGAGCAACCTCGAGCTCGCTCGTTTAACAAACGAGTCAAAATTTGTGTTCAAGCTCGGCTCGTTTAGCTTCACGAACGAGCCGAACTCGAGCTTTCACGAGCCGAGCCGAGCTGTGTTCGCGAACAGCTCGATTCGTTTACAGCCTTATAAGTAAGTGGAGGGGATTTTCTAGTACAGAAGTAGAGTTCAAAAGAATGACCAAAGGTGTGTGCAAACTTCTAGACTTAAAAGGTTGATGACTAATATCGGCTTTGCTTTGAATTCATAAATAAATATGTTCTGTGATAATAAAGCAATTATTGATATCAGTCATAATCCGGTCCAACATGATTCCAACAAATACATTGAAGTGGTCCAACACTTTATCAAAAAAAATCTTGAAGACAAGGTGATAAAATTACCATTTGTCAAGTCAAACAATGAACTGGCTGATATACTTACAAAAACTGTGCTGAATAAAAACTTCTACAACTAATTGGCAAATTAGGCACGTAAGGTACATATGCACCAACTTGAGAAGGAGTATTGAGTTGAGTTGATGTAAATATCTTGTTTTGTAATTTAAAAGAGATAGAGATTATATATAATTCAGAGATTAGATAAGTGATAAGATGTCAGTCGTAGATTAGGATAGATTAGATACAAGCTGAAATTTGTCTGGTTTCATTGTATCTATTCCTAATGTTGGCCCATAAATACATCGTTTATTATCAATGAAAGATTGAGAAATACATAAAATATTTTTCCAGTCTCTTCTTCTTAACAGTGCAACTTACAAACCCTTCACCCAAAAAAAAAGAAAAAAAAAAACACATCTCAATGGAAAAGAAATTGATTATGAAAAAAGTTGTTTTTGATGAAAAACAAAATTATCGGCTAGGAATCATGAATTATAAGAAAAACTAATAAAAGACGCCGACATGTAAAGAACAATTATCAAGTCAAATGGCAACATAAACAATTATCAAGTCAAATGGCAACATACCTTGAATTTGCTTAAAGCAAAAGAAAATAAAATTTTAAAAATGATGACAAGAATTCACAACAATATACTTTCCATTATTATCTTCTATAATTACAGAAATTTAAAATGTCAAAATGTAGTAATATATGCTATTATATATTCTCATTCATGTGTTATTTTTAATAAAATGTTCTCATATGGAACAGATATATTTTCACATACCTCCCCTGAGACTTGTCATAATTTTACCTACCTCATATCAGGTTTTGAAAATTATACTTACACCTCTAAATTTTTATTTTTATAACAAGAATATTATGAATTCTAAAAGGTATAATGGACAAAAACTTGGTTTTTAAGCTTATTCAAAACAACTATTTTCGATTGAAATTATTAAAATGATGAACTTTTATGAAATTTATGTTTAATGTTTTATTTTCTTTCAAATATATCTATTATTTCCCAAATCTTTATACCAGTGTACGTATGAATGAACGGTTGACTTGTCTATTCAGACAAGTTGCTATCCCGAAAAACATTACTCTACAAATCAATTTCTTTAACAATTTCAATTGTCCATTATATCTTATAACAATTTCAATTTCAATTGCTTTCCATTGAAAAATTAAACCACCAAAACTTTGATTCGGTTTTGCAAATCCTATCCCTTCTAAGCAATGATCTCATCTGCCATGCATTCCCTGAATTTGACCTCTGCCTTTCCCGACTCCTCAACACGAACAACGTCACAGCACTCTGATCTATGAATCTGTGAATATAAGGGGGAAAGAAAAAGAAGTCAAGAATATAACACATTTAATGATTAGTCATACTAATCTGTGTTCTATATTCAACAGTTAGCTATTGTCCACGCAAGAATAATCTTGGTTTGAACTTGCAATTTTTTTTTTTTATTAAACCAATGCTATTACATGGGGAAGGAGAATTTGTTGTTGGTAGGATTCGAACTCTCGACTTCTGGGTAGAGTCGTAGAGCTCTAACCACTCGATCCACTATTAGTATCGGTATGAGTTTGGACTGAAATTTTAGGCTATAACTTAAAGTGGGCCAAATATAGGCCTTGCTATGTTTGGTCTATTCTCGATTTGACCTTAATATCCTATAAAAGTTTAACACTATACACACATACCTACATACATGCATGCATATATACATATATACATATATATATGTGTGTGTGTATGTGTGTATGTGTGTATATATATAGGATATATATATGTATATATGTATATGTATATATGCATGCATGTATGCATGTATATATGTATATGTACACACACATACACACGTATACATACATACACATACATATTATATCCTATATATACATATAAATACACACACACACATATATATACATAGGTATATGTGTGTTTACATACATACATATATATATGTGTATGTATGTATGTATGTTTGTATGTATTTATACGTATATATATGCATGCATACGTGTTTGTGTGTGTGTATATATATACGTGTGTATATACACGTCCATATACATATATGTACATATATATACACACACACACACATATACATATATATATGAATATATACATACACGCACGTATGCATGTCTATGTATATGTATATACATACATATAAACGTACATATACATATACATATACATGCATACGTGTGTGTGTGTATGCACACACATATGTGTATGTGTGTGTATATGCACACATGTATACACACATACATATATACATATACATATGTGTGTGTATGTGTGCATAGGTATATGTATATACATACATATATACATATATATACATATACACATACATACGTGTATATATATGTATATGTGTGTGTGTATATGTATGTATGTATGTATATATGTATATGTATGTGTGTATACACACACAAAAATACATATACATATACATATATGTCCTATACATACATACATATACATATATATACATATACATATACAAACACACACACACACACACACACACACACACAAACATATATACATATACATATATACAGACACACACACACACATATACACAAACATGCATACATATACATATATATCCTATTCATACATATACATATACATACATACATACATACATACATATATATACACACATATACACACACATACATACATATACATATATATCCTATACATACATATACATATTCATACACACATACATACACATACATACATATACATACATATATATCTATATGTATGTATATATATATATATATATATATTTGTGTGTATGTTTTAGTGGGGGGTATGTGTGTGTAAGCATAAATATTCCATGTATGCTAGAATATCTAAATCATATTCTATCATACCACAAGAATTAGATAATGTTTTTAAGAAATAATACAATTTTCCTACTTAATTTAAATAATAAAAATTTTTATGCCTTAAAAGGATATATTAGCATTTTTGTAAGAAATTAATTTTAGATAAACAACAATACACAAGAGGGGGAAATTAGAGGTAAGGTTTAACAAGTTGAATTTGGGCCCAAAATTTTCGTTTAAATAGTAGAGCTTGAGCCTCTCAAAGTCGGATTACACCTCTATGTATCACTCTGTGTAGAATCAACATAACTCCAAGTTTATTTCTACTTCGCCGTCATGAGGTTAAAAACATGAGCTAGACTATGGTCTCAGACCGGATCGAATCAGCTATTCAAAACGGTTAGACCGAGAACTGATCAAGCATCTGATCCAAATCAAGTTAAAAATTTGGTCAAATCAAGTTTGAGTGGGAATAATAGAACCAAACAAAACCCGGCATTTCTTTGCTAGGTGGAGAGTTGAACACAACTTGCAAATTTCCTGTTCCATGCTAAGGCTCCGTACACTATCACACCGCAAGTAGAGCTTTTAACAAGTCGAATGGAGCCAAATACTCCTTGTTCAGATTTTGTTTGTTTAATAACCGGCTCGGCTCGGCTCGGCTCAATTATTAAACAAGCTAATATTTTTGTTCGAGCTTGGCTCGTCAAATAAAACAATATGCTCGAGATCAAATTTGAATTCGGCTGGTTTAACACAAACGAACCAAGCTCAAATAAGCTCGAACGAGCTCGGCTCGTTTAACACAAACAAATAGAGCTCGATTGAGCTTAGTTCGTTTGCACAACCAAATCAAGCTCGATCGAACTTGATTTTTATCCAATAAAACCAAGTTTGATTGAGCTCGAATGTTTTTATTCTAGAAATAATGTGAAAAGATATTATTATCCATGTTCACTAATGCAAACGAGTGTTTGTGAACAGTATTCAAGTTTGTTCGTTTAATAGACGAACTCAATTCCTTAATTCGAGTTCGGCTCGTTTAACTATTCGAATGAGTCGAATTCGAGATTTCATGAGCCGAATCAACTTGTGTTCGCGAACAACTTAATTCATTAAAATCTCTAACCGCAAGAGCCAAATCTCGAATGAAGCAATGATAAGACAAACATTAAAAATTCCAATTGCAGCTTAAGCCTTTCTCAAGTAAAGCGGAAGCACAATAAATTGACTCCCCGCACAACAGAGACCACTTGGCCCCTTTCAGCTTGTCTTCCCTTTTTCCCATTTAGTTTCCAATTTTTAATATTTTTAGCTGCCTATTATTTTTTTTGGACTAGGCCTTTTTCATTTTTGACTAACAACTAAATTGAAAAAAAATTATATATATATGTGTGTGTGTGTGTGACGTTATCTGATTCGACCAAGAGTCAACCACTAGTTAAATCCACTGATTCCTAATACCTAAGCTCAACCGATTTGATGCCCGATTTGAGTCTGAAAACATAGGAACTAGCTCATTTTTTTTAAAACTTTTTTTATCTTTTGTGTGTGTGTGTGTGTGTGTGTGTGTGTGTGTGTATATATATATATATATCATTGTAAACTTCTTTCTTTCACAAAAGTAAATGAAGCAAATGATAGTTAGCTAAAACAGTGAAGAATAAACAAGATTTTATTTAACGAATTCTCAACGTGCACAGGTTGAGATGGAGAATGTCACTTTTTTCAAGGGTTGAATTTAAAAGAATTTAGGAGATGTTTTGTTCAAGTTCTTCAATCATTATTACAATGAATATCATTAACTCTATTATAAATATGGGTTTTGACTTTTTCCCCCAACATGTTTGATTTATTAATGAAAAGTGTATCATTCCCCCACAAAAGGGTTAATGAGTTTGATAGAATAGTATTTTTTGGGAAATCATAGAGACTTTAGTTAATTACTTTCATTCCGATTGAAAGATAATGCTAGTTAATTTTCAAATATCAAAATTAGGTATCATTGCTAATGACACCCATTTTTCTCCCTTATTTTTATAAACCAAACAACTCCTTGAAATGATGTGGGTGATAATATCCCTACATGTATTCAAATGGTAAGCTGAGTGTAAATTATGTATGCTAACTAGTATCTATTGAGCACACAATAGAAAAGTCCAATAAATAAAAGCAATAAAGAATATCTAAGTGATCTTTGGATTTTTTTTTTTTTTTTGTCAAGGAAAACAGATGTCTCCAGCCTTTTGATCTCGTGGATTGTGAAAGAAAGAGAACTCTTTCTGTTCCAAAAGCAAAAAATCTGAGTCTAAATTGATAAATTATCTAGAAAATTAGAGAAACATGGTTGGTTCCCTGCAAATTTGTACTATATACCATTTCGGTCCTAAATACCATTTGAAGTCATAATTCTGGCTCACAGCATTACACTGGCACCATAATTGGAGGGGCAAAACTTAAAGTTCGAAAGTATATTACTTTTCAATAAAATGACGAAAGAGTATAAGTACAAATTAATAGGAAACATTTATTCTTCCAAGAAAAAAAATAATGGATATCATGCCAATTAAATTCAAACTAAAAAAGTATCTACTCAAATTTTTGCACCTAAATTTATCTGAATGTGATGCAGCATGATATTTTATGCTTGAGAAATGACCAAAAATTGTATTTTGGAACAATTTTAAAATATTTCAATATGCAAACCACCAAATTGCTTGATTTTAAATGTGATGTACTTTTAAAGATTTTTGAAAATGTGATGGGCCATTTTAACAATTTTCTTTCGATCGTACCACATTTTATTCAAGGAAAATATACAGTCGGTACTGACTTAAAGACGAAGATGAGTTATCATTATCGGGCAAATTGCCTCCTCCTTGTGATTATTCAATAACTCTGATAGAAGAGATCCAATAGTTTAAATACATCTAATAATTTAGCACAAAATTTTTGGAATGTTCTTATTAAATTTTAACTTGTGTTTTATTAAAATTACACACAATCTAACTCCGAAAGTATTACAGTGCTATAACTAATTCTAATTTAGTAGGTAGAATTCGCAACACAAAAAAAATTAAATAAATTCTTCCAATGCATGAGCAGAGTTGGAAAATTCTTATATGGATCCGATTCACGGTACCAATTGTGGATCTTGTGATATAAAATAAAGCTATATAAATATTTTTATATCACTTTCTTATATTAGCATGCACCATTATACTTATATATCATATTTTTAAACCACAAAATTCACAAGTGAAACTGTAGACCCAGTTTATACAAGAATTTTCCAGCAGAGTTTTATCTATATAGACCATGATAGGGTTTTGGTGTTGTTATGGGTATGATCTATTTAGACCCAGACCTTTAACCAAATTCATATAATTCATAATACTTCTAATTCTATTGTTGACAAAAAAAAAAAATAATACTTCTAATTCTATGCGTTTATAGAGTCTAGATCTGACAAGATCTGGATTAGAAAAATGAATCCCACCACAAAAATATGTAAAGTTTAGAATGGATTTGGATAAAACCCATCCCGGTGACATCTCTAGATAAAATATTGTAAAATACAAAGTAAACAAATGGTAAATAACATTATAATTAAATCTTATTATCTATGGACTACGTGTGAGTTGATCTCCGGTCACACAATCATAATTCACCAGATTGCGTAAAAGGACTGTTTCTTTTCTTTCTATTATTGGTAGGCTAAACTAGTTCCGTTTCCACGAAAGAGCACATGGGTAAATTCTTTAGAATATGCGTTGTCACTCTGTTTTGGAAATACAGGAGGCAACGATCATTTCACAATGATCTGTTAGTCAAGATAGAATACAATATTTAGACGCACTAATTAATTTAATGATAAAATAAATGCCTAATTTCAGAAATCTCTCTTGAGGTTTCTAGTAATATCACTTAGCTTCCCTAACTTTCAGAAATCATACTTACCTCCCTTGTCAATTACATTGGACAGGAAGAATGCATTACAACCCAAGAATTGAGGAAAACACTCATAAGCTTGTGCACTTAATTAAATAATGGTTTTTTTTTTTTTTTTTTGGAGCGAAAAAGCTTTGTGCTAATTTACTAAACCCCCACCCACCTCCCCCAGAAACAAAAAACTATATTCTATTAAATAAAAGTCCCCAAAACAACGTTGAATTTATTAAATGCCCCCTTCCCGCTCCCTCCTTCTCCCCCTCCAAACCAAAACATCCCTCCAAAAGAAAAGGATTGAGTCCCATTTTTCTTTTGTTTGCTTTTATTTCCTTAAATTATCACCTAATTCATGTAGGGATAAGGAAGGGCAAATTGGAAAGGTTTCCTTTTCTGTCATGGGCTGGATTGTTACAAGGTCACCTAAATTAAAAGAGGTAAGTGCTATTCTAAAGTTGGGGGGAGCTAAGTGACGTTACTTGAAACTTCAAGGGGGAAGTTTTGAAATTATCCTTAAACTAAAGGTTTTTGGTTGATTTGAAAATCCCAATATTTAAACGGGATAATTTCAGATAGCTACCCTTAAATTTTTTATAATTTTACTCAACACCCTTGGAGTTCTAAATCTTACACTTATGTATCCTAATTTTGCCGTCTGTGCAACAAAACCTTAAAAACAATACAAATTTTAAGTAGAAATCCAAAATTACCACTTTGGTAAAAGATAAATAAAACTATATTATGCCCATTTTTCACAACCAGTACTACTATGACCATCTCTCACCACTATCAATGCTATAACCACCACCATCACAAGCTATTAGCCAAAAAGATATTTCAAAAATGTAATATTCAATAACCTGCGAATAATGTTCGCCCAATTTCCTCTTGCCAATATTCTTGTGGCTCAAAAACATCCATAATCACCTTTTCGTTGCACTGCACCCTCGGACTACCTACCCACACTCTTGTTTTGTTTCTTCTTTCCTTTATTTTTTGGGTTTTCTTTTAACATTTGACATGTGAATGTGAATTAAGTCTTAAGAGAAGTGTATTGTAGTCATTTTGCCATAGCAAGAGAGATAAGTATGATATTCAAAATCATGAGAATGCTAAATGAAATTGTCAAAACCTTCAGAGGAGATTTCTAAAATTATCCCGGTATAAACAATTGAAAACTTCAAAAGTTACTAGAACATACTAATAACTCCTGTCTCGCTGACTATATTTCAACAGAAACAAAAATGACTAATCAAATAAAAATATTTGATCAATTTATATAAAATGTTTGCATACAGCTAAAATCAACAGTGAAGTACGTTATTATGGTTTTGATAACAAGATAGAAATTGCGTTATTAGGTAGGAAAGAGATTGAAATCCTTCAATTTAAGAAAGATGATCCTAAGCCATTAATACATTCTCTACAGCATACATCTGAATGCTAAACGTATCTGATTACACCCCTAAATACATAATCAATGCTAGCCTTCGGTCAAGTTACTAAAATATTATATAAGCACGGTATTGCATGTTTTGTTGAAAATGCTGTAGGAAAAGTCTCCTATTTATAGCGGTTCCTTGTTTTGCATATTGTAATGAAAACCTGGTGCTTCAATTGATTAACTTCCTCTCCAGTGTTTGTTTTGTCTTTTATATCCTATTTTATATGTGGTAACTTCTTGGGGATGAACTCCAACTTGACTTTGAATGCGTAGAGGGAAGATTAAGATCCCAATCTACATAATTCTAAGAGTGTACGTCTCGACAAAGTATTTAGACTCCGATAAAATAATAGTGAAAATTTGTAAATTTCAAACATAACTGAGAACACATGCAAAGGCCCTATCTGGCGGCGTAATGTCACATATGTCAACCCTCTTCAAAATATATTCATAACATAAATTATTCAATTTCTGTATATTGTTAGTGCAAACTTTTTCTTTACATAATGTTATCCATATTTGTACCACGTGAATAACCAGATCTATCAAATGTTATTAGAAATTTTTTTATTAAGACTAACAGATGCTTATGAAAAGTAAATTTTACCCTTAAATCCATATTATACATTGCTCTCCAGTGTGGTTAGTACATTGCTCTCCATCTATAGGAGAGATTGTTATTATTGCGTTAATACTGTATTTATCCTAAGCCAAATAAATCAATTACTTCAAGAAAGATTATGGTCAAATTATAGTATTCAAGAACGCTAATTTTAGAGTTCATTAGTGAAATGTAACATTGATACATACACACACATGTATATATGTATGTATGTATGTATGTATGTATCTATATGTATATGTATATATATATGTATGTATGTATGTATGTATATTCAATTCAATAGTAAACTTACCTCAGTGCGCTTGGTTCCTGGTGAGGCCACGTAAATTTTGGAGATATACTCGGCAGAATGGTTGCCACTTGAAGCACAAGCAGTTAAATTTCGGGGTGCTGATCTTGAATAGACTGTGAGAATTTCGTTTCTTGAAGTTTTCTTTATAGATTCAAAGAAGAAAACATGAGGAGCTTCACAAGAATCACCAAATGGTCTTCTTACATTGAACATAAAATGTGGTGGATCTTGACTGTTTTGCCATGTCTTGAACGTTTCAATTGGCATTGTCAGCCAACTTCGAGCGAATATTTTCTCATATATATGTGCGGAGTAACCCCATGCTATGGAGAAAGACCAATTCCTTTGCCTGTGATAACAAATGGTTTGTTGAAATAAACGAGACTGATCAACATTTCCGGCCTTCATTAGATGGTGTGTGGACTGAGCACGATTCATGGAGGGGAAATAAGGATCTACTGTATCAATATGGTGAAGAGACAATACTAAATCTTTAGGATGGGATGACAAGAATCCGGATAAATCACCTCGTAAATCTATCTGCAACAACAAAGCATGTTTAGGAGGGCTATTCTTAAAGGAATAATTATTAATTTGCTGATTTATATGCATGATTTCCATCGCCATGCTTAAATCAATTCTGGTTCTATTCTCACTATTACCATAAGCAATTAAAATAAAAGTTTGTGTAAATCAATATTCTTCAATGTAATCAAATATTTCGAGGCAAGTTTCTCTCCTAACAAAGTTTCATAGGTAGAATATAACCCAAAAAGGGGTTATTATTTATGTCGAAGAAAGTTGGTGCACATGTATGTGGAAATTGAGAAATTTGATGAAGCATGAGTGCAATGGAATCCAAAAACAATGAACTTTGAGGAGGGCGAATCTACCTGGTGGACACCTTTATGGGGAGTAAGATTAACTCCAATGTCAGCTAAACATGTCATCGTCATTAGATCAGCCGAAAGACTTGCATATTTCTCAAGGCAACGATCCATATCTCTCACAAGCGCTTTAGCTAAAGGGTAACTAAGAATGATCCCACCTCCACCAAATGCCTGGTTAAAACTGTACCAATAATTTGACAAAACAAATTCGGATGGATACCCAATGTAGTAGTATTTTGTATGATCATACTTTGAGAGAACATGAAGTAAGTTATCGACAAAAAAAATAGTATCATCATCCCCCATGATTATCCATCTGATACCTTCATGCTCTTCGCGAAACAACTCTAAAATTCCATGTACCATCCGTGGCATAAGAGGGTTGTTTGGTTTGACTTGTTGAATCAATTTGCTTAGATCATCATTGACTCTATAAGGAGGAGATTTTCGAGACCACGGGAGAAGATCTCCTGTAGGAGGTTTATCAAGATAGACAAATCCCCTTGTTATTTTTGGTCTCCACCAGGCCTCAATATAAGCCTTTCTGAAATGATAAGTTTTCTCAGAACCTTGAATTCCAAAGGCAATATGGTGAACATCAGTAGGATCATCAGTAGAGGTTGAGTTTGAAGAAGAAGAAGAAGAAGAACCTTTTTCTTTCAAAGGAGAGAAGAATGTAGGATTTGAGCATCTTGGGTCATTGAAAAAAAGCACAAGGATCACAGATAAGATTAGACCTGAAATCAGCAGTATTTTGCATAGTCTACAAAGGGCAAAATTTTCAGAGGAAAATCCAAGTTTTTCTTTGATTGTATGAAACTTGAATGCAGTTGCAGATGACATCTTGAGGAGTTGCACGAGAAGGTATCATCAAATGTGGCGCACTTGTCTCACTGCCAAAAGATAGAGATATTGCTATCAAGAAAACTCGCATACCTAACTGATGCAGTTTTCTTTATCTTTTTCTCCTTTTCCAAGTAAGATATTTTACGTGTCCTCATAATTCATGAAACTTATTTGCAGTCAACTTGATTTAACTCCAGAAGATCATCTGGAGATATTCCAATCATACAGAATAGTCAAAAATATTTTTGAAAATTTTCACTAATCAATCAAATTAAATAATGCTATTTTAATACTCTCTTTGTCACGTCTCTTTTTTAAGATTGTGCATGATCACAAAATAAATATGTGAACATCATCATAAACGTTTGTCAAGAACTCTTTGAGTAAATATCTTGACAAAGTTCAAAATTTAGCCAAAAATATAGAATAATTCCAGTTGTTATCGAAAATTGTAAACCTGGAGACATGATATGCTCGTAATGAGTGATTGGATCGGGTTTCTTTATAAAACTGAATCAAAATTCTGTCAAAGTTTCCAGATATTCTCATGGTTATAATAAATAATAGCAACTCTTTCTTCTATGAGAGTATGGCTGGCTGGGAAGGATTTTGTTTGTGACAAAATGTTGTTACTTAGTGTAACTAATATAGAATACTTGACCTGATATTAATTAGTGGTCGAATACATGTAAAAGTAACTGAATAGCTTCGTAACAACCAGTCAATTCAATACCTTTGTGCAGTTAATAATATAACTTTAATGTGTTTATTGCATTTATGCTTGGGACCTTCTTGCAAATATACCAAAGTTACCATACGGAATTGAGACTCCTTTGGATTACAAATTTTCATCATGGAAAATTTCTGGTGTTTTACAATAAATAAACTTCAAGTTTTTATAGTTCCTAGTTTTTCAGACAAAATAAGACAGATGGAATATTAATTAAAATAAGAATTTATCTATATAAAAACACGAGGAAGCACTTTTTCCATGTCTCAGAATTGTTCTTTTTAACGAAATGATACAATCAATAAGATTATTGTTGTAATGCAAATTGACTAACATTTTCCATTAAAAATTCAATTTCAGAACATGAAACTTAAATCCTCGATATTGCTGGTATTGTTCATGACGGATGAGGGCCTCACAAGTTCCAGTTGGAACAAATTGATGACTGGGATTTAAAGTACAAAAAATGAATGGATGAAATGCAACCAGCAAAGCCAAAAATAAGAGCGAAAAACGACGTCTTTTTGATGAAAAAATAATTATGCACAAATGCTGACCAGTTACACACAAATGCTTACCAGTTATGCACAAATACTCGCCAATTGCACAGACTTCAACTGGTCCGAATTGGTGTGCCTTAAACTTGCGACGCCCCGAATCCGTTCATGACTTCGCAACTAGTGGCCTGTTGCGCAAGAAACGGATCTTTTGATTTGTTTAATGAAGTAATTAATGTTTCATCAATCCCATAAGAAAAGTTCTAAGATACTAATTGTAAATATTTGACTTGTAATAATGCATGTTAAAGAAGAAACTTAAAACTAATTTGATTAAATAAAATATGTATATGCAGATTCTCCAACTAATACTGCATAAGGAGTGGAGTTAAAAAAAATGAACAAAGGCGAAAATATAAATAAAAGCATTTGAGTAGGGGGGCAATTTATGATAAAATCTGAAAATACAACACAAACCTAACATGAAAATAATATATTTGGGTTACAGCTTGGCAGTTTCGGGTCATAATCGGGTCAAACCCGATTGACTCGCCAAAAAAAGAGGTCAGATTCAAGTCAAAATTGGGTTGACCTGTTTGACTAGAAAAATGCCAAAAAAAAAAAAAGTTGGCTTCGAGTTAGAATCAGGTTGATCTATGGGATCTGAAAGAACAAAAAGAAATAAAAGAGGTAAAATGATTTTAAAAAAAAAAAAATTTCAGGTCAAACGAGTCGACTCGCCAACCTATCAACCCATGGCAGGTAGTGTTCAGGTCAGTTATGTTAACTTGTGTTAGTTGGCGGGTTGAGTTCGAGTCAGTGAGTTTCTTGTTATATTTGGGTTTCAACCCAACCCGTCAACTCGTTACCCAATTAGATTGTCACCCCTTTGAGAATAGTTGTGATGTACCATATAATTACATACGAGGAACACGACGTTGGAACGTGTCACCAGCACACAAGCTGATATTTTATGTAGAGAAAATTAGGTGATTTATATCCTTTATATCCTCTATGAAACGTTAGAGAAAATATTAGATACATATTAAGATCTCGAAGTTCATCATATTTCAAATTTAGTTTAGTTCTCAATAATATCTTAGTGTCAGTGGGAATTAGTATTCATATTGATCAAATTATAATAAATTTGTCCACAGAAAATAATAATGGGTCTTAGTTACTCAAGTTTCTATGGTGTCATCAGGTTACCTATGCAGTATTCAGTACTGAAGCCATCTAAAAGTCAAAACTCGATGTTATTAGAAACGATTTGCAATTGGAAAAATTGCAAATAACCAACCACTGTCTGGTTCAGTATCAATATGCAATCCCGTGGAGCACAAGGTTAATAAGTCGATACTTTAACAATGCAAATATGTCTCAACAAACCTACCATACTTTTTACTCCAATAACCTTACCTGCATGAATCTTTGGCACCTTCCCCCTGTTTAACTGTTCATGGTTCAGCTTTGTGTTTCACCAATTTCTAGAGGAAATTCAAGATGTGTATAACACTCTAAATTTAGAAGTAACCCTCTATATTTTTTAGGCCTAATAAAAACTCACGGAAGCAATTAATTATACCACAAAGGAAGAAGAATAAAATAACACATAATAATATTTATTAACATCTAATATAATAAAAATGAAAAAACTCGTCGTCTTTATGGAGTCTTAATAAATTCACCAGCCCTGAACTCTCTGTTAAACTACTCTAACAAATGCCACATTTACAATCAATTAAACTTGGTAAACAATAGATACCCAACACAAGTAACCAAATAAACTACTCAACTAATAAATATAAAAATATTAAAAACCTAAATAGGGATTCTTAATCATGAGTTATTATTTCAATATTGCCTTCCTTAAATTAAACTCTGTAGTGGGTTAAATCCAAAGCCATTAGGAGTACGAATCTCCAGTGAATAATATATTGTCTGAAAACATCTTATAATTGATATTCATCTTCACATATAGCAGTGGACGAATTTTATACTTTACAATTAATTTTTCAACAAAATCTTTTGGAACAAGATATTTACTTTTAAAAACTAATTCATCATCAAAGTCGCCCTAATTACTCTCATGGAAACACCAAAATAATTCTCAAAAAAAAATAAGCTTCTTCATAAAATTTGCATCAGCAGATAATTCAAATATCCCACTACAATAATAATCAAACTATCTTTCACTCCAAAAAAATAAAGTTTCACCATCATTCAAATCTCTATATTAAAAAAAAAATTAACTCCAATAAAATCCATATTATCAACCCAATCAATAATTTAATTGATTTGAAAATTTTGAGTATGCAATCCAACATGTGCAATTTTAGGGTCAATTTTTCTTTCACCATTGAGAGAGATCAAGATAACTAAGAAAAATTTTTATCTACAATCTTTTTTTTTTCCTTTTTCTTTCAAATTAATATTTTTCTCTTTTTCAATGACAAATTCTTCGCTCTCAATCAACTCAGATAGTGCATCTAAGTCAAAATTTTCAACCAATTCAAAATTTACATGAATGTTTTTAATAAATTTATCACTGAACAAAATTAATTCCCAGCAATAATCAAATTTAGGCTTTTCTAAAAAAGGGATTATTTGGATTGTTTTAAAATAAATATCTCTCCCAAAAATGTGAGTTCTTTGAGAATAAAGAAATGGTTCTCTATATATCTTGTCATTGAGTTGAACATAATCTTGAAAAAAAAAATTTCTTTTGTCAATTTCTTTTGATAATGATGGGTTGAATCGCCAATGAAAATATTTTTTAAATCATATTGTTTGAGCTATTTTTTATTACTTTTTGACATTTTATTCTCCCTGGATTTCACGAATAAATGTGTAAATTTATAAAATTTTCACCATTAACTAAATATCTATTTGTTAGAACAGTACAAAAATTTGATTACCAAGATATATAAATTCTTCTTCCCCCACCATGCAATTTTCCTAGCCACTCTAGCTAATAACTAAATCAAACTCTTCGATTCTTTAACCATGTAGAAATAAAAAATTTTGACCGGATCTTTCACTAGTTTTTGTTCAATCATTTATAATCAATCCCAATCAATTTAATAGCCTAATTTTCAATAGCTAAATATCCTAGGATCAATGTTGTATGCTAATCTTGATAACTGAATACTTTCAAGCAAATCCTGTACCCTAACTTTAGCAAGACTCACTTTGTAGCCCGACTTTAATACCAATGGTGGAACCTTTAAATTTAAGAGTAACTTAATGTTTAGGAGCTTTAATAACAACTAACAAGAGCAATTAATCACAAGAACTTCCAAATTTAAGAGTCCTAATAGCAACTCACAGAAGATTTTATTCACAACAAAATATACTAAAGAAGAAGAATAATATAACTCACACCATTATTTATTAATATCTCATACAATAAACAAACTCAAAAAAGTTTCTATAAATTCTCAATAAACTCTCTAAATTCCCTGGACTCTTTTTTAAATTATTATGACATATACCTTATTCATAATCAATTAAATTTGGTAAACAAGAAATACCTAGTACAATAAGTTACTAAATAAACCACTCAACTACATAAAAAATTAAAAATTAAATAAATCTTCTAATTTTGATTTATAATTCAACAAGATGTACTATAATACAATATACAAAAAGAATTAATGCACTACAAAACAATGCAAAGGCATTACGTAAAATGTTTTCGGTTGTCAAATAAATTAAATTGGACGGTTTATTAAAAAAAATAAATAGGTTAAGAGCCAAATGTCAAATTACACCATGTGCACGCCAAATATATTGAACATAACAAGTTTGCGAAGTTAGTTGTTTTCAGAAAGGCCAGCCATACTGCCAGAGCAAATATTAGTTGCCAGAACAAATTTGGAATGAAAAGATTAGCCTTACCCCTCTTTAATAAAAAGGATTTGACTACATAAATTTTCCAGTTGTAATTTTCCAGGGTTTGTCCCAATTTTCCAGCCGCCATGGCAACATAAATATTTTTCTGATCACCATCAAGAGCAATCGTCTTACTTCTCCTCTCTTTTCTTTCTTCTCCTCTCTCCTCTATTTATACCACTGCTAACACAACTCCTCTCTCTCTCTCAAGTAATCGCTACTCACAACCCGACAATCATAGTCCAAACTCCAAAAACATTCCCTATCCCACAAATTGCTCTACCCAATTCAAATACCGATCTATCAAAATCATCACATGAAAACTCAAAGTTCTGACTTATTTCAACTAGGACGTGTCCCAAGTTTTTTTCATTTCGGTTAAATTTTGGTTTTTTCTCCAACTGGCATCGTCGATCTTTGAAAATGGATTTGTTGGGTTGAGGAATAGGCGGCAATGAGGAGCGAGGAGGAAGAAAATGGCAACTAATCAGAGTTTATGTGTCTCCAACTTGTGGCACCACTGCTTGCTCGCAGGATTTCAGAGACAAATCACCAAAGTCAATTTAGATCGAAAATGTTTTGCCATAACCCCTTAATTCTTGTGTTTGTTAGAAATTATAAAAATAAAGCTTTTCTTAAAGATTTTCTTAAAGCGTACCGCCTTGAATCAAATGCATTAATAACAGATACATGACGAACGAAGAACGAAGGTGATAACGAAATGGGCATGGGGAGAAAATTTTGCCCGTTTAACAATAGTTGATTGAAAGCGGGATAATGTTATCTTTTCATTAATATTTGCTTAGGCAATTGATATTTGCTTTAGCGATAACGCTGGCCTCTTAAAAATTATTGATTAATTTTGTGTTTGACTTTCACAACTCATGCAAATATATCTGAAAGGTATAACAGAAAAAGAAAGTTAGGTTGTTTTTCGTAAACCAATGACTAGGGTTGCTTCAATCATCCAACACAAGTCATTTGCTGGCTAGATAAGGATGATTATCTTTGAATGCTTCAATTAGCCATATTTGGCCCTGTCGAAATCAAAGAATCTTTCAAAACTTCAATTTGCCAACTAATATAATTTTCAACAGAATAGTGCATTAGAGTCATTTTTGTCATTGCAAAAGAAATGCTAAGGGATTAAGGCTCCATTAGGTAGAAAGATGTTTAATTTGTTAACCATCTTCGTCAGCATAAAGCAGACTCACTTCTTCCGCCAGTTGCTTCCAGCTAGAAGGAAAATACGCCAAAGAAGCCGCCAAAACAATTTTGTAAACCAAATTCTCCGTCCAAGCAAAAGGATCATAGAAGAGAATTGGGAAGCAAACTTAGGGTTATTGACCAGAATATGTTTTATGATGTGTAAATACAGTAACTGCTGTTAGGGTTAGAAAACACTTATCATTAACTTCAATTCCAAATTTCATCTACCTTTCTAGAATTTCTTTTCTTATCTAGTATATTAGTCCCTTGTATGGCAGATGAAATGTGATTATAATAAACACACAACCTAATACATTGATCTCATATCAAACATCAAACAAAGATATAAATGGGAAAATAAACTAACCAACTGACCGACCAAAATGTATAAATATTTGATGACAGACTAAGCATGCTAAGAATGGACCCCTTCTAAAGTCAATCGATATCTACCAGCCTACTTATTTGAAATGTCAACTAATTGATCACCGCAACAATCACACTTGCCAAAGAGCGGAGAAGAAAAAGCCAAAAAAAAAAAAAATTGATAAAAATATAAAGCACCCAACAATCGTCTTGCAGAACTCAATATCAAACACAAAAATAAGAAACTTATGCTTCTAATTCTTGAGCTTTCTGAACTCCTACCCAACGGGCATAATCAACCCACCTGTCAAACCAATTCATAGATGTGAGAGGCTGAAACAATGTAAAGCAGAAATATTGAAACCTGAGGAAAAAGAAGACCAATCTTACAATAATGAACCCAAAAATGTGTTCCCTGTCCGAACAGCAAAGCAAATTGCACTCAAAAATAACTTGTGTTGGTGAAGCAAGGGCTCTAAAATCCGTTGTTCAATAACACCAGCCAATATCTGATATCTGTTGAAGAAGGACAAATGTTTACACAGTCAATCCATGAACAGAGGACTACAATGTATATCTTCCATTTACAGAATCTGGAAAGCACTAACACCAAGTTCGAATCCTTCAAAATCTTTGGTTAGGAAAACCACTGATATGAGTGTACTTCGTTTCATAGAAACCTTTTGGATTACCAATCGAATCATGTTGCTTCCAGTTACATTCTAGACTACTACAATAATCACAGTGCCAGCCACCAGAAATAAGAGAAAGACCAAATGTCAAATTGAAAGTAAGGAAACACACTGATCAAAGGCTACTTTCCCTTTCCATAAGTTTTAACAAGTTAGTACCATGGGGGATCAAAGGTGCCTGCAAAAGGAACCTACTTCTGCCAGCCATTGTGAACTAACACTTGCATGTCCCATATAGTGTTAGTGCACAACCATGAAAACTTCTAGAAATTCAAGAGGGATTTCCAAGGAGTTAAGCACCAAAATATTATGATGGAAATGAACTTTATATGAAAAACTGACGATAAAGAGGATGCAAAAGAGAAGTTGCCACGTTTTGAGTATTCAAGTCACAAAGCAAGTCCGCAATATCATGTGATACAACTATATAAGCATACGGACAAGCCCATCACATGATATTTGAAACCTTTTAAGCCAACATGATAACACTCTTTCCAATCAAGGTGTGATGACAGGACCAAAAAGAGATCAATAAATGCAAGTGCAAATGTATTTGACACAGAAGTTGGGCACTGGGGGCAAGATTGCAAAGATGCATATTTGCAGGACAACTTTATATTAGTCATTAAATTCTAGGGGCCAAAGTCTGATACTTTTAAAAGATGTAACTGAAAGTTTCATATCGTTTAAGGGGATACAGTGGAGTTTGTCAATTCTTAGGAGACGAATGTTATAAGTTTACCCATGCATTTTAGAAAATATGAAATGGACAAGACAGAACTGATCATGAATAGCAGCCCAGCAAAGCAATTGCACATGGAAATGGGGGCAAATAACAATGACAGGCTTAGTCTTCATGAATTCTGGTTCAAAGAATTCTGGTACTGTTCATTAGTTAATTTGTATTTCCTTTCCATAGCAAGGATTGTAATGTAATACGGTTAGTTGTATGCTTTAATCTCTTGAAGGCAAAATCTTGACTTAAGATTAGTAGTGGCAATCGGGTTCGGTTTTGAGTTGCTTGGTCGGGTTGAGAACCAAGTATAATAGAAAACCCGCTAACCCGAACTTGACCCGCTGACCCGTGAAGAGTCAACCCAAACACGACCTCGAACAGTGGACCCGGAAAAAAAAAAGCAAAAAAGAGACTAACACACTTTTCACATACACAAAAATCAAACACATTTTCTACACACACTAAGATCAAAGTCACACACTAACATACACTTGATTTCTCTCACTATTTACTCTTCATAAACTTAGGTAAAATTCTTAATTTCTCTTACAATTTACTTGATTGATTATCTAATGGGTGAAATTTGTGTTTGCATGTGGATGGGTGAAACAAAGCTACAAACTGTTATTTTTTTACACCTTCCTTCTAAGTTTGAGTGTCAATCTACCTTCGACCCGAATCCAACCTGTTTTCTTTGTAGGTCAGTCAAGTCCGGCTCGATTTCGACCCAAACCCACCAAACTAAAACTGAAACCCGTTATTTTTGGGTTAGGCTCATGTTGTTTTTTTCGGTCGTGTCAGAAATTGCCACCCCTACTTAAGATTGCTACTACAATTGCCACCATCAAACTTCTTGCACCATAACTTCAAGGTTTTTTTGACTTAATCAACCTTTTATGTTAATTTTTGTTCTAAAAGCCCAAGCTTTTCCACCGAGTCAAAGTATGAATTTGCTTTTTTGCCTCAGCCCGCAATATAGACCAAACTAGAAAGGGGGAAAACAGCTGGATCAAAGAAGCATAATTTCACATACCGAAGGTTACTAGAAACTGCCATATAGACACCATAGGCTACACTGGTAGATACTACTGGAACGTTCTCAATCTCATCAGCAGCAGATGTATCAACAGCCTTTTTTGCATTTATCAGGGCATTGGTCACAACTGTGCCAACCTGGAGAAAATGAACCACGTTATTTTTCCATGAAACCTCAATTTGAGGACATAGGTCCCGCAATACATCTATACAGACCAGCTAGAAGATAATCAGTAACCATAGCTACATTACAGCAGGGAACAAAACATATAGAAAAATACTGAAGAACCAGTCCAGAAGTTTATTACCCACAGCATTGATTATTGATGAGCAACCAGAGCTTATGGAAGTGGGAAAGCAGTAATTTTTAAAGGTTGGTATGGTAACAGAACAAAAACCAGAACCAATCAAAGTAAGTGTCATAGCAGAAACTAAAGCACTGATTATAGATAGGCAACCAGAGCACATAGAAGTGAGAAAGTAGTAAATTGCAAAGTTGGCATGGTAATACGACTAGAACCGGTCCAATCAAGGTATGGATATAGCAGAAACGAAGGACATCATGGGGAAATAGATAACAAAACCCCCTGCCCAAAAATTATAATTGCAACATATACAGAATTTGCCTATCAATTTATCCTTTCAAGCATTCAACAATGTGTAACTCTATAACTGCTAATTTCTAGCAACCAAAGCATAGTCCATTGTAACACAAAACTTGTCTAAGGCATCTTCATCATGCTGAGGCCAAGCAGGCACCTCAGGGGAAACTATGCAAAATGATGCTGAGATCTGACAATCACCTCTGAAAGGATGATAATACAAGATATCACAAGATGTTCAGTAGCAAGCTTTTCCAAGTAAGCATGTACGAAGAAACATATGGACAATAGCATAAAAAATAGGCAATATTTCTCTTATTTTGAGGACATTAATGTAATTTTTCTTTCTTTCAGAATTTACATTGCTTAAAACACAAAGTGTGATGCAATGTACATGTATATGTACATGTATGCATAGGAACACACGCAACACACATGTACACATATGCATATATACAACCATATGTAAGTACATATATGTGCATATATATACACATCTATATATATATGTACATTTTCTAAGTTGTTTTCAGAAAATGCTACCAAAAAAGAACCTTGCCATCTTTGAATACTGAGTCTGTTTTCTGATTTGTTTTCACTTATCTACAGCATTAACAAGATGAAGAGAATTACCATTAAAACCATTACCACAAACATTGAGTCCTGGGCAGTTTTTAGAATATAATATATATTAAGATTCATTGGAACCTCAGTAGTTTTACGTTATTAGCCTAAATACTAAACTAATAAACATCAATTTAAAAATGACACTGGTCTGAGTCCCACAAATAATAAGCCAGCTGTTAGTCATAGTCCAAAAACAGGGTGCACAATGAAGGAGGGCAAACCATTATTTTAGACATGAACTGTAGACCAATCATTAATGAGTATGCTATGCATATAACGTCCTTGGGATTTCTTGAATTCTGAACCAGAATATTTAGAAGTATTTTGAAAATTACACATATATCGAGATGAAGAACATACAAAAAATAGGTTCAGTGGTTAAATATCAAAACAGTTGCATGCTTAATACAGGTTCACTTGTTAAATATCAAAACAGTTGCATGCTTAATACATGAAAGAGGAGAAAATCCAAAAAAGTGCACTCAGTGTGAAACCAATCAGCTGATCTGAATCTCCTCACCAATAATTCATTTTATGGTTTTCTGAGAACAAAGGGACAAAAAGCAAGTTAAGCAAAAATCCACAACATTAAAGGAAGAGAATAATAAAATACCAGAGATGAAGTAGTGCCAACTGCAAAAAGTTTTGCCCCATTGCGCTGGAAAAACAAAAATTACACGACATAAGGCCAGAAGTGAAGTTTTTAGTTATACGTTATATAGTTCAAGAATACAGAGAGTTTTCCTACCACTATTGCTCCTATTCTCTGTAGCAAGGAATATGATGCTCCACCCAGAGCAATCTGCATCCGGTGTTGAAAAACAGTATCACCACTTTAGTTGTTTTTCAGATAAAGATTTCCTGAATGAAATGTGAAACTAGTTGATGATTACCTGAAATGCATTATCTGGGCAGCTATAAAAGAACTTCGATATATGGCCTGCATTGACACCAATAGGTGGTCGAAGAGAAATAGTTGGAGCAGGAAGATAGACAAGCATGAAATCTGCAATTACTGCCATCACCTAGGAGAAAACACAAATTTTGATCTTTTTAAAGTAATAGAATTGATACATGCTCCACATGAAGGAAATCACTAATGTAGCCTCAACTCGTGTAAAAGTGGAGAAAAGTTAAATCAAACATTTCCCCCAGCATCAGTTCGTCAATTTGGAACTTATCATAGTTCAGATGGAACCAAGTAAGTGCAGTACAAGATATCATTATTGATTAATTGTTTTTTTTTTTACGTTATAGCTTCGAATTACAATATTCTTCCTATGATGTTAATTATATAAAATGGATTTAGCCTTGGATCAACTGATGAGGCAGAAAGCTCCTTGAAATATAACGTAATCTTTAATTTGGTAGTTTGAACGAATAAACTCAGCCAATTGGAAGTCAGAAGAACCCAAAAAAAAAAAAAAAAGAACATATTGCAGAGCCAAATGAGAATGTAAACAAAGCAGAAAAAATTCATCCTCTATACAGCCAAAAAAATAATTAAAAAAAGAAGGTTAAAAAGAATTGGTATAGCTTATCAGAGAAGAGTAGCCATACCACATCTGCAAACACAATTTCCAGCTCCTTGAAGAAGTTCTCCCTGCGTCGCTCGTATTCTGCAGCAGTCTGAAGAAAAAAATCATTTTAAAAAGGTTATATCTGGCAGATGAATCCATCCTCTGCGATCATGATAAAAGTAGAGGTAGGGGAAACATGTATTCAATATAGATGCCAAAGAACTTATTCTTCCATCTTTGTCTTTAAGCTGTGAAGATGCTAGGGCAGGTTTTGGCATAACTACTCACTACAATTTCAGCAAGCAAAGTTTTTAACCATGCATTATAATTTTTACATGCTGCACAACAATGCAATTCATTCTCTGCGGACAGCATAAGTCTATAGGCAAGAGGCCCAGGGCGTCATATAGCTGAGCAGCAGGAAAGGTCCACACAAGTATATGACAATATTTTAGCTCTTCAGTCAACAGACACATGCATTTATTTGTGAATGCTAAAATGCTGCAACTAGCACCTTGAAATCCTGTTCAATAATAGAGAACTAAGATCTTCTCACCATGAGGATAGGGTTGGTTTGGCGGTGCCTTTAAGAGCTAGATAAAAATTTGTGCATGAAGAATCAAAGGTTCTTCTCTTCTTCTTGACATATATGTATATGAAAACTTCATTTGATTGAAACCCACAGAAGGATACAAATTTATAGACACTCAAACAAGCACAAACATGAATCATATATGATTTGTGGTTATAAGACCAACACCTAATAGAGAAAGCTTTGAGTCTCCAACTTTATTGCCAAATCAATAGTTAAAGAACTTAAAAACACTATATGTACTAAATTCTGTAAGTAGCAATTCATCATAAATGTAGCTTATAGTTGATAGTCAGCTTTTACTCCCTATCTGTGTATTCGTCACTATTTCTTTTTCATTTCATATTTTAGACTTCTTGCACTGCAAATTACAAGATTAACAAGATGGAACAACAGTTCTACAAGGTGGCCATACCTTTAGACTCCTTGCTCACTATTCTTGAATTAGCAATGATTGAAAACTTATCACATTATTATATTCGTGAAAATAAAAAGTCCAAATATCAAAACCATCGTTATAAACATTAAACAACTTCCTCAAGAATAAGCCTGAACAGCTGAACTTTTTGTGAATACCAAGAAGATAGTAGTAAGCCTTTTCATATAACTCATCCATAAATTCCACTTGATTCCCGCTGGAGTTGAGTTGCATCATTTATGTTTATTACACATTACATTACAGATTTTACATATAATATCTTCTTCTTCACATATGTAAAATAATTACATGTCCCTTAAGTAACAAAGGGAACTTCTTACTTATAATGAAAAGTATCATTATCAGATCCCAAACCTAAACTTGTAAATTGTACAAAGTGATAACATTAGACATGAGAGTCCACTGTTGCAAAAAATTAAATTTTCAGTAATGCATAAGCATGTCTCATATTGGATCACAATTCAAATGAACGTTGCAAATAATCAAATTTTCAGTATTACATAAGAATATCTCGCAATGGATCAGAATTCAAATGGAAAATTCTATATTACTCCCAACATACACCAATCACATATCTTATACGTCACATTAAATTCACCATTCCAAGGGGAAACATAGACCTTTGAAAGGGATGTCAACACCAAGCAATTTCCATTTGTCTCCCATTTTTTCTGTTTTGCAGCAAAAAGAGTAGACTGATGGCAAGAAAGACTTGTAGATTAATGACGACCCAAATTTTTTATGTGCAAACTATGAAAACCTCATAATTTTCATATACTCATCAACAAATATTGGACATTAACAGTATTTGATCTTTTCAATCAAATTAACTGGATACTACACTACTGAGTTCCACAGTTTTTACGGCCAAACCAATTAAAAGGTATTCAGCATAGGCTACTAAAAAATTGGATTCCCTAACAAAACTATACATAACCAAGATAACTTCTTTTTGGGGAAAAAAAAAAAAGAAAGAAAAATAGTACAAGTGCAATAAGAATACCAAAGAACCATATTCCATTCAAATAGCAAAAGCCAAAAAAATGAGGCAGACAAAAAAGATCCCATCTTGGCGATCTCACTGAGACTGATTATTCATTTTCCATCAAACTAAGATCAAATTAACAAAGAAAAACAAAACACAAAGTCCCATCAATTGTCGTCTAGCTAGAGACAATTCCAACACATAATGCACCAAATACCACACCTTCAAAAGATTGTGCACACAATTTTTATCTCCATTCCAAAAGGTACAACACACGACGCATAAAGTATAACCCATTGTAACATTTCCACAAAAAGCATCGAGAGAGAGAGAGAGAGAGCACAGATTGCATTAAACCATACCTTGGTGAACATGCCGACGCCGCATTCCATAAAGACCTTTGCTAAGAAGAGATCATCAGCCAAAAGCCGCTCCTTAAATCCTCCGAATTGTAGCAACCAAGCAAACAAAGGAGTTTTTTCCAGCTCGAAATACTTCAACACAATCGATCCCGGTATTCTCCCGTCCTCGATCGCCGCCTTTAGATCCTTCGGCAAGCTTTCTAACGACCTCCCAGCCTCCGCCAACGCCATCAACACCTCCTTCTTATTCTTATTATTTTCATTAAAATTATTATCACCGTTGTTACTATTATGATCTCCTCCACCGCCTCCTCCGCCACCGCCGGAGCTACTATTATTGTTGTTGTTGTTGTTGTTATCGACCTCGTAGCTGTGATCTACGTTTTCAGTGGCGGCATCGACGCCGCGGGTGCTGTTATAATCAGCGGCGGAAAAGGCGAGGAAAAGTAGGCGGCGGGTGGGGTTGGTGGGAGGATTAGGGTTGGAAGAAAATGAGACTGAAAAGGTGGAGGATGTGAGGTGGTGTTGGTGGAAGGAGGCGGAGGAGGGGGGTTGACGGCGGGAAGGTGAATGAAGAGAATGAGAGAGAGAGGAAGAGGTGGGAGAAATGAAGTTGGCGGTGGCGGCGAACGACATTGTTGTTGTTAAATCGCGCTTTCAGTCTCTCTTTTTGTCTGATTCAGGTTTTTCGTGAATAGAAGGCGTGACTTCAGTTCTGAGGGAGGAGAAAAAGAGCAATGTGAAGAGGGGGCGGGGGAAGCTCTGTTGGAGGCTACCTTTTAACTAACGTTTTTTGCGTTGGTGGTGGGCGGGTAGAGTTGTTGGGTTTGCCGTAGGTTTGGAGTTGGGAGGGAAAACCCACTCGAGGTGTGTATGAGGTCAGATAGTACGCGCCAAGCAGGTGACGTACGAAAAATCCGGTTTACAATTTTACTCGTGAAATTTATAATTTAAAATATAAACACATAAGTATATTTATTTTAATTTTTTATATCAGTATGTATTATTATATTTAAAGACTTTTATTTTAAATTACAAAATACACAAGTAATATTATGAAATCAGTCTTCGATTACACACTTAAAGCAGACTTTTCTTTCTTCACCTAAAATTTTAGAACTTTCTAAAGGCTAGCAAATTTGGGTAGGTAAGGATGGAAATGACCTGACTGACACCACACACTAGTTTTTCAAAATATACTTTTGAGCTATGTACATCAAATAGAAATAGTTGGTATTTCTTTTCAAAATGAAAAAAAGAAAATACTTGATATTATCTCTAATTTAGATGTGAGAAAAGTTTTAATCTGTGTTAAAACAAGTGATCCAAGTGCAAGTTACCCAAAAAAAAAAAAAGTGATCGAATGAAGTAATTTGTTATCTTTTGAAGTCTTAATAATTAGTTCTAAAAAATATACTTGATAGGAATGAGAAGTAGAATTCATTGTCAATATCTTATATAGTATACCAATAAATATTTTGTCTTAATTATATCTTATATATCATTCTTTTAAATAATACTACACACCTGCATGTAGTCAAGACTAGATAGAGACAAAATATTGTTCATATAACACATTAAAAATGCATATTGATTATATCTAAATTTCTGAATTTTTTGAGAATTTTTAGCCTTGAACTTTTTGATATTTCATCAATTTAATCCTAGTGTTAGTAAGGTGCAATATGAATACATGATAGTCAAAATCGTGCTCAAGCATTTGAAATTCCAATTTTAATTATTTAAGAATACAGTGGGAGAGTTTCAAAGTTCAAGAACAAAAAAAAAAAAAAATTCTCAATATAATTGCCTCAATTTTTGAATGTCTTGCTTTGCACAAAGTCGCATACTAAAAATTTGTTTGGCTTCAATGTCGATATTGTCTGCTAAAATGTTGCTTTATATTATTAACATTTGGGAAAATACAAGGGTTATACTGTTAACTTTTATTCTCGAGGTACGTAATTAACCAAAATTCGTTTTGCACCCTTATATTAATCAACATGTTTGAGAATTATTCGCCCAGTGTTCTTTTTAGCAGTACTCCGGCCTCGATTGCAACGCCCAGATTTAATGCACCGGACCTTCGTGGGCATGATGAGCGTGTGAATACCACTCGCTATCAAACGCGTTGTAATATTCGGATCTCGATGTGGCCAGAGTATCGCTGCTATAGTCGTTTAAATAAAGGTCGCCATGTCACGTGCACAGCGTGCGCAGAGTCAGGCACTTTGGAGACGTAGTATATGGAAGGGAGGTTCGCTTTGCATTTTCTGTGGGCCATGACGGAAGACAATTGCGTTTGAACGCCATTTTCCGCCTGTGGCATTTTGCGATTCAATTTTCTAAAATTGATAGAAGGCGTGATTAGTGATACAATCATAGTTTTTAATCCCGGCCAGACGTCATCTTGGCACACAGCCTGGGTTGGTAAGTAACTGGCTCAGGTGAGTGATTAAACCGGTAATTACAAATATAATATGTTAATTAACTGATTAGTTGTAATTCTCAAAAAAAAAAAATTTAATTGACTAGTTTTATTTTAATATATTAAAGTTTGATAATGAGGAAAGGAACACAAAAAAAATCACATATTAAACACATTTAATAAGTCAATATATTAAAATAAATGAGAGCATATGACCTTACATTATGAGCATGGTTTAGTGGTAACTGTTTAAACGTTGTAAGTGAGGTCAAAGTTTAAATATTGAAAAACTTATCATTTTTAGCTAAAAAATTTTTTTGACCCACTGGATTCACCATAAACTGATTTTTTCTTTTTGTTTTTTTCCAATCGTCAACAATATTCTATTTTATTCTTAATTTACTCTATGGAAGGAGATCCAACTAACTCAAGAGAATTAATAGGGATTGAACTACTATCGGACCAATCGGATACATTATGTATTTATTTAAATTTTTTATGAGAGGTAGGGCTCGAACTCCTAACCTCCCACCCTACTTAACCTTTAAAATTTTGTAGTGACTAACCTAACCAAGTTAAGTTGAGTTGATTAATTCACCATAAAATGATTGGTTGCTCTGGTTCTTAAAATACCTGGCCGACTTGACCAGGTTGTACGAAGTTTGCTGCAAAAACTGTCTAATTAGATAACTAGTCCAACATAATAGTGTAATTCATCAAGTTAACCAATTGAATTGCAAAACGGGCAGAGCTAATGCAAGAATTTGATCAGCCAGGAATAATGTGAAGGTATGTAATTTAACTTAATCAAATGGAATGCTGTAATATTTAAGTTTGAATTGTTTTTTAATAAATTTTAACACCTGTTCAAATTTTACTCAATTATTGATACGACTTAATTGTAATCTCTAAGCTGGAGTAATTCCATTTATTTATATATAAATTTTGAATTTCTTGTTTAGCAAATTTAGTATAAAAATTAACGAATACTAAATTTTCTTGTAGTTTGATTTTATTTTTGACAAACTAATGCCCTTATAGTAAGAGCACTCTAACTTTTTGCATTTTCTCTTTTTCAGAAAATTAACTAATATTGTTTAATTACGGGTTGAAACCGGGTTAGGAGACAAACGAAGGAAAATATGGTTGATAAGTCTAATTATATCTGCAATACATTGCCTAGATTTGTTTTCCAAAAAAAAAAAGTGGATGATCTTTGATAACAAGTTTTTGAATAGGTCTCCTTGATAATTGATAATACTGTTTACACTGTTCATCGTGAATAATACATGTTTAGTATATTACTCTTAACAAGTTTTACAAGTTGTTTGTGATGTTTTCAAAGCTATTACGACATGTTATATCGCATGGCATAATTGGACTATCATTTATACTAACTAGCCTTAAACCCGATATGAACTAGAAACAGTTAGAATGGCGGGAACATAAAGACTATAATTGTTAAAATTGTGATTCTTATCATGAGATGGGTAACATAAAGATCGTAGTTGTTAAAATTGGGATTCGAATCATGAGATCGTACAATCCTACTGTCAAGATCATGGGAATGGATTTTGATCTATATAGGACCCCATTCCTTAAGATGGTGTAGGGTCAGTAAAATATTCACGTTGCAATCCTACAATTGAACAAAATTTCGAGTCAAAAAACATATTATTACAAGGATTTTAATTCGAAACCTTTTTTAGGCTTGGATAAAGCTTTGTCACTTGCCCATCTTCAACATCATTGATGGAATATGTGTGTGTTATATTTTCCATTTTTTGAACAAAAGTTAATTATATTCCAATTTAAAATTTGATTCTAATATGTGAATTCTAATTCTTTTAACACATAATATCTAATTTTCTTATATGAAAATCTAATAGTACATCTATAAAACCCTTGGAACTTAGCACGTCGTTTCTTCCTATGACCTTGATCTCCACAAAACCAAGTATTGTCTTTCCTGATGTCAGGTTTAAGACATGAGCATGACTAGATTTTCCTTGATTTTTCCTCTTATTTTTTACTCCTAAACATATTTTCCTAAACTTTTTATTTTCCCCTTTGTCCCTCTGTGTGGCTGTGAAAACCCTAACTCGGGAACTAGTGCCTTAGGGCTTTACTATTCAAATTTTCTTATTACATGTCATTTCATACATATTAGTTTTGAATTAATGCTAATTGAGAAAGGTTTTCCATTTTGGAAAAAAAAATCGGAAGAAGAGAGAGAAAACACCGTGAGTGTGTGTTAATGTGCGTTTTGTGTAAAATGGAGTTTTAAACCACTTTCATGATTTTCAAATATTTGACATTCTCAACTTTCACAATTTCAAGTATTAACTTGGAAAGAAAAAATAATAATAATAGGTTTTATACTAAAAACACTTTTGCATAAAAACTGCCCGTTCGACGTTTAACCGTGTATTTTAATTAACAACTTTATTAGTAGGACCTTAAACCGCTCTTATTTCAGCCCTAAACCAAGCCATGTGAAGAGGAGACAATTCCCTAATATTATTCCTTGAATTAGGGAATGAAAGACAACTAAACTAGCTTGTTGGATTTATTTGAACCAAGTAAAAACCTTTTCCATTTTCTTTCAATTTTGGCAGCAATTTTCTTCTATTTTTACCCTTGAAATTTCGTGCCTCATAGCTGCAATTGGCAGCCAAAATATCTCATTTGCATCATTCAAACAACTCACAAAAAACTCAAGCCAAAACAAGAACTCTAGCAACCAAGAACTTCAAACCAAATTTCAGCTTTCATCTCTTCAGTCCAGTCCGATTTTCAGCAGCTTTTGGAGGAGGTTTTGCACCATCAATTGCTCCTACAACCTACCTAGCAACTTGTGGTAAACATCTCTCCATCAAACTTGCAAATTTGAGCTCTTAAAATTCTGATTTGGAGCCTAAACTGAACCGGGCAGCATGAAAGAAAAATTCCAGCTTTGCACTTCAGTTTTACAACCTGATTTTATGGACTGTTTTACTCCATCTTGCACCATATATTTCCTGCAATTGTTAGCTCTTTAATGCTTCATATGATGCCTTAGTTGCCCAAGAAAAGTTGGAGGATTTGGTAGATGAATTGGCTAGTGAATTAGCTATCAAATTTGATCTTCAAATCTGGAAATTTCTAGTCTGATCTTCTTATTGTTGGCTGACCCACTTTGCTTCATGTTCTTGACATTTTTGCATCATTTTTATGTCATTTGATCTTCCAAGAACTTGAATGTTAATATAGTTATTGTTTATTGCAAGTTAGACCCTTAACTTATTAGCCTATATTTGTTTATGTCTTGATTAGTTTTACTTATTCCATATAAGTCCTAAAAATATCTAAACCCTAATAGTGTTTCAAGACCCTAAACTCTAATAGTGTTTCAAAACCCTAAACCCTAAACCCTAATAGTAGTTGTAAACCCTAAACCCTAGTAGTAAACCCTAATAGTGATTTTCCAACTTTATACCTAATTAAGTTTCCTTTCTTTTAGAAACTAGTTTTTGATCAGAAACCTTAAAATGTTCACTTTAATACTTTTAAACTAAAACTATGTCTATATAAGGTTTAGTTTCGAACTTTACTTATATTATTAAGACTTGGCGTGACTTAGTTTGGGGTTTTAGAATCTAATTTCCCTAGAAAAAGTGCTAAACTCATTTTAACCATAACTGAACGTAAACTTTCAACGTATACACTAAGTTAACATATAACCTTCTAGTATGATTCCTTTTACTAACGTTTTGGAAACCTTAGTTAAATTTCCACAAATTTATGAATTTAACCTTAGAATAGTAACTAAACCTAGTTCTTTTGAACTTCCAGGGTTCCAATCAAATACTTCTCCTTATCCCGAATTTTCGTGAAAATCTCTTAAGGTGAGTGTTCCTTTACTTGCGCCTGCGAGTGTTTATTTGCTTTTCCTATTAGATTCCATGTGTTATTTGCCTTACTTGAAAGCATGAGAATGTGGTTACAAGGGCGAATATGTACTTTATCGTATTCGACCCTAGCTTTCGATTATGAACTATATTTGACTCATTGATCTTGAACTATACTTGACTCATTGATATTGGACCATATAAGTGGTTGGAGGTTATAAGGTGTTGGGGTTAAGGGACTTTAAACTCTCTCCTTACGAA
Source organism: Mitragyna speciosa (assembly GCA_024721245.1). NCBI lineage: Eukaryota > Viridiplantae > Streptophyta > Magnoliopsida > Gentianales > Rubiaceae > Mitragyna > Mitragyna speciosa. The sequence continues at coordinate 11,494,368 of CM045565.1, read as the reverse complement.
TGTAAGTCCTGGACAAGGCAATTCCTAGGTTTGAGCTACCCTATCTTTAGCCCTCCATCATTGAGGACGATCTCACATGGAGTGGTGGTCTTGAGGAGGAAAGGTGAATTGGTGGGATGGAGAATTACCTTGATCATTGGCAAGGACAAAATGAAACGTCCAAGCGCTATTGCCATTTGATCCAAAAACAATGATGTGAATCTTATTTGACTTGAATTACTTGACTTGAATCTTAATTGAATATTTCTCCCTTTGGCGAAAGTTAACATTGTTTGCCAATGGTTGAGAAGATACTTATCCTTATACTTGAAATGATATTGAATTGTCCTTCCCGTGGTCGAGTGACTCCCACGGTTGATCCGTATCCTACTTTATCTTTACTTGTCTTTTACATACTTTATCGCTTTGACAAGTTGCTTGTATGTTTGCATGCCTTGGAACCTCATTGAGCTTCTAGCTCACCTCCTTTTATTCTTGTTTTCCTTAGCAGGCTCCGATTGACGTGAAGGTTGGTACGAGTGTGAGTACTAGTCATCTAAGTCATTTCTCTTGATGTATATTTTGATGTTGTACTAGGATTTTATCTTATCTAAGTTGAAGTTGTAATAGTTTGGGATTCTATATATTTGTATGGCAACTAATTTGAAAATATTGCGAGTTTACTTATACTTTGACAGTTTAGTTTACGTGTTTATTACTTTAGTGACTTGAGTCTTGGCGAGAGCTAGGCAAGCAGTCCGCTAAACTCTCTGGTTCGCCTTAGGGGGAGGTGGGGCTGTCACAGTGGCTGATGCACCAAATTCACACTCACATTTTTCTCCCTTGTAATATTCTTCTCATTTTGAACACAAACTCCAATGAGTCTATTAACACTCCAAGACTCCTTTTGGGCATTGTAATTGACTTGATGTTACCGAAAGAAGATGGAGGAGCATTTAAGGCTTGGTGAACAAGGAAACCCTCAGCAATTGGTACTTGAAGTTTGTTTAGATGATTGGCTATGTCTTGCATCTCCATAATAAAGGCTCTAACCCTAGTGATCCCATCATACCTCATGTTAGACAGTTTTTCCATTAAATACCCAGCTTCAGCCTTTTCGGATTCTTGGAATTGTTGCCCTATGACCTTAAGCAAACTTTTAGCAGTGGTTATAGTTTCCACACTACCATGAAAAGACACAAAGATGGATTTCTTTATAACTTGAATGCTCGACCTGGTAGCTCCTTCTCATTTTTTATAATGGGCATTTTTCTTCAATAGTGGTTCTATCAATAGGCATAGGTGTAACACCCTAGAAATTCATGCCAAAACCATTTATTTTGTATTATGTCCATTAGGAAAAAAAAAAAAAGGGACCGAAATTAGTGAAAAAATAATAAGGAATGATTTCTATTTTACTAGCATGTTGTACCCTTTCCCTTAAGAATTGTACCTAGAATGTGTTGCAAGATTTAATTATATGATAAATGACAAAATCCCTCCTAATTAAACATGGCCAAGTGTGGTCTATTATGGTTAAGAAAGTCAAGATCTACTTTGTTCTTGTCTTGCTTTGATTGGTCAAACTTTTTCCCAATTCTTTTCCATTTCTTTTCTTCTTTACTTAGGCATTTTTCTCTCTTTTCTTCTTGTCAAAAACGGCTCCTCTCTTCTCTCTTTTCTCTCCATTTTCTTTCAGTTTTCTTGAAGCTTTTACTTCCATTTGATCACTTTTTATCCATAGAAAGTGAATTAATCTTCCTCCTAAGCACAAATCTTGCCTTATTCAAGGTATTTCTCAAGAACTTCTCTTCTTATTTCAAGTATAGATTCGTAGTTTTGTAGCTTTTAAGCCATGTCTTTAATGTTAAGTATGATTTATTTAAGCCATGAAATATGAAGTTTTATTCCATGAATATGAGGTTTATGGACTTGTATGACTTGTAACTAGTGATTTAAACTTGAAATGGCATGATTTAGGTTTGATTTGGTTGAAGAACCTTGGAGTAGTTTATGTGTTTTTGTGATGAATTTGGGTGAAATTGAAGTGAGTTTGATGTGAAATTGGTAGAACTACTTGAGATTTGGGTTGTTTGGATGTTTTCTTGTAGGTTAAAAATTTTGGGTTAGTCCGATTATAGGGGAAGTGCTGCCGAAATTTCGGTAAAACTTAAGAAATAAAAGTGATTAGGCTATGATTTAAAGCTTTATAAGCTGTAATTTAGTGATTTGAACGTGCAGAAATTTTCGTAGATCAGCTATTAGTGAATTAAACCTTTTCGAGCGAAACCCTAAAAAGTTAGAAAACTCTAATTTTGAAAACCCTAAACCCTAGGGTAAAACCATAAACTTCAAAACCCTTAGAAATTTAACCCTAGAAAGACTTGGGGTATTTCTTGAATTTCCTTATGAAATTTCTTAGATTTTAGTCAGGTTTTTATACGGCTATTTTCTCTTGAATTTCAGGATCCGCAAGTGAGACCCAACCTTATCGCGAGATATTTTCTTAGGCTTCAGGTGAGTGTTCTTATGTGTGCATGATGCATGAAATACCATAGTAATACTTGACGTTATTATTTCGATGCATGAAATGATATGTTATACTTGACATGATTATCTAATGAAATGTGTTACTTGAGGAAAGATGTGTACTTTATCGCATCTATTCCGCAATGTGTTACATGCTTTCACTATCCAATGTGTTACTTGTGCGTGAGACTTCCGTAACTAACTTTTACCGTTACTTCACGGATAGTCAACCCAAACAGGCTTGGGAGGATATAAGGTGCTGGGTATTTTAGGGCGTGTTGTTCTTTCCCTTTTGAGTTGTGAATCCTCAAAGAGGCCAACTCCGAATTGAACTTTCTTGCGTGTTGGCCTCCAAGGTTGAGATTACTCCCTGGATGTGGTAGCCTATACGGAGGTTATAAGGTGAACGGTGGTTAGGGTTTGCGTGATAATACTGGCATGTCCTTTGATAAAGACCTGGGCTATTATCTCGGTCATAACATCATGGTTACATGAATAGTACTTGCTTCTCCTGCGGTTGAAGCTTGCTCCCGTAGTTGAGCCCTGTATCCGCCATTGACTACTTGTTAATTAAATTGTTCATAACCTGTCTATTTACCTTGTCAATTATCTTGTTCCATATAATAATGAATTCCTGGTATGATTGCATGACTTGGGCACTCAATGGGCTATTATAGCTCATCTCGTTCATTTGTTTTCTTTAACCAAGCTTTCCAAAATACTAAAGCTGAAAAAGCTGCTTTTGGATATAGTAAATGTTATGCTTCATGTATTTTGATAGCCTAATTGTGTAGGCTGTTATTGTAAATGCTATCTATATTTGGAGATATAAACTTCTTGTGATTCTTGTACTTTTGAATGAATTAAATGAATGTATTTCATTATGAATGTATTTTATTTGAGTTAAGTATGCTTGGATGTTCTGAGTGAGTGTTTATTTGAGTCCTGGCGAGAGCCAGGCAGGCAGTCCGCTAAGCCCTTTGGTGCGCCTCTGGGTAAGGTGGGGCTGTCACAATAGGAGGCTTATCTTCATACAAAACTATATCAAGGTCAGCCAATCCAAGAGGTAATTCGACATTACTTTTCCATCTCGCATAGTTATTGCCACTTAAGGTTTCAATAGAACAAATTTGATTGTTCACAGGCATAGTGCATACTATAAAACAATTATATTAAATAATATAATTAGACAATTTACTCAATAGAAGTAAACAATCAATGGCAATATCATATGTGAGTGTAATATATATTACTACATATTCACCTTCAAGAAGAATATTTAGCATATCATTGTGCTCCTATGCAAGTAAATAGTGAGACAACCCATAAGAAATTCATCCCCTTTGGGTAGACAATTCCTTATAAGACCACAAATTAATCTCTCAATAACACTCAACCTTCTTAAATTTAAATAAAAATAACTACCTCCTTTGAATGGGTAATCAAAATATTAATTTTAAAAGACAAACATCTCAGGATCCTTATTAAATAATTGATGAATTATAACAATGGCCACTTCAATGGTACCAATTATAATCACTCAATAAATTATTTAACTAAGAATTACATACATCACATTCTCAAAAAACTTGAATCTCATAGAAAAATAAATACCAAAAGAAATTTCTAAACAAAAGCATAAATATTAATATGAGATAAGTAGTATAATTAAATAACTTATCAAAAACATAAAAAATGTACCATATGGACTATACTCAAGTTGAAACAAAGAGTACAAGCTGGAGTATACGTGACGTGATATGTACGTGGTAGTCCCCCAACCTACCGTTCAAGCTCCATCGAATTGGAGTATTTTTCTATGCAACTTGAAGGATTCTAAGGGCTCGAATCATCTCAAGAATGCCAAGGAAGTCAAGAAAGATCAAGCATGTTTTTACTTCTTGAAGATGGGTCGTGGATGGATCAAGAGCTAGTTTTGGACCAAGCATGCATACAAAGAAGGCTTTAAATCCAAGAACGTCCAAATAGGCTAGCTCATCTTTTGGTTATGAATCAAATTTGTCTTCAAGAAAAGATCAACCCCAAAATACATTTGAAGTCATTTAGAAAGGATGACCAGCCCATGGCCCATATGTTTTCATGGATTTCTTTAGTTATTTTCACAAATTTAGTCTTTTTTGTTAGTTTTCTAAGTAGTTTACAAGCTGTAATCCTTAAGTAATTACCTTTTGTATTAGGATACAACTTAAGTTAATTTTCTAGACTATTCTAGCATGTTTTTAGGTGATTTTTGTAAGCCTATAAATAGGCAAAAAGTGTGTTACGAATTTTCATAAGTTTTTATCAATAATATTGGGTAGGTTTTCTCTTATTGAGATTATTTATTAGTTCTTTGTTGATTAAGAACTACCCTTGACTTATCACGCTTGTCTTGTGACAACCAAAACCCTAGATTAAAATTATTCTGTTTCTTGTTTTAATCAAGGTCCTATAGATTTGTCTAAGTAGATATACTTTATGTACGCACAACTAAATCTATTGATCCCTTTAGGGTTGTTTTCATCGATGAAGAATCTAATTCAAGGCGATCAACTCTACGCCTCAGTTGTTTTGGTTCAAGAATCAACGTTAGTCAAGAGTTCAACAAGTTGAATACTTGGATCTTCAAGAGTACTTAGTGCCATTCACAATTCGCGCATATCACAATGGGAATCTTTACCGCAGAAGCATGCAAGTATGGAAACTCAGGGATCCAATTAAATTAACTAAATAAAGAAAACTTGCATCTGGAAATGCAGGGATCCTATTTAATCAATAAACAAATCAAGGAAACTTCATTTCAATTGTTCTTCTTTAGTCACATGAAAATAATGAACAATTCATGAATGCTATCATTTTGTTTTTAAGAAAATATAATAATTCATTACTAAAATAAGATTACATATTAGTACAAGCTACAACCATTACATGGACTTCTTTAACCTCTAACCAACTTACTTTTAAAATTTTACAAAAGACAAATTGGATACTAAACTAAAAATATCTGAGAAAACATTAGACAAACAACACAGAATGTTAAACCTTTTTTGCAAACATAGCCATCAGTCCAAATCCACACACTGGTAAAACCACTCGTTATTGCTTTCTGAATGGCTTGAAGACAAGCCATGACCTCTGTTTGGAAGGCGTTAATGGCTTCCACTGGAGTTGCTTGACAGAATAAAATTTGTCCATCCACTTTCTTTCCCACCATTCTTGTTGCTGCTCTTTGTGGATTTTGGTTATATGCTCCATCTATTAAAATAACTATACAAGAGTCCTCTTCTTCATTGATCATCATATTGCTACAAAACTAAAACCCTCGAACTTGACGATTTTCCTTCTACAAACATTCTAAACTTTTAAATTTTAATTATGACTGTTTTATATTCCTCTCCCAAGATGATATCATAATGTTAGCTTTTTGAATAACCTTTATAGGATCGACCAATGTATCTTCCCAATAAAACTAATTCCTGGCTAACCAAATATTCCATAAAATGATGACTGAATGAACGACTATAATCTCATCAGGAGCATTGTTAAACCAATTTTTCATCCACTGACATTTTATTCCCAACTTCAAAATAAAAACCAAGGTAAGAAATTCATCAAATTACCTTTGATGTTTCACATTCTAGAAATAAATGCTCCAGTGTTTCTTCATTCTTTGCACATCTTAGGCAAGTCGGTGATATTAGCACCCCTCTTTTAAACAAGGCTAACATTGTTGGACAAATATTATGAAGCAATCTTCACATAAAAAATTGATATTTTGGCAGGATTTTTAGTTTCCATATCTTCTTGAAAGAATTAACTGGCAAAATTACTTGTTGTGCCATACTTTGTTGAGGTCTTGCTTGAAACTTCAGCTTCTCTGCCAATCTATATCCAGTTTTAACCGAATACATACCATTCTTCTCCAAATTCCATATTCTTCTATCCTGCAAGCTTTGCAATGGAATATACATTGAACAAATTTTCTTGATCACTGACTAAGGAAATAAAACCTCAATCAAAGGCATCATCCACTTGTTATCTTTATCAATCAAATCCTTAACATTTAACAATAAATAGAGATGAATACTGAATTTGATCTTTTAAAGGATTCTCAGCATCTAGAATTCAATCTTCTCCTATATGAGTGCTATTCCCATCATCTATAACCCATTTAACTCCACACTTAATGAGATCCCTTCCCCATAAAATTCCCTCCCAAGAAGCATTCCTTCTTGGTTTGATTGATAAAAAATCCTTCTCTCTACAAATTTTGACCAGGAAATATATTCCCATGATTTCCAATGCTATCAATTGCCATTCTTTTCAAAATTGGATGTCAGACGCAAATCATGAAACTTTTGTTTAGAATGTAAGTTGACTCCATAATTTAACGTGATTGATGGCAATCACAAATACAAAATTGTCTTGCTAAATTTTCTAAAGACTTAATTCAATAAAAAAAATATTGCAAATTTTTTTTTCTATAATAGTGTAGGTTAGAAGCAGGTAGTATGCGATTGACTATTGACCAAAAAAATAAAAAAAAATTTTCCATAATAGAGCTTCAAAGATTACTAATTATATACTTCAAACTTTGACAATACAAGACTTGATATTAATGGCTTTGATACCACTTCTAAGAATAATTAGATCTCAATATCAAGTAATTGAATATAACTGTATATATTCAAATTGTGTACCACCCTGCATGGATGTGTAATTTGCAAAATTGAACAAAAACACCAAGATCTTGATTTACGATGATACCACGAATTTATCTGCAGCAATATGTTATAGGTGCTCCCTTTCCCTTTATAAATCCTATATCATAGTTATCAATGAGGCAAATCACCCTAATAGCCTATATTTATAGACTATAGTATTATAGATAGGAGAGAGGGACCTAATTCGAATAGTAATTGGATCCTTCTATTAAGGAAATGGTAGAACTGGGCTCTACACCATTCATATCATACCAAATAAGTAACTGAGACAGACCTAGGCCCAAATTGTAGTGAATCAAATAATAATGGACAATATCGGTCTCCATTGAACTCGTTTTTTGCAAATTAAAATAAATTTAATCAATGTCAACCCAAATAAGATCTTACAAAATGCTTTCGAACATTGCCTCATAAACTGTTAATGCTTTATCCAACATGCAAAAATTTGCTCGAGTTTATCATTGACTTCTCAAACGTTGGAAAGTAATTCGATTCAAAATTTTGTTCTAGACTTTTGAAATCATGACGGGATTAATGTTGTAACTTTTGATACATCAAACTTTTAGAAGGACTTTTGCTATTTTAAAATTGCTTCAATTTTCTAGACTTTTCCCCCCTTTTTGCAACCTAAACCCACTAAACTCCTTCGTGCAAAACCCTTTCAACCATAAAAAATCATAACCTTGAGTCTATAAATTTCTAATTCCTAAAGAAAAAATTGCCTCAGTGTTTGCCTTATAAACAACAAAGATTTTTATTTGGGAGGGCTCCATTCTCCTCGTTCATTTCCCTATTGTTAAAAAGAATGCTCCATGAATACACTAGAATTTTATTTGCCATAATCATAAGATTGTAGAACGACACATTGAATGTCTTGATGAAAAGATCTAATTGAATGATTAGATGAATGAAACAATTGAAAAAAAAAAGTGTGAAAATTAATTTATAAAATGGCACTACTTTTGGGTTAAAAACTGATTAATGAATGAGTCCAACTTGATGTGAATTTATAAAATTGTGATATTTTATTAAAGGAATTGCAATGTGAACCCTTTAGAATAAGACAACTTGATGACTTTTTATAAGTGTTTAATTTGCATATCTTTAGCATGTTTTGTTACTCAGTTTGGTGTATTTTTGGTATTTAAAGATGAATTTTGGTTCCTTTTAGTGGCTATTACTTCAAGTTAGTGTTTCATAGCCAAAATGTGTGTTTGAGTGGTTTAATGCGTGATACCTACTGTTTTTATAGGTTTTTCCTTATCCATCATTCATTTGGATCAAATGAAGCATAATTATTTAGATTTGAAGATGATTTACAGATGATAATGTTGAAAATCATAACAAACAGAACTGTCCACAGATCAATAGCAGAGGCTCGCGGATTGCACTCATGGATAAGGTTCTCTAAGTAGGGTAATCAGATCCATGAGGTAATTCGTCGATGGACTGTCAAGCCTAGGGTTGTAGATATGGTTCTATCAATAGGGTACTCAGACCCATAGGTCCTCAAAAACAATGCATCCATGGGTCTAGTCAGCATATCAGGATTTTAGCATGCTATCTTTCAATAAGTTGGGAGTAGTTCACACAAGCTTTTGGATACCTATTTTGATAAAAAATTTTTACCCCCGTACAATAAGTAAATCATTCAAAGAATTTCGCCAAGCTTTTGGATACCTTTGGAATATAATATTGAGTCTATTACTAAGAATAAAATCGATAATAAGTCTGGCAATAAGATAAAACATGGACATATAGGTTGTGTTTTGGATGGTTGTTTTTTGGGATATTTTTTAGAAAATTTTACTGTAGATATTTTTTAATAGTTAGCGTCTCGACAATATTGTTTTTTAGAAACAATTAGGGGTTTTGTCTAAAACTCAAATTTGATTCCCAAATTTGCAGACACACACACACACACATACACATGCACGTACACACACATACAGATACATACATACAAACATACATACACACACACACATACACGCATACATGGCATACTTACCTACCTACATACACATATATATAATATATGTATTTATATATACTTATATATTATAAAAGTAAACATATATAATATATATTATACATACATACATACGTATGTACATGCATGCATGCATACATACATACATATATAATTAGGGGTGGAACTAGAAATATTATCTAGTGAGGGCAAATTTATTAAATTACACTAATTAAAAAAATTAAAAATATATGCATTCATCTAATATCATAACATAAATAATATATTCCAAAAGCAATATACATATCCATTTTACAATTGTTCCAAAGCAATATACATACCCATTTTACAATTGTTCCTGATGTGTTTTCATATTCTGATATCATTTCATAACTTTCTCATTCTCAACATCTTGTAATAACTGTTTTTCTATATATGTAACCAGACAATCATTCATCCAAGAGTCTCCCATTTGATTGTGCAATTCATCCTTCACTATATTCATTGCTTAAAATGCTCTTTCCACAGTGGCAATAGCAACAGGAAGAATCAAACACAACTTCAAAAGCATATATACCAAAGGATATTACAAAGAATTTTTTTGTTTCCACCAACTTTTGTGCAAGACTAAGTCATGGATATTTAACTTCACAAATCTATCATATGATCTTACATCATCAATATATGTATCAAGTTCACTGTCTAGTGCAAGAATCTCCACTTTTGAGAATTCATTAGGATAAAACTCAGCAAGACGGATTAACTTTTGCTTGTCAAATGCAGAAAAAGATTCATTCGGATTCAAACAAGCCATGCAAAGAAGCAATTCTGTATTTACTTCATTGAATCTAGAATTAAGCTCTTGAAGTTGCATATCTATCACACTATAAAATAACTCAACTCGATAATGATGAAGATTTGTAGCTTCTTCAACATTTTTATTTGATCTCCCTCGAATAACAAACTTTTCATCCATATTTGGAATACTAATCTCATGCTTTTTGCAAAATGAATGAACTTCATCAAGTACAGAATCCCAGCCTTCATCTCTAGTGGCTTGCAATTGTTGTCTAGAGACTTTTACCAAACCCATTGCATTCACAATATCTTGATCCTTTCTTTGAAGTGATTCACACAATATATTTGTAATCCCCATAATTTTTTTCATCAGATGCAGAAGGAATACAAATTCAAATGATTGCAAAGAACTAAGGAGACCATATGCTTGTCCTCTTTGTTGATAATCACCATCATTTTAATGAATTCAAGAACATTAATCACAGAAGCAAACATCATAGTTAATCTCAACAATGATAAAAAATGTGAACCCCATCATGTATCACCAACTCGTTGAAGGTTAGTTTCTTGATTCAAACCTTGACCAATTACAAGTTTACCATTTAATAAATCATTAACAACTTTTTCATGGTGTTTTTCCCGAAGAATTGCTTTACGTTTTGATGAACCTTCAAAAATAGTAATTAGATTTAACAATATATTATAAAAAGGAGAAACTTGCACCTGTTTTTTTGCAACTGCTACAAGGGCCAACTAAAGTTGATGAGCAAAACAATGCACATAATTAGCAAAAGCATTCTCTTTCAAGATCAATGTCTTTAAGCCATTGTATTCACCTTGCATATTGTTAGCTCCGTCATAGTCCTTGACCATGAACACATGAAATACTCAAACCATGTTTTGAAAATAATCCATCAATTGCCACTTTAAGTGTAAAAGCACTAGTATCACCAACATAGGATAATGCCAAGAAAACGCTCTACTACAAATCCCTTTGCATTTACATAGTGCAAAACAACTTGCCATTTGCATCTTTTTTTGATACATCACAAGACTCATATACCAAAAGAGCAAAAAATTCATCTCCAAGATCCGCAATAATAGTACTTGTAGTTTCACTTGCTAAAGCATGTGTAATATCTTTTTGTACATAAGGAGATGTAAGTTTAAAATTTTTTGGAGCCTTTTCCAAAACAACTTTCTTTATGTCCTCATTGTGATTCAGCAAGAAAATGTAATAACTCAAGAAAATTGCCTTGATTATTCGAACTCTTCGGATTCGTCATGCCCACGAAAAGCTAGCCCTTGTTGCAATAGAAATTTAGCACAATCAATAGAAGCTAGTAGACTGAGTCTGATACTCTAACAGAACTTGTTCAGTGTGTTTAAAACAAGTAGCTTCAACATGTTTATTTTGATTCATCAAACTTTCACATTTTTTCCGAGCTAGATTATGAGCACTATTTACACCACCGACATGAATTCGAAACCTTTCTTTCTTTTTCCAATTTGAAAAGCCTTCAACAACAAAGCTATCACCACTTGCTTGCTCTCCTATTTCTAGTCTAAATAAGTAGCAGTATAAGCAAAAAAGTAGCATCTTTTATAATACTATACTCCAACCAAGATTTATATTCATCAAATCATTATGGGACAAATTGGCGCCATAGCTTTCCAAACTTTTTTTGTGGAAAATTATGCTCACGAGGTTGACAAGGTCGTTTTTGTAAGTATGCTCTTTGAATTTCATCACGAAGACTAGGGTGATAATCAACAATTTTTTTCCTCAATTCTGGATCAGCTGGTAAATCATCAAAATTAATTTCCACTCGGTTTTGTTTTGAATGATCTCTTCCACTATTATTATCATGAACTCCAACATTAGATGGTTCTTCATTTATAGTCTTCCTTTTGTAGTACCGCTCCATAACTAAAAGATGTTAAACATTATTATAAATATTATTTGACAAATGTACTGTGACATAAATACAATATCATTGTATGAAGTTACAAATTTAATATCCTTTAAATATAATATGACAACTAATAGTTATCATAACAATTAAGTATAAATATAAACTATGAATATTTAGTGATTAAATATTTCTCCTAAAGATCACCCCACAAAAACTAGAACATGCACATATATTTATAAAAGAAAACAATAATTCATCCAACTTTCTTGAGAACAGTATATTAAGCAAAATGACCTTTAATTAGAATTCAACCTAACAATCCTTAAAATTAAGAAATAAATTCATAATCAGTCATATAGTTTCACTTTCGCACATCTAATTGACAAAATAAATAGAAAAAACTTACATAAAAAAGCCAAAAAAATTACAAAATCAAAGTAAACAAGAGATAAACTAAACTAAAAACTCAAAAAAAATAAAAGGAGAAGAATAAGAATTATTACCATTTACCAAGATCAATAAAATGTTGTTGCTTTGATTAAGATTTGGAAGAATGAATTGTGATTTATAAAAAAAAATTTAGCACAATCTAAGTCTAGCTTGCTTGATGTCTTGATTGTGGAGGAGACGCTTCAGTGGAGAAAGCTTTTGTGCAAGACAAGCTTCTTTTTTTTTTTTTTTTTTTGCTTTTTGAAGTCTTATGGGGGCAAGCAAATATCTTGTGATTTATATTACACATATATATAATATACAAAAATTGGTTGCCCCCACATTATTTCTGCCACTGTATATATACAATATATATAATATATATTATATATAAAATATATATATAATAAATATATTATACGTACATATATGCGTATGTACACGCATGCATACATATGTACATACATATATTTATACATAATTTATATTTATATATAATATATTTATATATATTATACGTATATACATACGTATGTACATGCATGCATACATACATATGTACATATATTTATATATAAATATCTATAATATATAACATTTATATATGTATGTACAATATATTTATATAAATTATACGTACATACATACGTATGTACATGCTGTATGCATACATACATACATATATATAATATATATAATATACAATATATAGAAAATATATAGAAAATAAATATATTATACGTACATAAATGCGTATGTACATGCATGCATACGTACGTACATACATATATTTATATATAAATATAATATTATACATACATGCATACGTATATACACGCATGCATACATACATACATACATACATATATTTATATATAAATATATATAATATAATATATATATAACATATTTATATATATTATACGTACATAGATACGCATGTACATACATATAGATTTTATATATAAGTGAGTGTGTGTTCTTGATGTACTTGGTGTGTGCTTAAAGATAAGTGTGAAAGTAAGTGTGTGTTCTTGGTGTTCTTGGTGTGAGTTTGAAGGTGAGTGTGTGTTTTTAGTGTTCTTGGTGTGTAGGATTTTAATGTGTGTAAAAATGTGTGTGTGTGCAAAACTAAAAAATATGCCAAAAATACTTTTTGGATATTTTTTGTGTCAAAGAAACTCATTTCTTAAAAAATACCACATCCAAACACACCCATATATTCTAAGGGTGCTATCGATAATAAGAATGATAAGTCATGTTTTTCTGTGAAATGAAATGGCACCTCAAGAAAGAGTGCATGTTCTTTAAGAAGTTGAAGATGGAGACAAATGCTAGACAAAAGAGTGCAAATTTTGAAGAAAAAAATCATGCCAACAAGAAACAATTTTATTGTTGGCTATCAATCAATATGGTGACCAAAAGTAACTTGACAAATTGTTGACCTTTTTTATTGGTGGCACGATTCAAGTGCAACATACATGTTTGCAATGACAACAATCAATAGTATTTGTGACACCTCCAACAAAGGTGCTATTGATAATAAGAATGATAAGTCATGTTTTTCTGTGAAATGAAATGGCAATGCAAGAAAGAGTGCATTTTCTTCAAGAAGTTCAAGATGGAGACAAATGAAAGACAAAAGAGTGCAAATTTTGTAGAAAAAAATCATGCCAACAAGAAATAGTTTTATGGTTGACTATCAATCAATATGGTGACCAAATGGAACTTAACAAATTGTTAATCTTTTTTATTGGTGGCACGATTTGTGTGCAACGTACATGTTTGCAATGACAACAATCTACAGTATTTGTGATACCTCCAACCAAGCTCCATTCCCAAACCTTGATTGAAGCGTCCTTATAGCTCTTGCTAGGTATCATTTACGAGCAATCACTTACAAGAAATACTATCCAACTTAGAATTTACACATATTCTCAAAATTGTTTACGTTGTTCGAGCCATCTCAGCTTCAAAATACATCCATCCTGTGACCAATCCTAAACAATAGAAATCTTCTTTTTACTTTTTGCCCTTTCCCTGTCTGTTAAGTGCCTGTAAATTCTAGTGGGATCCTGATATGAAACCAGGATCAAGATTGAGTCTAGACTAAGCTTCAAGGGATGAAAATTTTTTACCCCCCTAACCCCCACAACTTTGAACAATATTGATACTATCTCAATCTAATATTGCATGAATTGTCGAACCAAAATTATGATAGAAGGCGTCACAATCAAGTGTGGTTCTTGATTGATAAACCAAGGATTGAAACTCTTAAATTTGAACCTCAGAGCTCAAAATTAGGGCTTGAAAGCCAAAGAGAAAAATTCTCTCAAATTTCTTGAATAATTTTTCAAAAATTAGTTGTGAATAGAGTACATCTTAAACTATTTATACTCCTAATACATGGTAACCCTAATACAAGAAGAATGACCAAAAAGGACAAGATAAATATCACAAAAACTTTGGTCAAAATTCTTCACCGCCATTTACTTTTCGTTAGTAATGGATAAAAATGGGTGAGCCGTGGGTGCAACTAGAAGAAAAACAAGTCACGGCTGTCATTGTGCGTGCGAGCTGCAGGTGGAAGTGGTTGAGCCACGAGTGTGTCTCAAATCGCACTAACATCTGCAAGTTGAATCCGTGGGTGAGTGTCTTGTGGATCGATCCCTGGAATGCTCCCAAAATTTTGAGCCATGGGTGATTTTACTTGGGTGCCTGTGAGCCATGGGTGATTTTACCTGCGGCTCACCTGTTTTGATCACTTTTCCAAGTTGGTTCAACTCCTTCCTTTTGAGATCCATCATCCACTTGAATTAAGTAATATAACTTGGTTCCTCCTTGCTTCAAATCTTCAAATGGACTTTAATTTTCAACATGGGAATGGCATTGTTGGATGAACAATTGAAGTTGTTCCTTGAACCACTTAGTCCTCACCTTTGTCATTGGTCCTTTTGGCATCAATGTTTGTTTATCATCTTCGACTTGTTGATCAATGGATGGTCCCACATCATTTTTCTCCTCTTTAGAAAGATTTGCCCTCAAATCTTCTTCAAATTCAGTTGCAAAATAAGAACTCAACTAGAAAAATTGAATGGAGCATGAACTCCGTACTCACATGGAAGGTCAATGTGATGCCCCATATTTAGTCCCACATCGGTGGGAAGAAAAGAAATGGGTTAGTATATAATATCTTGGCTTTGGACTACTAAATAACTTATTTTAAGTATTTTGAGCCCATGATTTAAAAATCAAAAGTTATTAGGCCAGTTCAGACCCGAGATGTTACAGGTGGTATCAGAGCCTAGGTTTGAGAGAAGTGAGCCTTAAAAGTGAAAAAAAATGAAAATAATTAGGAATGAATGGTTATTAAGTAGTTTTAGGATTAGGCCTCTAATCGATTTGTCATTGACAAATGTAGGTATGGTAGAGAATGGACATAGGAAGACATCCCAGCCATCTGAGGTATCCTGAGAATATCAGGGGCCTTGCACCAGACCTGTAGTTCGGTATTGGAAAGGACCTGGACATCCTTATAGGATCTTTTCTCTCGCCTGTCGAGTGCGTCCCTCTTGTGGTTGTTGGAGAACGTATTCCTACCCTGACTATGTAGTGATTCCCCTTATTAAGGAGAGTAGGTGTCTGGGACGTGCAGGTGACACTTCACAGGATTGTATCTATGAGTTAAGGAAGACAATGCGAGCCCAGACTCAGAGGATTAGGGAACTCGAGGCTCAGGTTCGGGAGGAGCAGGAGTGGACCGATGTTTTTAGGGAGCTATTTCACGATACTTGTGCCCGACTCACCCAAGTTGTACGATACATACATGACCTTACGGGGAGTGTCGTCGGTGAGTGCATTCAAATGTTAGAGAGGGTGGTAGGCGAGGCGAGAGATGGAGGAGTTCACATGGAGCACATCAGCTAGCACACCCACTTCCTGGGGCTGAGGAGGCGCTCGAGGAGGAGGTCGAAGAGAGTTCATGGACGAAGTGAGCTCTAATAGTTCGTAGGTAGTTAGATTAGACTTCTAGACAGGAGCCTGTATAAATACTTGTGCTTGTTTTGCTATGTTTTATATTATGAACTTTTGAGATGTTGTTACTTTTGTTATTTGTATATGACCCTACTTGTCATGACTTTTGTATCTTTTGTCTTATTAATGCATTTGTACATTTTATGATATATGTCTTGTTAACTATTGCATAGATCTTGAAATAATTAGTTAATTTTACTCTAGAATATTAAGCTATGGCGAGTCGAGACCGAGGACGTTCATGTAAGCAGAACCGAGATGAAGAGGCAATGTCGGGCGTGAACCCTAACCTTGGAGTTGATAGAGGCGACCTGATGGTAGCCGTTTTAAATCGTATGACTGACGTTCTTATTCAAATTGGAAACTGGCCGAACCCTGGAGGGGAGACCGGTAATCCCCACTAAAATCTTGTGGTAGGGGAGGATGTTGCATTAGAAAGGTTTCAAAAAAGACAGGTGACTTTTGCATTATTCCAGTTAGAAGGAGTCACTACCTATTGGTGAACTCTGGTGAATATTAAATAGGAACGATACCAGATTCCAAGAATCTCAGCAAATTTCACCTAGAAGTTTAGGAAAAATACATCCCTACATGATGCAAGGAAAGAGGGAGGATGAATTTCTAAAACCGAGAAAGGATTAACGAGCGTGGCCAAGTATGAGGCCTAATTCACCAAACTATCCCAATACGCTTCAGAGTTAGTGGTTACGGGGTGAATGAGGAAAACAAGATTCTTCCAGGGCTTGAACCTGGAAATTCAAGAGGCCCTTGCCGCCGCTACCATTGAGACTTATGGAGTCGCAGTGAAAAAAGCATAGCAAGTAGATGACACAAAGTCCTTAGTTAAAACTGCTTAAGCACGGAAACGGAGAAATGTTAGTGCTTCCCGGCCGCCAACTGAAAATGTCCCAACCCCTAAAGCTGGAAGGGGAGCTGGTGGTATGAGAATTGAGCAAGGTGTACACCCCAAAAAGATAAGAGGGGCTCTGAAGGGCAGGACTCCACAAGGGGGTGGACAAAGAGAGAAAACCCAGAAAGGAACCCCACCTCTAGCTGTTCAGGTTGTCTGTGGATATTGTGGGAAAAGCAATCATACCATAAACGAATATTAGAGGAAAGATCGAAAATGCTTGTATTGCGGCAATGCTAATCATCAGATCAGCCAATGTCCAGCCAAGTCTGCCAGTAGGCTGAGTGCAATGCAGCTCGAACTCAAGGGAACCAATCAAACCAAGGAGAGTGGAAATAAGCAGAAGGTACCGACTCGAGTGTATGCCATAGATAAGTAAGATGCTAAGAGATCTTCAAAAGTAATTGAAGGTACGGTTCCTATCTTCCAACGTCTAGTTAGACTATTGGTAGATCCTGGTTCTACTCATTCGTTTGTAAATTCTCAATTTATGTCTGCTATTAAAGTGCAACCTGTTAAGTTGCCTTATGAATTAGAGATTAGGACTCCCACCAGGGACCATTGTTTGACGACTGATCTTGTGTATAAAGATTGTGAGATCTTGATAGGAGAATAAAAGCTTTTAATTAATCTCATAGTATTGTCTATTCGAGGTTATGACGTGATTCTAGGTATGGATTGCTTAACCCGATACCATGTCTAGCTAAATTGTGGGACGAAAGTAATAACTTTAGTATATCAGGAGAGCCTACCTTAAGATTGGATGTAAAGAAAACCCTAACTTCTTTAACCTTTATTTCTGGAATGCAAGCTAGGAGGTTGATATTTAGAGGGACAGTGGGCTACTTTGCTTACCTGATTAGTATCCCTGAAAATAAGGTTAGAATTGAGGATGTGCCAGTGGTAAGAGAATTTTTTGATATCTTCCCTGAGGAATTAAGCTCCCTACCCTTTGAAAGAGAGGTAGAATTTGGGATAGAGTTGGTGCCAAGAGTCACACCTATTTCTAAAACACCTTACTATATGTCTCCAGCTGAGCTTAGAGAGCTTATGATCCAACGTCAAGACTTGTTAGAACAGGGATTTGTGAAGCCAAGTGTGTTTCTATAGGGAGCTCCAGTGTTATTTGTAAAAAAGAAAGATGGCACTTTGAGGTTTTGTATTGATTATCAAGGGTTAAACAACATTATAATAAAGAATAAGTATCCTTTGCCCCGCATTGATGAACTATTTAACCAACTGGAGGGAGCAGTAGTATTTTCCAAGACAGATCATAGACAAGGATACTATCAGTTGAGAATTAAGAAGGAAGATGTATCCAAGACTGCTTTTAATACTCGATACGGCCATTATGAATTTGTAGTAATGCCATTTGGTCTGACCAATGCCCTGGCTACATTCATGGGCTTGATGCATAGGGTCTTAGGCCGTATTTGAATCAGTTTGTGGTGGTGTTCATCGATGATATTCTAATATTTTTCAAGTCTTCGATGAACATGAGCGACACTTGAGAATAGTGTTACAGACTTTAAGAGAAAATAAACTGTATGCTAAGTTTAGTAAGTGTGAGTTTTGGAAGGATCAGGTGTCATTTTTAGGTTATGTAATATCCAGGAAAAGGATAGCAGTCGATCCCTCCAAGGTAGAAGCGGTGGTTAATTAGAAACGACCTGAGAATCCAACTGAGATTCGTAGTTTCTTGGGGTTAGCTGGATACTATCGGCGATTTATTAAGGATTTTTCGAAAATAGTAGCACCTCTTACTGTTTTGACCCAGAAGAATGTTAAGTTTATTTGGGATAATCGGTGTGAGCAAAGTTTCAATGAACTTAAAGAGCAACTAACTTTAACCTCGGTGTTAGCTCTGCCAAATGGAAATGAGACTTTCAGTGTATATACGGATGCTTCATGAGAGGGTTTAGGATGTGTGCTAATGTAAGAAAAATAAGTAATTGCCTACGCCTCCCGTAAGCTAAAACCCCATGAGAGAAATTACCCAACCCATGATTTGGAACTGGCAACTATAGTGTTTGTACTTAAGAAATGGAGACATTATTTATATGGAGTTACTTTTGAGGTATATACGAATCATAAAAGGTTGAAGTATCTATTTTTTCAAAAAGAATTGAACTTGCGGCAACGTAGATAGGTAGAACTGCTAGAAGATTACGATTGTACGATTAATTACTATCAGGGTAAGGCTAACGTTGTCGCAGATACCCTAAGTAGAAAAGTTCAAATGACTAGCCTGGCCATACATGAGTGGGGCTTGTTGGAGCAGTTTAGTGAGAGTAATCCACGTATAGTTGGCTTTAAGGTGATTTGTGGAAATATTGACGTAAAATCAGAATTGTTAGAATGAATTAGGGAAGCTCAAGGTAAGGATCCTACCTTACAAAAACGAATAACAAAGGCTAAAGAAGGGATCCTACCTGAGTATAATGTTAGGCCAGAAGGATTATTCAGATTTCAGAACCGAATATTCATATCGAGGGATGAAGAATTAAAGAAAATAATTTTGGATGAAACTCATCGATCCCAATATATTGTGCACCCAAGTAGTACCAAGATGTATTAAAACTTAAAGAAACTATATTGTTGGGACAACATGAAGAGAGATATATAGACGAAAAGCTTGCCCGAATGTATATAGACGAAATTGTTAGACTCCATGGGATTCCTGAAAGTATAGTTTCAGATTGAGATCCTCGATTTGCATCCCGGCTTTGGAGACAAATGCATGAATCTTTAGGAACAAAATTGAACTTTAGCACGGCCTATCATTCCCAAACCGATGGACAGTCATAACGAATAATTCAGATCTTAGAAGATATGCTACAAGCGTGTGTGATGGACTTTGGGAGTAGTTGGGATCGACATGTAACCCTAATAGAGTTTGCTTATAACAATAGCTTTCAGTCCTCTATCCAGATGGCTCCATTCGAGGCGTTATATGGAAGAAAGTGTAGAACATCCAGCTACTGAGATGAAATAGGAGAACGAAAGGTATTGAGTCTGGAAAGGGTACCATGGATAGAAGAAACATATGATAATGTCAAGCTAATACAACAATGAATTTAAACTGCACAGAGTCGAAAAGAGCTACGCCGACAACAAAAGGAAGGAGTTAGAGTTTGAAGTTGGAAATGAAGTGTTTCTCAAGATTTCTCCATTTAAAGGAGGTATCAAGTTTGAAAAAAGGAAGAAGATGTAACCGAGATACGTGAGACCGTTTAGAATTACTAAACGTGTAAGCAATGTTGTTTATTAATTGGATTTACCTTCAAAGTTGTCTAGACTATACAATGTCTTTCATGTGTCTGTATTGAAGAAATACCACCCGAACCCTAGTCACGTACTTCAGCTCAATAAAATCGAATTTGACGAGACTTTATCATACGAAGAACGGCTAGTACAGCTCTTGGATCGAAAGGTGAAGGAACTAAGAAATAAGCAAATTCCCTTGGTTAAAGCTTTTTGGAAACATCATGGTTTGGAAAGGGCCAGATGGGAAAGAAAGGAAGAGATGCGAAGAAAATATTCCGAGTTATTCGAGAACTAAAATAGAATTTTGAGCACAAAATTCCTTTAAGGGGGGTGTCACGCCTCGAAATGACACACGGTGAGGTCGTTGACTGTTACGTCCCAAAAAGACGGTTTGGTCCGGTGACCCTTTTTGAAAAGATAGAATTTTGAAAAAACTGTGTGTGTGTGTAAAATCGAGTTTTTATTGAAAAAATATTATTTAGAAAAAATAATAAAAATAAGGTCGGGACAAAAAAGTACGACAGTTTTGGCCAACTAATTTTGAAAAAGGGTTTTATTTTAAAAAATGGAGTCACCACTTGGTACTGAGTTAGGGTGTACCAAGTCACCCGAAAAAATTGTTTAACAAAACAAAAGTAAAATTTTAGAAAAATTATTTAAAACTCTTTTCTGACTCTGGTCTACGAAAAACGAGATATAAAGGTCCGGGAGTCACATTTGAAGAAAGGGAAGGCAATGGCTTGCGCCAAAGGTACCATTTCTACCCAACCAAGACTAGTTGTGAGGTTTAATCAAAATTTTCTAAATTAACCTTAAGTTCTATCACGTTCGGATGTATCTAAATGAATGGAAATCTTACGTCTAAATGTGAGTATCGGGAGGGTCAGCATGTTCCGTCGAGGTTTTGGTTGAGATTATCGCATTAATTGTGAAACTCGAATTGAGATCTCGAGGGAGTCACGAGTGTTTATGCAAAAATGCGATACAAAAAAAAAAAGAAAATAATAATATATAGTAAGTGAAGAAAGAAAGTGGGTATGCAACATGACAGGTACGGGGACTGATAACTCGTGACTAAATCCCTATTCACGGAGGGAAGAACGGCATGTACGCCACCGCTTTCCACATCAGTAGACAACTATTTCTAGTCGGATCACACAAATGTCCTAAATTCTAAATGAGATGCAACCTAAATGTCATGCATGTGAAGATGTGTCAAAATAAATAAATAACTAAATAAATAATAATAAAAATCATGCGAAATGGAAAGAAAACTAAAAATGTGTGAAGTGGGATGTAAAGTGCACACGAGTGCACTAACACTAAAATGTCCTAAGGGTCTAGCATTAGACTAGCCCTTTCTAGAGATTTCCACTAGCGTTGGACCAGCGGGGAAACGATAAAGCCACAACTAGCATTGGACTAGTATGGTGATAGAATAATATAAAGCATTAATTAAACAGTAAAACATGAATTAAGAGCAAATTAGACATATAAAGATATATAAGAGCACATAGGAGCACATAACATGTAGACATAATATCTAGATGCAAAGTTATAAGGAAAGTGATAAAACATATAAGCACGTACGCACACAAAAGCACGTAAGTGCCAACTATTACACCAGGGGGTTTAAGTTACAAATTTAAATGGAAAAAATAGAAACGACCTATCTATTACATTTGCTATCTAAATACACAAATATTTATGACTTAGTTATTACATTGACTAGCTAAATACAAAAAAATAGTACATTTTACACTTTTTTGGCCAAAATAATAAAATTCAAAATTAAATAACATAAAGTAATAAATAAGCCAAAAAGAATGTAAAAATAAGAAAACATGTGAGAAAAATGCATAACAAATCACATAGGAGCACATTAGAGCATATAAATAAAAATTATCAAGGAATAGGGATACCTCTTGAAGATCCGGTACTTAGTGCTATCAAAATAAACAAATAAGTCAAGGTACCACTATCTAAAGTATAAAATATGAAATACTTAAAATTGGAGGTAAAATATAAAGTCTAGCAAATAAGAGACTAAAATAAATTTCTATAAAGCTTAAGGGGTGAAATTGAAAATTCCCGTAAGTCTAGGGGGTACAATTGCAAAATTAAAGTAATTTGGGGAACAAAATAATAAATTCTGACAACTATGGGCAAAAGACATGATTGTAATTTATAGGACCAATTGAAAGGAAATAGAAATCTGGGGGTCAATCTATGAACCTTAGGGATTTAATTGTAAGGATTGTAATATGCATAGGGAGACAACAATTAGATATAAAAAATTAAGGGCTAAGCATAAATAACATCACCTCATAATAAAGTAGCCAAATTAACAAAATGAATTAGATGAATTAAGACAAATCATAATCAACATTCAAGAACTAAACTAACAAGCAACCTTAAATTAAAAATTAGTACCCCCAAAATCGATTGTGTCTAAATTGAATTAAGAAACCTAAAAATCTCCAAATTTACTAAACTAATTTTCCCAGAAAATAAAACCCCCACCAAAATCAGCTTCCTCTCTCTCATTTTCTCTTTGTTCTTTCTCTCTTCTCCTCATTCTTCTTCTCCAACCGTCCTTGCTTTCCCTTCCAATTTCTCTCCTTTTCTCTCTTCCGTTCTCTCTCTTAGTTTCTCTCTAGCTCTCTCCCTCTATTTCCTTCCCTTGGTTCTCTTCTCTTTTTTCTTTCTTTCTCCCCTCAATCCTCTCTCTCTTCCTGCTCATTTCTCTTCTGTCTTTTATCCCCCTATTCTGTTTCTATGATCTTCTCTGGCTGCCGCCTCTGTCTCTCGCCTCTCTCTGCCTCACTTCTTTGGTTCTCTATCTCTTCTCTTCTCTTCCTCTCCTCGCCGAAAAACTTCTTTCCCCAAAATTTCCTAAAGTCCCTTTTTAACCTTTGACTTCTAAACCCAAAAATTTCCAAAAATCCAACTTAAATTCCCAAATCAACAAGCAAGTTCATCAAAATCAAACGACATTGCTATAGAACTTCTTTAATTAGATATTAAAACAACAGTTAGAAACGGGTTCAGGGATCTCACCTCCTTGGACGAGAGAAGAAGTAGTCCAGTAGTGGTGGCGTGGGGCATTGGCCGTGGCTGTTGAAACTATTTTCGGTTGATTGGAGCTGGACGTGGTGGTTCTGGTGGTGATTATTTTGGGTAGTGGGGCCGCTGTGCTGGTAGTTCTGATTATTTGTGAAGTTGAGGGAGAACTGGTGAATTGACTTTCTTTATTTGCAGAGGATGACTGTGATAGGTTTTCCTATTAGGGTTGGAATTTTGATGCCTTTGGCTAGTTTAGGCTATCAAGTGAACCGTTCGAAGGTCTGGGAAAGGTAGTTTTGCAAGTCAATTCTATAGTGGTGTGTGTGTCTGACTTGGTGGTTTTGCTGCTATAGTGGTTGGGTTGGTGGTAGTTTGGAGGTTGAAATTGGTTGTTTGTGTGGTTTAGTGACTTTTGCAGGTCTGAAAAAATGGTAGCTGGGTGGTTGTTTGAGGCTTTTGTTGTTTTGGGATTGATGGAAGAGGGTGGGTGCTGTTGATTTTGGGTGATTGGCAGGGGCTTTGGGATAGCTTTTGAGGGTTAATTTTGTGGTCGCGAGTGATGAGTGAGCGATTGAGAGGAGATGGTTGAGCTAGGGGTGGAAATGGTGGTTAGAATTGATTTCAGTTAATTAGTTCATAGGGAGTGATAGTGATTTTGGAGTTTCAATTGTGGTAGTTGAAGAAACTGAGGGCTGATTTGTTGCTTTTGGTGGCGATTGGAGCTTTGGGCGCTGTAGATTTGGGGATGTTATTGGTTGTTTTTGTGCTTGGCTTGGCCGGATGTGGCAATTGGTAATAGTGGTGATGAGTCACAATGGTAGTGGTGGGGAATTGATGGTGGTGTGGTGGGCTTTGAATGGCGGTGGCTTGGTGGCTATTGAGTTGTTGGTTGATTTATGATATTTGGCTGTAAAATTTGTGGCAAGAGACGATGATGTGGAGGCGATGACTATTGCGGTAAGCTGGTGATTGCTAGTGGGAATTGAGGCTGCTATTGACTGGCTAATTATGGTTATGGAGAGCGGGTCGACAGTGATGATGTTGGTTTGTATTATTTTTGCTTTTCCTTTGCAGATGACTGGCGGTGGAAGAGGAATGAGGAGGGTGGTTCTTGACGAATTGGAGGAATTGATTCCTGTGTAATTGACTGGTCTTGATGTTTTGATGGCCGGAGATGATGGTTGTTGGTCATGGGTAGTAGAGGATGACACGATGGTACTGGTGGAGGAGGTTAGTGATTTGGCTTTGGGTTATTGGGTGGCTAATTTGCTGATGAAAGGGATAATTTAGTGAGGTTGGGGCTGGTTGTAGTTTTCTTTGCAGGTGGTGGGCTGTAAAATTGCGTTGTTGGTGATGGTGGGGGCTTGAAGCTGAGGTGCAAAACTGGTGGGGCGTGACTGGTTCTTTGTGCATGTGTAGTATGCTGTGATTTGTGATTACAAGGGATGCAGAG
This sequence comes from Mitragyna speciosa, assembly GCA_024721245.1. Lineage (NCBI taxonomy): Eukaryota > Viridiplantae > Streptophyta > Magnoliopsida > Gentianales > Rubiaceae > Mitragyna > Mitragyna speciosa. The sequence continues at coordinate 11,469,290 of CM045565.1, read as the reverse complement.
ATATGAATGGTGGTTGTGTGCCGTGATGGAGGTGATTGCAGGGGTTGTGCTGTGAATTTGATGTTGATTTTGGGACTTTAGTGGGCTGTGAACAGTGATTAATAGGGTTGTTTTTGGGCTTTGGCAGGGAAGATTGTGAATGGCAATGGCGCTTGGTACTTGCAGGGACTCTAGTGATGGAGGCTCTGTGAAGCAGGGATTATTATTTCTAGGGAATTGGGGTGGTCTTTTGTGGTTCTGTTCTGTCGTTGATGGTGGTATGCTGATGACTGAATTTTTTCTGCAGGTTTATAGTGGCGGTGGTGGCGGTGAATGTGAAATGTGGTTGTGGGTTGACTTGTCTGAAGTTACGTATGGGTGTATGACTATGTGTGAAGTGTGTGTGGGAATGTGTGAATTGACATGAAGAATTGTGTTTGTGTGATGTGTGTGCTGATACGGTGATTGTGTTTGAGTTTGAGCTTGTTTGTGTAGCTGTGAATATGGATGTGTGAGTGTGGTATGTGTGGTTGTGTATGTGTGAACTGAGTGTGTTTTGGGCCGTGTGTGTATGTGAACGTGTGTATGAGAAACTGTGAGCATGTGTGTGTTTGTGTGATTGTGTGTGAGTGTTATATGTAAATTGTGTGCGAGTGTGGGTGGAAGAGTGTGTAGTGTGTAGTGTATGAGAGAGAGTGTGTAGTGTGTGTAGTGTATGAGAGAGAGAGTGAGTAATGTGTGTAGTGTGTGTGAGAGAGAGTGAGTAATGTGTGTAGTGTGTGAGAGAGAGAGTGAGTGTGTGTAGTGTGTGAGAGAGAGTGTGAGTGTATGTAGTGTGTGTTCTTGGTGTTCTAGGTGTAGGTTGAAGATGTACTAGTGTGTGTTCTAGGTGTTCTAGGTGTGGGTTTGAAGATGTACTAAAAGCTAGTAGGTGTTCTTGGTGAAAACTTGAAGATGTACTAAAAGCTAGTAGGTGTTCTTGGTGTTTTTGGTGAAAACTTGAAGAAAAATGTAGGAAAAAGTATGTGTTTTTGGTGTTTTTGGTGTAATAGAAAAACTAAAAACTCTCCCAAGGCTTTTTTTTTATTTTTTCCCCCTTTTTTTAAAATCCCCAAGTGGGGTATTTATAATGCACAAAAGACTTATCTTCCAAAAAAATGACTAAAAGACCAAAACGCCCTTGACTACCAAAATTACAAATTTACCCTTACAAAACATTAACAATCTATTTTCTCTCACAAAAATAGAAAAAAATGTAAATAATAAATTTTGTTAATAGCAATTCACCCTGAAAAAGTTAGAAAAACTTAAGAACATGCTTGAAAAAACCTAAAAATGAATTTGGAACCCAAAGATGGTAAAAAAAATATTCAAGAGGTGAAATTATTGTTTTGTCTCTGTACTGCCAAACTATACGAAAAATATCAGTTAAATTTAAAAAAACACAAAAATTTGAAAATGTGTATAAAAGTGCAAAAAAGAATTTAAACCCCCCAAAACTAATGAAAAATATTTACAATTAAAAAAATTACTATTTTGCCCTTCAAAATTGCTAACTTTCTCATTTTTACCCAAAAATCAGGATTTATCTCCAAATAGTAAGAAAAGGTCCCTTAATATTAGAAAATGAATAGTGTGTCAAAATTTGGTGTCTACAGAGGGGAGAATGTAAAACCCTAGAAGCTTGAAACCACTCTTGAAACCACTTAGTTCTATGTTATGAATGTTAATTGTAAAATTTTCTTATTAGTTATTATTGTATAATTTTCTTTTACAATTTGATTTCTTGAATTATTATTATTACATGTTTAATGATGATCATAGGAAAATTATACCAATTCAATGTTAACAGCCAAGCTTAGATATTTGGAAAAGTAAGGCCACCTATTACTTAGATATTTTGAAAGATTATGCCACCTAGCACCATAAATGGCCACCTATTATTGGCTTTTACTTTTACCAATTCTTTTCAATTTTTGGCTCAAATTTCCTTGCACTTTTACTCCTCTTGGCCGGCCACCCTATTGCCCAAAAAACTCTTCAATTTCAACAATTTTAAACACTTAAAAGACTAACTTAATCTTTCCCCAAAAGCTAAACCTAACCAGAAAAGAAATCTCCTCAAATTTCAACTAGTTCTCTCTAAGTTTCAAGCCCAAGTCTGGCTCAAAGTTGAAGGTTCTTAAGGGACTAATCATTCACTCTTCTTCAACTAAAACCCTACCTATTTTGAGGTAAATTCATCAAGAAACTTCAAGTTTTATTAGAAGATTTCTTATGTTTTCTTATGATTTCATTAAGTACTTAAGATTTATGGTTATATTTTGTTCTCTTGATTATATATATGAATATTTATGCTCATGATTATGAGGTTTCCCTTATTTTGATCCTTTCCTTGATAGTAGATTAACTATATTATGGCATACTTGATTTGTATGGACTTGTGTAGGAGATTGATGCTCTATTTGAGTGAAAAATTTTGGAATTTATGGCTGAAATTTTGACTAGAGTTAAAAGGCATGTTAGTTAGTCTTGTTTGAGGAAAAATTCTGGAAGAATTTTAGTATTTAAGGTCTGTTTAGTGGGCTGAAGTTGCTGGAATTTCAGGTTAAAAACCGGCACTTCCTTGTTCCAAACCTTGAACAAATTTCAACTTTACTAGTTTACAAAAATTCAATTTTGATAACTTAATATTTTTAGCTTTACTAGAAGCTTGAAACCACTCTTGAAACCAATTAGTTCTATGTTATGAATGTTAATTGTAAAATTTTCTTATTAGTTGTTATTGTATAATTTTCTTTTACAATTTGATTTTTTGAATTATTATTATTACATGTTTAATGATAATCATAAGAAAATTACACCAATTAAATGTTACCAACCAAGCTTAGATATTTAGAAAAGTAAGGTTACCTATTACTTAGATATTTTGGAAGATTATGCCACGTAGCACCATAAATGACCACCTATTATTGGTTTTTACTTTTACCAATTCTTTTTAATTTTTGGCTCAAATTTCCTTGCACTTTTACTCCTCTTGGCTGGCCACCCTATTGCCCAAAATACTCTTCAATTTCAACCATTTTAAACACTTTAAAGATTAACTTAATCTTTCTCCAAAAGCTAAACCTAACTAGAAAAGAAATCTCCTCAAATTTCAACTAATTCTCTCCAAGTTGCAAGCTCAAGTCTTGCTCAAAGTTGAAGGTTCTTAAGGGACTAATCATTCACTCTTCTTCAACTAAAACCCTATCCTATTTTGAGGTAAATTCATTAAGAAACTTCAAGTTCTTTCAAGTTTTATTAGAAGATTTCTTATGTTTTCTTATGATTTCATTAAGTACTTAAGATTCATGGTTATATTTTGTTCTCTTGAGTATATATATGAATATTTATGCTCAGTGATTATGAGGTTTCCCTTGTTTTGATCCTTTCCTTGATAGTAGATTAACTATGTTATGACCTACTTGATTAGTATGGACTTGTATAGGAGATTGATGCTCTATTTGAGTGGAAAATCTTAGAATTTATGGCTGAAATTTTGACTAGAGTTAGAAGGCATGTTGGTTAGTCTTGTTAGAGGAAAAATTCTGGAATGAATTTCAGTATTTAAGGCCTGTTTAGTGGGCTGAAGTTGCTGGAATTTCAGCTTGCAAACCGGCACTTCCTTGTTCCAAACCTTGAACAAATTTCAGCTTTACTAGTTTACAAAAATTCAACTTTGATAACTTAATATTTCCAGCTATATTAACCTTGTTTTGGCCAAGTTTTGATGACAAAAACTGCTGAAATTTCAGCTTGTGAATTGGTTGAAGTGACACCAAATAATGAGCACCTTAAGTTTAATCTACTTAACCAGATTTTTAGGAAAATGTTGTGCAATGAATTTGGAACCTTGTTAATCAATTTTAGGAAGAAACTCTTATAAATTTTGAAGATTTAAACTGGTTAGAAACTTGACTTTTGAATGTGTAAGTGAAATTTGACTAGTTTCACTTTATACTTGATTTAGTATGTTTTCACCAAATAACCCTAATTTGTTATTTAACTAGTCTTAATTTAATTAAATATCATTAGTTTGATATTAATTAGTTTAAAACCATTAATTTACTTAAGTATAGGATATTTTGGAGTTTTCTCATTTTAACCTATATTAATTTTGCTAAGTTATTAAATTATACTTGACTATTACTAATAAATCTTTCTTGGACTTTAAAAAAATAGTTTACTTATAAAATAATTATTTTGGACAAAATTTCTTTTACACCAAAACCTTGAACCCTAATCAATATTTAATTAAACTACTTCTTTAGTTCATAGTATTTAGCAATATTTTCTTTTGGTCCAAAATGTATAGCAAATTATTAGAGTTTTGCAACTAATATAGTAAATAAAGAGGAAATTAATAACGAATTTCTAGTATTAATTATTCCTTTTAAATTTAACCTTAATTTTGACACTTAATGAATTATTTGCCCTTAGAACTAAATTACTTTCTAAAAGGGAATTTCTTAAATTTCTTTATCAGTTGATTTAGGGTTTTACACGAATTCCTTTATTATAACTTCTTGGATTTTTCCCTATAACCAATTTACATTTATTTTAAAACCCTAGTTAAACTTGGGTACATTTTATAAAAATTCTTTTGAAAGAAAATTCAGTAGGTTAATTAGACTACTTATGAATTTCAGGATTCGAGTATGAACCTTCGCACGTTTTACGAGGAAATTTCTTGAAATTTTTAGGTGAGTGTTTCCTTGTGTACGCCTGATGCATGTTTAAGTGTTAATCTCATTTTATGCTTGATACTTATTAGCTACTATAATGTGCTATATGAGGGTAAGATGTGTACTTTATCACATCTATCCCACAATTTGTTACATGCACAACTTCTCTCATATGTCAATATACTTGTTTGTGAACTTTCAACTGAACTGAGCCTTCGGGCTAGACTTCCGTGGTCATACTTCACTAGTTACACCACGGTTAGTCATACTGGTATTGAGGAGGATATAAGGTGTTTGGGTGTTAGGGACTTGTGTTCTTTCCTCTGAGTTGAGATTCCTCAAAGAGGCCAACTCTGGACTGAACAAATTATTTTACCCTCCAGGGTTGAGATCTCACCCTGGAGTGGAGGTATTGAGGAGGTAAGATGCATGGGTGGTTATGGGTACTGTTATCTGATATTTACCTAATCATTGGAAAGGACCTGGTTTTCTCTATTGGTCCGAACATTATTGCCACATGATTATGTACCTGATATTCCCACGGTTAAGTTTGTTCCTATGGTTGAGATGTATCCTTCTTTATTTGATTAATTGTTTACTTAACTTGTTTTTATACTGTTTTATGGCACATGTTATTTATTTATTTATTTTTTAATTGTCTACTTGTGTGTTTGCATGTGTGGGAACCTCATTGGGCTATTATAGCTCACCCCTTTTTATTTGTTCTCCTTAAACAGGCTCCTATTATTAAAGCTAGTGGTGAGGATTCAAGAGTAGTCCTTGGTAGGATTTTGTTAGAAAAGGATGTTTGAGATTTTACTGTATTAGTTAGGTGTTTATAATGTAAACTACTTAATTGATACCTTTACTTAAGTTTGAATCATATGAATGTATTTACGAGTTTTCTATAGAATATCGGTTGATTCATGGACTCTGGTGCATGCTTGACCCGAGTCCTGGCGAGAGCTAGGCAGACAGTTCTCTAAGCCCTTTGGTATACCTTAGGATAAGGTAGGGCAATCACAGTCGGTATCAGATCGAATCTCGTGTGGTTTCTACACGGGATGAGATTGGGCCTATGGTATTTGGGCCGCGATTACGCAAGGAAGTGGAGGAACTAAGTGGTGCTGTGCAGGGCTAAGTGCTACGTCGACTTAAGGGCGGGAGCCACCTCTAGAGCCCGTACGAGCCACCTCTAGAATCTAACACAACTGAGTGGACAATCCAAATATGAATTGGGCTTTGCGAGAACGCAAAAGCCTAAAGGAGGGGTGAATGTGATGCTCCATATTTAGTCCTACATCAGTGGGAAGAAAAGAAATGGGTTAGTATATAATATCTTGGCTTTGGACTACTAAATAACTTGGTTTAAACATTTTGAGCCCGTGTTTTAAAGCTCAAGCCAGTCTAGACCCGGGATGTTATAGTCAAGGTTGTAAGCATTGTCATTGATGCATTTGACTACTTGGAGTGGACCTTCTCCTCGTAGCATCAATTTATTTTGCCTTTGCATTGGGAATCTTTCTTTTCACAAATGTAACCATACTCAATCTCTAGGTTGAAAGATCATTTGTTGGCATCCCTTATTTGCTTGCTTTGCATATTGCTCTATCATTCTTTCAATATTTAACCTAACCCATTCATGCAAATTCTTCACAAAATCTGTCTTTTTCTTTCCATCTAAATTCACACACTCAGAAATAGGTAAAGATGACAAATCCAATAGAGTAAGATGATTAAAACAATAAACAATTTCAAATGGTGAAAATTTTGTTGCATAGTGGAGAGATCTATTATTAGCAAATTTCACATGTGGCAAACATTCTTCCCATGTTCTAAGACTTCTTTCAATGATGGCACGTAATAATATAGATAATGTTCTATTGACTACTTCGATTTGACCATTGGTTTGTGGGTGACTTGAAGTGAAAAACAACAATTTAGTACCCAATTTCACCCACAAAGTATTTTAAAAATAACTCAAGAATTTAATCTCTATTGGAAATAATTGTTATAGGTATGACATGTAGCCTAACAATCTCTCTAAAGAACAAATCCGCAATACGAGATGTATCATAAGTTTTCTGGCATGGTATGAAATGTGCCATTTGAGAAATTCTATCAACAAACACATAAATAGAATCATGCCCTCCTTTTGATATAGGCAAACCAAGTACAAAATTCATTGAAATGTCTACACATGGTTCACTAAGTATAGGAAGTGGAGTATACAAGCCATACAGTTGTAGCTTGGACTTAGTTTTGTGGCATGTGGCACATCTTTCCATCACTTTCTCTATATTTTTCTTCATGTGTAGCCAACAAAAATGCTCCTACAAAATGAAAAAAGTTTTAGCCACTCCAAAATGTCCCATTAAATCTCCACTATTTGATTCCTAATAAGTAATTCTCTAATGGAACCATTTGAAATGCGTAGCTTATCTACAAACATCAAGTAACCATTAGAAATGTAAAACTTACCATAAGATGCATTATTACATTTCTCAAAAAAGTCACCAAAATCTTTATCAATGACATACATTTCTTTCATTAACTTAAATTCAAGCAATTTGCAGTCAAGTACAGTGAGTAGAGAATACTGTTGTGCCCCATTTTTTGAAAGACGAAAAAAAGATTTATGTGTGGAAAAGAGAGTTTTGATGGTTTTTTTGGAAAAGAGTTTTTTAGAAAATGGATTTTAGTTTTGTTTTTTAAAATAAAGCAAAACAAAAGAAAAAGGCCTAAAATGGGACTTTGAAAATGCGATGGTTTGGGCCCAAAAAATAAAATCTAAAAACGGTTTTTTTTTTAAAAAGGGAATCGCCACTTGGTATTGAGTTTTGGTGTACCAAGTCACCAGAAAATATTTTGTTATAAAAGGTTAGAAAATCAAGAATGATTTATTCAGAAAAATATTTTTCTGAGAAAAAATGTAAGAAAAAATGAGAAAACCCTTTCTTGACAACTCCAGGTTTTTGAAAACGAGAGAAATGAGCTCGGGAGTCACAGTTGAAGAAAGGGAAGGGAAAGGCTCGCGCCTAAGGCACTCTTTCAATCTAGCCGAAACTAGTTGTGAGGTTTAATCAAAATTTTCCTAAAATAACCCTAAAATTCTATCACATTTGGATGTAACTATATGAATGTAAACCTAGACCTAAAAAATAGATATCGTTAAAGAGCAAAATGTCCCTTCGAAGTTTAATTGGAATAAACGCATTAATTGCGTAACCCAAAAAGAAACCTCAAAAGGGTCACGAGTAATGCAAAATGAGACTCAAAAATAAAATAAAAAAAATAGAGTTTATACAGGTATAAGTGACCAAGGAAAAAGAATGCAACATAACGAGTACGGGAGACTAATAAACTCCTAACTAACTGTTCTTACTCACGGAGGGGGAACGGCCTGTTGATCCATCGCTTCCCATGTAAGTAGACAACTTTTTCTAGTCGTATCACACAAAATGACCTAACTTCTAAGTGAAAATGTAACCTAAATGTCACGTACTAAATTTTTGTCAAAAATAGATAATAGATAATAAAATATGTACAAAAATCATGCAATGATGGAAAAAAAGCCTTAAAAAGAGAAAAAGTGTGTGAAATGATATGAAATGCACACAAGGAGTAATCTAACACTAAAATGACCTAAGGGTCTAGTGTTGGACTAGCCCATTTTTTAGAAATTCTCCGCTAACATTGGACTAGCGAAAAAATCAAAATTAACCACAACTAGCAATGTTCTCTCCCTCTTTCCTCTCCTTTTATTCTTCGGCTCATTCTCTATTCTCTTCTTTCTACCCTCTATCTATCATCACTCTCTTTCTTCTCCCTGTCCTCTCTCACAATTTTCTACATCAAAATTCCTAAATTGATAGCCAAAATTCAAGGGCATGAACAAATTGACTGCAAATCAAACAAATACACAAAGGATAAAAAGAGGTAATGTGAATCTTACCTGGATTCAAGACGTTGGTGGTGTGGTTTCCGATGGCTGCTACTGCTGGAGCTAATTGGAGGGCAGGTGGTGCTGGTAGTAGTTTGATGGCCTGGTTACAGGCTGTAGCTTTTTTTTTTATTGATTTCCAGGTGGTAATTTGGGCTGCAGTTGGTGTTTCTGTGGTTTGGAGGAGAGGAATTGTGGGAGGAAGTTATTGCTGTGATTATTTTGTGTGTGAAGTGTGTGTGCTTATGTGTGTCTCTGTGTGGATGTGAAACTGATGTTCTGTGCATGAATGTGACTGTGTGTGTGAGTTTCTGATGTGCTTGTGAACGTGTACGTGGGTAAGAGTTTTGTGAGCTCTGTGTGCGTGAATGTTTTGGCCTTGTGTGAATGATATGTGTTTGTGCATGTATGTGTGAATTTGTGATTCGTGAGTGTCTGTGTGTGTTTGTGCTAATGAAGTAAAAACGTATTTGTGCAGGTGTGAATGTGTGCCAATGAGTGTGTGTGGTAAGATTGAGTTTTGTTTGTGATTGTTGAGTGTGTGATTGGGGAATGGTCCGTGTGTGTTTTGTGAATGAGGGTGAACTGAGAGGGAGAGTGTGAAATGTGTGAAGATGGTGCAGTGAGGGAGCTGAGGAAGAGGGAGGGAATGGAATTGGGAGAGGGTAGAGGGAGTGTCTTGTGTGAATTGTTTGTGTCTGAGTTCTTTGCGTGTGGTTGTGTGGTAAATTTGGTGGCACTGGTGGTGTGTAATGTGTGTTTATGCTACTGGCAGAGTGAAGTGTGCAAGTGAAGTGAGGTCTGGTGAGGAAAGGACAGAGCTAGGGTGCAGTTTTGTGTTTGTGTGTGTTGTAGAGAGGTTGAGAGGGAGAGTCAATTGTGAGCTTATTGTCTGGCAGTGATGAGTGCAAGAGTGAGGTGAGGTTATGCATGTGAAGTGTAAGTGAAGTGAGTTGTGGGCAAGTGAAGTGAGTACGGGATGTGTTTCTGCCAAGAGGATGAGTGTGAGTTGAATTGTGATAAGTGTAGTGTATGCAGGTGAAGGTGAGTGTGGTGATGATGAAATGAGAAAGAAATTTGAGCAAATCCCTTAAAATCTGATGAAGGGATTGCAAATGGGGATGATAGATGGAGTTAGAGGGTGAAGTTGGTCGTGTTAAGATGGCTGCAAAAAATGATGGTGTTTGGAATGGATATGGCTGATTAGCAGCCATTGCAGTAGCAATAGCAGTAGCTACAACGCTCCTGCTGCTCTGTTTTTTTTTTTTTTTTTGAGAAATTTGTAAGAAAATAAAGAAAATGAAAATGAAATAAAATAAAAAACCACTTGGACTCGTTTAAATTATATAAAAAAATACTGAAATTCAACATTATAAGAAGAAAGAAAATTCAATGTAAAAAATAAAAAGCTAATGCAACATTAGAAAATGTGTCATTAATAGACCGAAAAAATACAATTTAAAATAAATACTAAACAGTCTTTAAAAAATCATGAAATTTTTATATAAAATCTATATGTATATAAAATGAATATATACCAATTTTTCACATAAAAATTTTTAAATATAAGGTGCATTGGAAAAACGTGAGATATATATGGACAAAATTATGAAAATTATTAAATGAGATTTAAAAATTACAAAAAATTTACACAAAATACATTATCACACAAAACACATATGCTAAAATTTTCACTAGAAAAATTTTCACAATAATACATTCTCGTGAAATGTTTATTTAATGAACAAAAAGACAAAAATTAAATAAACAACAACCAATCTCTAAAAATTATAAAATTATTACAGAAAATTTATAAATATACGAAATACACATATAAAAGTTTCACACAAAATTCTAATAAAAAAAATGCATTGATTGACCGGCCTTTAACTTGAAAGACACCAAAATTCTAAATAATTAATTAAATGACTCCTAAAAATCCTTAAAATTAGAAAATGATAAAAAAACTATGAAAATATGAACTTAGAAAATACAATAAAAATAAAAATATCTACATGCTAAAATTGCCATTTTGCCCCTTAAACAACTAATTAATTATAATATACACGAAAATTGCAGCTGACTCCCGAAAAATAAAAGTACTCCTGAATGAAATAGAAACACACATTTTTATAAAGGATGTGTCAAAATTTGGTGTCTACAGCTTGCTCCTCTTTGTCGGAAATCTCGTAGAGATTTCAGACAAAGACGTAAATAACACCAAATTTTGACTCATTTAAATATTAGAACAAATGCATATACGAAATGAGACAAACACATTTAAACTTGGATAGCAGAATGATGTGATCAAATGTAAACAGATATCAAATGAACATGTAAAAAGATGTGACCGAGCCCTCTAAGAGCTATTTACGAATCCCACCTAAGGGAATTAGGTCAAAACGTAGTTCGGATAATAAAATACAGATACAAATCATTCATGTAAATGAAAGGGCTGATCGAACTCGCCTAGAGTTGCCTATGTATCTTGGTGAAGGGAATCAAGTCAAACGTAGTTTAGAATAATGAAAAATAATCATATGAAATCTACAAATGAAAACTGTATGGACAACCATATAAAGATGATCGTGGCAACAACCAATGCTTTAAAATTGAAGCATACCTTTTTTTTCCTTTTTCTTCTTCTATTTTTTTTTAATAAAAAGAATAATGTTGGCCCAAATGCAACCTAAGGGGGGGGGGTGAATTAGGTTCCTTTAGAAATAAATTTGGTTACAATAATTTATCTGAAAACAAAATAAATTTACCAAGTTGTCTAAATGATCAATTAAGATTATGATGCAAGAATCAATATGGAAGATAAACATAATAGACACAAAATTCAAACAAGAGAAAAGTTGTGATAAATAAACTCAATTGCTTCCAAGCTTACAAACTTGAAGCCTTGATCATTTGAATTCCTTCCTTTGTTTTGTGACTCAATAACAACTTGTACAATAAGTTGGATCACTTCTCACTCACCCTAGACACTTTCTAGTTGAGCTAAGAAGTTTTACAGCTATTTAGCTAATCCTTTCAACTATACAATTGAACTGATCACTCACAAATTTGAATTCACTCTTGCTATTACAAAGCTCACTTAGTGAGAGTTTCTTTTTTTCAACAAGAATCACTCAAAAATCAGTATTGTATCAATTGCCAAAAGTTGCTTTACATTCTGCTCTATTGAGCTACATCAAGAGAAAATAACTTGATTTGATCTCTAACGGCCAAAAAGAAAAACTAGCCGTTAGACACAATTTGCGTGGTCCGGAAGTCCACATAGAGAGGTTCGGACGTCCAGACCAACATCTGAAAGCTGTATCACCACGTTCGGATCCTCATCCATATACCTTCTGGCCTTCTCCCTGTTTTGATGTTTTCTTGTGTCCGGACATTCGCATGGTCGTCCGGACCATCGTCTGCATACCTTCTGTCCATCTTGAAATTTGATGTTTCTATCTGTCCGGATGTCCTCATGAGCGTCCAGACCCTCGTCCGGATACCTTCTAACCATTTTCAATTTGGATGTTTTTGTTCGTCCGGACGTTCGCAGTGTGCGTCCGAATGGTTGTTCGGATAACCAAACTTCTCCTTTTTTTCAACCTATCTTTCTGTCACTGCAATAGAAACTCATTTAACATATTAGTACTCTTCATCATAAGTTTGATACTTATCAAAATTTAGATGATTTAGACCATGAGATCATCAAATAAACAGAAAAAGTAAATAGACCGATAAGATGACTGAGGCTTAAGATGACAGATGAAAAACATAAATGCTAAATTGAAAAATAAACATGCATCTAAAATAAAATAATCAATAACGTTGCGAATAAGATTACCAAGAATTGAGACAAAAAATAATGTCTAATGCATGAATCAGAACAACTTAAAACAAACATGTGTGAACCACTGGGCAAACGCTAGATTAATGCATATTTGGAAAATAAAACATGATGACAAGGTCTAAACTGCTAATAAAATAAATGCTATGATTCTGGGTTGCCAGACTAAAATGAACAGAAAATGAGTTCAGGCTGCTGGATAAATGCATAAATGCACGATCCTAGGCTACCAAGATAAAATAGACAGAAAGTGAGTCCAAGCTACTGGACAAAATAAGTTCATAAATTAAAATACAAAGTCTGGGCTACCAGACTAAAATGGAGAGAAAGCAAGTCCAGGCTGCTGGACAAAATAAATGCAAGAATCCTGGGCTGCCATGATAAAATAGATAGAAAGCGAGTCTAGGTTGTTGGAAAAAATAAATTCATAAATTAAAATGCAAAGTCTGGGCTACTAGACTAAAATGGACAGAAAGCAAGTCTAGGCTGCTGGACAAAATAAATGCAAGAATCATGGGCTGCTTGGATAAAATACACAGAAAGTGGGTTCAGGCTACTGGACAAAATAAATTCATAAATTAAAATGTAAAGTCTGGGTTGTTAGAATAAAATGAACGGAAAGCAAGTCTAGGCTGCTGGACAAAATAAATACAAGAATCCTGGGCTATTAGGATAAAATAAACAGAAAGCGGGTCCAGGCTACTGGACAAAATAAATTTATAAATTAAAATACATAATCTGGGCTACTAGACTAAAATGGACAGAAAGAAAGTCCAGGCTGCTGGACAAAATAAATTCATCAATTAAAATGCAAAGTCTGGGTTGCTAAACTAAAATAAGTAGAAAATAAAACCCAACGAATGAGTTGGAACTAAATAGAAATTAAAACCCAATGGACGAGTTGGGGTCCAACGGACGAGTTGGACTTGAACAAAAATTAAAATCCAACGTACGAGTTGGACTAGAATAGAAATTAAAACCCAACGGACAAGTTGGGGTTCGACTGACGAGTTGGAATCAATTGAAATAAAAATAAGTGAATTTAAAGCGCAGCGCCCGATGCCTATGGATTGGATCTTCTGCCGGAAACTAAAATTGAAATAACTGAATTTAAAACGCATCTTCCAATGCTATTGATTGGAACTACCAGAAACTAAAATTGAAATAATTGAATTTAAGATGCGGTTTCCAATGCTATGGATTGGAACTATCGAAAATTGAAATTGAAATGATGGAATTCAAAACACTGCTTCCAATGCTATGGATTGGAATTACCGAAAATTGAAATTGAAATGACTGAATTTAAAATGTGGCTTCCAATGCTATGGATTGGAACTACCAAAAATTAAAATTGAAATGACTGAGTTTAAAACACGGTTTCCAATGCTATGGATTGAAACTATCGGAAACTAAAATTGAAATGATTGAATTTAAAATACAGCTTCCAATGCTATAGATTGGAGCTACCAAAAACTGAAATTGAAATGACTGAATTTAAAATGCGGCTTTCAATGCTATGGATTGGAACTACCACAAATTGAAATTGGAATGACTAAATTTAAAAGACGACATGTGAGTTGCTGGAGAAATCAGACAATATGTAATATGCTAACAAGAGATAGATAAATGTAGATTTAGAAAAGGTAATCATGATGATGAGATCCAGGCTGTTGGATAAATATACGATCCTAATTCACTAGGCTAAATGAAAATGTAAAGTCTATCTACCAAATTTGGAAAAATTAACATGACATGCATCAACCCTAGGCTATCAAAGTGAATGAAAATGCAGAGTTCAAGTCATCAGACTTGGAAAAATAGACATGAAAGATGTTCAATTTGCTAGACAAATGCATGATTCTAGTTTGCCAAGATGGATAAAATGCGGAGTGACGAAAAAACCTCTTATCCACTATTTCTCTCTTTTTTGTTTTGTGTTTTTTTTTTTGTTTTTTGTTTTTTTTTTTTTTGAAAGAAGAAAGCAAAAGGATTTTTTTTTGTGATAGGACTCTATGACGACAAAAATTTGAAAAAATTGAGTAATAAAATGAATTGCCACATGATAAAAAAGTTTGCGGCAAAAATTTATGTCACCTTCCTCATGATTAACCAATTTTCTTCAGAAATTCTTACAACGAATGAGAATGCTTGTGCATGCCATTACAAGTGTTAAAGCAAATACGACATCCAAATTAATTTGAAATCAATCATTTTCATTTCATTTTTTTTTTACAAATTTGCCCAATATGTCAAATCAATTTAAAATCAATCGAATCAAGATTTGGACAAGTATAAACCCTTGAAAAATCAATTTGAAATTTATTTTTTCCCAAAACATTTGCCCCAGTATGAAGTATCAAATCAATTTGAAATCAATCCAATTAAGATTTTGGACTAGTATAAACCATAGAAATATTAATTTGAAATTCATTTTTTCAAAAAAAATTTGCCCTAGCATAAACATTATCAGCTATACATTTTGCCTCAATTCTCAACCTTTGATAAGGCACAAAGTAATGACAACGTGATTCCACCTGCAAAAAGAAAACAACTATTGATCAAAACAATGCCACTACTGTGCAGTCTATTGATTCTATCAGTTCATATAAACAAGAAATTGCTCCCCTGAATCATTGCTATAGCTTCTCACCGTCCATTCATCTAGCTTCGAGATTCCATGGAATTTGATTCACAATTTTGACCATACCCTCCTAAAAGTCCTTTAGCTCATTCTGTACATTTTCACTTTCTTGTAAACTTTTGATTGTCTTTGCTTTTGTTTCAAATTCAATGAAAACAACAACGATCACTTTGAAAACAACTTGTTGAGAAGAAAATTTTACATGTACTATCTTGAAAACTTTATATACAATGAATGCCATCCTAAGAAAATGCATGAAAATTTAATTTAGAATTCAATAAGTAACCCTTTACAATCAAACAAAATACACACATTTTTTTTTACAACCATTTTGAAGTGAGAGGACTGAAAAATCTGCCTTTTGATCCTTTGGATGTCATTCATCTTGAATTCTAATATTGCCACGGAATAATCAATACGAAAAAGAAATCTCAAATAACTATGGTCACTGGCTTCCCAAAAGAATGCAAATCCAATGCCGGTATACATGACCTTCCCACTTGCGAGCCTTCAACTGTAATTCCCAATCACAGCAACCTTTCGATTTTCATTGCGGTTTCCCCAACCTTTTTTTTCTTTTTTTTTCTTTCTTTTTTCATTTTTTTGAGTTGCCCTTTCGGGTTTTCACCTTTGTAGAGAAAGATGAGAGCAAAACAACATTCAAGTCCTAAATAGTCATTCCTTTTTTCATTAAATCAGACTAGACTTTGAAAAGTATTTGGCATCAGTAAGACAATCTTCCCTTGATTGATTCGAATAAATATAACAATATCAAATGCCATTTTTTATTTGAAAATTTTCATTTCAAAAATCATTGCAAAATGAAGACAGGGGTTAGTAACATTTTCGGCTTTTGTAATAGGGTTCAGGTAAGGTATTAGAGATGTTAAGGCTGGAAAGTAGGATTCATAAAAGGGTGTAATTAACTTGAGGTCGCTTTTTTTCAAAAATTTATCCTAGTTTTGTCAGCTTATTTTTGGGCTTTCCTACAAAAATCCATTCAAACTTTATTACAAGCTTTTAAGGGCTATTTTTTCATTTTTAAAAAAATTTGCCCCTGTTTTGTTGCTTCTTGTGGGCATTTATTTTATATGATTTTTTCTTTTTTTCATTTTTTGCTCTTCTTCTTTTTTTTTCGTTTTCTTCTCCTTTCTTTCTTTCTTTTTTTTTTTTTGTAGAAAAACTAACAAAAATAAAATTTGCCCCTATGTAGGATAAAATTACAACAAAAATTGCCCAGGAGTATGATAAAATCATTACAAAAAATTGCCCCAGTGTAGGGGGCAATCTTCAAGTAGGTTGTGAAACGAAAATCATAAATTCTAAAGGCTCAAAGGGGAAAATTAGGGAAAGGAATGTTTAAGTGAAAGGAAAGAAGGCTCGCCTTTGATCCGTCATTTTTCATTTTTCAAAAGAAAACTTGCTAAATCAAATGAAAAACTTTTTTACAATGTCTGAATTAATGATCTAGGGAAACACTTGACCATCCATTTCTGTCAGAATAAGGTCTCTCTTGGGTAATGTGTCTTCTCTTTTCTTTTGGATGAGAGGAATCGTGCTCCAATTGATCCAAATTTTGTTCACCTGTCATTATTCAAAAAATCACAAAAATTGGTATTAATTTGCTCAACAATTACTTCTACATCAAAATTCTAAACAAATATACCAAAATGCATCATTTTGACACTTGCCAATTCCCCTACACTTGAATCATTGTTTGTTCTCAAATAATTCAGAACATACAAGATTAACTAATGATTCAAGCATTGAAATCATGAATGTGTATTCTAAAATGTATTTCCTCAAGACCAAGTAAATAATCATTATGCAATTTATTATCTTATCTTTAATACTCATAATATCAAGCAAAGAAGAAGGAATTATATCACAATTAAGCTAGCTCAACTTAAATTTTTGCCTTACCAAATTTCACAAGTCAATAAATCATATGATCAATCAAAGATTATCACATGTCCATGATCTAAGATTACCAAATTTCACAAGTCAATAAATTTTTATTGAACTCATCACTCAAGATACGAGAATGTCTTTTAACACAAAAACCGACATTGGCTATGAAGGTTCCTGATTACTCGAGATCTCAATCTTTAAGCAAGTAGCAAAAACTGTATTTGAGAAGTAAAATTGCCTTTTTATAAAAGAATCGACATTGGTTGGATGAGACCCCTAGTTACTCAACAATTTACTTACTCAAACTTGTAATGCATTACTCATAATTCAAGTGCCGTTTGATACAAAGTCAACATTTTTGGATGAAGACTCCCGGTTACTAAGCGCAAGAACCATCGGAGTAGAAAAAAGCTACATTTTTTTCTTTTTCTTTTTCTCTTTTTTTTTTCATTTTTGTAGTATAAAAAACCCCTTGACATGGTGTAGATTAGGTATAGCAAATATGAATAAATACATACAAATCAAATAATAAAAATCTAATCTCCCAACTTAATCCGCAAATGCACGGGTCTATTGTAGTACTTGGAGTATTAGGTGTCGAATCCCACGAGGAATCAAATATGTGCAATTGCTAAAGTTTTTTCACTAACTTTTATTATCTAAACAAATTACAGTAAGATGGATATGGGGTTCCTTCAATAGAGTAGGTATATGATTGAGAACTTTTGTACAATCCAAGCAAAGAAGTGTAGGACATAGAATTCACTAATGAATCATGCATGAATACTTACTAAGTTTTACCTTGCCTTGTTTAGAATCCAATTCCATAAGTGTTATAACTAGATCTCTCTATGTAATGACAAGATTCCAACTATTCTCATGATAAAAACTTATGAAAAACATGAATGTATTGATTCACTTAAGCATTCATTATTGTTATATGAACTACTTAAGCATTACTTGTTCATTTTCCATTGTTAAGTGCATCTCTCAATGTCAAATAACAACTAAATGACTTGTTCATTTAGTTGGCCAAGCAAAAACAAGTGTTAAAGCTTGAAGAAGTAAATAAACAAATGCAAGCTTAGCAAGTGCAAGTGAATTAAGTCATGTTTATTGATTCATTAGCTTCATCTATGATCTAGATGAAGCTTTTAGCTCAACATGGTTAATGAAACAACTAGAAGTTCAACTTCAAAGCAATACTTCATGTCAACAATGAAAAGTAAATAGAAAGTAGTAAGAATTGCTCAACCAAAGTTTAGACAAAACTTTTCTTTTTATTTGCCTTCAAAAGTTGAATTAGAAGAGTTCTCTTACAATGTTCCTCACCATTCTATTGAAGGATGAAGAGAATTCTACTAATTCTTTGCCAAGTTTTAATGTGAAACTAAGCTAACAAATATTTTTTTCTACCAAAACTAGTTAGAAATGCTTTACAAATGACTTCTATTTATATACAAATGTTCCTCAAGTCATTTTCCAACTTGCATGAATCATTAATGCATGAAAATGATTAAGATTTGCTTGGGGATTCTAAATGAGCACAAAAGTCTTCATTTATGATTCCAATGTATTCTCCTACTTGAAAAACCCTATCCCCATACGAAGATGTCTACAAAAATAGCTGGAAGAAGATGCAAGTTGAAGCCCTAGAAAAGTCCAGCCAACTTGCGATTCGCAGGTGGTTCCCTGTGGTCCCCACTTGATTTTCTAATTTTTGCTAAGCTGGCATCCACATGTGCAAGCATTTTTTTACATATTTCTATGCATGTTCATGAAGAATTGGATTTTTCATTATTTTTGCACAATTATTTCTTGAAGTTGTTCATCCAAACTTAGCTCTTTGAATCACATTTTGAATTTGATTCTCTTTGATTCCAATTGATCCTACATAAGTTTAAGTATGATAAATCTGCAATTATACACAAGAATTGTGTATTAATCTGCTCAAATAAAGATTCTTTCTCAAAAATCATAATTCCAGTAAAAACCTTAATTCTTATAAGGAGTTGGAAAATGAGTCATTTGCAACCAAAATTATTATAATTATACTAAAATAATATCTAAAACATATAAGAAACTATATAATAATATTGGTTAATTTATTACTTATCAAACTCCCCCACACTTGAATCATAGCTTGTCCTCAAACAATTGAAAAATCAAGATATCAAAACATGATTCAATTGTTGAAATAACAAATGCCTTATTGTTGAATGCAATTCCACAAGATAAAGTAAATAGACATTATGCAATTCCTTGTAATGTTTTTAATACTAATCATACTAACTAGAAGGGAAGTAATTATTTCAAGATTAAAGCTTATTCAACCAATTCCTTTGCCTTACAAAATTTCATACACGAAGTATTCAATATAGATAATCATATACAATTCAATTTACACACAATAGGGACATACTACACTTTATAATAGCAAGTGTCTTTTGACGTGACGATTGACATTTGTAGATGAAAACCCCCAGTTACTCAACACTTTGATCATTTTTACCACATTTTAACCCTTAGTTTAAGAAGTGAAATTGTCTTTTGATGAAAAGATTGACATTTTGTGATGAAGATCCCTTATTATTCAACAATTCACTTTCAATCAAGCTTGCTTTGCATACTCTCAATTCAATTGCCGTTTCAAGCGAAAATTGACATTTTGTGATGAAGATTACCGGTTACTAAGCAATTTGAATCATTGGAGTAGAAATAAGTAAGCATTCATCATTGAACTTCATAATATTATTGTCTCTTAATTCAAATAAGTATACTTGTTGTCCATATCTACCACTTGGGAATGTAAAATTAAGTAAAGAAAATAAATTTAAAATCAAATATGCTAAATCAAGACATAATTACAACCATTTTACAATATATACTTTCTTAAAAACAAAACCCCTAATCACATAACAACTATTTCTCCATATATTTGTAGAAAATATTTAAGCAAAGCGCATAAATTATTTCAAAAGTAAAGGAATTCAACAAGTTCATGGCATGAAAGCATGTTAATGAAGCAAAATTTTAAAAATTTGCCCATGTTTTACCAAAACAATATCTTAACACTATTTACTCCAAATCCCACCCAAACATAATCTTATACCTTCCCCCCATACTCAGAATGAAACATTGTCCTCAATGTGAAAGGAAATGTTAAGAATGAAAGATGGAACAAGAAAACTCCCCTTGTTTGCGTGAGAAGTTCCAAAGCTTGATATTGTTATGTCTTTGAAGTCCAATGGCCTTGATAAGTCTCTCTTTGCAATGCTTCATAAAGTTCCACATTTGGTCCAAACTTGCACATTGTCCTTATTTCAAAGCTTAGGCAATCTCAAATGTTATGTTAGAACATGCTTGAATGACAAATAAGCTCAAAAAGTGACATAACATGCTTTGAAAATCTTGATTTCCTCCACACTTAGTTTGTGCAATAAGGCTCCAAGGATGGAAATTTGAAATTCACATGGCATGAGCAAATGTGTTATAAATGAATGAAGTGAAAGAGAAAAGAAAGTTATTCAAATTTGCTTGATAGCAAAAATTCACTTTTTCATGCCTTTTATTCAAAAGTATGAAGTTAAAATTAAGTAAAGAAAATGCATACTCGGAACATGTTAAAGTGCTAATTTGATTGTCCAAAACATGTACACAAACAACAAAACACCTGTTGCAAGTAAACCAATTGAAAACCAATGAAAAAGAACTTGAAAAACCATTTTGAACAGTGATCCACGGGTGTATACCCGTGGTTCATTAAGCCTGTTCGCAGATCTCTGTGTAGCGGATCAGGGATACCTCCCAAAACTTGATCCGCGGGCCGTGACCCACGAATCATAATTCGTGGATCACCTCTTGCAGTAGGCAGTGAATTGCTTTCTTTTGTGTTACTGTTCTATTGGCCTTTTCCATTTTCTGCAGCACTTTCAACTTTAAATTGAACATATTTTTGAACACTTTAACATTAGAAACAAGTTGGAATCATGAAAATATACATGTGCAAACACAAACTTCTCAAATTTTGTACCAAATTCACAATACTTTGTATGGATTGAGCATGAATTCCAAAGTTGCATATTTTGCAAAATTTGAATGCACATTCCAAACCAATAATGTACACTTGTTTCTTTGAGCATATTAAGCATCTAAACAAGGCCAAACAACATAAAATCTACATGACTTACAAATTAACCTTTTTGCTCAAAGAGTTTCCCAACCATGAATAGTAACTTTTATTAGATTCCAACTTCTGAAACACCTCATATAACTCATAATGCACATATTAAACATTCTTATGAGTATGAAATGCTAAAGAAGAAGGGATTCTAGACTCAAACTCATGATTGTAACTTCTTGAACCAAACTTGATCTTCATGTTCCAAGTTACATTATCTACATAACTTGCAAATTAACATGTTTTAAACTACATAATACCTAACAAAACAAACAAAAACTTCACAAAAATATTAAAAACATTGGGTTGTATCCCAACAAATGTTTTCTTTAGAGTCCAGAGCTAGACTTTGTAGGTATGAGTTTCACTCTTCAGGACCATAACCCAAAGAATTCTCCACTCCTTTCGGTGTAGATATGTCAATGAATTGTAATTGGTCATTCCTTCTCATTGTCCTTCTTGTGCTGCTTCCAAAACCTAAAAATGAAACATTTGGCACATCATCATTCAAATCATCAATAAAGTACAAGTTAAAAGTAGAAGATGGATGTTTCAACATATCATTCAAATCAAAAGCTATTTCTCATCCCCTAATTTTAACTTAAGTTTGCCTTTTAACATCAATAATTGCACTGGCTATTGCAAGAAAAGGTCTACCAAATATAATAGGCATGTTAACATCATCCTCCATATCTAAAATGACAAAATCAACCGAGATAATGAATTTGTCCACTTTCATTAAGACATTTTCAAGAATACCAAGTGGATGCCTAATGGACCTATCGGCTAGTTACAATGTGATATTTGTGCTTTGAACTTCTTTAATCCTAGCCGTCTATCTATTGACATGAAAAGTAATGACACACTTGCACCCAAATCACACGATACATTGGAAAAAAGTAACATCTCCAATAGTACATGGAATAGAAAAACTCCCCTAGATCCTTGAGTTTTGGTGGCAATTGGTTTTGGATCCTTGCACTACATTCCTCCATGAGTGTTATGGTTGCAAAGTCATCAATACTTTTCCTCCTTGTCAATAAGTCCTTCAAAAACTTGTTGTACTTGGGAACTTGCAAAAATGCATCTATAAAAGAAATGTTAACATGTAACTGCTTAAGCATTTGTGCAATCTTTCCTAATTCCTTCTCTTGCTTTTCATTCTTAAACCTTTGTGGAAATGGAATTTGAGGTGGAAGAGGAATAGTTTGTGATTGAGAATTCATATTTTCCACACCAACTTCATTATCACTTACTATTTCTTTTCCTTTTTACTCTTTTTCATCATTTTCACTTTCACATTCTTCTATGATTGGTTCTTTTAGCATTTTACCTCTCCTCAATGCAATTGCTTGGACTTGTTCCTTAGGATTAATTTCGGTTTTACTTGGTAACTCCCCTTGTTTCCTAAGGTTCATTTGTTCAGCTATTTGAACAAATTGATTTTCTAAAGATCCTGCCATACCTAACATTCTACTTTCAAATTGCTCAACCCTTTCCATCACCTTCTCATTTGCCACCTCCCACACCGGTTCATTTTGTGAAAATTAGGATTGAGTTATCATCTTTGGCTCCCTCCATCCAAGATTTGGATGGTTTCTCCACCTGGGGCTATATGTGTTTGAAAAAGGATTACTCATAGAAGAATTACTTGTAATTATTGACATATTGAACTTGTGCACATGAAGATGGGTTATGAAAATCGCCACACATATGACAATATGCAACATTATTTGATGAATTTGAACTACTAGAAACATGCTTGTTGAAAACATTCATCATTTTTTGCATTTGAACTCTAAGCATATCTAAAGTATCAATTTCATACATACCTTGCGTTCTTCTAGGAATATCTCTTTCATTGGCCCATTGGTAGTGATTTGCCGCCATTTCCTCTATCAACTCTTGGGCTTCTTGTGACAGCCCCACCTTACCCAGAGGCGCACCAAAGGGCTTAGCGGACTGCCTGCCTAGCTCTCGCCAGGACTCAAACACGCACTCGCTTAAACATCCAAGCGTACTTAACTCGAAATAAAATGCACTCATAAATAAATACATTCATAATATTTACTTAAAAGTGTAAATATCACAAGAGTATTACATCCCCAAAATGTAAATACTATTTACAATAAAAGCCTATACATTTAGGCTATCAAAACACATTAAACAAAATATTTACTAGGTCCAAATCAGTTTTTCCAGCTTTAGTAGTTTTGGAAACCTGGTTTAAAGAAAACAAATAAATGGGATGAGCTAAAATAGCCCAGTGAGTGCTCAAGTCATGCAACCATACCAGTAAAATATAATTTTTGTTCGATAAAATATTTAACGAGTAAATAAACAATTTGTGAACAATTTAATTAACAAGTAGTCACTGGCGGATACGGGGCTCAACTACGGGAACAAGCTCAACTGCAGAAGTAGCAAGCACTGAACATGTAACCAAGACATTCGGACCGAAATAATAACTCAGGTCCTCGTCAAGGAACATACCAGTATAAACAAGCAAGTACCCTAACCACCATTCACCTTGTAACGTCCAAACAAGCTACCATCTCCAAGGAGTAATCTCAACCTTGGAAGGGCCAACAAGCAAGAAAGTTCAGTCCGGAGTTGGCCTCTTAGAGGAATTCAACTCATTTAAGGAAAGAACACACGCCCTAAAACACCCAGCACCTTATGTCCTCCCAAGTCACGTCAGGGTTGACTAACCGTGAAGTAACGGTGAAGTTAGTCACGGTAGTCTCACGCACAATTAACACATTTAATAGTGAAAGCATGTAACACATCGTGAAATAGATGCGACAAAGTACACATCTTTTCTCAAGTAACACATTTTATCAATTAAAAATATCAAGTAGAACATGGCATTTCATGCATCATGCACACATAAGAACACTCACCTGAAATGTCTAAGAAAAGATTTCGTGGTAAGGTTGAGTCTTACTTCCGGATCCTGAAATTCACGAGAAATAATCATATAAAAATCTTGACTAAAATCTAAGAAATTTCATAAGGAAATTCAAGAAATACCCCAAGTCTTTCTAGGGTTTTGGAGCTTAGGGTTTTACCCTAGGGTTTAGGGTTTTCAAATTTAGGGTTTTCTAACTTTCTAGGGTTTTGCTCGGAAAGATTTAATTCACTAATAGCTAATCTACAAAAATTTCTGCACGCTTAAATCACTAAATTACAACTTATAAAGTCTTAAATCATAGCCTAATCACTTTTATTTCCTAGATTTTACCGAAATTTCGGCAGTACTTCCCCTATAATCGGACTAACCCAAAAATTTTTAACCTGCAAGAAAACATCCAACAACCCAATCTTAAGCAGTTCTACTAATCTCATATCAAACTCACTTCAATTCCATTCAAATTTATCACAAAAATGCATAAACTACTCCAAGTTCTTCAAGCAAATCAAATCTAGATCATGACTTTTTAAGTTTAATATACTATCTACAAGGCATACAAGTTCACAAACTTCACATTCATGGAATAAAACTTCATTTTTCATGGCCAAAAATCAATCATACTTAACCATAAAAACATAACTTAAGAGCTAAAAACTATGATCTTTCACTTGAAATTAGAAGAGAAATTCATGGGAAATACCTCTAGGTAGACAAGATTGTTGCTTAGGAGGAAGTTCCACTCAATTTCTATGGTTGAAAAATGAGTAAATGGAAGTAAAAGCTTCAAGAAAATTGAAAGAAAATGGAGAGAAAAGGGAGAAAGAACAGCCGGCCAAGAAGAAGAAAGAAAAGAGAGAAAATTGGCTAAGTAAAGGAGAAAAGAAATGGAAAAGAATTGAAAAATTTTTGACCAATCAAAACAAGACAAAGACAAAGTAATTCTTGACTTTCTCTCCATGGAAGACTACACTTGGCAATGGTTAATTAGAAAGGATTTTTATTATTTATCCTATAATAAGTCTTGCAAGATTTCCTAAATACAACTCCTAAGGAACTAAGTACAACATGCTCATTCTCTATTTTTTTTTCCACAAATTTGGCCACCCTTTCTTTTTTTTTTTTTCATAATGAACATAATACAAAATAAATGGTTTTGCATGAATTTCTAGGGTGTTACACTTCTTCCGCCGACTTTGCCATGAGAGCTCCCCTTGTAGCTGCATCTATATGGATTTTTGTTTGATAATTAAGTCCATTATAGAATGTTTGAATTATTAACCAATCGGGAAGTCCATGGTGTAGACATTTTTTTATTAAGTCCTTAAATCAGTCCCAAGTCTCATATAGAGACTCTCTTTCACTTTGGTGAAAATTTGTAATGTCTATTCTTAGTCTTGCGATTTTTCTGGTGAAAAATATTTATTCAAGAATGTTTTGGAAAGATCCGTCCAAGTTGCAATGGTATTTGGTGGATATGCTTGAAGCCATTGCTTGGCTTTGCCTCTTAAAGAGAATGGAAATAATCTAAGCCTTATGGTATATTCGAAAACACCATTTAGTTTTATTGTATCGCATATTTCTATAAAATTAGCCAAGTGTAAATGTGGATCTTCATTTACATTACCACTAAATTAGTTTTGTTGAACCATTTGTATTAAACCGGGCTTAAGTTCAAAATTATTTGCATTAATCGATGGTTTAATTATACTAGTATGAGAACTAGTTGGATCCGACATTACAAAATCTCTTAAAGAACGAGTTTGAGGGTTAGGATTTTGGTTTACCATTTCCATAACTACCTCTTGTGGATGTTTTTTAGGTTGAGATGTACTTGAGGTGTCACCAATCTCCTCCACCTTAGCTTGTTCTTCTTGCCTTTGTCTCATTGCCTTTCTTGCGGTTTTTCAATTTTCAAATCAAATGGAAGCACCACTCTTAAGCTCCTATGCATACACCTACAAAACAAATAAAAGGATTATTTACAAAGAAATACAACAAAGTTTAGATTAATGAAGCTAGCTTTGGTCTTAGTATTGCCTTGATTCCCCAGCAACGGTGCCAAAAAACTTGACATAGTGTAGATTAGGCATAGCAAATATGAATAAATACACACAAATCAAGTAATAAAAACCTAATCTCCCAACTTAATCCACAAGTGTATGGGTCTATTGTAGTACTTGGAGTATTAGGTGTTGAATCCCACGAGGAATCAAATATGTGCAATTACTAAAGCTTTTTCACCAACTTTTATTATCTAAACACAACTACAGTAAGATGGATGTGGGGTCCTTTCAATAGAATAGGTATATGATCGAGAACTTTTGTAGAATCTGAGCAAAGAAGCCTAGGACATAGAATTCACTAATGAATCATGCATGAATACTTACTAAGTTTTACCTTGCCTTGTTTAGAATCCAATTCCATAAGTGTCATAACTAGATCTCTCTATGTAATGACAAGATTCCAACTATTCTGATGATAAAAACTTATGAAAAACATGAATTGTATTGATTCACATAAGCATTCATTATTATTGTATGAACTACTTAAACATTACTTATTCATTTTTCATTGTTAAGTGTATCTCTCAATGTCAAATAACAACTAAATGACTTGTTTAAGTTGGCCAAGCAAAAACAAGTGTTAAAGCTTGAAGAAGTAAATAAACAAATGCAAGCTTAGCAAGTGCAAGTGAATTAAGTCATGTTTATTGATTCATTAGCTTCATCTATGATCTAGATGAAGCTTTTAGCTCAACATGGTTAATGAAACAACTAGAAGTTCAACTTCAAAGCAATACTTCATGTCAACAATGAAAAGTAAATAGAAAGTAGTAAGAATTGCTCAACCAAAGTTTAGACAAAACTTTTCTTTTTATTTGCCTTCAAAAGTTGAATTAGAAGAGTTCTCTTACAATGTTCCTCACCATTCTATTGAAGGATGAAGAGAATTCTACTAATTCTTTGCCAAGTTTTAATGTGAAACTAAGCTAACAAATATTTTTTTCTACCAAAACTAGTTAGAAATGCTTTACAAATGACTTCTATTTATATACAAATGTTCCTCAAGTCATTTTCCAACTTGCATGAATCATTAATGCATGAAAATGATTAAGATTTGCTTGGGGATTCTAAATGAGCACAAAAGTTTTCATTTATGTTTCTAATGTATTCTCCTACATGTAAAACCCTATCTCTATCCAACAATGCCTATAAAAATAGTTGGAAGAAGATGCAAGTTGAAGCCCTAGAAAAGTTCAGCCGACCTGCGATCCGCGGGTACCTCTTTATGATCCCCACTTGATTTTCTAATTTTTGCCGAGCTAGCATCCACATGTACAAGCATTTTTCACGTAATTCCACACATGTTGATGAAGAATTGGATTTTTTATTATTTTTGCACAATTATTTCTTCAAGTTGTTCATCTAAACTTAGCTTTTTGAATCACCTTTTGAATTTGATTCTCTTTAACTCCAATTGATCCTACATAAGTTTAATTATGATGAACCTGCAATTATATACAAGAATTGTGCATTAATTTGCTCAAATAAAGATTCTTCCTCAAAAATTCAAATTCCGATAAAAACCCTAATTCTTATAAGGAGTTGGAAAATGAGTATTTGCAACCAAAATTATTATAATTATACTAAAATAATATCTAAAACATGTAACAAACTATATAATAATATTGGTCAATTTATTACTTATCACCCCTCGTAATAGATATTACATCACATACTACATGATGCACTAATTGATCATAATTAACATTTAATTTGTGAAATTAAGTAAAGAAGAGAAATTTTTATCAAACACACAAAATTTAGATGAAATTCTAACCACTTTACAAGATATACTTTCTATAAGAAGAAAATTTCAAACCACATTATAATCATTTCTTAGTACTTGAAGAAAGCATTTGCTAAAGCACATAAAGTAATTTCAACAAGTAGGAGAATTATACAAAAGTCACGATTGCTAGGAATGACTCATAAGCTTGTGATATCACCTTATTTTAATCTCACAACATCCTATACAACACATTCCAAATGTAATTAGAAATTGAGAAAACGAAACAATAAAACTCCCCTTGTAAATTGGTCAAAGTCATATCCCATGCGTGTCCGTTCCTTTTGTTGTGCTTGAATACACATAGACTTGCTTTGCAATTCACTGTAGTCCTTTTTCTTAATGATTTGAACACTCGCAAGAGAGAATCTGAACAATCATTCTTGACAATTGAATTTATGCTTTTAAGAAACTATTCACATCTTTTTGGACCTTTGTAACTAAAGGATCTTGATGCAAACAACGGTCGCGAGATGCCCAAAACTCCTTGAAAATTCGTGGGGACCAAACCAATTTTCTTGACCCCCTTCATTACTTGTCGAAGAATCCAAGAACAACTTAAATTGGGCACCTTGAAAGCTACCAAAGATCGTTGGTTCTCCTTATGGGATGCAACATAAACTCCTACCCCAACCCTTGGAATAGACCCCTAGTTGACCATCTCACAAGACGAATAGCAAACCTTTTTAGAAGAACAATACTAAGCAAAGAAAAGGCTTGATCTTAACAAAATTGATTGTCAAGAACAAGAGTAGTTCTTGTTTTACCAAAGAACTAGGGTAACCCCAATTGGAGAGAAAACTCATGTTTAAATTGATTCAATAATAAGATGATGTGCGTTTGATTACACCAAGTACGTTATAAAAAGTTTACAACTCATTATTCTACTAAAAACCCGTAAAGAAAAACACGTACGTGATTTCTAGGGAAGACCATGGCCAAGGCCATGGGGCGGCCTTTCTCGCAACCTTAGTCAGAGGCTTTATTCCACTTCAGTTCAAGCGGAGCAACTTTCTGATAAAGGCCGTGGGGAAGACCGTGGCGCAGCCTTTAGCGCGGACTTGGTCAGAATGTTTGGCTCGCGTTGGCTGTCTTTGCTCCACTCTTTGATGAAGGCCGTGGGTAAGGTCGTGGCGCGGCCTTAGGTGTGGCCTCGGTCAAAAACTTCAATTCTCCTTTATTTGGCTTGGTTTGACTACTTTGCTCACTTCCCTTGGCGTCAACATCGACCCAAGCTATGTAATCATCCGAGCCGGCATGTTCTTAGCCCAAGTAGATTCTTCTTCTTGCAATTGCGTGAGAAGTCCTTGCATGTCTTGTTTCATCCTCTTGATTCTAAGCCTCGTCATTGGACCTCCTATGCCTTGTAAAGGATCTACCTTGAACTTATCCTCACCTCGGCCTCCACGATCCTCATCATTCCCTCCTTCCTCAGGAAGATTCGTCCTCAAATCACCTGCATCATACAAAGACAAATCAGCTACATTGAAAGTTGCACTAATATTACCATACTCACCTGGCATATCGATCTTATAAGCATTATCACCAATCTTCTCAAGTACTTAAAATGAACTATCTCCATGAGGTCCAAGCTTGGACTTTCTTTGCTGAGGGAACCTTTCTTTGCGCATGTGAATCCACACCCAATCTCCTAGTTGGAAAATCACCTTTAAATGTCTCTTGTTTGCTTGTTTAGCATATCACTCATTTTCTTTTCTATGTGAGCTCGAACTATAGCATGCAAATCCCTAACAAACTCTGCCTTTCTCTTGCCATCCAAATCTGCACGCTCATTAGAAGGCAAAGATAAGATATTTAATGGAGTCAATGGATTAAAACCATAAATAACCTCAAATGGAGAATAAGAAGTAGAAACATGCACAACTTTATTGTAAGCAAACTCAATATAAGGTAAAGATTTCTTCCAGTTTTTCAAATTACGCTAAATAATTGCTCGCAAGAGTGTGGTAAGTGTGCAATTGACAACTTTCGTTTGCCCATCCATTTGAGGATGTGCCAAGGTAGAAAACAGCAACTTAGTCCCTAATTTACTCCAAAGAGTATGCCAAAAATGGCTTAAGAACTTAACATCCCTATCACTAACAATAGTTCTAGATAGCCCATGCAAACGCACTACTTCCTTAAAGAACAAATCAGCTATATGAGAGGCATTATTGGTCTTAACACATGCAATGAAATGAGCCATCTTGCTAAACCAATCTACCACAACAAAGATACTATCCTTACCAGTTTGAGACCTTGGGAGTCCCAATACAAAATCCATGGAAATATCAACCCAAAGATGGGATGGTACAGGCAAGGGTATGTAAAGACCATGTGGTCTAACTCTAGACTTAGCCTATCTACATGTAATGTATTTGTCACACAATATTTGCATGTCTCTTTTCATGTGAGAGCAGTAAAAATGTTCTTGCAAAACATCTAGAGTTTTTAATACACCAAAATGACCCATTAATCTCCCTCCATGCGACTCACGCACAAGAATTCATGCAAAGAACTTACAGGCACACATAATTTATCCTTCTTAAATAGAAAACCTTCGTGCCTATAATATTCACCAAAAGACCCTTTTTCACATGCATTCCAAATTGACTCAAAATCATGATCAGATCCATATAATTCTTTCACATGTTCAAACCCAAGTAACTTGGCATGCAATGAGGTAAGAAGAGTATACATTTTTGACAACGCATCTGCCACTACGTTCTCCTTACCTTGTTTGTTTTTGATGAATAAGGGAATGTCTCAATGAACTCTAGCCACTTGGCGTGCCTCTTGTTCAACTTATCTTGGGACTTGAGGAATTTGAGACTCTCGTGGTTCGAGTGTATGATAAATTCCCTTGACTATAGGTAATGTTGCCATGTCTAGAGCATTCTCACCAAAGCATATAACTCCTTATCGTAAGTGGGATAGTTGAGTGCTGCCCTTTGAAGCTTCTCGCTGAAATAGGCAATAAACTTGGAATCTTACATCAAAACAGCTCCTATACCAATACTACTAGCGTCACACTCAATTTCAAAAAATTTATCAAAATTAGGTAGGCTTAACAAAGGGGCATTAGTCAACTTATCTTTCAGTAAATTAAAAGCTTTTTCATGCACACTTTCCCACTTAAATACTACATTCTTTTTAACAAGCTCATTTAAAAGTGCAGCTATTGAAGAGAAATCATGTACAAATCTTCGGTAGAAGCTTGCTAAACCATGGAAAGATTTTACCTCATTGGCGTTCTTAGGTGTAGGCCACTCCCGGATTGCCTTCACCTTGGATTCATCTACACTTACGCCATTAGTGCTAACAACAAACCCAAGAAAAATAATAGAATCCATACAAAAAGAACACTTTTTCATGTTGGCATATAATTGGTGCGATCTAAGTACATCAAGAACAGCGTGCAAGTGTTTGGCGTGATCATTCAACGACTTGCTATAAATCAAAATATCATCAAAATAGACCACAATAAATTTTCCAATGAAAGGGCGAAAAACATGGTTCATCAAATGCATAAAAGTACTAGGAGTATTAGTCAAGCCAAAAGGCATAACTAGCCACTCATAAAGACCGTACTTAGTTTTAAAAGTAGTTTTTTACTCGTCACCTTCTTTCATCATAATCTGATAATAACCACTCTTTAAATCAATTTTAAAAAATATTTGTGAGCTATACAATTCATCTAACATATCGTCTAATCTAAAGATGGTATAATGATACTTTACCGTGATTTTATTGATGGCTCTACAGTCCACACACATTCTCTAAGTGCCGTCCTTCTTAGGCACCAAAATAATTGGTACTGAGCATGGACTCATGCTCTCCCCAACGAACCCTTTCTCTATCAACTCGTCCACTTGCCTCTGCATCTCCTTTGTTTCTTCTGGGTTAGCCCAGTAAGTTGGACGGTTAGGAATACTCGACGCCGGTATGAAGTCGATATGATGCTCTATGCCCCTGAATGGTGGTAACTCCTGTGGAACATCTTCAGGAAACAAGTCTTGAAATTCTTGCTACAAAGACACTACAATACTGGGTACAGAAGGATTAATGTCATTAGTAGAAAAGTAAATATCCTTATACATAAGCATAAGGAATGGCTGCCTCGCTATCAGTAAACTCTTAACCTCTCCTTTTTTTGCAAATGCACTTTCTTTCCTCTTTTCTTTCAACACAACCTCTCTTTTACTTTTCTCTTTTTTTTCTCTTGACTCTTCTCTCTTTTCTTCTAACTCGCCATCTCTCTTATTTTTCTCCTCACCCACACTTTGTTGCTTTTCTCTCATTTTATATTCTTGAGAGATCCTAACTTGATCAGTATAAGCCTCAGATGGCTGTAGAGACTTCAACACATACTCCTTCTTCTTCCAAGTTAACTGATAGGTGTTCTTATATCCATCATAAATCACTTTCTTGTCAAATTGCCACAGTCGCTCGAATAAAATATGGCAAGCATGTATAGGTATGACATCACACAAGATCTCATCCACATACCCTCCTATGGCAAATGACACCATTACTTGCCTCGTCACTTTAATGTCACCATGATCTGTCAACCAT
This sequence comes from Mitragyna speciosa, assembly GCA_024721245.1. Classification (NCBI taxonomy): domain Eukaryota; kingdom Viridiplantae; phylum Streptophyta; class Magnoliopsida; order Gentianales; family Rubiaceae; genus Mitragyna; species Mitragyna speciosa. The sequence goes on along the minus strand of CM045565.1, from coordinate 11,436,724 downwards.
TGCAAATAATAAAGTTTGGGATGTTTGATGGTAGGTAGCCCCAGCTTCTCTACGAATAAGGTAGAGGCAACATTCACACAACTACCACTATTCACTATGACATTGCACACCTTATCTAGGACAACACACCTAGTATGGAAGATGCGTTCCCTGTGCATCTCCTCGCTGTCCTCTCTAGGCTGGATACTAAGGGATCTGCGGGTAACCAGAACTGCTCCACTTGGTGGATCAACTTTACTCGACCCTTTATTCTTATCACCACTGGGCCCCTCAAGTGGTGGCATCTCCTCATCACTTGAGTGCTCAATCTCCACATCCCCGTTATCAAGGATGATCATACTCCTTATACTCGGACATTGAGAGGAAACGTGCCCGTATCCCTGACACTTGTAGTATTTGATATCTCTCTGTCGTGGTGGTAGTGCTTAATTTCTACCCTTGATAGGTTGTTTGGAGGTTGACACCTCAACCTTGCTTTACTGTTGGATGGCGTGCCATTTCTCTTCCATGGCTCTCTTGGTTTCTGATTGCTATGTTCAGGCCTCCTTTCACGGGAGTTACTCCATTGGGAATGAGTCTAACTATTGGAGTAGCCTCGTCCTCTTTTTTATTTGAGTTGCTGTTCAACTTTCTCGACCTTGTCAACCAAGTCTTGAAACTCAACATAGTTCTACAATTCCACAACATCAGCAATCTTTAAATTTAAGCCCGCAATAAACCTAGCCATGGTGGCCTTCTTATCCTTTTAGACATTAGCCCGAATCATGAGGGTCTCCAACTCTTAGCATAGTCATCTACAGTAGGTGATCCTTGCTTCAAAGTCTGAAGCCTTCAGTATAAGTCTCTAAAGTAATGACTCGAGATGAATCTCTTCCTCATGATTGTCTTTATGGTTGCCCAAGTTCGGATTGGTTCATCTCCACATCTTCTTCTATACTTCACCAATTGGTCCCACCAAATACTCGCGTATTCCACGAACTCTACAGCTGCAATCCGTACCTTCTTTTTCTCAGAATAGTTGTTGATTTCGAACACTTGATCAACTTTCCTTTCCCATTCTAAGTAAGCCTTTGGATTGTTTAGGCCCTTGAAAGGGGGAATGGATATCTTGATACTTTCTAAATTGTTATCACGATTTGGTTGCTATAGTGGCGCCCTCCTCCCTCAGCGGGAGATAACTTCTTCAGAATCATAACCTTCATCTTCTTCTTCTTCTTCTTCTTCTTCTTCTTCAGGTGCAGTTCATGGCACCTTGGTTTTCCCTTTTACAGCTGAAGCAATATCATCCATATAAGCATACATACGCCTGAACTCATCCTGCATAGCCTTTATAGAGAACTTTAGGCTAGCAAACATTTGCTCACTATGGTCAGACATGATGAGTTTACCTGCAAAGAAATGTTAGCAGCACAAGTACAACAAATAAAAGAACCTCACTCACTCACTAAATGTATCCACTCGTCTCTCGTGTATCACTCTAGGTATATAGGCTTTTTCCCGATGCTAATCTCATCCCTTAGCCTTTTACCACTCTTTGAGGTCACACTGTAATCCCTTGGTAAAGAACCTGTGGTAGGCGTGTAATTAGGTCTAAAAATATAGCAAATAATCCAATTATATCACACACAAATAATCAAGTTATAAAACCTAATTACCCTATATACTGCAAGTGCACAGATCGTATTGAGTATAGGGCAACAGGGTCGATCCCACAGGGAAAAGGTTATTGAAGTACTAAGGTTTTATTGCTCACTTTATTATCTAAACAACCAATTAACAATGTGAAGAACAAAGTATAAAATAAACAACTAAACTAACAACTCCATAGAATAACACTATTGGAGAAAACTCGCAATCTTAAGACACTAGGGCATAGAGTTAACTAATGAGCAAACATATAAATGAAAAGATCAACTCATGCTATTGGTTCTTGTCTTGGTTAGGGTCCAATCCCAATTATACTTAACCTTCACTCTCATGACAAGTTAACGATTACCTCCCTACTAGTTCTTTCCTACTCTCGTGGTAAAGATACTAGTATTGGTTCATTAATCACATGAATTGCCTAATTGACCCACCTAGGAGCACCACTACTCTCGTGTGACATGCAACCTAGACTTCAGCTATTCCTTTTCCATTATCATTACCAACTGTCGTTGCATAATAACAACTATCAATTCATAGTTGGTGATCAAGCAACTACAAATCCATGCAAACCAAAATAGAGAACAAACAAGCACAAGATAACATGAATAATCATAATCAAGTCATATGCATGAAGCGATTAGTTTCCTCTAACCCTAGATTAACAATTTAGCACGTACCCATGGTGGATTTCACATAAAAGATCAAAAATTTAATAGACAAATCCATATAAATCAAGAAAGAGACAAAAATAGAATAAAGAAAACTTATTGATTGATGAATAAGTTCAAATCTTCTATTCTTCCTCCAATCTTGATGTGTACAAGAGAATCCTCCAAATAGCACTATTCTATAGAGAGATTTACTAATCTAAAGGGGTGGCTCTCTCAAAGAGAGAAAATCTCTCTAAGAGAGACTCTTGCTATTCTATGCTATTCTCTCTCTATGCTATGCTACGCTTCTCTCTTGTGTTTCTGGCCCTCCAAAACCCTCCTAAGATGTAGTCTAATCATTCACAAAGAGTATCAATTTCCCCCTTGAAAGATAGCCCCAAAGTGCCTCAAAATCGTACGTCTGCGCCTCGAACCCGCGTCTGGAACCCGCGGTAAGGATACAGCCGCGGCTTTAATTAATAACTTTCTGACCGTACCCGCGGTGCGTACCCGCGGAGCGGATTCAGCCGCGTGTTCGGTCAGAATGTTGGCCAACCTAGCTTTCAGTCTGAACATGAAAGTTATAGCTCTTTGAGTTAGCTTTCCAGGAGCACAAAAATCAGGTCATTTGGAGTTGTGTACACAAAGATATGGCCAAAACATCGAGACATGGTTGGAAGAGCATCGCTGCACAAGAATGCTTCAGTAATGTGGCAATTTGACATTGTAAACGTGAGAATAAGACTTTGAGGTCTTCATAAGAATTGTAGATAATTCTCTTAGCTTTAAATTTTTTCAAGAATCATCTCAATTCACTCTCTCTAGCTCTAGTTCTGACCGAAATACCAAACCATATCGGTGCAGTGAAATCCTTTCATCACCAATTCTTCTTCTATCGTTGCTTCATCATGCCACATCTTTGGTCCTCTTCTCTTGCCACTTCTCATCAACTTCAAATCACATTCAATATCATCCCAATATGCTTCATTTGATCCAAAGTGATGATCGTTATAGCTAAAACCTACAAAATACAAAGAATTGCATATTAAACCACACATTTGCACATTTTAGCTACAAACTTAAGATTGGAAGAAATAGACATGAAAGTGACTATTGTTCATTATTTAAACCCTAAAAACTAGCATAAAATACTAATGTAGACACACTAAGAAATATGCAAACTAGACGCTTATCAACCTGCTCAATTGGACTTAACAAAGACCTAAGTTAAATGATCAAGGAGGATTTAAAGAAAAAGGAAATTGCTTTGGGAAGAGTAATTTTCAAGAACTTCAAAGAAATCGAATGACACAGAATTGCATGCAAAGATCTCGGGAAGACTCCCCTAGTGCGTGGTTCTCGTGGTGAGAATCTTGATTTTCCAATAGTCTTCCTTCTCAAGATAATGACTAACAATTCCTTGTGCCAAAAATCCAATCAAACTCACAAGAATTCAAAAATACTGTTGCTGTTCTTTTCTTTCAAGTGCATGACTTTTGCATTGAAAATGCACGACTTTTACCCCCTGTTTTTTTTTCTTCAATTTCAACACCAGATGGAACAAGAAAACAATTGAGAAATTATCAAGACAAACGATTGAACCACACAAGAAACTCTAGAATTCTTAGTCTATAGATAACCAAGAACGACCCTAATCACAAAACCTAATTGGATATCAATAAAAGGATAATCAAAGAGGATACGAAAGGAAGAAATCACAAGAATACAATCAAAGACAATTACAAAGATCGAATAACAAGAAAATAAAGGAAAATTTTGAATTGGATAACCTGGAAAATTCTCACTTGGATAACCTGGAAAATTCAAAGAAAACCCTTGACTCTGATACCAATTGATGCAAACAACGGTCACGAGATGCCCAAGACTCTTTGAAAATTTGCGAGAACCAATCCAATCTTCTTGACCCCTTCGTTACTTGTCGAAGAATCCAAGAACAACTTGAATTGGGCGCTTTGAATGCTACCAAAGATCGTTGGTTCTCCTTATAGGATACAACCTAGACTCCTACCCAACCCGTAGAATAGACCCCTAGTTGATGATCTCACAAGACGAAGAGCAAACCTTTTTGGAAGAACAATCCTAAGCAAAGAAAAGACTTGATCTTAACAAAGTTGATTGTTAAGAACAAGAATAGTTCTTGTTTTACCAAAGAATTAGGGTAACCCCAATTTGAGAGAAAACTCACATTTAAATTGATTCAATAATAAGATGATGTGCGTTTGATTACACCAAGTACCTTATAAAATGTTTACAACTTATTATTTTACTAAAAACCCGTAAAGAAAAATGCGTATGCGATTTCTGGGAAAGACCGTGGCCAAGGCTGTGGGGCGGCCTTCCTCAATAGGGATGGGTGGGTGACAAACATAAAAAAGAAAAGGATTAAAATAATCATATGCACTTATGATGGTGCCCCTTTGAGAGGAGGGAATAATATTGTTAACACGCGTGAGGTTCTAAGGGTGACTAACCCCCTCCCCAAATGCAAATGTGATATGACCACACATCACAAACAGATAAATAAACCATAAACCATACACATAGAAGCGAGAGATGAAGATGTGTATGTGAAATACAAAGAAAATCTTAAAATAGAAAAATGCAATCCTAAACATCCAAATGCGATAATATGAAAGGGTTAGAAAAAGAAAATGTGACTAAACCTAGTGCTCGGAGTCACTAGTGATCCCCAGTGGAGTCGCCAGCTATCACGCTCCATTTTTCGAAAGACAAAAAAAGCTTTATGTGCGGAAAAGAGAGTTTTGATGGTTTTTGCAAAAGAGTTTTTTAGAAAATGGTTTTTCATTTTTTTTGAAAATTAAAGCAAAACAAAAGAAAAAGGCCTAAAATGAGACTTTGAAAATGCGACGGTTTGGGTCCAAAAACATAGAATCTAAAAAGGGTTTTTTTTAAAAAAGGGAGTCGCCACTTGGTATTGAGTTTTGGTGTACCAAGTCACCAGAAAATATTTTGTTATAAAAGGTTAGAAAATCAAGAATGATTTATTTAGAAAAATGTTTTTGTGAGAAAAAAATGTAAGAAAAAAAGGAGAAAACCCTTTCTAGATAACTCCACGCCTTTGAAAACGAAAGAAATGAGCTTGGGAGTCACAGTTGAAGAAAGGGAAGGCAAAGGCTCGTACCTAAAGCACCCTTTCAACCTAACCGAAACTAGTTGCAAGGTTTAATCAAAATTTTTCGAAAATAACTCTAAAATTCTATCACATTTGGATGTAACTATATGAATGTAAATCTAGACCTAAAAAATAGATATCGTTAAGGGGCAAAATGTCCCTTCGAAGTTTAATCGGAATAAACGTATTAATTGCGTAACCCAAAAAGAAACCTCGAAGGGGTCATGAGTGATGCAAAATGAGACTCAAAAATAAAATAAATAAAAACAAAGTTTATGTAGATATAAGTGACCAAAGAAAGGGAATGCAACATAACGAGTACGGAGGACTAATAAACTCATGACTAACTATTCCTACTCACGGAGGGGGGAACGGCCCTTTGATCCACCGCTTCCCATGTAAGTAGACGACTCTTTCGAGTCGAATCACACAAAATGACCTAACTTCTAAGTGAAAATGCAACCTAAATGTCACGCATTGAATTTTTGTCAAAATTAGATAATAAATAATAAAATATATACAAAAATCATGCAAGGATGGAAAAAAAATCCTTAAAAAGAAAAAAAAGTGTGTAAAATGATATGAAATGCACATGAGTAATCTAACACTAAAATGACCTAGGGGTCTAGCATTGGATTAGCCCATTTTTTATAAATTTCTTGCTAGCATTGGACTAGCAAAGAAACCGAAATTAACCACAACTAGCGTTGGACTAGTGTGGCGACGATACATATATATCATAATAAAACAAGTAAATAAACAAATAACTAAAACGTAAATTAAAGCAATAATCACATAGAAGCAAATAATAGCACATAAGAGCACATAGCATATAAGCATAATATTCTAGATGCAAAACCCTAAGGAAAGCAAGTAAAAACGCATAAGCACATAAGCACAAATGCCCTAACTATTACACCGTAGGAGCGTAATTACAATCTAGAAAAGGTAAAGATAAAAAAAATAACCTATCTATTACATTTTCTATCTAAACTACACAAATTTTGTTAAATGAAAATATAAACTATCTATTACATTAACTATCTAAATACAAATTTTGTTAAATAAAACATCACCTATCTATTACATTTCTTTGACTAATTAAAATTAAATTGAAATAAATAACATAAATAAATGCTCACACATAAATAAAAATAATAAACACCAAAAGATGCATAAAAAATAGAAAAAACACATAGGTACACGTAAGAGCACATAAAGAGATATTGAAAGGATAATAGAGGTACCTCCCATTTGTAAACTTGGTACAAATGCTAACAAAATAAACAAACACATCAAAGCACCACTATTTTGGATAAATAAGATCATAAAGTACAACATTAATCACCATAGTCCAAGAATAAAATACAAGACAATTATAATAATAACAATAAACAAAAAGTTAAAATACCAACCAAACATTTAGGAAAAGAAAAAAAGGGAAAAAATTAGTTTAAATAAAGAAAATACAATAATAATAATTAAACTTTTAACACATAAATAAAAACACCAGAATAATATAAAAAGGTACAAAGAAACTAATTTAAGCATTAATTAAATAAAAAATCAAATTTGGGCATTGATTAAAAAATGTAAAAACACAAAAAGGCATAATTGAAAGTTTTAAGGGCTTAATTAAAAAAAATTTTTTGGGTTAAAAATAAAAATTTTTTAGCAACATTCTAGAGCAAAAATGTAATTTATAGCAAACTAAAGGATAAAGTTATAATTTTAAACAATACTTAAAGTAATAATATAATTTACAACAAATTAAAATGCTAAAATATAATTTCCAACAAAGCATCGGGGAAAAAATTTAATTTCCAGCAAGTTCTAAGGACAAAAAAGAATTTCCAGCAATCAAAAGTATAAAAATCATAATTTCCAGCAATGCATAGGAGCAAAAAATGCAATTTCTAGCAACATTTTTAGGGTAAAATGTAATTTCAGCAAACTTGGGGGCAAAAATTGCAAATTCCAGCGACATTCAAAGGGTAAAATAGCAAGTTCTAGCTACTTGGGGGCAAAAACATAAATTCTAACAATGTTCTAGTGCCAAAATGTAATTTCCAGTGAACACAAGGACAAAATTATAATTTCCAGCAATGTATAGGGGCAAAGATGCAATTTCAGCAACCTTTGAGGGTGAAAATGTAATTCCAACAAACTTAAGGATGAAAAATTACTATTTACAGCAAGCTTGGGGGGCAAAATGGCAAATTCCAACGACACTCAAAGGGTAAAATTGCAAGTTCTAGCTACTTGGGGGCAAAAACATAAATTCTAACAATGTTCTAAGGCCAAAATGTAATTTTCAGCAAACACAAGGACAAAGTTATAATTTCCAGCAATGCATTGGGGTAAAGATGCAATTTTCAGCAACCTTTGAGGGTGAAAATGTAATTCCAACAAACTTAAGGATGAAAAATTACTATTCACAGCAAGCTTGGGGGCCAAAATATAATATCTAGTAATTTAAAGACTAAATTGCAATTATTCTAGACATAATTGAAAGGAAACATAAATTCTAGGAGTCAATTTAAATAAACAAGGACTTAAATGAAGGAAACTAAAAGTATTGAAGAGCGTAATGACAACAACTAAGAACCTAAGGGGGCAAAATGTAAATATCTATTTTGATAAAAATAACAAAAATAAACAAGTAAAAAGAAACTAACCAAAACTACATCGTTTTATGTCAAAACGACGTAGTTTTCGCAATTCATTTTTTTTACCGATTTTCTCTTTCTTCTTTTTTTTCTTTTTCTCTTTTCTTTCTTTTCTCTATTTCTCTCTTTTCTTTCTTTTCTTCTTCTCTTCTTCTCCAGATTTCCCTTCTCTCTCTCTGTTTCTCTCTCGTCTTGTTCTCTCCCTCTCTTTCTCCTTCTTCCTTCTCTGCTGTCACTTCGTTTCTCTATTCTCTCCCTCTTTCCTCTCCTTTTATTCTTCGACTCTCTCTTTCGATTCTCTTCTTTCTATCCTCTCTCCGTCACTCTCCCTCTTTCTTCTCCTTGTCCTTTCTCGCAATTTTTTACATCAAAATTCCTAAATTGATAGCCAAAATTCAAAGGCATGAACAAATTGACTACAAATCAAACAAATAGACAAAGGATGAAAAGAGGTGATGTGAATCTTACCTGGATTCAAGACATCGGTGGTGTAATTTTTGATGGCTGCTACTCTAGAGCTAATTGGAGGATTGGCAGTGTTGGTAGTAGTTTGATGGCTTGGTTGCAGGCTGTAGCTTTTTTTTTATTATTGATTTGCAGGTGGTAATTTGGGTTGCGATTGGTGTTTTCCCGGTTTGGAGGAGAGGAATTGTGGGAGGAAGTTATTGCTATGATTATTTTGTGTGTGTAGTACGTGTGCTTATGTGTGTCTCTGCGTGGATGTGAAACTGATGTTCTGTGCGTGAATGTGACTGTGTGTGTGAGTTTCTGATGTGCTTGTGAATGTGTACGTGGGTAAGAGTTTTGTGAGCTCTGTGTGCGTGAATGTTTTGGCCTTGTGTGAATGATATGTGTTTGTGCATGTATGTGTGAATTTGTGATTCGTGAGTGTCTGTGTGTGTTTGTGCTAGTGAAGTAAAAACGTATTTGTGCAGGTGTGAATGTGTGCCAATGAGTGTGTGTGGTAAGATTGAGTTTTGTTTGTGATTGTTGAGTGTGTGATTGGGGAATGGTCCGTGTGTGTTTTGTGAATGAGGGTGAACCGAGAGGGAGAGTGTGAAATGTGTGAAGATGGTGCAGTGAGGGAGCTGAGGAAGAGGGAGGGAATGGAATTGGGAGAGGGTAGAGGGAGTGTCTTGTGTGAATTGTTTGTGTCTGAGTTCTTTGCGTGTGGTTGTGTGGTAAATTTGGTGGCACTGGTGGTGTGTAATGTGTGTTTATGCTACTGGCAGAGTGAAGTGTGCAAGTGAAGTGAGGTCTGGTGAGGAAAGGACAGAGCTAGGGTGCAGTTTTGTGTTTGTGTGTGTTGTAGAGAGGTTGAGAGGGAGAGTCAATTGTGAGCTTATTGTCTGGCAGTGATGAGTGCAAGAGTGAGGTGAGGTTATGCATGTGAAGTGTAAGTGAAGTGAGTTGTGGGCAAGTGAAGTGAGTACGGGATGTGTTTCTGCCAAGAGGATGAGTGTGAGTTGAATTGTGATAAGTGTAGTGTATGCAGGTGAAGGTGAGTGTGGTGATGATGAAGTGAGAAAGAAATTTGAGCAAATCCCTTAAAATCTGATGAAGGGATTGCAAATGGGGATGATAGATGGAGTTAGAGGGTGAAGTTGGTCGTGTTAAGATGGCTGCAAAAAATGATGGTGTTTGGAATGGATATGGCTGATTAGCAGCCATTGCAGTAGCAATAGCAGTAGCTACAACGCTCCTGCTGCTCTGTTTTTTTTTTTTTTTTTGAGAAATTTGTAAGAAAATAAAGAAAATGAAAATGAAATAAAATAAAAAACCACTTGGACTCGTTTAAATTATATAAAAAAATACTGAAATTCAACATTATAAGAAGAAAGAAAATTCAATGTAAAAAATAAAAAGCTAATGCAACATTAGAAAATGTGTCATTAATAGACCGAAAAAATACAATTTAAAATAAATACTAAACAGTCTTTAAAAAATCATGAAATTTTTATATAAAATCTATATGTATATAAAATGAATATATACCAATTTTTCACATAAAAATTTTTAAATATAAGGTGCATTGGAAAAACGTGAGATATATATGGACAAAATTATGAAAATTATTAAATGAGATTTAAAAATTACAAAAAATTTACACAAAATACATTATCACACAAAACACATATGCTAAAATTTTCACTAGAAAAATTTTCACAATAATACATTCTCGTGAAATGTTTATTTAATGAACAAAAAGACAAAAATTAAATAAATAACAACCAATCTCTAAAAATTATAAAATTATTACAGAAAATTTATAAATATACGAAATACACATATAAAAGTTTCACACAAAATTCTAATAAAAAAAATGCATTGATTGACCGGCCTTTAACTTGAAAGACACCAAAATTCTAAATAATTAATTAAATGACTCCTAAAAATCCTTAAAATTAGAAAATGATAAAAAAACTATGAAAATATGAACTTAGAAAATACAATAAAAATAAAAATATCTACATGCTAAAATTGCCATTTTGCCCCTTAAACAACTAATTAATTATAATATACACGAAAATTGCAGCTGACTCCCGAAAAATAAAAGTACTCCTGAATGAAATAGAAACACACATTTTTATAAAGGATGTGTCAAAATTTGGTGTCTACAGCTTGCTCCTCTTTGTCGGAAATCTCGTAGAGATTTCAGACAAAGACGTAAATAACACCAAATTTTGACTCATTTAAATATTAGAACAAATGCATATACGAAATGAGACAAACACATTTAAACTTGGATAGCAGAATGATGTGATCAAATGTAAACAGATATCAAATGAACATGTAAAAAGATGTGACCGAGCCCTCTAAGAGCTATTTACGAATCCCACCTAAGGGAATTAGGTCAAAACGTAGTTCGGATAATAAAATACAGATACAAATCATTCATGTAAATGAAAGGGCTGATCGAACTCGCCTAGAGTTGCCTATGTATCTTGGTGAAGGGAATCAAGTCAAACGTAGTTTAGAATAATGAAAAATAATCATATGAAATCTACAAATGAAAACTGTATGGACAACCATATAAAGATGATCGTGGCAACAACCAATGCTTTAAAATTGAAGCATACCTTTTTTTTCCTTTTTCTTCTTCTATTTTTTTTAATAAAAAGAATAATGTTGGCCCAAATGCAACCTAAGGGGGGGGGGTGAATTAGGTTCTTTTAGAAATAAATTTGGTTACAATAATTTATCTTAAAACAAAATAAATTTACCAAGTTGTCTAAATGATCAATTAAGATTATGATGCAAGAATCAATATGGAAGATAAACATAATAGACACAAAATTCAAACAAGAGAAAAGTTGTGATAAATAAACTCAATTGCTTCCAAGCTTACAAACTTGAAGCCTTGATCACTTGAATTCCTTCCTTTGTTTTGTGACTCAATATCAACTTGTACAATAAGTTGGATCACTTCTCACTCACCCTAGACACTTTCTAGTTGAGCTAAGAAGTTTTACAGCTATCTAGCTAATCCTTTCAACTATACAATTGAACTGATCACTCACAAATTTGAATTCACTCTTGCTATTACAAAGCTCACTTAGTGAGAGTTTCTTTTTTTCAACAAGAATCACTCAAAAATCAGTATTGTATCAATTGCCAAAAGTTGCTTTACATTCTGCTCTATTGAGCTACATCAAGAGAAAATAACTTGATTTGATCTCTAACGGCCAAAAAGAAAAACTAGCCGTTAGACACAATTTGCGTGGTTCGGAAGTCCACATAGAGAGGTTCGGACGTCCAGACCAACATCTGAAAGCTGTATCACCACGTTCGGATCCTCATCCATATACCTTCTGGCCTTCTCCCTGTTTTGATGTTTTCTTGTGTCCGGACATTCGCATGGTCGTCCGGACCATCGTCTGCATACCTTCTGTCCATCTTGAAATTTGATGTTTCTATCTGTCCGGATGTCCTCATGAGCGTCCAGACCCTCGTCCGGATACCTTCTAACCATTTTCAATTTGGATGTTTTTGTTCGTCCGGACGTTCGCAGTGTGCGTCCGAATGGTTGTTCGGATAACCAAACTTCTCCTTTTTTTCAACCTATCTTTCTGTCACTGCAATAGAAACTCATTTAACATATTAGTACTCTTCATCATAAGTTTGATACTTATCAAAATTTAGATGATTTAGACCATGAGATCATCAAATAAACAGAAAAAGTAAATAGACCGATAAGATGACTGAGGCTTAAGATGACAGATGAAAAACATAAATGCTAAATTGAAAAATAAACATGCATCTAAAATAAAATAATCAATAACGTTGCGAATAAGATTACCAAGAATTGAGACAAAAAATAATGTCTAATGCATGAATCAGAACAACTTAAAACAAACATGTGTGAACCACTGGGCAAACGCTAGATTAATGCATATTTGGAAAATAAAACATGATGACAAGGTCTAAACTGCTAATAAAATAAATGCTATGATTCTGGGTTGCCAGACTAAAATGAACAGAAAATGAGTTCAGGCTGCTGGATAAATGCATAAATGCACGATCCTAGGCTACCAAGATAAAATAGACAGAAAGTGAGTCCAAGCTACTGGACAAAATAAGTTCATAAATTAAAATACAAAGTCTGGGCTACCAGACTAAAATGGAGAGAAAGCAAGTCCAGGCTGCTGGACAAAATAAATGCAAGAATCCTGGGCTGCCATGATAAAATAGATAGAAAGCGAGTCTAGGTTGTTGGAAAAAATAAATTCATAAATTAAAATGCAAAGTCTGGGCTACTAGACTAAAATGGACAGAAAGCAAGTCTAGGCTGCTGGACAAAATAAATGCAAGAATCATGGGCTGCTTGGATAAAATACACAGAAAGTGGGTTCAGGCTACTGGACAAAATAAATTCATAAATTAAAATGTAAAGTCTGGGTTGTTAGAATAAAATGAACGGAAAGCAAGTCTAGGCTGCTGGACAAAATAAATACAAGAATCCTGGGCTATTAGGATAAAATAAACAGAAAGCGGGTCCAGGCTACTGGACAAAATAAATTTATAAATTAAAATACATAATCTGGGCTACTAGACTAAAATGGACAGAAAGAAAGTCCAGGCTGCTGGACAAAATAAATTCATCAATTAAAATGCAAAGTCTGGGTTGCTAAACTAAAATAAGTAGAAAATAAAACCCAACGAATGAGTTGGAACTAAATAGAAATTAAAACCCAATGGACGAGTTGGGGTCCAACGGACGAGTTGGACTTGAACAAAAATTAAAATCCAACGTACGAGTTGGACTAGAATAGAAATTAAAACCCAACGGACAAGTTGGGGTTCGACTGACGAGTTGGAATCAATTGAAATAAAAATAAGTGAATTTAAAGCGCAGCGCCCGATGCCTATGGATTGGATCTTCTGCCGGAAACTAAAATTGAAATAACTGAATTTAAAACGCATCTTCCAATGCTATTGATTGGAACTACCAGAAACTAAAATTGAAATAATTGAATTTAAGATGCGGTTTCCAATGCTATGGATTGGAACTATCGAAAATTGAAATTGAAATGATGGAATTCAAAACACTGCTTCCAATGCTATGGATTGGAATTACCGAAAATTGAAATTGAAATGACTGAATTTAAAATGTGGCTTCCAATGCTATGGATTGGAACTACCAAAAATTAAAATTGAAATGACTGAGTTTAAAACACGGTTTCCAATGCTATGGATTGAAACTATCGGAAACTAAAATTGAAATGATTGAATTTAAAATACAGCTTCCAATGCTATAGATTGGAGCTACCAAAAACTGAAATTGAAATGACTGAATTTAAAATGCGGCTTTCAATGCTATGGATTGGAACTACCACAAATTGAAATTGGAATGACTAAATTTAAAAGACGACATGTGAGTTGCTGGAGAAATCAGACAATATGTAATATGCTAACAAGAGATAGATAAATGTAGATTTAGAAAAGGTAATCATGATGATGAGATCCAGGCTGTTGGATAAATATACGATCCTAATTCACTAGGCTAAATGAAAATGTAAAGTCTATCTACCAAATTTGGAAAAATTAACATGACATGCATCAACCCTAGGCTATCAAAGTGAATGAAAATGCAGAGTTCAAGTCATCAGACTTGGAAAAATAGACATGAAAGATGTTCAATTTGCTAGACAAATGCATGATTCTAGTTTGCCAAGATGGATAAAATGCGGAGTGACGAAAAAACCTCTTATCCACTATTTCTCTCTTTTTTGTTTTGTGTTTTTTTTTTTGTTTTTTGTTTTTTTTTTTTTGAAAGAAGAAAGCAAAAGGATTTTTTTTTGTGATAGGACTCTATGACGACAAAAATTTGAAAAAATTGAGTAATAAAATGAATTGCCACATGATAAAAAAGTTTGCGGCAAAAATTTATGTCACCTTCCTCATGATTAACCAATTTTCTTCAGAAATTCTTACAACGAATGAGAATGCTTGTGCATGCCATTACAAGTGTTAAAGCAAATACGACATCCAAATTAATTTGAAATCAATCATTTTCATTTCATTTTTTTTTTACAAATTTGCCCAATATGTCAAATCAATTTAAAATCAATCGAATCAAGATTTGGACAAGTATAAACCCTTGAAAAATCAATTTGAAATTTATTTTTTCCCAAAACATTTGCCCCAGTATGAAGTATCAAATCAATTTGAAATCAATCCAATTAAGATTTTGGACTAGTATAAACCATAGAAATATTAATTTGAAATTCATTTTTTCAAAAAAAATTTGCCCTAGCATAAACATTATCAGCTATACATTTTGCCTCAATTCTCAACCTTTGATAAGGCACAAAGTAATGACAACGTGATTCCACCTGCAAAAAGAAAACAACTATTGATCAAAACAATGCCACTACTGTGCAGTCTATTGATTCTATCAGTTCATATAAACAAGAAATTGCTCCCCTGAATCATTGCTATAGCTTCTCACCGTCCATTCATCTAGCTTCGAGATTCCATGGAATTTGATTCACAATTTTGACCATACCCTCCTAAAAGTCCTTTAGCTCATTCTGTACATTTTCACTTTCTTGTAAACTTTTGATTGTCTTTGCTTTTGTTTCAAATTCAATGAAAACAACAACGATCACTTTGAAAACAACTTGTTGAGAAGAAAATTTTACATGTACTATCTTGAAAACTTTATATACAATGAATGCCATCCTAAGAAAATGCATGAAAATTTAATTTAGAATTCAATAAGTAACCCTTTACAATCAAACAAAATACACACATTTTTTTTTACAACCATTTTGAAGTGAGAGGACTGAAAAATCTGCCTTTTGATCCTTTGGATGTCATTCATCTTGAATTCTAATATTGCCACGGAATAATCAATACGAAAAAGAAATCTCAAATAACTATGGTCACTGGCTTCCCAAAAGAATGCAAATCCAATGCCGGTATACATGACCTTCCCACTTGCGAGCCTTCAACTGTAATTCCCAATCACAGCAACCTTTCGATTTTCATTGCGGTTTCCCCAACCTTTTTTTTCTTTTTTTTTCTTTCTTTTTTCATTTTTTTGAGTTGCCCTTTCGGGTTTTCACCTTTGTAGAGAAAGATGAGAGCAAAACAACATTCAAGTCCTAAATAGTCATTCCTTTTTTCATTAAATCAGACTAGACTTTGAAAAGTATTTGGCATCAGTAAGACAATCTTCCCTTGATTGATTCGAATAAATATAACAATATCAAATGCCATTTTTTATTTGAAAATTTTCATTTCAAAAATCATTGCAAAATGAAGACAGGGGTTAGTAACATTTTCGGCTTTTGTAATAGGGTTCAGGTAAGGTATTAGAGATGTTAAGGCTGGAAAGTAGGATTCATAAAAGGGTGTAATTAACTTGAGGTCGCTTTTTTTCAAAAATTTATCCTAGTTTTGTCAGCTTATTTTTGGGCTTTCCTACAAAAATCCATTCAAACTTTATTACAAGCTTTTAAGGGCTATTTTTTCATTTTTAAAAAAATTTGCCCCTGTTTTGTTGCTTCTTGTGGGCATTTATTTTATATGATTTTTTCTTTTTTTCATTTTTTGCTCTTCTTCTTTTTTTTTCGTTTTCTTCTCCTTTCTTTCTTTCTTTTTTTTTTTTTGTAGAAAAACTAACAAAAATAAAATTTGCCCCTATGTAGGATAAAATTACAACAAAAATTGCCCAGGAGTATGATAAAATCATTACAAAAAATTGCCCCAGTGTAGGGGGCAATCTTCAAGTAGGTTGTGAAACGAAAATCATAAATTCTAAAGGCTCAAAGGGGAAAATTAGGGAAAGGAATGTTTAAGTGAAAGGAAAGAAGGCTCGCCTTTGATCCGTCATTTTTCATTTTTCAAAAGAAAACTTGCTAAATCAAATGAAAAACTTTTTTACAATGTCTGAATTAATGATCTAGGGAAACACTTGACCATCCATTTCTGTCAGAATAAGGTCTCTCTTGGGTAATGTGTCTTCTCTTTTCTTTTGGATGAGAGGAATCGTGCTCCAATTGATCCAAATTTTGTTCACCTGTCATTATTCAAAAAATCACAAAAATTGGTATTAATTTGCTCAACAATTACTTCTACATCAAAATTCTAAACAAATATACCAAAATGCATCATTTTGACACTTGCCAATTCCCCTACACTTGAATCATTGTTTGTTCTCAAATAATTCAGAACATACAAGATTAACTAATGATTCAAGCATTGAAATCATGAATGTGTATTCTAAAATGTATTTCCTCAAGACCAAGTAAATAATCATTATGCAATTTATTATCTTATCTTTAATACTCATAATATCAAGCAAAGAAGAAGGAATTATATCACAATTAAGCTAGCTCAACTTAAATTTTTGCCTTACCAAATTTCACAAGTCAATAAATCATATGATCAATCAAAGATTATCACATGTCCATGATCTAAGATTACCAAATTTCACAAGTCAATAAATTTTTATTGAACTCATCACTCAAGATACGAGAATGTCTTTTAACACAAAAACCGACATTGGCTATGAAGGTTCCTGATTACTCGAGATCTCAATCTTTAAGCAAGTAGCAAAAACTGTATTTGAGAAGTAAAATTGCCTTTTTATAAAAGAATCGACATTGGTTGGATGAGACCCCTAGTTACTCAACAATTTACTTACTCAAACTTGTAATGCATTACTCATAATTCAAGTGCCGTTTGATACAAAGTCAACATTTTTGGATGAAGACTCCCGGTTACTAAGCGCAAGAACCATCGGAGTAGAAAAAAGCTACATTTTTTTCTTTTTCTTTTTCTCTTTTTTTTTTCATTTTTGTAGTATAAAAAACCCCTTGACATGGTGTAGATTAGGTATAGCAAATATGAATAAATACATACAAATCAAATAATAAAAATCTAATCTCCCAACTTAATCCGCAAATGCACGGGTCTATTGTAGTACTTGGAGTATTAGGTGTCGAATCCCACGAGGAATCAAATATGTGCAATTGCTAAAGTTTTTTCACTAACTTTTATTATCTAAACAAATTACAGTAAGATGGATATGGGGTTCCTTCAATAGAGTAGGTATATGATTGAGAACTTTTGTACAATCCAAGCAAAGAAGTGTAGGACATAGAATTCACTAATGAATCATGCATGAATACTTACTAAGTTTTACCTTGCCTTGTTTAGAATCCAATTCCATAAGTGTTATAACTAGATCTCTCTATGTAATGACAAGATTCCAACTATTCTCATGATAAAAACTTATGAAAAACATGAATGTATTGATTCACTTAAGCATTCATTATTGTTATATGAACTACTTAAGCATTACTTGTTCATTTTCCATTGTTAAGTGCATCTCTCAATGTCAAATAACAACTAAATGACTTGTTCATTTAGTTGGCCAAGCAAAAACAAGTGTTAAAGCTTGAAGAAGTAAATAAACAAATGCAAGCTTAGCAAGTGCAAGTGAATTAAGTCATGTTTATTGATTCATTAGCTTCATCTATGATCTAGATGAAGCTTTTAGCTCAACATGGTTAATGAAACAACTAGAAGTTCAACTTCAAAGCAATACTTCATGTCAACAATGAAAAGTAAATAGAAAGTAGTAAGAATTGCTCAACCAAAGTTTAGACAAAACTTTTCTTTTTATTTGCCTTCAAAAGTTGAATTAGAAGAGTTCTCTTACAATGTTCCTCACCATTCTATTGAAGGATGAAGAGAATTCTACTAATTCTTTGCCAAGTTTTAATGTGAAACTAAGCTAACAAATATTTTTTTCTACCAAAACTAGTTAGAAATGCTTTACAAATGACTTCTATTTATATACAAATGTTCCTCAAGTCATTTTCCAACTTGCATGAATCATTAATGCATGAAAATGATTAAGATTTGCTTGGGGATTCTAAATGAGCACAAAAGTCTTCATTTATGATTCCAATGTATTCTCCTACTTGAAAAACCCTATCCCCATACGAAGATGTCTACAAAAATAGCTGGAAGAAGATGCAAGTTGAAGCCCTAGAAAAGTCCAGCCAACTTGCGATTCGCAGGTGGTTCCCTGTGGTCCCCACTTGATTTTCTAATTTTTGCTAAGCTGGCATCCACATGTGCAAGCATTTTTTTACATATTTCTATGCATGTTCATGAAGAATTGGATTTTTCATTATTTTTGCACAATTATTTCTTGAAGTTGTTCATCCAAACTTAGCTCTTTGAATCACATTTTGAATTTGATTCTCTTTGATTCCAATTGATCCTACATAAGTTTAAGTATGATAAATCTGCAATTATACACAAGAATTGTGTATTAATCTGCTCAAATAAAGATTCTTTCTCAAAAATCATAATTCCAGTAAAAACCTTAATTCTTATAAGGAGTTGGAAAATGAGTCATTTGCAACCAAAATTATTATAATTATACTAAAATAATATCTAAAACATATAAGAAACTATATAATAATATTGGTTAATTTATTACTTATCAAACTCCCCCACACTTGAATCATAGCTTGTCCTCAAACAATTGAAAAATCAAGATATCAAAACATGATTCAATTGTTGAAATAACAAATGCCTTATTGTTGAATGCAATTCCACAAGATAAAGTAAATAGACATTATGCAATTCCTTGTAATGTTTTTAATACTAATCATACTAACTAGAAGGGAAGTAATTATTTCAAGATTAAAGCTTATTCAACCAATTCCTTTGCCTTACAAAATTTCATACACGAAGTATTCAATATAGATAATCATATACAATTCAATTTACACACAATAGGGACATACTACACTTTATAATAGCAAGTGTCTTTTGACGTGACGATTGACATTTGTAGATGAAAACCCCCAGTTACTCAACACTTTGATCATTTTTACCACATTTTAACCCTTAGTTTAAGAAGTGAAATTGTCTTTTGATGAAAAGATTGACATTTTGTGATGAAGATCCCTTATTATTCAACAATTCACTTTCAATCAAGCTTGCTTTGCATACTCTCAATTCAATTGCCGTTTCAAGCGAAAATTGACATTTTGTGATGAAGATTACCGGTTACTAAGCAATTTGAATCATTGGAGTAGAAATAAGTAAGCATTCATCATTGAACTTCATAATATTATTGTCTCTTAATTCAAATAAGTATACTTGTTGTCCATATCTACCACTTGGGAATGTAAAATTAAGTAAAGAAAATAAATTTAAAATCAAATATGCTAAATCAAGACATAATTACAACCATTTTACAATATATACTTTCTTAAAAACAAAACCCCTAATCACATAACAACTATTTCTCCATATATTTGTAGAAAATATTTAAGCAAAGCGCATAAATTATTTCAAAAGTAAAGGAATTCAACAAGTTCATGGCATGAAAGCATGTTAATGAAGCAAAATTTTAAAAATTTGCCCATGTTTTACCAAAACAATATCTTAACACTATTTACTCCAAATCCCACCCAAACATAATCTTATACCTTCCCCCCATACTCAGAATGAAACATTGTCCTCAATGTGAAAGGAAATGTTAAGAATGAAAGATGGAACAAGAAAACTCCCCTTGTTTGCGTGAGAAGTTCCAAAGCTTGATATTGTTATGTCTTTGAAGTCCAATGGCCTTGATAAGTCTCTCTTTGCAATGCTTCATAAAGTTCCACATTTGGTCCAAACTTGCACATTGTCCTTATTTCAAAGCTTAGGCAATCTCAAATGTTATGTTAGAACATGCTTGAATGACAAATAAGCTCAAAAAGTGACATAACATGCTTTGAAAATCTTGATTTCCTCCACACTTAGTTTGTGCAATAAGGCTCCAAGGATGGAAATTTGAAATTCACATGGCATGAGCAAATGTGTTATAAATGAATGAAGTGAAAGAGAAAAGAAAGTTATTCAAATTTGCTTGATAGCAAAAATTCACTTTTTCATGCCTTTTATTCAAAAGTATGAAGTTAAAATTAAGTAAAGAAAATGCATACTCGGAACATGTTAAAGTGCTAATTTGATTGTCCAAAACATGTACACAAACAACAAAACACCTGTTGCAAGTAAACCAATTGAAAACCAATGAAAAAGAACTTGAAAAACCATTTTGAACAGTGATCCACGGGTGTATACCCGTGGTTCATTAAGCCTGTTCGCAGATCTCTGTGTAGCGGATCAGGGATACCTCCCAAAACTTGATCCGCGGGCCGTGACCCACGAATCATAATTCGTGGATCACCTCTTGCAGTAGGCAGTGAATTGCTTTCTTTTGTGTTACTGTTCTATTGGCCTTTTCCATTTTCTGCAGCACTTTCAACTTTAAATTGAACATATTTTTGAACACTTTAACATTAGAAACAAGTTGGAATCATGAAAATATACATGTGCAAACACAAACTTCTCAAATTTTGTACCAAATTCACAATACTTTGTATGGATTGAGCATGAATTCCAAAGTTGCATATTTTGCAAAATTTGAATGCACATTCCAAACCAATAATGTACACTTGTTTCTTTGAGCATATTAAGCATCTAAACAAGGCCAAACAACATAAAATCTACATGACTTACAAATTAACCTTTTTGCTCAAAGAGTTTCCCAACCATGAATAGTAACTTTTATTAGATTCCAACTTCTGAAACACCTCATATAACTCATAATGCACATATTAAACATTCTTATGAGTATGAAATGCTAAAGAAGAAGGGATTCTAGACTCAAACTCATGATTGTAACTTCTTGAACCAAACTTGATCTTCATGTTCCAAGTTACATTATCTACATAACTTGCAAATTAACATGTTTTAAACTACATAATACCTAACAAAACAAACAAAAACTTCACAAAAATATTAAAAACATTGGGTTGTATCCCAACAAATGTTTTCTTTAGAGTCCAGAGCTAGACTTTGTAGGTATGAGTTTCACTCTTCAGGACCATAACCCAAAGAATTCTCCACTCCTTTCGGTGTAGATATGTCAATGAATTGTAATTGGTCATTCCTTCTCATTGTCCTTCTTGTGCTGCTTCCAAAACCTAAAAATGAAACATTTGGCACATCATCATTCAAATCATCAATAAAGTACAAGTTAAAAGTAGAAGATGGATGTTTCAACATATCATTCAAATCAAAAGCTATTTCTCATCCCCTAATTTTAACTTAAGTTTGCCTTTTAACATCAATAATTGCACTGGCTATTGCAAGAAAAGGTCTACCAAATATAATAGGCATGTTAACATCATCCTCCATATCTAAAATGACAAAATCAACCGAGATAATGAATTTGTCCACTTTCATTAAGACATTTTCAAGAATACCAAGTGGATGCCTAATGGACCTATCGGCTAGTTACAATGTGATATTTGTGCTTTGAACTTCTTTAATCCTAGCCGTCTATCTATTGACATGAAAAGTAATGACACACTTGCACCCAAATCACACGATACATTGGAAAAAAGTAACATCTCCAATAGTACATGGAATAGAAAAACTCCCCTAGATCCTTGAGTTTTGGTGGCAATTGGTTTTGGATCCTTGCACTACATTCCTCCATGAGTGTTATGGTTGCAAAGTCATCAATACTTTTCCTCCTTGTCAATAAGTCCTTCAAAAACTTGTTGTACTTGGGAACTTGCAAAAATGCATCTATAAAAGAAATGTTAACATGTAACTGCTTAAGCATTTGTGCAATCTTTCCTAATTCCTTCTCTTGCTTTTCATTCTTAAACCTTTGTGGAAATGGAATTTGAGGTGGAAGAGGAATAGTTTGTGATTGAGAATTCATATTTTCCACACCAACTTCATTATCACTTACTATTTCTTTTCCTTTTTACTCTTTTTCATCATTTTCACTTCACATTCTTCTATGATTGGTTCTTTAGCATTTTACCTCTCCTCAATGCAATTGCTTGGACTTGTTCCTTAGGATTAATTTCGGTTTTACTTGGTAACTCCCCTTGTTTCCTAAGGTTCATTTTGTTCAGCTATTTGAACAAATTGATTTTCTAAAGATCCTGCCATACCTAACATTCTACTTTCAAATTGCTCAACCCTTTCCATCACCTTCTCATTTGCCACCTCCCACACCGGTTCATTTTGTGAAAATTAGGATTGAGTTATCATCTTTGGCTCCCTCCATCCAAGATTTGGATGGTTTCTCCACCTGGGGCTATATGTGTTTGAAAAAGGATTACTCATAGAAGAATTACTTGTAATTATTGACATATTGAACTTGTGCACATGAAGATGGGTTATGAAAATCGCCACACATATGACAATATGCAACATTATTTGATGAATTTGAACTACTAGAAACATGCTTGTTGAAAACATTCATCATTTTTTGCATTTGAACTCTAAGCATATCTAAAGTATCAATTTCATACATACCTTGCGTTCTTCTAGAATATCTCTTTCATTGGCCCATTGGTAGTGATTTGCCGCCATTTCCTCTATCAACTCTTGGGCTTCTTGTGACAGCCCCACCTTACCCAGAGGCGCACCAAAGGGCTTAGCGGACTAGCCTGCCTAGCTCTCGCCAGGACTCAAACACGCACTCGCTTAAACATCCAAGCGTACTTAACTCGAAATAAAATGCACTCATAAATAAATACATTCATAATATTTACTTAAAAGTGTAAATATCACAAGAGTTTACATCCCCAAAATGTAAATAATATTTACAATAAAAGCCTACACATTTAGGCTATCAAAACACATTAAACAAAATATTTACTAGGTCCAAATCAGCTTTTCCAGCTTTAGTAGTTTTGGAAACCTGGTTAAAGAAAACAAATAAATGGGATGAGCTAAAATAGCCCAGTGAGTGCTCAAGTCATGCAACCATACCAGTAAAATATAATTTTTGTTCGATAAAATATTTAACGAGTAAATAAACAATTTGTGAACAATTTAATTAACAAGTAGTCACTGGCGGATACGGGGCTCAACTACGGGAGCAAGCTCAACCGCAGAAGTAGCAAGCACTGAACATGTAACCAAGACGTTCGGACCGAAGATAATAACTCAGGTCCTCGTCAAGGAACATACCAGTATAAACAAGCAAGTACCCTAACCACCATTCACCTTGTAACCTTCCAAACAAGCTACCACCTCCAGGGAGTAATCTCAACCTTGGAAGGGCCAACAAGCAAGAAAGTTCAATCCGGAGTTGGCCTCTTAGAGGAATTCAACTCATTTAGGGAAAGAACACACGCCCTAAAACACCCAGCACCTTATGTCCTCCCAAGTCACGTCAGGGTTGACTAACCGTGAAGTAACGGTGAAGTTAGTCACGGTAGTCTCACGCACAATTAACACATTTAATAGTGAAAGCATGTAACACATCGTGAAATAGATGCGATAAAGTACACATCTTTTCTCAAGTAACACATTTTATCAAATAAAAATATCAAGTAGAACATGGCATTTCATGCATCATGCACACATAAGAACACTCACCTGAAATGTCTAAGAAAAGATTTCGCGGTAAGGTTGAGTCTCACTTCCGGATCCTGAAATTCACGAGAAATAATCGTATAAAAATCCTGACTAAAATCTAAGAAATTTCATAAGGAAATTCAAGAAATACCCCAAGTCTTTCTAGGGTTTAATTTCTAGGGTTTTGGAGCTTAGGGTTTTACCCTAGGGTTTAGGGTTTTCAAAATTAGGGTTTTCTAACTTTCTAGGGTTTTGCTCGGAAAGGTTTAATTCACTAATAGCTAATCTACGAAAATTTCTGCACGCTTAAATCACTAAATTAAAGCTTATAAAGTCTTAAATCATAGCCTAATTACTTTTATTTCCTAGGTTTTACCGAAATTTCGGCAGCACTTCCCCTACAATCGGACTAACCCAAAAATTTTAACCTGCAAGAAAACATCCAACAACCCAATCTCAAGTAGTTCTACTAATCTCACATCAAACTCAATTCAATTCCATTCAAATTCATCACAAAAATACATAAACTACTCCAAGTTCTTCAAGCAAATCAAACCTAGATCATGCCATTTCAAGTTTAATTTACTATCTACAAGGCATACAAGTTCACAAGCTTCACATTCATGGAATAAAACTTCATTTTTCATGGCCAAAATCAATCATACTTAACCATAAAAACATAACTTAAGAGCTAAAAACTATGATCTTTCACTTGAAATTAGAAGAGAAATTCATGGGAAATACCTCTAGGTAGACAAGATTGTTGCTTAGGAGGAAGTTCCACTCAATTTCTATGGTTGAAAAATGAGTAAATGGAAGTAAAAGCTCCAAGAAAAATGAAAGAAAATGGAGAGAAAAAGAGAAGAGAGCAGCCGGCCAAGAAGAAAAAGAAAAGAGAGAAAATTGGCTAAGTAAAGAAGAAAAGAAATGGAAAAGAATTGGGAAAAATTTTGACCAATCAAAACAAGACAAAGGACAAAGTAGTCTTGACTTTCTCTCCATGGAAGACTACACTTGGCAATGGTTAATTAGGAAGGAATTTTATTATTTATCCTATAATTAGTCTTGCAAGATATCCTAAGTACAACTCCTAAGGAACTAAGTACAACATGCTCATTCTCTATTTTTTTTTCCACAAATTCGGCCACCCTTTTTTTTTTTTTTTTTCCTAATGAACATAATACAAAATAAATGGTTTTGCATGAATTTCTAGGGTGTTACACTTCTTCCGCCGACTTTGCCATGAGAGCTCCCCTTGTAGCTGCATCTATATGGATTTTTGTTTGATAATTAAGTCCATTATAGAATGTTTGAATTATTAACCAATCGGGAAGTCCATGGTGTAGACATTTTTTTTTATTAAGTCCTTAAATCAGTCCCAAGTCTCATATAGAGACTCTCTTTCACTTTGGTGAAAATTTGTAATGTCTATTCTTAGTCTTGCGATTTTTCTGGTGAAAAATATTTATTCAAGAATGTTTTGGAAAGATCCGTCCAAGTTGCAATGGTATTTGGTGGATATGCTTGAAGCCATTGCTTGGCTTTGCCTCTTAAAGAGAATGGAAATAATCTAAGCCTTATGGTATATTCGAAAACACCATTTAGTTTTATTGTATCGCATATTTCTATAAAATTAGCCAAGTGTAAATGTGGATCTTCATTTACATTACCACTAAATTAGTTTTGTTGAACCATTTGTATTAAACCGGGCTTAAGTTCAAAATTATTTGCATTAATCGATGGTTTAATTATACTAGTATGAGAACTAGTTGGATCCGACATTACAAAATCTCTTAAAGAACGAGTTTGAGGGTTAGGATTTTGGTTTACCATTTCCATAACTACCTCTTGTGGATGTTTTTTAGGTTGAGATGTACTTGAGGTGTCACCAATCTCCTCCACCTTAGCTT